>CM036545.1:18693416-19295916 GCA_020745685.1 Tautogolabrus adspersus
AAATTTCAGACACTTTTTTTCATGATATTTTCAACAGGTCCGCGGTCATCGTTTCGTCATGAAAATGACAACAGGTCCGGGGTCATTGTTTTTTCATGAAAATTTCAGACACTTTTTTTCATGATATTTTCAACAGGTCCGCGGTCATCGTTTCGTCATGAAAATGACAACAGGTCCGCGGTCATTGTTTTTTCATGAAAATTTCAGACACTTTTTTTCATGATATTTTCAACAGGTCCGCGGTCATCGTTTCGTCATGAAAATGACAACAGGTCCGCGGTCATTGTTTTTTCATGAAAATTTCAGACACTTTTTTTCATGATTTTTTCAACAGGTCCGCGGTCATCGTTTCATCATGAAAATGACAACAGGTCCGCGGTCATTGTTTTTTCACTGTTTTTTTTTTCCATTGTTTTTTCATGAAAATTTCAGACACTTTTTTTCATGATATTTTCAACAGGTCCGCGGTCATCGTGTTTTCATGAAAATGACAACAGGTCCGCGGTCATTGTTTTTTCATGAAAATTTCAGACACTTTTTTTCATGATATTTTCAACAGGTCCGCGGTCATCGTGTTTTCATGAAAATGACAACAGGTCCGCGGTCATTGTTTTTTCATGAAAATTTCAGACACTTTTTTTCATGATATTTTCAACAGGTCCGCGGTCATCGTGTTTTCATGAAAATGACAACAGGTCCGCGGTCATTGTTTTTTCATGAAAATTTCAGACACTTTTTTTCATGATATTTTCAACAGGTCCGCGGTCATCGTTTCGTCATGAAAATGACAACAGGTCCGCGGTCATTGTTTTTTCATGAAAATTTCAGACACTTTTTTTCATTATATTTTCAACAGGTCCGCGGTCATCGTTTCGTCATGAAAATGACAACAGGTCCGCGGTCATTGTTTTTTCATGAAAATTTCAGACACTTTTTTTCATTATATTTTCAACAGGTCCGCGGTCATCGTGTTTTCATGAAAATGACAACAGGTCCGGGGTCATTGTTTTTTCAAGAATTTCAAACACTTTTTTTCATGATATTTTCAACAGGTCCGCGGTCATCGTGTTTTCATGAAAATGACAACAGGTCCGCGGTCATTGTTTTTTCATGAAAATTTCAGACACTTTTTTTCATGATATTTTCAACAGGTCCGCGGTCATCGTTTCGTCATGAAAATGACAACAGGTCCGGGGTCATTATTTTTTCATGAAAATTTCAGACACTTTTTTCATGATATTTTCAACAGGTCCGCGGTCATCGTTTCGTCATGATATTTTCGACAGGTCCGCGGTCATCGTTTCATCATGAAAATGACAACAGGTCCGCGGTCATTGTTTTTTCATGAAAATTTCAGACACTTTTTTTCATGATATTTTCAACAGGTCCGCGGTCATCGTTTCATCATGAAAATGACAACAGGTCCGGGGTCATTGTTTTTTCATGAACATTTCAGACACTTTTTTTCATGATATTTTCAACAGGTCCGCGGTCATCGTTTCGTCATGAAAATGACAACAGGTCCGGGGTCATTGTTTTTTCATGAAAATTTCAGACACTTTTTTTCATGATTTTTTCAACAGGTCCGCGGTCATCGTTTCATCATGAAAATGACAACAGGTCCGCGGTCATTGTTTTTTCACTGTTTTTTTTTTCCATTGTTTTTTCATGAAAATTTCAGACACTTTTTTTCATGATATTTTCAACAGGTCCGCGGTCATCGTGTTTTCATGAAAATGACAACAGGTCCGCGGTCATTGTTTTTTCATGAAAATTTCAGACACTTTTTTTCATTATATTTTCAACAGGTCCGCGGTCATCGTTTCATCATGAAAATGACAACAGGTCCGCGGTCATTGTTTTTTCATGAAAATTTCAGACACTTTTTTTCATGATATTTTCAACAGGTCCGCGGTCATCGTTTCATCATGAAAATGACAACAGGTCCGGGGTCATTGTTTTTTCATGAAAATTTCAGACACTTTTTTTCATGATTTTTTCAACAGGTCCGCGGTCATCGTTTCGTCATGAAAATGACAACAGGTCCGCGGTCATTGTTTTTTCAGTTTTTTTTTTCCATTGTTTTTTCATGAAAATTTCAGACCCTTTTTTTCATGATATTTTCAACAGGAACGCGGTCATCGTGTTTTCATGAAAATTTCAGACACTTTTTTTCATGATATTTTCAACAGGTCCGCGGTCATCGTGTTTTCATGAAAATGACAACAGGTCCGCGGTCATTGTTTTTTCATGAAAATTTCAGACACTTTTTTTCATGATATTTTCAACAGGTCCGCGGTCATCGTTTCGTCATGAAAATGACAACAGGTCCGCGGTCATTGTTTTTTCATGAAAATTTCAGACACTTTTTTTCATGATATTTTCAACAGGTCCGCGGTCATCGTTTCGTCATGAAAATTTCGACAGGTCCGCGGTCATTGTTTTTTCATGAAAATTTCAGACACTTTTTTTCATGATATTTTCAACAGGTCCGCGGTCATCGTTTCGTCATGAAAATGACAACAGGTCCGCGGTCATTGTTTTTTCATGAAAATTTCAGACACTTTTTTTCATTATATTTTCAACAGGTCCGCGGTCATCGTGTTTTCATGAAAATGACAACAGGTCCGGGGTCATTGTTTTTTCATGAAATTTCAGACACTTTTTTTCATGATATTTTCAACAGGTCCGCGGTCATCGTGTTTTCATGAAAATGACAACAGGTCCGCGGTCATTGTTTTTTCATGAAAATTTCAGACACTTTTTTTCATGATATTTTCAACAGGTCCGCGGTCATCGTTTCGTCATGAAAATGACAACAGGTCCGGGGTCATTGTTTTTTCATGAAAATTTCAGACACTTTTTTTCATGATATTTTCAACAGGTCCGCGGTCATCGTTTCGTCATGATATTTTCGACAGGTCCGCGGTCATTGTTTTTTCATGAAAATTTCAGACACTTTTTTTCATGATATTTTCAACAGGTCCGCGGTCATCGTTTCGTCATGATAATTTCGACAGGTCCGCGGTCATTGTTTTTTCATGAAAATTTCAGACACTTTTTTTCATGATATTTTCAACAGGTCCGCGGTCATCGTTTCGTCATGAAAATGATAACAGGTCCGCGGTCATTGTTTTTTCACTGTTTTTTTTTTTCATTGTTTTTTCATGAAAATTTCAGACACTTTTTTTCATGATATTTTCAACAGGTCCGCGGTCATCGTTTCGTCATGAAAATGACAACAGGTCCGCGGTCATTGTTTTTTCACTGTTTTTTTTTTCCATTGTTTTTTCATGAAAATTTCAGACACTTTTTTTCATGATATTTTCAACAGGTCCACGGTCATCGTTTCATCATGAAAATGACAACAGGTCCGGGGTCATTGTTTTTTCATGAAAATTTCAGACACTTTTTTTCATGATATTTTCAACAGGTCCGCGGTCATCGTGTTTTCATGAAAATGACAACAGGTCCGCGGTCATTGTTTTTTCATGAAAATTTCAGACACTTTTTTTCATTATATTTTCAACAGGTCCGCGGTCATCGTGTTTTCATGAAAATGACAACAGGTCCGGGGTCATTGTTTTTTCATGAAAATTTCAGACACTTTTTTTCATGATATTTTCAACAGGTCCGCGGTCATCGTGTTTTCATGAAAATGACAACAGGTCCGGGGTCATTGTTTTTTCATGAAAATTTCAGACACTTTTTTTCATGATATTTTCAACAGGTCCGCGGTCATCGTTTCGTCATGAAAATGACAACAGGTCCGCGGTCATTGTTTTTTCATGAAAATTTCAGACACTTTTTTTCATGATATTTTCAACAGGTCCGCGGTCATCGTGTTTTCATGAAAATGACAACAGGTCCGCGGTCATCGTTTTTTCATGAAAATTTCAGACACTTTTTTTCATGATATTTTCAACAGGTCGGCGGTCATCGTTTCGCCATGAAAATGACAACAGGTCCGGGGTCATTGTTTTTTCATGAAAATTTCAGACACTTTTTTTCATGATATTTTCAACAGGTCCGCGGTCATCGTTTCGTCATGAAAATGACAACAGGTCCGGGGTCATTGTTTTTTCATGAAAATTTCAGACACTTTTTTTCATGATATTTTCAACAGGTCCGCGGTCATCGTGTTTTCATGAAAATGACAACAGGTCCGCGGTCATTGTTTTTTCACTGTTTTTTTTTCCATTGTTTTTTCGTGAAAATTTCAGACACTTTTTTTCATGATATTTTCAACAGGTCCGCGGTCATCGTGTTTTCATGAAAATGACAACAGGTCCGGGGTCATTGTTTTTTCATGAAAATTTCAGACACTTTTTTTCATTATATTTTCAACAGGTCCGCGGTCATCGTGTTTTCATGAAAATGACAACAGGTCCGGGGTCATTGTTTTTTCATGAAAATTTCAGACACTTTTTTTCATGATATTTTCAACAGGTCCGCGGTCATCGTTTAGTCATGAAAATGACAACAGGTCCGCGGTCATTGTTTTTTCATGAAAATTTCAGGCACTTTTTTTCAGTATATTTTCAACAGGTCCGCGGTCATCGTGTTTTCATGAAAATGACAACAGGTCCGCGGTCATCGTTTTTTCATGAAAATTTCAGACACTTTTTCTCATGATATTTTCAACAGGTCGGCGGTCATCGTTTCGCCATGAAAATGACAACAGGTCCGGGGTCATTGTTTTTTCATGAAAATTTCAGACACTTTTTTTCATGATATTTTCAACAGGTCCGCGGTCATCGTTTCGTCATGAAAATGACAACAGGTCCGGGGTCATTGTTTTTTCATGAAAATTTCAGACACTTTTTTTCATGATATTTTCAACAGGTCCGCGGTCATCGTGTTTTCATGAAAATGATAACAGGTCCGCGGTCATTGTTTTTTCACTGTTTTTTTTTTCCTTGTTTTTTCATGAAAATTTCAGACACTTTTTTTCATTATATTTTCAACAGGTCCGCGGTCATCGTGTTTTCATGAAAATGACAACAGGTCCGCGGTCATTGTTTTTTCATGAAAATTTCAGACACTTTTTTTCATTATATTTTCAACAGGTCCGCGGTCATCGTGTTTTCATGAAAATGACAACAGGTCCGGGGTCATTGTTTTTTCAAGAATTTCAAACACTTTTTTTCATGATATTTTCAACAGGTCCGCGGTCATCGTTTCATCATGATAATTTCGACAGGTCCGCGGTCATTGTTTTTTCATGAAAATTTCAGACACTTTTTTTCATGATATTTTCAACAGGTCCGCGGTCATCGTTTCGTCATGAAAATGACAACAGGTCCGCGGTCATTGTTTTTTCATGAAAATTTCAGACACTTTTTTTCATGATATTTTCAACAGGTCCGCGGTCATCGTGTTTTCATGAAAATGACAACAGGTCCGGGGTCATTGTTTTTTCAAGAATTTCTAACACTTTTTTTCATGATATTTTCAACAGGTCCGCGGTCATCGTGTTTTCATGAAAATGACAACAGGTCCGCGGTCATTGTTTTTTCATGAAAATTTCAGACACTTTTTTTCATGATATTTTCAACAGGTCCGCGGTCATCGTTTCGTCATGAAAATGACAACAGGTCCGGGGTCATTGTTTTTTCATGAAAATTTCAGACACTTTTTTTCATGATATTTTCAACAGGTCCGCGGTCATCGTTTCGTCATGATAATTTCGACAGGTCCGCGGTCATTGTTTTTTCATGAAAATTTCAGACACTTTTTTTCATGATATTTTCAACAGGTCCGCGGTCATCGTTTCGTCATGATAATTTCGACAGGTCCGCGGTCATTGTTTTTTCATGAAAATGATAACAGGTCCGCGGTCATTGTTTTTTCACTGTTTTTTTTTTTCATTGTTTTTTCATGAAAATTTCAGACACTTTTTTTCATGATATTTTCAACAGGTCCGCGGTCATCGTTTCGTCATGAAAATGACAACAGGTCCGCGGTCATTGTTTTTTCACTGTTTTTTTTTTCCATTGTTTTTTCATGAACATTTCAGACACTTTTTTTCATGATATTTTCAACAGGTCCGCGGTCATCGTTTCGCCATGAAAATGACAACAGGTCCGGGGTCATTGTTTTTTCATGAAAATTTCAGACACTTTTTTTATGATATTTTCAACAGGAACGCGGTCATCGTGTTTTCATGAAAATGACAACAGGTCCGCGGTCATTGTTTTTTCATGAAAATTTCAGACACTTTTTTTCATTATATTTTCAACAGGTCCGCGGTCATCGTGTTTTCATGAAAATGACAACAGGTCCGGGGTCATTGTTTTTTCATGAAAATTTCAGACACTTTTTTTCATGATATTTTCAACAGGTCCGCGGTCATCGTGTTTTCATGAAAATGACAACAGGTCCGGGGTCATTGTTTTTTCATGAAAATTTCAGACACTTTTTTTCATGATATTTTCAACAGGTCCGCGGTCATCGTTTCGTCATGAAAATGACAACAGGTCCGGGGTCATTGTTTTTTCATGAAAATTTCAGACACTTTTTTTCATGATATTTTCAACAGGTCCGCGGTCATCGTGTTTTCATGAAAATGACAACAGGTCCGCGGTCATTGTTTTTTCATGAAAATTTCAGACACTTTTTTTCATGATATTTTCAACAGGTCCGCGGTCATCGTGTTTTCATGAAAATGACAACAGGTCCGCGGTCATTGTTTTTTCATGAAAATTTCAGACACTTTTTTTCATTATATTTTCAACAGGTCCGCGGTCATCGTGTTTTCATGAAAATGACAACAGGTCCGGGGTCATTGTTTTTTCATGAAATTTCAGACACTTTTTTTCATGATATTTTCAACAGGTCCGCGGTCATCGTGTTTTCATGAAAATGACAACAGGTCCGCGGTCATTGTTTTTTCATGAAAATTTCAGACACTTTTTTTCAGTATATTTTCAACAGGTCCGCGGTCATCGTTTCGTCATGAAAATGACAACAGGTCCGCGGTCATTGTTTTTTCATGAAAATTTCAGACACTTTTTTTCATTATATTTTCAACAGGTCCGCGGTCATCGTGTTTTCATGAAAATGACAACAGGTCCGGGGTCATTGTTTTTTCATGAAATTTCAGACACTTTTTTTCATGATATTTTCAACAGGTCCGCGGTCATCGTGTTTTCATGAAAATGACAACAGGTCCGCGGTCATTGTTTTTTCATGAAAATTTCAGACACTTTTTTTCATGATATTTTCAACAGGTCCGCGGTCATCGTTTCGTCATGAAAATGACAACAGGTCCGGGGTCATTGTTTTTTCATGAAAATTTCAGACACTTTTTTTCATGATATTTTCAACAGGTCCGCGGTCATCGTTTCGTCATGATATTTTCGACAGGTCCGCGGTCATCGTTTCATCATGAAAATGACAACAGGTCCGCGGTCATTGTTTTTTCATGAAAATTTCAGACACTTTTTTTCATGATATTTTCAACAGGTCCGCGGTCATCGTTTCGTCATGAAAATGACAACAGGTCCGGGGTCATTGTTTTTTCATGAAAATTTCAGACACTTTTTTTCATGATTTTTTCAACAGGTCCGCGGTCATCGTTTCATCATGAAAATGACAACAGGTCCGCGGTCATTGTTTTTTCACTGTTTTTTTTTTTCCATTGTTTTTTCATGAAAATTTCAGACACTTTTTTTCATGATATTTTCAACAGGTCCGCGGTCATCGTGTTTTCATGAAAATGACAACAGGTCCGCGGTCATTGTTTTTTCATGAAAATTTCAGACACTTTTTTTCATGATATTTTCAACAGGTCCGCGGTCATCGTTTCATCATGAAAATGACAACAGGTCCGCGGTCATTGTTTTTTCATGAAAATTTCAGACACTTTTTTTCATGATATTTTCAACAGGTCCGCGGTCATCGTTTCGTCATGAAAATGACAACAGGTCCGCGGTCATTGTTTTTTCATGAAAATTTCAGACACTTTTTTTCATTATATTTTCAACAGGTCCGCGGTCATCGTTTCGTCATGAAAATGACAACAGGTCCGGGGTCATTGTTTTTTCATGAAAATTTCAGACACTTTTTTTCATGATATTTTCAACAGGTCCGCGGTCATCGTTTCGTCATGAAAATGACAACAGGTCCGGGGTCATTGTTTTTTCATGAAAATTTCAGACACTTTTTTTCATGATATTTTCAACAGGTCCGCGGTCATCGTGTTTTCATGAAAATGACAACAGGTCCGGGGTCATTGTTTTTTCATGAAATTTCATACACTTTTTTTCATGATATTTTCAACAGGTCCGCGGTCATCGTTTCGTCATGAAAATGACAACAGGTCCGGGGTCATTGTTTTTTCATGAAAATTTCAGACACTTTTTTTCATGATATTTTCAACAGGTCCGCGGTCATCGTGTTTTCATGAAAATGACAACTGGTCCGCGGTCATTGTTTTTTCATGAAATTTCAGACACTTTTTTTCATGATATTTTCAACAGGTCCGCGGTCATCGTTTTTTCATGAAAATGACAACAGGTCCGCGGTCATTGTTTTTTCATGAATGAAAATTTCAGACACTTTTTTTCATGATATTTTCAACAGGTCCGCGGTCATCGTGTTTTCATGAAAATGACAACAGGTCCGGGGTCATTGTTTTTTCATGAAAATTTCAGACACTTTTTTTCATGATATTTTCAACAGGTCCGCGGTCATCGTGTTTTCATGAAAATGACAACAGGTCCGGGGTCATTGTTTTTTCATGAAAATTTCAGACACTTTTTTTCATGATATTTTCAACAGGTCCGCGGTCATCGTGTTTTCATGAAAATGACAACAGGTCCGCGGTCATTGTTTTTTCATGAAAATTTCAGACACTTTTTTTCATGATATTTTCAACAGGTCCGCGGTCATCGTTTCGTCATGAAAATGACAACAGGTCCGCGGTCATTGTTTTTTCATGAAAATTTCAGACACTTTTTTTCATTATATTTTCAACAGGTCCGCGGTCATCGTTTCGTCATGAAAATGACAACAGGTCCGCGGTCATTGTTTTTTCATGAAAATTTCAGACACTTTTTTTCATGATATTTTCAACAGGTCCGCGGTCATCGTTTCGTCATGAAAATGACAACAGGTCCGCGGTCATTGTTTTTTCATGAAAATTTCAGACACTTTTTTCATGATATTTTCAACAGGTCCGCGGTCATCGTGTTTTCATGAAAATGACAACAGGTCCGCGGTCATTGTTTTTTCAAGAATTTCAGACACTTTTTTTCATGATATTTTCAACAGGTCCGCGGTCATCGTGTTTTCATGAAAATGACAACAGGTCCGCGGTCATTGTTTTTTCATGAAAATTTCAGACACTTTTTTTCATGATATTTTCAACAGGTCCGCGGTCATCGTTTCTTCATGAAAATGACAACAGGTCCGGGGTCATTGTTTTTTCATGAAAATTTCAGACACTTTTTTTCATGATATTTTCAACAGGTCCGCGGTCATCGTGTTTTCATTTTCATGAAAAAAATGACAACAGGTCCGCGGTCATTGTTTTTTCATGAAAATTTCAGACACTTTTTTTCATGATATTTTCAACAGGTCCGCGGTCATCGTTTCTTCATGAAAATGACAACAGGTCCGCGGTCATTGTTTTTTCATGAAAATTTCAGACACTTTTTTTCATGATATTTTCAACAGGTCCGCGGTCATCGTTTTTTCATGAAAATGACAACAGGTCCGCGGTCATTGTTTTTTCATGAAAATTTCAGACACTTTTTTTCATGATATTTTCAACAGGTCCGCGGTCATCGTTTCATCATGAAAATGACAACAGGTCCGCGGTCATTGTTTTTTCACTGTTTTTTTTTTTCCATTGTTTTTTCATGAAAATTTCAGACACTTTTTTTCATGATATTTTCAACAGGTCCGCGGTCATCGTGTTTTCATGAAAATGACAACAGGTCCGCGGTCATTGTTTTTTCATGAAAATTTCAGACACTTTTTTTCATGATATTTTCAACAGGTCCGCGGTCATCGTTTCGTCATGAAAATGACAACAGGTCCGCGGTCATTGTTTTTTCATGAAAATTTCAGACACTTTTTTTCATTATATTTTCAACAGGTCCGCGGTCATCGTTTCGTCATGAAAATGACAACAGGTCCGGGGTCATTGTTTTTTCATGAAAATTTCAGACACTTTTTTTCATTATATTTTCAACAGGTCCGCGGTCATCGTGTTTTCATGAAAATGACAACAGGTCCGGGGTCATTGTTTTTTCAAGAATTTCAGACACTTTTTTTCATGATATTTTCAACAGGTCCGCGGTCATCGTTTCGTCATGAAAATGACAACAGGTCCGCGGTCATTGTTTTTTCATGAAAATTTCAGACACTTTTTTTCATGATATTTTCAACAGGTCCGCGGTCATCGTTTCGTCATGAAAATGACAACAGGTCCGCGGTCATTGTTTTTTCATGAAAATTTCAGACACTTTTTTTCATGATATTTTCAACAGGTCCGCGGTCATCGTGTTTTCATGAAAATGACAACAGGTCCGGGGTCATTGTTTTTTCATGAAATTTCATACACTTTTTTTCATGATATTTTCAACAGGTCCGCGGTCATCGTTTCGTCATGAAAATGACAACAGGTCCGGGGTCATTGTTTTTTCATGAAAATTTCAGACACTTTTTTTCATGATATTTTCAACGGTCATTGTTTTTTCACTGTTTTTTTTTTCCATTGTTTTTTCATGAAAATTTCAGACACTTTTTTTCATGATATTTTCAACAGGTCCGCGGTCATCGTGTTTTCATGAAAATGACAACAGGTCCGCGGTCATTGTTTTTTCATGAAAATTTCAGACACTTTTTTTCATGATATTTTCAACAGGTCCGCGGTCATCGTGTTTTCATGAAAATGACAACAGGTCCGGGGTCATTGTTTTTTCATGAAAATTTCAGACACTTTTTTTCATGATATTTTCAACAGGTCCGCGGTCATCGTTTCGTCATGAAAATGACAACAGGTCCGCGTTCATTGTTTTTTCATGATTGTTTTTTCATGAAAATTTCAGACACTTTTTTTCATGATATTTTCAACAGGTCCGCGGTCATCGTTTCTTCATGAAAATGACAACAGGTCCGCGGTCATTGTTTTTTCATGAAAATTTCAGACACTTTTTTTCATGATATTTTCAACAGGTCCGCGGTCATCGTGTTTTCATGAAAATGACAACAGGTCCGGGGTCATCGTGTTTTCATGAAAATGACAACAGGTCATTGTTTTTTCATGAAAATTTCAGACACTTTTTTTCATGATATTTTCAACAGGTCCGCGGTCATCGTGTTTTCATGAAAATGACAACAGGTCCGGGGTCATTGTTTTTTCATGAAAATTTCAGACACTTTTTTTCATGATATTTTCAACAGGTCTGGGTCATCGTGTTTTCATGAAAATGACAACAGGTCCGCGGTCATTGTTTTTCATGAAAACTTCAGACACTTTTTTTCATTATATTTTCAACAGGTCCGCGGTCATCGTGTTTTCATGAAAATGACAACAGGTCCGCGGTCATTGTTTTTTCATGAAAATTTCAGACACTTTTTTTCATGATATTTTCAACAGGTCCGCGGTCATCGTTTCATCATGAAAATGACAACAGGTCCGCGGTCATTGTTTTTTCACTGTTTTCTTTTTTTTCCATTGTTTTTTCATGAAAATTTCAGACACTTTTTTTCATGATATTTTCAACAGGTCCGCGGTCATCGTGTTTTCATGAAAATGACAACAGGTCCGGGGTCATTGTTTTTTCATGAAAATTTCAGACACTTTTTTTCATGATTTTTTCAACAGGTCCGCGGTCATCGTTTCATCATGAAAATGACAACAGGTCCGCGGTCATTGTTTTTTCACTGTTTTCTTTTTTTTCCAATGTTTTTTCATGAAAATTTCAGACATTTTTTTTCATGATATTTTCAACAGGTCCGCGGTCATCGTATCGTCATGAAAATGACAACAGGTCCGGGTTCATTGTTTTTTCATGAAAATTTCAGACACTTTTTTTATTATATTTTCAACAGGTCCGCGGTCATCGTGTTTTCATGAAAATGACAACAGGTCCGGGGTCATTGTTTTTTCATGAAAATTTCAGACACTTTTTTTCATGATATTTTCAACAGGTCCGCGGTCATCGTTTCACCATGAAAATGACAACAGGTCCGCGGTCATCGTGTTTTCATGAAAATGACAACAGGTCCGCGGTCATTGTTTTTTCATGAAAATTTCAGACACTTTTTTTCATGATATTTTCAACAGGTCCGCGGTCATCGTGTTTTCATGAAAATGACAACAGGTCCGGGGTCATTGTTTTTTCATGAAAATTTCAGACACTTTTTTTCATGATATTTTCAACAGGTCCGCGGTCATCGTGTTTTCATGAAAATGACAACAGGTCCGGGGTCATTGTTTTTTCATGAAAATTTCAGACACTTTTTTTCATGATATTTTCAACAGGTCCGCGGTCATCGTTTCGTCATGAAAATGACAACAGGTCCGCGGTCATTGTTTTTTCATGAAAATTTCAGACACTTTTTTTCATGATATTTTCAACAGGTCCGCGGTCATCGTGTTTTCATGAAAATGACAACAGGTCCGCGGTCATTGTTTTTTCATGAAAATTTCAGACACTTTTTTTCATGATATTTTCAACAGGTCCGCGGTCATCGTTTCGTCATGAAAATGACAACAGGTCCGGGGTCATTGTTTTTTCATGAAAATTTCAGACACTTTTTTTCATGATATTTTCAACAGGTCCGCGGTCATCGTTTCGTCATGATAATTTCGACAGGTCCGCGGTCATTGTTTTTTCATGAAAATTTCAGACACTTTTTTTCATGATATTTTCAACAGGTCCGCGGTCATCGTTATGTCATGAAAATGATAACAGGTCCGCGGTCATTGTTTTTTCACTGTTTTTTTTTTTCATTGTTTTTTCATGAAAATTTCAGACACTTTTTTTCATGATATTTTCAACAGGTCCGCGGTCATCGTTTCGTCATGAAAATGACAACAAGTTCGCGTTCCTTGTTTTTTCATGAAAATTTCAGACACTTTTTTTCATGATATTTTCAACAGGTCCGCGGTCATCGTGTTTTCATGAAAATGACAACAGGTCCGGGGTCATTGTTTTTTCATGAAAATTTCAGACACTTTTTTCATGATATTTTCAACAGGTCCGCGGTCATCGTTTCGTCATGAAAATGACAACAGGTCCGGGGTCATTGTTTTTTCATGAAAATTTCAGACACTTTTTTTCATGATATTTTCAACAGGTCCGCGGTCATCGTTTCGTCATGAAAATGACAACAGGTCCGCGGTCATTGTTTTTTCACTGTTTTTTTTTTTCATTGTTTTTTCATGAAAATTTCAGACACTTTTTTTCATGATATTTTCAACAGGTCCGCGGTCATCGTGTTTTCATGAAAATGACAACAGGTCCGCGGTCATTGTTTTTTCATGAAAATTTCAGACACTTTTTTTCATTATATTTTCAACAGGTCCGCGGTCATCGTTTCATCATGAAAATGACAACAGGTCCGCGGTCATTGTTTTTTCACTGTTTTTTTTTTCCATTGTTTTTTCATGAAAATTTCAGACACTTTTTTTCATGATATTTTCAACAGGTCCGCGGTCATCGTTTCGTCATGATATTTTCGACAAGTCCGCGGTCATTGTTTTTTCATGAAAATTTCAGACACTTTTTTTCATGATATTTTCAACAGGTCCGCGGTCATCGTTTCGTCATGAAAATGACAACAGGTCCGGGGTCATTGTTTTTTCATGAAAATTTCAGACACTTTTTTTCATGATATTTTCAACAGGTCCGCGGTCATCGTTTCATCATGAAAATGACAACAGGTCCGCGGTCATTGTTTTTTCACTGTTTTTATTTTCCATTGTTCTTCATGAAAATTTCAGACACTTTTTTTCATGATATTTTCAACAGGTCCGCGGTCATCGTTTCGTCATGATATTTTCGACAGGTCCGCGGTCATTGTTTTTTCATGAAAATTTCAGACACTTTTTTTCATGATATTTTCAACAGGTCCGCGGTCATCGTTTCGTCATGATATTTTCGACAGGTCCGCGGTCATTGTTTTTTCATGAAAATTTCAGACACTTTTTTTCATGATATTTTCAACAGGTCCGCGGTCATCGTTTCGTCATGAAAATGACAACAGGTCCGGGGTCATTGTTTTTTCATGAAAATTTCAGGCACTTTTTTTCATGATATTTTCAACAGGTCCGCGGTCATCGTTTCATCATGAAAATGACAACAGGTCCGCGGTCATTGTTTTTTCACTGTTTTTTTTTTCCATTGTTTTTTCATGAAAATTTCAGACACTTTTTTTCATGATATTTTCAACAGGTCCGCGGTCATCGTGTTTTCATGAAAATGACAACAGGTCCGCGGTCATTGTTTTTTCATGAAAATTTCGGACATTTTTTTCATGATTTTTTTAACAGGTCCGTGGTCATCGTTTTTTCATGATATTTTCGACAGCTCTGCGGTCATCTTTTTTTCATGAAAATTTCAGGCATTTTTATCATGAAATTTTAGACAGCTCCGCTGTCATCATTTTTTCATGATATTTTCGACAGGTTCGCGGTCATTGTTTCGTCATGAAAATGACAACAGGTCCGCGGTCATTGTTAAATTTCAGACACTTTTTTTCATGATATTTTCAACAGGTCCGCGGTCATTGTTTTTTCACTGTTTTTTTTTTTCATTGTTTTTTCATGAAAATTTCGGACATTTTTTTCATGATTTTTTTAACAGGTCCGTGGTCATCGTTTTTTCATGATATTTTTGACAGGTCCGTGGTCATCGTTTTTTCATGATATTTTTGACAGGTCCGCGGTCATCGTTTTTTCATGAAAATTTCAGGCATTTTCATCATGAAATTTTAGACAGCTCCGCTGTCATCATTTTTTCATGATATTTTCGACAGGTTCGCGGTCATCGTTTTTTCATGAAAATTTCAGACATTTTCTCATGATATTTGCTGCCAAAGCCACATTTTACATCTTAAATATGCTTCAAAAGCAATATGTGCATTGTTAAAGAAAGGTAAATAATTAATCAGTGAATATTTTCTTTTATGTTTATTGCTTTAATCTGATTTTAGCTTGCTGCATATATTTGTCTGTCAAATTAGTCGCTTTGATGCTGCCTCAAGGTAGCAACTAATGTAGGCCTACCTAAATTCACATACTGGCTTTTTAACATGAATAAAATTCACACTTATGCATTTGTTAGTATACAATATAGTGTGTAATCTGGGTTTAACAAAATGTAGGCACATGATGCTGTTGTTGGTTTTTAAAGAAGTGAATTTAGAATTTTTTCTGATTCACACTCAAACTCAGTGAAATCATCACAGGCATAAAAATAATGTTCTCTGCCATGCCTTGTGTTTATCCACTTTGCCTCTTAACTGCATTTTGTTCATTTGGTTATATGTTTTGTAACACGCAGAGGTAAAACTAACAAACATGTTTCTCTTTTCCCATTGCTGCCTTGGATGACTGTTTAAATTACTGTTTAATTTCTGCACAGTGTTTTATGATTATTATATGCTGTGTAATTCTGGGAGTTGTTGTTGCTTCCATCACTGGGGGAACGCTGGCCTGAACCTCAACCACAATCAACAACAATTGAATGTTGTCAAAAATATGATGTTTCTAAAAGTGAATTCTTGAATGACAAAGATGCTAAACGATATGTAAAGCTACACTAATACATTCCAACTTCCAGATATAAGGCTTATTCAGTTGTAATGTCTATTTTGTGTTGCACAGGCAAAATGACAGGCCGCTAATCTGCAGTTCACTTAAAGCCATTCATTCCTAAATACTTGTACTTATTTTTTTGTATTGTCCTCTACCTCCTTTCAGATGCTCTGCATAATTGTGTTGCTGTTAAGATGTTGTTTTTCTGTTGCAAAGGGAGCCGGGATTTTGAATATTTCTTGTGGAATCATCACACTGTTGAAGTCAAACCTTTTTTTTTATAGTTAATGAAAGCAACGCTACTATATCCACCGGTTGTGCAGCATTTCTGACTGTTGTCCCAGTGTTCGGTATGGGTAAATGGTAAATGGTAAATGGATAGCGCTTTTCTATTCTTCTGACTACTAAAAGCGCTTTTACACTGCATGTCACACCTACCCATTCACACACTGATGGCAATGGTTGCTATGTAATATCATCCATCAGAAGTAACCCATCCATTCATACACCGCCACCGAAGCAGCGAGAAAAATGCAAGGTTAAGTGTCTTGCCCAAGGACACATCAGACACATCGGACATGTTGCTCAGCTGGGGATCGAACTCTCAACCTTCCGGTCGAGAGACAACGACTCTACCACCTGAGCCACAACTGCCCCACAATGAGTGTGTGCATGCATATAATTTAACTTTTAATTTGTAGCTACAAGTTTGAATATGTCAGTTGTTGGATGAGAACATGCAGTACTTGTTTAAAGCCACCTGTGTCTTTGTTTTGTATAAAGTGTAAACTGTCATCTCTAACACTGCCAGTATGTTCAAATAAGATGTAAAAATTGACTTTGGTCTGGTAGGATGGATTATTCTGGTGTGTAAGTACAACCTTGTTGTCTCATGTGTTTTATAAGTTTTACACTAAGTGTGTCATGTTACTTTATGTTATCTTTTTTTTAAACTTGATGTGTCAACCATGGAAGCATGAACTCATGTAGCCGTCTAAAAGACTCTCATATCAGTTTTCTGGTAACACCTCAGACATGCACAGATTGCAACCATGTTACCATGTTGCCTACTCAACGTTTTGCCTTTGTGTTGTTTTGTGATAACACTGTTTTAGAAGTTTGATTTCACTTTGTTTTTCCTTTCATTAAGAGTTAGTGCATTGCTTTTCATTAGTGGATTTACAGAGTCAGGATTTTTCTGTGACTACGAGTCCATTAAGGGAAATTCTGGTTATTTTTCCGTCAGGATCCTGCTCCATTAATTTCATCAGTGGGTCTGATCACTTTTGCACTCTAGTCATCATCTGTTTTAACGTTGTACTGGTCGTGCTTTCAAAGTCGTACTAAGAGCAAGTTAGCATACTTTTTTATTCTGAAAGCAATTTGAAATATACATAGTGTGGCTGCAGCAGCTGGGGAACATACCCCCGAACTCCCGTTTGAGAGTCAACCGGTTCTGCCAAGTGATCCATAGCCGCCCTACTTGGGAAACTACTTTGTTACTCTACTCCACATGATAAAACGCACTTAAATCAAGTGCGATAGGCAATGTGATAAGAAATAGAGCAAGAGAAAACAGCAATGATGTTCCTTCTATGGACTGGCAATAAAGACTGTACACATTACTTTAACAGTGTCATTTCCTGCAAAGGATTAATAAAGTATCTATATATCTAAAATTGTATAGTGAAAGCATGGTCTAAATGTATGGCCTATTGGATATCCAAACATTAAGGAATCCATACTGTTAATGTCATGTTAGCATGAATAAATGCAACAATTACAACAAATATAACTATTTCAACAATACCTGGAGTTGTGAATGTATCGTGTCCCTGAAAAAAGAGGCATAGCCTAAAGTTATTTTTATTTGTGTTTATAACCTTTAAAAAATATATATAAAGGAGAGCAAAAGTTCAAAAGGAAATGCCTATTTGGTGAGAAATGGCAGTTTTGAAATGTTTAATTATGTATAAAATGCTTGTAGTGACCTGCATAATGCTCACATGGCAACAACACCTTCTGAGATAGTCAGTGAGCACCTACGTATATCCCTTACATTATCTGAACCTGCGACTCACCCGAGCACTGGAATACATTTTCAATCATGATAGACCTGGTATAATTCATCCACACCACCACTTTTTTAAATGAAAAAATAATGATGCATATTTGTAGTATTTGTTAAGAAAAAAAATGTATAATTACTTTTATTTTTTCGTGCAAACATACTTAATTAAAGTGCATAAAGAGACTTTAAAGCAGATATTAAGTTGTTTGACATTACGTTGATATCACAAAGAACCAAAGGGATTTCATGAAATTTACTGGCATGTGTTTAAAATGTCTTGAAAGATTTAGAAGATTAGTAAAAGCAAACATTTGAGCATCTCAGATGCCTGGGAAAAAGTAAAAGCGCTTTGTTAGACTGCATCTGTCTTTGGTTGGCATCTGCCTTTTGGCCTGAATGGCAAAGTCTTCAAAGCGTTGCATGACCTGTGACATGGAAACAAACAGTGTTAAACATCATGAAACATCCAGACTTAAAACAAGAGAATATCATAAATGCTTGCTAGCGTCACGACTGATTTATCTTTGCACTTGATGGAGTATTAAACATTCATATTTCAAACTCAGAGGGACAGTTTATGATTGCAAAACGTACTTTTCTGAAAAGTTCCTCAATGTCGTCTTTGTGTGCAAAGGTGTGCAGTACCGCAGTCAAATACTGGATCAGAATAGATCCTCTAAGGCGGTCTCTATACGAGACTGTATCTGCAGAAGTCATACAGGAACAACAAATGTTTAAAGGTTTTATCACACATCATAACTATTCTAGTTCATGCAGCTTATTGATGATTGAAATGAACTGACCAGGGGTGCAGGACAGAAAAGAAATGAAGTCTTTTTCTTTGTGCACATGTCGCAAATGATCCTCTTCTATGTTGTCTTCATCAGCAGACAGGCTGCTGATGTCATCGCAGACCAAAGCTGAGCTTGCAGCATCTCTAACCAGCACTGATCCTTTCTCCTCTGAAACAAATGTAACATATAAGACAACATAAACAAACAAGACCTTTTTAGACTCTTATTGTTTGGTACAGTAGGAATACATGAGGATCACCTCCCCTGCAGGCCTGGATGATGATGATCTTTGGTTTGTTCAGAAGCGCCGGACATTTCTCAGAGCCCAGGTGTTTGTAAATGTTGTCGATGAGGAACACATCACCAGTTGTCTCATCTTTCCAGTCCACACCGAGGACAGCGCCCAGTTTCCCGTGAGACATGATAACCACCAACACGCTGTCCGTCCCTTTGAGTTTCGGATGTTTAGAGAACTCAATTACTGCATCATTGATTTCCTGTGAGGACATAAAAAAGGGAGTTACTACAATGCTAAATCAACAAGACAATAATATTCTTTATAAGTCTTTGTAGTACCTGTCCTGTGAGATTTGTATGTTTCACCACCTCATATCCCAGACTGTTGAGCAGTTGCTCCATGTTCTCCTCATCTTTCTCAGCACCATTCCTGTTGTTTTTCTCATCAGTAAACTTTATATTTGTGATCAGCAGAGCTAATCGACTCTTAATGGAATCTTTGGTCACTGGGTAAATCTGAAAAAAAAAAAAAAAGATTTATGGGAAGAAAGTTAAACAAAGTTTTACCCAATGTCTCACCACTGGCAACAAACTAGAGATTAAATCTATTAGTTAAGACAGTGTGGCTATTTGATATAGTTGATATGAATGACTAACACTTGGATCATTCTGTGTCTTCCTCCAAAAGGCGTCAGTGGAGGGGATAAGTGAGGTGGACCATTCTTGCTCCAGCTTGGGATCTGCACCTGAAACAACGGAGAAATGTTTTTTCCAAAAACATTTAACTTCTTCTGATTTGATATACACCAGTTATTTTACTGATGGTGTCAAAGTATATGTTTTTCAATCAAAAGAGGACAAAAAAGGCTTCACCTGGCTGAGCAGGTTGACCACAGGACAGACCCAGTTCAGAGAAAAGTGTTGCATCCCTCTTTTGAAGGTAAATGATCATCTTCCTGCTGGCTTCGTCTCCTTTCCTCTTCACGGTGTCGATGAGACAGCGTGCCTTGTTTGCTTTGCTCACATTCTCCTCCAGTATCGAGTCTTTCTCCCCTTCGTTCACGATACCATCATCCAAAATGTCGTCCAGGAGCTGACTTATCACTTCTTTGCTGATCTTATCCACAAACTTGCTCCTCACACGGGCGAGCTCCTTAGCTAGGTGAAGAAAAATGAAACATGGAATTTATACCTTCCAAATTAAGGTTAATGGAGACATAGTGAACTGGGTAAACACTGGGTGCAGTGAAATATCTTTCTAAATATTTTTTGTGTGATATTTTTCACAGCCATATAAACCATTTTTCCAACCTTCTTGTTGCCAACTGATTCTAATTAGGACGCACACATGAGTTAGCCTGATAAAATATTAGAAGAGGCTGATATCTTAACACTGATTATCTCAAGGTGGTAAACCCTTCCCAGGACAGGACCTTTACTTTACCTCACCCTCTGGCAAAGTTTTACATTACACTAAATGTACAGTGGCCAGTCAAAAAAACTTTGCACCTAAGCTGTTATCTGTCTTCCTGTTTGCTTTTCTTTGCATTAGATTATTAGTGTAACGAGCTAATGCTGTTTTTGAATATTTCCGTGTTGAGTCTTCTGCTCATTGCGGGGGCGGAGAGTTGGCAGTGGTTTATGGTTTACTCTTCTCCTCACAATGTAGAAAAAACAACTTTCCCCCATTCTTGAAACGTCAATATGTGTTTGTCTGTTATAATCTTAAACATGTTTTTAGGAAAAGACAAGCTTTATCTTTATGAGCAAACTGCACACTTTGTACATTTCAGCTCCATAAAACGACGTCAACGTTTGCCAACGAGTTCTGCACACACGATTTATAAGACTAACGACATTTAAGTGGATGCGCGTGAATTAACCTACGTTTTTCCTTTATAATAATAATTTAAAAAAACAGATCTGCGCCTTCTTTCTGCTTTTATGCTCAACATGAAAAAATGCACTGAACTGCAGCGCGTAAAACCGCGGGCACAAACATCAGCAAAGTGAAACTAACCCGTGGCTCTCTTACGCAGACATACAAATGCAAAAAGCAGACTTCTGATAGACTTTGTAAAGCGGAGAAAGTTAAAGACACTACTCCTATAGCTCCCATCCTTCACATACAGTCGTTTGAATTCTTACCAGCCATTTCTCATCTGTCGTATCTGAGTTGTTGATAGAGAAGTCTGCGTGCAGCTCTCGGTGTTTAAGGGAGAGCTTGCGTAATGCCCACTGCAGATGAGACGGATCCTATTGTCTGTACAAACACTCAACATATGCATCACTACTGCAACTGTAAACTAAAGAACTCATGTAGGTCTACTTCTTAATTGTGCGCGGGTGATTTAAATGTTTTACACTTAACACGTAAGAAGAAATACTGAAGAGGGAAAATTAGGCTAAACCAACATAGTTGCCTCAATTGGTAAATAATATATGGAGGGCTTTTTAAACAGCCCCTTTATCTATAAAAGGTAATCTGGCCTCTAGAAAAGACCAATGTTACACAGTTCAAACATTAACATCAGAAGTGTTAACAGCTTCATCATTACATTAGATCAAAGAAATTGACTATTTCAATAAAAAAAGTTAAATTTTCCCATTAAGTATGATGAGACCAGATCTTGTTCAAACAGACTTTATTTTGAGTGAATATATCATCACACATTGCATTTCATTTGAATTAAAATAACAGAGTATCATCCCTGAGGTGGTTTAATAAAGCCTTTACTGTCTTTTCAAACTGCCTGTCGTTTATTGTCTTATTTTATTATTTCTGGTGTTTGCATTTATGTTTACATATATCTCCCTCTGTAGAAATGTCTCTGTCTGGCCTTACCGTTGATGTTTATTGTTATGTGTCTGAGTTCCTGCCATCGCTTTGTCTGTCAAAGCACTTTGTAAACTTCTGTTTTTAAAGGTGCTATATAAATAAAGTCATTATTATTATTAAGTAATTTCTTTGACATTAAAACAAGTTTCCTCATATTTCAAAGTCATCATTCCCTTTACTTCTAGAAAAACATTATGACAATTCAATACATTTATCATAACAAGTAAATACTATGTTTAATAACTTGATGGAAGTAGCATTTAAAGCATTTTTAAAACTTTTTCTTTCAGTATAAAAATGAACAAAAAACAATTTGGCTCAAATTTGACCTCAGAGGATAAAGATGCAATACATATTACATTTTGGCACAATGTTGACACGAAATGTGCCAAAGAGCTGAACGCCTGGATGTCCATGTGGTAGACTGACAGATAACTGAGAGAACTCAGACGGCCCAAGACACGTGTGTAAACACTGCCAAACCAATGTCCACACATGCAGCACAGCCCACCTCCGTACATGGCCTAAGATTTCTCCATCCGTCCTCAGTATATCCTGGGAGCGTTCATGGCTGTAGTCAATGCTGTCCACACGTGATCCGATCAAAAAAACATGTGTTGATGCAACATGTAAAACTACCCCGAGGCACAGTTGCACATAGTACAACCGGCTGATCAACTTTTCTGCATGTCTACTTTCCATCCCCACCACGCCCTGAATTCAAATTAAAAAAGGAAAATGCATTCAAATATAAAGCATCCATTGGAATTCAGACAGTCAAAGATTTCAAGTTTGTAAATTCACCTCTAGTTGAGCTAAATAAATGGCATGCATTAATATTAAAAGTAAACAGGTTCCATTATCTTCCATGGCTTTAAATACAGCATGATAAAATGGGATGAACAATCTTCTCTGTCGACGTTGCATCTGCAGGAGGGATTGAAGAGAGATGAGTTGTGCTTCTCTTGAGACTCTGTGCCTAAAAACGACAAAACACATCAATCAGTCTACTGTTTAAAATGTAGTATTTATCTGTGTACAAACAATAAGTCTAAAGTTGACTCCGTTGTTGATCAAAAACTATTTTTTTTTAAAAACATCAATGATCCAAACTTTTGGACTGTAATCATGATTTCTTATAATTCAATGAACATGATCTTCTGTTAATTTTGAGTCAAACCTACATGCAACATCCTGCTTCTTGAAATATGAATCCACAGCAGGAAATAGTCCCTGACCAATAAACTATTCAACCCTGTTATAGTGTGTTAATGTTTGCCTTGAATATGCAGTACCATTCTGTTTGTAGAGATTAAAGAGCCTTCAGCTTAAAGGGTCTATATGTAACTTTCAAAAATACTGCGTTTGTAGCGATACTGCATGGCCGTCAGGCGAACTGCACCAGTAACCTGTTGCTCATACGTACACAAACGAGCATCAATATCGCCCCTGAAACACTGGATATTTACTGGCATAATGTTTACAGAAGAGGTAAGTGGTCATTCACATGTGAGAGTCTCTGAAGGAGTCTGTGTGTCTCATTCTCCATCCTACAAACGACAGTTTCGGCAGGAACTGCCTGAGACCGGGAGTGTGTGATGAGTTTGTCCGCCTGTTAGAGCTCCTAGGACGGATATAAGTGTGTGGAAGGCGGCCTCTGGCTGTAGAGGTGAAGACCGGGAGTGTGTGATGAGTTTGTAGTTTGTACTACTGATTTCTGTAAGCAGAGCTGACTGAGGAGGACATCGAGAACGCAAATAACATGACACTGCCTGGAGCTTTAGCGGAAAAATCGGACCCGGGAAAGTTGTATACAGGCAACACAGATAGTGAACATCTACTTTTTCACATCAGTTAAACGTTCGCTTATTAGTGGACTATAAAAAACGGTTTATACATGTAAAAAGTTACATATATATGTAACTTGTAGCTATATATAAATCATTAGGCCGTCAGGCAGTTCGCCTGACGGCCATGTGATATCGCTAAAAACACAATATTTTTGAAAGTTTCACATAGCCCCTTTAATGTAAATATTTGTTGTTTTCATAATACTGTATATATCTAGGGAACAGCTGGGATTGGGCCCAGAAGCTACAGGCAGAGAGGGAGTGTCACAAAGAACTGAAAGATGTAAGACCAGACTTAAACAAAAGCAGGAACATGTTCTCTGTCACTGAAGCACAGTCTGCATTCTGTTGATGTTGGGCATACGTTTGACTTAAGTTCTCACTTGTTGACCTGCTTGATGTAATACGCCAGCTCACCTGGTTAAAAACCAAGTTCAGAGTAGAGTGTAGGGTCTCTGCCTTGTAGGTGAGTGATCATCTTCCTGCTGGCTTCATCTCCTTTCCTCTTCACGGTGTCGATGAGACAGCGTGCCTTGTCTACTCTGCTCACATTCTCTTCCAGTATCGAGTCTTTTTCCCCTTCGTTCAGGACTCCATCCTCCAAAATGTCGTCCAGGAGCTGACTTATCAGTTCTTTGGTGGCCTTATCCACAAACTTGCTCCTCACACTGGCAAGCTCCTTAGCTAGGTGAAGAAAAATGAAACATGGAATTTATACCTTCCAAATTAAGGTTAATGGAGACATAGTGAACTGGGTAAACACTGGGTGCAGTGAAATATCTTTCTAAATATTTTTTGTGTGATATTTTTCACAGCCATATAAACCATTTTTCCAACCTTCTTGTTGCCCACTGATTCTAATTCCAGAATCAGAATCGGGTTTATTGCCAAGTACATTAGGACGCAAACATGAGTTAGCCTGATAAAATATTAGAAGAGGCTGATATCTCAACACTGATTATCTCAAGGTGCTAAACCCTTCCCAGGACCTTTACTCTGACCTCACCCTCTGGCAAAGTTTTACATTACACTAAATGTACAGTGGCCAGTCAAAAAAACTTTGCACCTAAGCTGTTATCTGTCTTCCTGTTTGCTTTTCTTTGCATTAGATTATTAGTGTAACGAGCTAATGCTGTTTTTGAATATTTCCGTGTTGAGTCTTCTGCTCATTGCGGGGGCGGAGAGTTGGCAGTGGTTTATGGTTTACTCTTCTCCTCACAATGTAGAAAAAACAACTTTCCCCCATTCTTGAAACGTCAATATGTGTTTGTCTGTTATAATCTTAAACATGTTTTTAGGAAAAGACAAGCTTTATCTTTATGAGCAAACTGCACACTTTGTACATTTCAGCTCCATAAAACGACGTCAACGTTTGCTACGAGTTCTGCACACACGATTTATAAGACTAACGACATTTAAGTGGATGCGCGTGAATTAACCTACGTTTTTCCTTTATAATAATAATTTAAAAAAACAGATCTGCGCCTTCTTTCTGCTTTTATGCTCAACATGAAAAAATGCACTGAACTGCAGCGCGTAAAACCGCGGGCACAAACATCAGCAAAGTGAAACTAACCCGTGGCTCTCTTACGCAAACATACAAATGCAAAAAGCAGACTTCTGATAGACTTTGTAAAGCGGAGAAAGTTAAAGACACTACTCCTATAGCTCCCATCCTTCACATACAGTCGTTTGAATTCTTACCAGCCATTTCTCATCTGTCGTATCTGAGTTGTTGATAGAGAAGTCTGCGTGCAGCTCTCGGTGTTTAAGGGAGAGCTTGCGTAATGCCCACTGCAGATGAGACGGATCCTATTGTCTGTACAAACACTCAACATATGCATCACTACTGCAACTGTAAACTGAAGAACTCATGTAGGTCTACTTCTTAATTGTGCGCGGGTGATTTAAATGTTTTACACTTAACACGTAAGAAGAAATACTGAAGAGGGAAAATTAGGCTAAACCAACATAGTTGCCTCAATTGGTAAATAATATATGGAGGGCTTTTTAAACAGCCCCTTTATCTATAAAATGTCATCTGGCCTCTAGAAAAGACCAATGTTACACAGTTCAAACATTAACATCAGAAGTGTTAACAGCTTCATCATTACATTAGATCAAAGAAATTGACTATTTCAATAAAAAAAGTTAAATTTTCCCATTAAGTATGATGAGACCAGATCTTGTTCAAACAGACTTTATTTTGAGTGAATACATCATCACACATTGCATTTCATTTGAATTAAAATAACAGAGTATCATCCCTGAGGTGGTTTAATATATAGCCTTAACTGTCTTTTGAAACTGCCTGTCGTTTATTGTCTTGTTTTATTATTTCTGGTGTTTGCATTTATGTTTACATATATCTCCCTCTGGAGAAATGTCTCTGTCTGGCCTTACCGTTGATGTTTATTGTTATGTGTCTGAGTTCCTGCCATCGCTTTGTCTGTCAAAGCACTTTGTAAACTTCTGTTTTTAAAGGTGCTAAATGAAGTTATTATTATTATTATTATTATTATTATTATTATTATTATTATTATTATTATTATTAAGTCATTTCTTTGACATTTAAATATTTTTTGTGTGATATTTTTCACAGCCATATAAACCATTTTTCCAACCTCCTTGTTGTCCACTGATTCTAATTAGGACGCACACATGAGTTAGCCTGATAAAATATTAGAAGAGGCTGATATCTCAACACTGATTATCTCAAGGTGGTAAACCCTTCCCAGGACCTTTACTCTGACCTCACCCTCTGGCAAAGTTTTACATTACACTAAATGTACAGTGGCCAGTCAAAAAAACTTTGGACCTAAGCTGTTATCTGTCTTCCTGTTTGCTTTTCTTTGCATTAGATTAGTGTTACGAGCTAATGCTGTGTCTGAAGAGTAACGTTGACTTTGAGTTATTTAGGTTAACAGACCAGCAAAATACAAAATAAGTCAGATAGCCTAACTGAAATTGGCAAGGAGGCTTGTTTTGATTGGTATTTTGTTAAAGGATTGCATCGGGAAGAAGGGTAAGTCTTGTCTTCATAATTTGAAGCAAATGAAACTGAGTTCCCCCACAATCTCTTAGGAATAGGGGCTATTGCATTTAACCTACATAGCGCTAGATGGCGGTAAACCGTGTTTCATCTATTTGGTGACATATTTCAATTCCAACGAAGAAGAAACAACTGACAGACAAAATGGCCGTAGAAGAAAACTAGCTAGATGCTTGGCTAGTGTAAACATCCATCAACAGCAGACTGGAGTTGAAGCGACGATAAGGTTACCCACACTTTATTTCACTCTGCGAATCAGACGGTGCGTTTACCTACAAAAATCAACGCATCCAACCTTGATCATCGTAATTTAAATGACGCAACATTAGCTACTAAGCTGGCCAGCTAAGGTTAGCTAGCTCTGTAATTAGCTAAAGTAAACACTCAGAATAACGTGTGTATTTCGCATTTTTTAGTATGATACACAGTTACTAAAACGTACGGACCTATCAAACGTTACAACTATATAACCAGAGTGACATGACGTTTTTATTACAGTTTATATGGTAGTATGTTTTAGAGTTGACGTTACTTATGTACTGTGAGAACCAGCTTCTTGCTATTAGCTAGTGCTAACAAATAGAAAGGTCAAAGTTGGAGACAAAAGACAAATACAATAAAGCAGCTATGGTATTTTAAACCTTGTTGTTTTACATTACTCTGTCCGGATTAGCTCTGTGTGTTAAGCGAAATGCGGAGAAATGTGGAATGAATACAGCTCCAAGTCAGCGCTGTAGAAAGTGTTAACCAATCTGAAATAGCAGGTTTAATGGGCGGAGGAGCAGAGGGTCTTGTCTTTTTCACAGGTTAAACCATCGCTTTGATCACTGCATTGCTGGTCCTACTCACTCTTTTCTGTCTCCTGGTACCCCCCAGCAGTCTCGCTAACTTTAGTGAAGGATGATGAGCCAGCGGCGTGGGATCCATCTGGACCAATCAGAGCTGCTCTGCACGAAAGGATGTGGTTTTTATGGCAACACTGCGTGGCAGGGCCTCTGCTCAAAGTGCTGGCGTGAAGAAAATCAGCGAGAAAAGCAAAAACAGATTCAAGAAGACTGGGCACTTGCTGAAAAGTTAGTCTCTCATTCTGTCCCCCGTGTTAGATTATACCTTAACCCTGTCCTTTTATGGCTTTTTACTCCTCAGTATGTTGTCTTGCTCTAGTGTCCATCTTACAGATATTACAGTTTAAATGTCATTTCCCTTCCAGGCTGCAGAAGGAGGAGGAGGAAGCTTATGCAAGCAGACGTCAGAAGCCCCAATCACAGTCGACCATTACACCCTTCAGCAAGTTCGAGGAAAGAAAAACTAAGGAGAAGTCAAGCAAAGTCCATACCGTCACAAAGTTTTTTAGTCCTTCCACAAAAACACCACCAAAAAAGGGTACTAACAGACCTATCAAACTTAGTATTGCACACATTAAACTGCACAGTATTCAGTTATTATGTTTAATCTCTATTACTTACACATCAGTATTGTTCTTTAGTTGATAGATACATCTGTTGTTATCAAGTCATGGCAATAGCTTATATTATTTTTTTTTGCTGAATTGATCAACTTTTCTGTCTGCTTCTGGTACTGTTGTTATGTTTTACTGGAAAAATATTGAGAAACAAATCCAGAGTGAGTCATCAAAACTTTTGCCTAATAATCTGTATTTATATTAAACCACTTCCCTAGTTTTGTAACTTGACAACAGTGTAGTGAAACTATGAGGCTACCAGCGATTGTGAGTCCAAACTGTTTTTGTAGGTTCAGTTAACATTCAGTGTCTTCCCCCAGACTCTCCTTTCGACGCACAGTCCAGTCCAAGTCCCAGCTCCTCTACGGGCCGCCATTCCTCTGTGGACAGCGACCATGCGACCCGAGAGTTCATTGATTTTCTCAAGCCTCTCAGGTCTGGCAGGGAGATCTTCAAACAGTGCCGGGCCTTTACAGAGAGCATGGTCTATAAGCGGGTGAGCCAAAGTGGATTCATTGTAAAGGTTTAGAAATGAGATTGTAAGTACATTTTAATAGTTGTCTAGCCATCCCTTTAACAAATTGTGTCCTTATAGTCATTCTTTCTTCTAGATTGTGTTTTCTCTTGATGTTAACTTATAGTAATACCGATACATTTTAATGAATTAAAACGGGGACACATGACTACTGTCCATCAATGTTTATACATTGCACCATTTCATAACCACCTGCCTTGATTTGTGTACAACTTTGCAGTTATTGTCTAACACCTTCAAGTACTGTTCTGTGGCCACTGAATCTCTGACTGTCACACATCTTTACCCCACTCAAGGGAAAACACGTATTTTGAAAACGTGCTCTTTCATTCATGAAAGTTTTTGTATTTTTTCAAAATGACCACAAATAAATAATCACTGTCAATTTCACGCTCAATATATCTGTATGTAGCTGTGTCTACTCTGTACTGTTCTTCTATTTGTGAGCCAAAGCTCAAATATTTAGGGTCCTAACTCCCGTTCTTTTTTCAGGACATGGGTGCTGATGAGCTGTCAGAGTGTGTGCAGGATTTCTACCAGAACCTCTCTGATCGCCTCCAGACCCAGTTCAAAGGTACTGCTTAATATCTACACATGAGAGGACTCTGCTATAAATAATGAATATTCCAGATGTTATACAGAGCATAAAGCTCAAGAACATCTTCTCTCATTTGCATGTCTGTCCTAGGTTCTTCAGATCACGTAGAGAGCGTTATGGATGAGGTAGAGAAGTACATGATGACTCGTCTTTACAAGGAAGTCTTCTGTCCTGAGACCACAGACGACGAGAAGAAAGACCTGGCCATCCAAAAGAGAATCAGGTTAGCAAATAAAAGTTGTAATAATAATTTGGAAATTTGCCCAAAGCCTTTTTTGATTTCTCTATATAATATAATAAAATGATAATGTATAATAATATATATATGATGGTTTCTGTTTGTGTTCTGTTGCAGAGCTTTGCATTGGGTCACTATTGAGATGCTCTGTGTTCCTGTAGAAGAGGAGATCCCTGAGGTGTCTGATAGTGTAGTCAAAGCCATCACAGGTAAGTCTCATTAGGTCTAATTTTCTCAAGGCCATAGTTGGAAATCATCTTATTATCTTGGTGGTTGAGATCAAGTCAGATTTTCAAACAGTTTGTTCCCTTCCTGTTTCGCTGCATCCCTTTTAAGATGTGATTGAAATGGATTCAAAGCGTGTGCCCAAGGAGAAGCTGGCCTGCATCACTCGTTGCAGCAAGCACATCTTCAACGCCATCAAAGTCAGCAAGAAAGAGGCAGCGTCTGCCGATGACTTCCTCCCTACGCTCATCTACATTGTGCTGAAAGCAAATCCTCCGCGGCTGCAGTCCAACATCCAGTACATCACCCGCTTCAGCAACCCCAGCAGGCTGATGACTGGAGAGGATGGTTACTACTTCACCAATCTGGTGAGACAGTTACAACATGATAGTTTGAATTTATGTTGTTTGTTGGGTTTGTCCGATTTTCAATATTACTTCATAATCAATGTGTTGTGTTGCTGCTGATTATTGGTGTTGAATTGAGAGGTGTTCCAGTATTTAGACAATTTCATTTCATTATATCTCTACATTTAATACAGTTCAGACAAAAACACAAACAAGAGCCTCTAAAATAATCAAAACAGTTTTAACAAAACTGAACAATGTATCCTTCATGAAAGGACTTATTTCAGGTCTGATGTGTTTGTATCTGTTAGGTTTAGATAGGGTATGTGTGTAAACTCCTTATTAGTAACCCTTTGTATCTCCTCTCACCAGTGCTGTGCTGTGGCCTTCATTGAGAAGCTAGATGGTCAGTCTCTGAACCTTAGCTCAGAGGAGTTCGACCTCTACATGTCGGGCCAAGCATCCCCTAACTGGCCCCAGGCCTCTGGAGCTTCTTCCTGCTCCCCAGGCAGCGCAGCTCTCAGTCAGGTCCACAAACGGCTCGACCTGCTGACAGGGCTCGGGGAACGGCAGGAGAGGGTCATGGAGAAGGCTCGCCAGCTGGAGAGCGATCTCATCGACTGGACGGACGAAGTGGAGCAGAAGGTGCAGAGCGTCCTAGAGAGCTTCCCTGCAGAGACAAAAAACCCAACTGCATCCACACCTAGTGGGACAACGTCTGCAGAATCGTCAGCAATCGATGCAGATAATGTTGAGAATGAGCTCCTGCCTCCACCACTACAACCGCAAGTGTTTGCTGGTTGATGTGAAGAGCTCTGCTCTACTAAAAAAAATCCTGAAGAGGCTTTACTCCACCCTCCCCCTTCTCCCTTTGCTGTCCATGTGCACATACAGCAGGCATCCAATATGGATCCTATTTTCACTCCAGACATCTCTATTCCATCCATACATCTTCCTGAAGGCCCTCAAATGACACAACACGAAAGGAATACTTTAAAAATGAGGGAACCATAGTCTGAAACTTTCTGGCAGAGAAGGAAGAAGATGAATAGCCTCTCTTATGTTTGTACGATAAATATGAAGCTGTAGCCGGGTTAGCTCAGCTTAGCTTATCCTCCATGTGAAAGGCTTGGATTAGAAGGAAACAATTAGCCAAGCTCTTCACATGGGTAAAAAAAAAGCTGCCCAAACCTCTACAGCTTAGCAATGACCACATTAGATTGTATTGGTTTTGTTTGTTACAAAAAGAAAAGAGTTCTTTCTCCTTGCTTCCAGCCCCTTGTGCTAAGCTAATGGTCTCATGGCTACAGCTTTAATGTTGATGGAGAAACATTTGGTTGGGTTTGATCTTCTAATTAAACTTTCTGTAAGAAAGCAAAGAAGCAATTCCTAAAATGTCCAAGAGGCCTAGATCACTCCCTGCATATTGTCGTAGTCATTAAGTCAAGGACCTTGTGCAGCATCTTTGGTAAACCTCTCACTTTCTCCTTCTGTTACAGTTTTGGGATAAGATGTGTTGACTCAGCCAAGTCATTTTGTGTTCCCAGGCTATTTGGGAAATATAATCCCCTCCTCCCTGTTCCCACTGTTCTCTAAATCTTACACGGATTGGCCTCCAGGAGGCACCCTGACAAGATGCCCAGACCACCTGAACTGGCTCCTTTAAATACAAAGCAAGCAGAAAGACTCCCCTCCGAGCTCTCCTAACTCGTCATCTTCAGCACCTCAGTACTTCATCCTTGAAGTTGTTGTAACAGTTGTGCAGACGGGATAAATGGTTTGATCGGATCCTTCTGTTTTATATTTAAGCCTTCACGGAAGGTTTTTGTTACTGTGTGAAGAAGTCACAAGATGAAGTGGAGGCTTAAAGTGACACAGGGCGTTACTGCTCGAGTAACATCAAATAACTTTTCACTTAAATATGATTATTCTGACAAAGGAAGCTCTGAGTTGTGCGAAACTTAACTTCCCCACACTAAAATAGAAGAGAAATATCCGGAAAGAAAGAGATGTGCGTGTGTTGCAGTTGTGCATGCTGGTCAGTGTGTGTGACAGAGAGTGTGCGTTGCATGGACATGTTCCGCTAATAATCAATGAGTCATGAAGTCCTCCAGTTCCGTGTAAGGATATCGTAGTCTTGTTTTATGCCGGACCTCTCAATCCAGTCGTAAACTGGATGTACAGAAGTGATTTTATTTTTCTATAGAGTGGCAGGTATCAATTCTTTTGGATTCAATAGGAAAACATTAATCCTGTAATATTTACAGTAGTACTCTTGCTTGAAGACATTGTTACATGAATCTAATGATAATATAGGAACATTTTCATCCGTTAGTTCATCTTCTCAGAAGGGTATCATAAGATGTTCTGTTAAAAAAAAAATCAGTTAAAGGCAATTTTAGTTTTTAATCATAGTGGGCGTGTTAGGTATAAATGAAAACAGATGATGCTGTTTCACCCTTCGAGACAAGACTTCAAAAATCACTCCTAAGGCTGGTTGCTGCACTTCAGGAAAATAATGACATGACCAATTACATTTATGTTGAAGCACTTTTCTTCAGTGTAGTCTGAATGCTCTTAGTTGAGTTCATGGAATGAAGGTAGCAAAGACTGTACTGAATTGAAAGGTTCATTGGTGAAAACAGTGTTGAAGGCTGTTGCAGCACAGATGAATGTCTTTGTGTTTTGCAGTCAAAGAAATGTTTGGGAGAGTTTTATGTCGGTGGTTTTTTCCTTTGCTCTTGAGCTAAGATTTCTTTCTGTTACTAGGTCTGAATCATTTTTTTGAAACTCTTATTTGGAACAGTATATTCCGTGTGCATTTGCTGTCCAATTTTAGTTTGAGACAAAGACTCTTAATGCAATAGCTTGAATACATTCATATTGCACTGTATGCAGAAGCCATTACTCTGGTATTTTAAAGACGATGAAAACATCTTTGTAACCTTATAGGTTTGTTAATGTATCATTTGGAAGAAAGTATCTCAATACTGTCTTTTATTTAAATGTAACTTATTGGGGCAGTATTGGATTATTTGCATCTCTGGGTGTGTGATGATTAATAAAAGTTGAAAACGCACGTGTGCAGTTCCTCTTCATGGTTCACATGACTGTCGTGACTTCGTAAGTTCGAAGAAAAGAAGAAAAAAGAGTTTCCACAATGACGACTACTTTTGATAATAATAATAATACATTATTAGACTTGTGTAGCTCTTTTCTGAATCCTCAGACACTTAACAGAACAACAAAACAAACCAGTAACAGCAATAAAAAGAAGAAATAATCTAGTGCTGACAGTGAAACTCAAAAACAAACACAGCTTCCTGCAAACAAAACTTTCCTCCCAGTGACCATGTGTTCTGTGATACAAACAAGAACCCAACAGCTGACATTTATCCGTCCTGATTCAATATCTGTGTGTGTGTACCGTCAGTTCTGTACCATGTGAATAAATGAAAAGAGTAACATCAGGGAAACTAAATATAACACTCCTGGAATTACTGGCTCATGGAAAAAGTCAACAGACTCTGCAAGACAAATATTTTGGGTAGAACTTTTATAAGAAAAGAGCCTTAAATAAAAACAACACCTCAAGAATTCAAATGGGAAACATTCAAATGTTACAGCAACCAGAAAACAACCTCACAAAGAAGGAATCAGAAAAAAAGAAATATGTATAATGACTACATAAATCAGTGAGAATTCAAAATAATTACATTGATCAGCTGCGTACAAACACAACAGTACAGTGCTTCATGTAAACAGTTTATTCATTGTGTGTGGAAAAATTAGCTTACAATCTTTATCCAAACATGGTCAGGGTTGGGGGGATGTATAGCCAAGCGGCTATGTCACGCACCCCGTGTACAGAGCAAAGATTCCCCGTTGCAGCAACCATGGGTTTCGAATCTGACCTCAGCCCTTTGCTCCTCCCAACATTTCCTGTCTCTCTTCAGCTGTCCTGACTAATAAAGGCAAAAATGGCCAAAAAAATATAACAAAAAAACAAGACATGGTTAGGGTCATTAAGGGTCCTACTGAAGCAGGCATAGGGAACTGTTGTAAATGTTTTATGTATTTAATACATAAACACAGTCCACAGTCTTTGTTCTGTGTTTTAAAAGTTAAGATTATGCTTCAGAAGCCTGATTTAGAAGAATCTCAAACCAAAGTGCCTGTTTCCTTCATATAGAGTACATTTTCTACCGTGGTTCAGCCTACAAACTCTGTCAAAGCAGGAACAGAAGTTTGTACTAAAAGGACAGTTGAATTGTCTTAAGCAGACTTCTTAATGTCATAATGACTTTGGCTGAACTGGCACAAAATGTGTGGCTGAGAGATGCATAAACAATTGTTAACCTTTCCATTAGGTATTATTTTTAAAATACAACAGATAATACCCAAAAATGATAGAGATAGAGTGTATTCAAGGTCAAAAATAATGACCACATAAAAGGAAACTGAATTTAAAACCAGCATTTATTAAGTCCTTCTTGTAAATACTTGTGATGTGTTTAATTTTACTCGCTATATTTGAACCTAAAGGGCGTTTTCAAATTTCAGCTGAACTTCAGAGAGGCATTTGTTACTTTCACTTCCCTTTGTTTTCACTAGTTAAAAAATGTCCACGATTGAGCTGTCACTCAAATTGGGTCCAAGGCAGAAAATAACTGTGGGAGGAATTACAGAAAAATAAAACAGCTGACAACAAAAATATCAGGTTGCAACATCAATAGTTTAAAGACCAAATTTCTAAAAAAAAATAATAAACTAAATGTTTTGTTCCTTTGTTGTTGTCTGTTTAGCTATTTAGTTCTCAAATAAAGACATCTGGTTTGGTTCCCGGAAAATTAAGAAACAGTTCAAAGGAAAATTAAATAATGTCAGAAAGCAAATCAATATTTGGAGAAAGGGGATTTTCTTTGTCATGAGTCATAGCTCTGAATAAACTTCATTTTCACTTCCCTCCTGACTACAAATAAAAGTCTCTCCCTCAGTTTCTAATTCTCAGTAACAGAGAAATGAAAATGGACACAGTCGTTTCTCTTCTTGGTGAGTTCTCATTAGTTCATTTACTATAACTCACTAATTCAACATTGTGTTTAATTTGTCTCATGCAGGATTGTTTTCCTATTTTCAGTTCTTTTAGCGCTGCCGCATCTTGTAGTACCGAGGGGTAAGTACCATAAAGTCTTATAATTCACTTCAAGATACTGAAAGGCTTTGTATAATGTAAATATGTAGCCTAATGTTAGATTTTGTAAGGCCTGTGGTATGCTGTACCAATAGAATCAATTAAAACTAAATGTATTTGTCTCCATACAGTCGTTGAACCTTACACCTCATTCCGAGCTCATGCGGAGTTGGTGTCAGGGGATTTAAGGCTCTTCTCAGGGGAGAGAGTCCAGCTGAAATGCAGCATTCCTATTGTCCACACATTATCCTGGAATTACCTTTGGTACAGGGGATCTGAGCAGCTCCAACAGGGTGGAGAGCACCTCCATCTGTGGAATACCAAGGTTAAAGACAGTGGCAAATATTACTGCCAGGGTGTTAGGGAGACAATAGTGGGAGACATACGTACCCTCCAAAGTCTGCCTGTGGAGATCAATGTGGATGGTAAGATATTTTTCATTAGTATAATTTCAAATCTCTTCAACTTGCCATTTTATAAATTTATATTTCCTCTTTTTTCTTACGTTTGTGACTCGTGCACACACTTAAAATAGAAAAGAAAGTGCTAAACCTTTTTTGAAATGATAAATTGGTTGGTTGGTCATAAAACATTTTTTTTCTCTGTTAATTTTCTTCAGGAGGATGGGTTATCTTGCAAGTTCCACCTAATCCAATCCTTGTTGGAAACACCTTGAAGGCAACATGTAGAGTCCGAGGTGAACCCCAACTAAATGAGGTGATTCTGTACAAAAATGGGTTTGAAGTTATGAGACAAAGGGGCCTCGACCCAACTATTCACCTGCCCAACTTCACCCTGGAGGACCAAGGACAATACTCTTGCAGGGCTTCCTGGGATGCAGTCAGACGAACACATTCTGTGATTTCAGCTAAAGCTCCAGTTCAGGTCTTAGGTAAGTTTATGAACTGGTAATACTGGTTCTTCTTTGGAGGTCACATGTAGAGAAGATATAGTAATATCTAGTATAGAAATGTTGTTGTTCAATTCGTAGGTTTATCCTTTCAAAACCTTTGTGTTGGAACAAAAATGCACGGTTGCTGATGGTATGTGGTAGACTTTTTAAAAGATTAGATGTGATTTGGGTAACTGACAGGAGTCTTGTTTTATAGACTCTGGGTAGTTCTGCATCTGGCAAAGAAAAAGATCCACGTACCGATTTGAAATACCAATAATTGTTGTTTTAACATATACACTGAATGATAGATGTAGAACTACAGCCAGCAGAAAGTCAGTTTAGCTCGGCACAAAGTCTGACAATGGTCTAAGGCAAAAATCCACCTACCAACATCTCCATCTCTCACTGATCCTGTTTTTTTAAACCAACATATTTAGAGTTCTGTAGAGTACTGGAATGATAGTGTTATCAGTCATCTCATCTAACTCTCATCCTCAGAGTGTTAACGTAGAATAGGTCAAATGTTTTTCTCTAGAGAATGTTTTAAACTATTCTTATGTGTCAATAATGTCCTCTCTTCTTTGGCTCTATCTCAGAGGTTCTATCACAACCAATTCTGGAGATTGTTGCAGACAGCAACCTGATTCCAGTAAATAAGATGAAGCTTATCTGCCACCTCCAATACAATGCCCCAGCTCCTGCCCCTCCAGTACACTACTATTTCTATGAGAGTGACAACCAACTGGGAACAGCAACCTCTGACAACCATAATCTGGTCAAACGGACTCCAGGCAACTACAGATGCAGGGCCAAGGTGCCTAAGTTGGGCCTCTCCAGGTGGAGTAAGCCCAAAACCTTTGGACAAATGACAGGTACTGAGAAGTAAAAATAACCTGCTGTCTGCCTCGACCAAAAGTTGAAACTCCAATTCTTTTCTGAATGTCAAAATCATAAACATTGCGCGACACTTTCATAACTTCTGAGGTAAATGTCTCTTACCTGATAGGGCCTCAGACGATGATGCCTCCAATTCTTCATCCCAGAGAATCATGGCCTTTAGCTCCCCCAATCTCCTCCCAAGACTCCTCCCTGCCACCTGCAGCTGAGCCAACCACAGACCAACACTCCCTTCAACGATCCACAGCAACTTCCTCTGTCATACAACCTACTGATGTAAGCACCAAACCCTCAGTTTCTCAGCTTAACAGCTCACAATTACCGCCCAGCACTCTGTTATCTACAGTCCTGCCAATCAAACAAACAACTCTCCCCAAACCTGTCAGAGAACCTGCTGACATGTCAAAGAATTCTGGGGACATGCCAGAAGGATCTGGGGACATGCCAGAAGGATCTGGGGACATGCCAGAGGGATCTGGGGACATGCCCGAGGGATCTGGGGACATGCCCGAGGGATCTGGTGACATGCCTGAGGGATCTGGGGACATGCCTGAGGGATCCAGTGTCCTGTATTGACATGTTATCACACTTTTTTTACCATTACATAAATATATGTTTGCAAAAGAGAGTATATTTGCCACGCCTTTGGCTATCTATTCTTCATGATACATACAGGACCAATGGGCTGCAAATGCACACATATATATGTGTGTGTATATATGTAATCCTTTATCATGTCTCTATACATCATCTCATCTGTAAAAAATTAAAATGATCAGTAGTGTTGGTGATAAAAAGAACAGCAGTATTGGTTAAGACAAATAAAGCTTTCAATAAATGATTAAAAAAGTTAATGAAAGATAATTGACTACTTGGTTTATTTCTAAGAACACTTTTCCTTTTTACAGCCCTAACATGAAGCAATTCTTCTTACGCATTATAAGTATCAAGAATAATAATAAAGTTACAGGTCACAGTAATAGTTTCTGCAGACTTAACACATAAATATTTCTGTCTGCGTTTTTCAATCAGATATACCGGTAGATATCAAAGGTCATCGGTGACAGTGATGGTGTAGATGGAGCAAGAAATAGAGTGCAGAGTGACAAAACAGAAAAAAACCAGCAGAAAAGGAAGAGCTGAGAGGACACTTTTGGGTCATACAAGTTTAGAGCGTGGGATCATGTTTGTTAAACTGAAGGAAACGGAGATCATCAATAAATACAGACATGTGACTTTGAAAGAGTAAAGGCAGAGTATATTGTTTAAGAGAAACAGTGTTGTGCTTGGAGTGGACTGGCTAGAGACACAACTTAAAGGAAATAACTCCTGCACATTGTTTCACCTACGTCACACCATCTTCTCTAGAATGTGGACCATCACCATCACTCAAAAAGATTCAAATACGTACAATGGTACAATGGTTTTGGCAACATCACACTTGGGCTGTTACTGCACTTTCACTGCTTAGTGTATGTTTACATGTTACTGCAGACCATCTACTTTTTCTTACATGCATGTATCTGTTCAATTCAACTTATCATGCAACCAGTGAAATAAGAGTATTTAAAGAGCAAAGGCCTTCTGCTGTCATGTTAATCAACAGTGCTTAGAACACCCTGGGCTGAGGAATACATGTAGTGAAAAGTCCCAGTCGACTCTAATGAAATGCCTCCAATCAAATCGTTCAGAAAAGTTCTATGATTAATATAGGCACTACATTTACTTTACTTATTTTATACTATCTTTATATTATCTTTCCTTATTCAGTTACCTATCTACTGATAATTTGTTTTCGAATGGGATCCTTAACCCTACATAAGTGTAGAAACTGTTTGAGGTGTGTTAATTTCCCTCTTCAAGGTAGATCAAAATGCTGTAAATCAATTCATCAGCAGTAAACAAGACCATTCTGTACACATTTATTTCTCATTTGTTAATCAATCAGAAAGTAGTAAAATAAGACAAAACATGTTTTGATGTTACCATTCCTTATACCATTATACTAGTGTGCAGTATTGTAATGTATAATTATACAGTTTTCAAGCATTGCATAAGTAATGAGTATTTAGATTAGCACCACCAGTATTTGGCCTTTTTGCAGGCAGAGTCAAATTGAAAAGGTCCAGTAAAAAAAGTAGTTTTCAGTGGAGTTTCAGGCTTTGTCTGAGTAAAGCAGGAATCCGGAGAAGATGCTGTCATCCTCACTGCTTGCGTAAGCCCCATTCCAATCTCTAAGGGTCTCCATCCACACCTGATCACCTACCCCCAGGTGCAGCACTACCAGAGTTGACGCCTGGTCGATGTCTTGGCCGTACAGAGAGTCCCGTGTCCTTACCCGTCGTGATCCATTTACTACTAGTGTGGCTCGCAGAGGCTGATTCCGTACAGTGATGTGGAAGGAGAAGACATAAACCCCTGCATGAACACATGTGAAGCTGTTGGAAGTGACATTGAAGTGGTTCTCTTCGTTGTAGAAGACTTTGTCGAAGCGGATTGGGAAGCCAGAGGGAGGAAAGGACTTTCTTGGAGAAATACCTACACTAAATGCAGATCGTTTCAGAGGAAGCCCTGATCCCTTAGCTCCTTTGATTCCACGAATGCCCCGATCGCCTCGCATTCCAGGGTAACCTCTGTCCCCCTTTGGTCCAGGCATCCCTCTTATCCCAATTGGTCCCTGAGGTCCTCTGACCCCAGATTCTCCTTGTGGGCCAGGAAGGCCAGGATCCCCTCGTACCCCTACAGGACCTGGGGATCCATGCTTGCCGTTCGTTCCTGGGATGCCCATCCCGCCTGGGATGCCTGGAGACCCTGTGTCCCCTCTATCACCTTTTGGTCCTCTCTCCCCAAACGTGCCACACTCCCCCTTATCCCCCTTGTCTCCCTTAGGACCTGACTCAACGGCCATTCCTGGAGGGCCAGCTGGGCCCTCTTTACCTGGTTCTCCTTTCTCACCAGCAGTCCCATTAAGGCCAGGTTCCCCTTTTTCCCCACTACCACCTTTGAGTCCTTTCAACCCTATTTCTCCTTTCTCACCTTTTGAGCCAACATCCCCTGCAAGTTAAGAGAAACTATGTCAGAACAACGAAAGTCTGGCAACAACATTAAAGACCTCAACAATCTGTGGAAGTTTTCACCTTTTTGTCCTGGTTTCCCAAGCACTCCTGGTGGTCCTGCTGTCCCGCTGCTTCCTCTGTCACCTTTTTCACCTGAAAAATGTACCGAATATAGCTTAAATTGTTGACACCATTATAAGCTCAGCTGCAATACAGCTTATCTTGCTTCCTCATTTAAAGCATAGCCAATGACTGCTAGAGACATTAAAACAACCAGTCACCAACATTTCAGTAAGAATATATTAGGCATCCAAGCTCTAACCCTTATAAACATTTATTTTATACGTAAGTTTTATACTGAATGTGATAGTATGGATTAGCAAATACATTAACGTATAACTATACTGAACTGAACTGAACTGAATGGAATCAACACAAACATTGGGCCTTGTGACAGAGTTGCTTTCCCTCTCTGTTGTATAAAACAAATGGTAAGCCGCTTGGTTACTTGTCAGAAGCCATGGGCCATTTGTCTCGTGACACAAACTTATTATGCATGATATGGCATGGATGCATTCTTGCAATAAAGTCAAATGTGTACATTTAAAAGTTTTACACTTACCTTTGTCACCTTTTAACCCCATAGGACCACTAACTCCCTGTGATCCTGGTAAACCAACTGTCCCTCGGATCCCTCTTTCACCTGGTGGTCCTAGATAAGCAAACATGGATTAAGTTAAATATTTTGTGTACTGACAGCACACATAAAAACAAATTGATTAAAAAATAAAAAGCCTTTTTCTCTTTCAATGTATTAAAGAGTTGTATACCTGCCAGCCCACGGTCTCCTTTGGGCCCCCTGGGGCCTCTCTCAGGTGGACAGCACTCACAGAAGTTGAAGTAGCACTCATTATAATCCAGGGTGTAGTTCTCTGGGCCAACACCAGGGGTCTCAGTTCCCTCTGAGTAATACTGCGGACTTGGATAGGTGGTCCTCTCTGTGGCAGGCGGGGGTTGGGGCTCCACAGGTTTATGGCTCGGGACTGTCTTGAGATTCTTGGGCATGCTGGTGGTCACAGGGCTGTGCATGGTTATCTGAGGGACAGGCTTCTTGGTGTACTGGTACTTTGGTTTGGGTGTAGTCTTAGCCTTAGCGCAGGACACCAAAGTGAGTGTAACCACAACTACAGCTGCAAGGGTCAACTGACAGGAGATTATCCTCATGGTTGACTAGGATCTGAGAACAGATTAGTTTATTCATGACTATGAAATTATTACCATCAACTTAACATTTGCAGACAAAATTGCACAAATTATAATATTGGTACTATCCTACTTTTCCTCTTTCATTCTCAACTTTTTATTCATTTTCTATTTCTCTATTTTCAGTTGCACATGCCCTTGATGATCAAATTCAGGTTTGAGTCATTTTGTTTCTCAATCATTCAATCTTATAATCGTCATTTGGCTGGTTCAATACTAATCTGCAATGAAAAGACATGCATTTTCTGGGGTATTGTTGATATGCAAGTCCAGTACGCTCATTGACATAGACTTTTCCGTCTTTACACAGAAAATAATAAAACTTTTCGACTAAAATCATTCTAACATTCATTGTTCTGTTCTTTAGGTTTATAATAAAAACATTGATAAGACTTACCCAGTTATGCATAAGTGGAATGGTCATTTATCCTCTGTAGCCTTTGCTTGGAGGCAGCACCAGAAGCTCCTGGTCTGTCTGATATCTCTGCCAGGCTTGGGTGAAAGACCCCACCAATGAGGGGTGGTTGCTGAAGACACAGGGGGAGGTCTGAAATCCAACTACTGGAGCCGACCCAAGGAGAACCACTGTGCTGTGGCCCGTCCTCTGTACCCCTGTTGTGTAGAAAGGTGCTTTTGTGACACGGGATATAGTGCCCACCAGAAGCACTCCTGTTGCTGCGAGCTAGGTGCGGAGCAAAGGCCGTGGGGCAATGGGTCACCTGATACAGGAGGCATTCCTCCAACATCCAACTTGCTACCAAAGCTCTTATGTGGGACAATGCCAAGCAAAGAGGGAACTGTGAATAGGGCCAGGGCACTACAAACAACTTTTTTCATGATTAAGTTTGGACGCTACTCTGCATGATGCTACCATTTCACACCTCTTCAACATGTAAAGTTGATATTTGAGAGTATACCTTGATGACCAGTCATAGCATGTTTTCTGAAAGCTGGCTCAGCACAAGAAAATTAGTATTTGGTTAGCATCCAGCAAAAAGCTTTATCCTAAAGAGCACCGATAATCTCCTCACTCCACGACTGCTAAACCTGAGCTGTTTGTCAAAGGAACCAGCTTATCTCCCTCAAATCAGTGCAGTTGCAACGCTTGCCTGATCACTGTGACCGACTTTCTACACATGACCCCCATGACTGCTGGCATCCATGTTTGTTGGCTATGATTCAAACTGTGTGGCTGGACAATGATTCATTCTTATGGTGTAACAAGATAGCACCAGGTTTTTGTAGAAAAGTGATTTTCTGCTAGCTGTCTTGTCGAAACTCTCAACTTGCCAGTGACAATGAATGTTTGAGCAGTGGACATGCCTCAGTTGTCAAAGACCTCACGTCCTTAGAGGGATCCATGTCCAGGTATGAGTGAGCAGGAAAAAGGGAAATGAAAGTTGGGAAACAGAGAGGGGTGCTGGTTGAATGGATGGATGAAGAGAGAAAAGATTGTGCTTATTTAAAATCAATTTAATCTTCTAACCTAAATTTGTCTGTATCCCCAGTACTTCTTTTCAACAGCTTAGGTGAAGTGTCCTCAACATGCCCCTTCGTAAAATTTGAACGAAAGGAGCATACTACGTATAGCTGAGCCCTGAAAAAGAGAGAAAGGGGGTCCCTCTGGGTTTCTCCTTGCCCGACCTCAACCCCCATCGTCTCTTGGCTCCATTCAGACCACACACAACAGCGGCGGTCAGTTTACAGTGCCCAGCTGGCCACAGAGGACCCAAGCATCGCTTACCTGTCAGTTCATTTAACACCAGCACCGTCGCGGCCCTCAGACTCCATCCACACAGAGTACAGAGGGAAAATAAAGAGTTAACTTACTCAACAGATGCAACCAAGCAGAACGAGGACCAGAGACGACTTGGATGGATGGAGCTGGATTGGCTTACATTAACCCCATTCAGGTAGATCTTGAAGCAGCAGAGAGAGTGTATAGGGTGAGTTAGAGAGACGGTGAGACTATAATTTATAGATTTGTTTTCTAATCAACAAAGCAACATGTTACCTTCTATTGGATTATTCCCCATTAAGTGCTCCGAATACTACTGAGGTAATGGAGTGTTTTTTGTTATTCACTGTGGGCCCTTATCAAAGAAAATCGAGATCCTGGCGCATTAGCAGCTAATGACTTTGGCAAGAGATCTACTGGCAGTGAGTACACATCTCATGTAGTCAGACGGAGTACAACAACACATTCTACTGACACACTTTCTCTGACCAAATCTGTTTTGCAGAAACAGAAGGAAACAGCTAGCATTGCTCTGCGCAAATCACTCAAATCTACCTCTAAGCACCTCTTTGATTGCTAATTAAAAAACAATATCATATTTTGTTCCTGTAATTTTTGCATGTTGTGCAAACCGTTAATTCAATCAGAGGCGAGCACTGTGAGACTTGTCTCTTTTGAATGGTTAAACTGACGACTTACTGCTGTTCAATTTAGTAATTAAACCACACAGAAAAATCTAAAGATCTTGCTTGCTTTGAGAGTGCTCTAAGGTCATGACTTTATCTCTAGAGAACATGAACAATCTCCACTAAGTAAAAGGGGTAATGTTGAATGTGGGTCAGGAATACACAGTCTCCCCCCCCCCTCCACTTCTTTACTCCACCTGCTCTCTTCCCCAGCTCTAAGGAACACAACACGCCTCCCTAAGGCCTTGCCCCGCTGTAGCCTCATTGTATCACTCCTTCTTTACACCTCACAAAGGCACAACTGACCTTAAATGCCCCCGTCGAAGACCTGACTCGACAAACATGTAAGGATCACAAAGGTTTGATATCACGTGAAGAGGTGATTACAAAACTCTGTCTCACTTCCATTGTGTTTCACACAGAAATCATTTGTAGTGTTAAAAAAGTCCTTTAAAGCAGTTAAGAAAATGTTCCCTTTTTTCCTCAAGTATACCAAATCATACTGAGAAAATAGTCCACAGTGAGAAAGAGACAGCTTTCTCAACTACATTCACAGACTTGTTTTGATTTTCCTTGTTCAGAGAATCCGAGTATTGTCATTATATGCACAACATTGAGTAAAAGATCATTCCTATGTTTGACCAGTTGGTGGCAGTCTTGTGTTTTAGCTTGAAAGATCCTAACTGTAACATACCTTGATTTATTCAATGGAATTGTTAAGACAACTGATTAAAGTAAATTAAAATCCATATGTATTTGATGTATGTATTCAAATTATACATCATTCAAACTTTAAACTGATGAGTCAATGAAATCCTGATGGTTATAATGGTGCATGGTGCTTAGGTGTATTAAAGAGCAGTGTAGGCTTAACTGCTCTGCACTAGCGGTTACCATGTTTTCATTACAAAAAAAAGGTGCTGTAGAGCACAACATGTTTTTCATTGCAGTGAAATCCCATTGAGCATGTCAGGGTTTGGCTCCAGCTGTGGTGTCGCGCCTCTCTGGGCTCAGGTTTTTTATCAGGGCAAACCACTACCAGACTTATATTGACTGATTCATAACTCAGATACCCTGTGAAGAGCTGTGTCAGACGACTTCTTCTACCAACTTTGATCAAGGAACAATGGCACTATTTGTTCAATCATTGCAAATGTCATGGGACAAAAAAGCCTTTTCTGATAGCACAAAGTACAGAAATAAAGCTGGTGTTAACATTCAGTAGACGTTAAACAACAGAATGTGATGATGCCATCACAGTACCTGATCTCTGTTGTGGATGTGATTCCAAGCATGTTACTGGACTATTTTTTTCAGACGTGCCCATTAGATGATCAGTGTATGATCTACAATCAACTTTTTTCGAGACTTTGCTTTCCTGAAGAGTTTAATATCCACAAAAATGTATAAAACGTTTTGGCAATAGATGTATGTGATCAATTATAGACAAAACAACAACTAAAAGAGTGTGTTTGACCCAGTCCCCACCCAGTACACATCATACCATTAGACACAGATACACACATGGAAAATAAAGTTTCCTCAAAGTAAGCCAATTAAATAAGACCGTGTAATTTATGATAGCAGGGTATCGTCTTATCTTGTTATTTCTACAAAAGTGACTCACAAACTGCCCAGTTGTCTCCAATTTATTTGGTTTCACAATGAATCGCAACACTGAATCATACAGTCACCTAGATTTTTTTTGTTGCATTGTAGGTCTCATGAGGCTGTGATAAATTCAATGTAAAATGAATGTGATATCTTTTTTTTAAACATCTTGTTTTGAATGATGCACTTAGGCTGTTGGCATAAAATTGCAATACATTTTATTGATCTAATCTTTTACAAAAAAGTCTCACGATGTGCATATCTTGGGTGGAAAAAAGGGTTGTATGGGTATATTGTTAATACATTGTTATATATTGTTAATACAAGACAGGGTACACTGATGTTCACTGATAAGGAAACAAACGTTAATGGAATAAAATAAAGAAAACATGACATGTATTTTTGAACTGTCCATTGACTCAAATTCATTCTAAATGTATAGGAAGGTCTGAACATTTGAGAACACAATAGAGATATAAAGCACCTTGAGAGAAATAATAATAATAATAATAATGATGATAATATCTTGGATTTATATAGCGCCTTTCAAGGAACCCAAGGACACTTTACAATACAAATAAACGTTCAGTTTTCATAGTAACCAAAAAAAGAACACCATGTGTAATGAAAATAATGCTACCAGAAGAGAGGTAATACATTTTTAAAGACAGTCAATATTAGTAATCTCTGTATGTCTATTGTTGTTCATGTCACTCAAAGATTGTGGCTTAATAGTAGCCGTAGGTTATTACCATGGAGACATCCATTGTATGGACACACACCTGTAGGAAGCTTAACAATGGCAACTTTTGCCTGAGGCCGTTTAGCTTTAGAAGTTTAAGTCTTTATGCATGTGTGTTTATGTATGTGCGTGTGTGTGTGTGTGTGCGTGCGTGCGTGCGTGCGTGCGTGTGTGTGTGTGTTCATTAATGTGTGAGACTTGAGCCAAAGTGGAAGAAGCTATTGAATGTTAGCAGTTGTATTAATATTTGAACACTTTCTGGGGTTTTCTTGTAAACTGAAACCTGTGTTTTTGTGCACGTGTGTTTTTTTCTCTGTTTCAATTAGCCTACGTACATCTCTGAGTGTGGAAAAGTCTGTTGCCAGGAGTCCCCTTGGTTTAATGTGAAAGAAACTGTCACAGGACACATGTAAACACAACAGAAACAATACACCGCTCCTCTGAGTGTTAGAGTCTGCAGATAGCTTTGTATACACCCTGTCTTTACAGAGATAACCTTTGACCTCTTCCTTCATGGGACACAAATTACCATTTGAAGTATAAACAGAGGACCGTTCTTCAAAGACCCTGATGGAGACCTTAACAAACCTGACTTTGTAGGAAGATGAGAAAAAGCAGGTCTTGCTTTTTTTGTAGGAGAGGATCAAATGAAAGGAGGAAAATTTAAAGAAAAGAGAACAAACAAAATGAAAGAGGAAAAAAAATATGAGGAAAAGAAGTGAAAGGGATAGGAAAGAGGTGGAATAAGGGAAGGGTACGAAATGAGAGGAGTAGAGAAGAAAGGAAGTGAGGTAATAACAAGAGGAAAGGAAAGGGAGGTTTGAAGGAGTGGAGAGGAAGAAGTCAGATTGGATGGTAGAGAAAAGTAGAGGAAGGATGAAAGTAGGAAATGGAAAAGGAAAGAAAGGAGAGAAAAAGATAATTGGGGAGAGGTGGGATTGTGTGGAATATAAAATGATAGGAGGATAGAGGGAAGGAAAGGTAGGAAAGGACGGTAAAAGTATAAAACGGAAAGGAAATGGTTGAAAGGAAGGATGTTAAGGAAATAAGGGGATTGGAGGACAAGTAAGGTAAGGAAAAGATAGGAGGATATGAAGAGAAAGTTTAGAAAAACTTACAAGAAAGAAAATAAAAGAAGAGGAGAAAGGAACAGGAAGGAAAGTAAATTAGGGGAGAGGAGACAGGGGAAAATGATAGGAATGAGGAAAGGGTAGAAACTGAGAATAGAAAGGAAGACAGGGGAAATAAAAGGAACAAAGAGGTGAGGAGGGGGCTTCAGTTGTATATTGGGATGAGGAGAACTGAGGATGTTGCAGCGTTTGTATTTTCCAACAAGGTGGAGGTGTCCAGCTACAAGGCATTTAAACAAAGTTACCATTCCCGTTTCTCTGCTGCAGCAGCAAAAGCCCCACATCCACTATCAATTCAGGAAATATTGCAAGAAATGTGCATGTGCAGCTCAGGTTCAAGCTCAGCAAAATTAATTATGCTGTATTCTATCAACAAGACCATCTGGATGTCATCCTTTGCACTGATTTTAATTGTGTGGTCCAAACAAAGGTGGACAGGCAGACTGCGGGCAAACAAAGCTCTGTGAGCACGCACAGGTTACCTTGTGTCTGCACCAGAGAAAGTAAAGCCCCCGGGTATTCATTCCTGTACTGTCGAGGGAGAACTGGTTTGGTGGCTCTGCCTCTTATTGTATGAATTTACTTCATGTGGTACAGTTGATTGTGTCGGGAATGTGCCACACATAAGTCTTTGCTCTTCCATTTCAAAGCTCTGCAAGACTGAGCTCATACAAGACTTGAAATGCTGCATGGGCACAATTAAAAACAAACAGTAAGCATAGAAATTCATACAAAAACAAAGTAGGACGACAAAGAGAACAATTGTGCTTCTTTTTTTTTTTAATCTTTTTTTTTATTTCTTTATGTTGCAGTGATGTGTTTCTTTGATGTACAAATATAATATTCATTTTGGTGGGAAAAAAAGTAAAATGACATGAGAAAATTAAGAAACATATAAAAGCATTTTCAGATGGAGAAATAAAGTCAAGAACAAATTCTGTGTTGTTTCTTTTATGGCCACAAGAGAACACAGATATAAATAATCAAAGAAGTTTGGTAATTGACATTGTAACCAGCCAAGCATTTACCCGTGCATATAAATATATCATTTCATATAAATAAAGTTAATTTATAGATTAGGATTAAACTGTGATCAGCGAGCCCTTGACCCAAAGCACAAACAATCAGAGAGTATCTGAAACACACAACTAAAAACAATGCTCATTATTACTACCAGATACCAAATGACAGCAGGTCAACTATAAAGAAGACAGTGTTTGCTTTTCCTTCGACTTCAGATGTTGATTAAGAAAAGCTGTGTCATTATCAAAAGTCGTGTTGCATTAATATTTGCTCATGCTCAGGGCAGAGCACGCCTTTGTGACATACCAACAGTTAAAAACAGGAGATAAAGAGAGGGCCTCGGAACACATATATTCCTTTTATTACTCACTTTGATCAGTAAATCTGTAAATGTAAGCCTAGGACAAACACTCTGAGACTGCGACTTTCTTGGAAATCTTTGCATAGTTTGGGTAATTCTCTGAGCTCCCTGTGACGACCCAGCTTGTTCCTTGTTCCTGGTTTTGCTGTTTTCTGTTTCAGGTTCCAGTGGGTGTGGCTGATTCTGGATTGATAACACCTGGGCCCGGTGTTCTCCCTCCATAAGAGCTAGCCCCACTTCTTCCTTAGTGGGGAACTTGGAGAAAGAGATTGGGGAGAGAGGCTGTCCCTAATGCTCCGTATCATTTGGTTAAATTGGTGTCTTGTAAATACACTGTATTGTTAAGCGTAACTCCTTGTCTCCTCCATTCATTTGTTGTGGATTTTGAGCTGGCCATGACATCTCTTTTTTAAGATCAGCCATACAGTGACTTGAAATGTGCAATAAAATCCTGCCTGTTAGCATCAAGGTGCATGATCGCAACTACAAAAAAGGTGACAACCAGTAACATTAAGTGCTTGCTAGAATTGTTGGGATGAGTACGAACTCGATTTTGATCAGAGAGCAATTCACAGTAAGGGATAACATGGTGCCACTTACTGTATGTGGCACATAAACAAGCGAATAATTAAAGGGGTTAGTGTTACACATCATGTTCATTCTAAACCTCACAGAGAGTCCTCCTCAGCCCCTGATTAAAGGTGTATAATCGTACCTGCTGCTCTGAAGGGTTTTTTCTGAGGCTGTTTAAAAACCACTCACTTCATACCCATGTAGTAAACAGCCAAACGTTTACTTTGTAGTGAGGAGTGAAATAATTATTCACACACTAATGAATCATTATCTTCACTGGCAGAATTCATACAACCTGAAATTCCTCATTTGTAAAATGCAACAGTTAGCATTGCAAGCAGAAGTAGTGTTCATACCAAAAACTTTTTTTTCATTCCATTATAAAAACCTGAAGCAGAAATATAGTACATAATTAAAAAATAGTGCACATCAGATGGCTGGCGGTAAGAATGTTGCACTACATAGTAAATAACAGTGATTTCTGAAACAGCCAAAGTCATAAAAAAATGATTCCAAAAATATCATGGGTGATATTTCAGCTTGGGAGACCATAAAACATGTGAGAAGCTGTATTATGAACTCAAAGTGTTAAAAGATGTGTGTATAAACTGGCACAGGAGGATCTACAAAAAGACCCAGTTGAGTTGAATTATAAAGTGTTTGTTTAGTGATTTAAAGTTGTTATTCTCTGATTAAAAGTCTACTTCTCATTTTTAATAAGTTCATCAGAAGTCAACCAATTTCATAAGAATGAACTTGATTGTTGTAAGGCCCTATTACAAATGCAAGCTCTAAATCATGATGGAAAGAAACAAGTCCAGTATTTTGTTGTAAGACGAGCATGCAAATGACCTAACCATGACCCACTTATGACCCTGTCATGCAAAAACCCCGGGTCGGGATGCACTCATACAGGACATGTTGTCTAAAATTTTTTTTTTTTTAAATAGGACAAACTAAATTTCACAAGATGTTTTACAGCGAGGTGGCAACAACAATGAGTCTAATACCATGGGGTAACGCCAGAGGGTTTGGGATGTAAAGAAGATGGTATGGCTCTGATTTCCAGATCATTCCATGAAGATCTTCATGTTTTCAGTCTTTAAAGAGAGACGAACTCCAGGAGTTGAGAAAGTAGTTGGGGACTTGTGGTTAATAATGTTACATTTTCACAGCCTCTTTACCCCCCCTCTTTTAGTTCATGAGTGCCATGGCACTCTCAGGCTGGCCGCCAAAGACCTCAGAGAAAAACTCCAGTGCGAGGCGCACGTGGATGGGCACAAAGACATATGAGGTGTAGATTACCATGGCTATGGCAGAGAAGAGGACCGAGTTGAAGATGGACTTTTCCCAGGGCTCCAGGACGTAGATACCTGTGATGAGCAGGTACTGGTAGTACAGCCAGGCCAGGTACTCCCTGAAGTTCTTGAAGTTCATCTTGCAAGCTGGACTGAAAGAAAATGTTAGTGTTGTGAATGTTGAGGGATGCACACTGTAAGAAAGGGATATTGTTAAAGGGGATGTGAAGGGGAAAAAACAAACAGATGAGGGAGGAAGAGAGAGGTTTTGACGAGAATTTAAGAGTTGTATAAACATGAATACACTAATGATGGAACATGGAGGTAATACTGGAAAGTAAATGTTAGGTAAGTAGAAGTGCAGAAGTTTTTGCAGAAACTGATGGTTGTATGTTTGTTTATTTGGATCATTATCATTGAGGCGTTTATTACATTGATCAAAGGAAAGCTACTCCATGTTACTTCATATTCCACTGAAATGTATTCAAGCAGAAGTACAGGGTGGAATAAGGTGCCAACATTCAAGTCAAGTTCATCAAAGCTGTACTAACTTGGAGAAAATCTGCTTAGTTATACTTTTCAACATCATTAACTTCTACAAACTTTAGTATAGGTCAATTAAGAAAACACTTTATACATTTATGTTTTAACCCTTGCATATCATAATAACACAATATTTAGCCCTGTACTCATCATGTCTATGAACTGATTTTGATATATGCTGAACATTATCCTGAAGACAACCAAAGTGGAAATGTATTAATTTATTAGGAGGGGTGAAAGCTACTAAGGAACACTCTTCCAAGCCCCTCCAATCCACAACAGAGCCCAGAGGGAGGAAACAGGTCAGCCTCAGGGAGCTGAGGGTCTTATAAGATCCAGTTGTGTAGTAATTAAACACCTTAAGTAAACCAGGAAATCCCACGTGGACATAAAAGTACTCTCTTACTTTCTAGCACAAGTATTCACTCAGTTGACATGTGCTTCCATACATGGGACAATTACACATAGATTTATCATATATGAGAGGCTCTCCTACCTGTACTGTACATACATAGTCAGGCAAAACATGCACTTGAACATGAAGCTACTCAGTTATAGATGAAATTACTTGCATAGAGTGCAGTTTGCATGGGTAATTGTGCAGGTTATAAGGTAACATGTTTTAAAATGTCAGATACAAAGCAGTGTGTTTATTTGAAGCAAGGTTTACATAGCTGCAGGCAGGAACAGATCCTGCTGCACAGGTAGGGGGCGGGGCCAACAGGTGCGCTGTAAGTGCAGGTGCGCTGTAAGTGCAGGTGCCAAAGTTTAGCTTCTAAAAAGTAGGAAACAGGGCAGCTTTTTTAATAATCAAACTAAACTAACTTTATTTGTGTTAATAAAAAAAACTGAATCCTAAAGTAATTGTAAAAAAGGCGCATTTTGTAGCTGTATTGACCAGCTTTCTTTATTTTAGAATAAGTAGGTTCCTGAATCAAAATATATTGTTTTAAACATTTATGAACATGTTGCACACATGTTGGCTCAGGCAAAAGTTTATTTGCATACCAGATGGTATCATTTATCATTTGCACATTTACGCCTAAATCGTTGAATTTGTATCTTTACTCCTTATTGTATTGATATTAGCCTATATCAAAGGGGATATATGAGCTCTGGAGTGTGTATAACTGAATCAATGTATTGACTCACCTCAGCGGCAGCCGTGTGATCCCCTGGATTAAACTGATGAAGGTAATACAAGGACGAGCCGAAGTCGGCAGCCCGCGTCCCCCTGCCTCTCCGCTGCTTTGTGTAAACGAAAAAAAGCTGCCTCACTAGTTTGCCACTGGCCTATATGTATTAGGTGATACAGACTGTGAGAACGATGCCACACCCACTACACTCGTGCTTACTGTCGCGACTCACCTGGCTCACAGGTCGTGCGGGTGCAAAAACCGAGGACTTGGATGGCCAGGCTGATATGTTCACGCAGCCAGAAGCATACAGATCGTCCCAGCATCGCAGGCAGAGAAACTCGATGTCTTGATCGTAGCTCTATTTTAGCTACGTGCAGTGCGCTCTTTTGTGCAGCATCTTTAAACTTTATTCAGTCTTTGTCGCATCCTTCTGCGCATCTGTCTCAGCACCACCATGCTGCCGCAGCACCGCCTATGACGTAGGCAGCAGCAGAAAAACAAGCAGAGGCAGCAGACAGACCAGACACTGGTAGGGGTGCAGCGTAGGGATGTTGAAGTTAATTTCATTAAAAATAAAAATAAAATTAAAAACTGTGACAGAAATATTTTGGAGGCTGTTTTGATAAGATCCTAACAGTGCATGCAATAGCATATTTATAGCAGTGTGGAGCCTGATGTTATAATGTTGTATGTTTATACTGTACATTTTGTAATTTTGGTGCTAGATAAAACTGTCCGAAGTGTGATGTGCCAGGTGATGGATCGCAATGCACACTATCAAGCCCATGCCTTAACAAGGGTTGAGGAAAAAAAAACTTAGTTGTGAACAATCAGAAGGGTGCCATGAAAATTGGAATTAAAAAATGAAATAAAAAACACATCTGAAAAGAAATCGAAGTAGCCTATACGCTGTGAAAATTGTCTCTTTGTCTAGAGGCAATCAAACACAGTTATCTCCCATCTGCGTAACGGTTGCTGACCTGCTCAGGTCTGGTACTTGACAACAGCATGCATTATTGAAGTGTAAACACGGGCAGAGCCGCCTTGGCGCACAGGTTACGCATGGATACACCTCAGGGTCGGTTTGAAATGCCAGACACATTTTGAAACGTTCCTCCTTACACAAATTGACACTCTTTATTGTATGAATATCCAGTTGTCTTTACATGAAACTGCCCTGACCAGCTGCAGCTTCAGGTGGAGATCAGTATTCAAATCAGACATCCATCCTCCTCACACCTCAATAGCTCAGGTGTTGTAAAATGTTGAGAAAATCAGATCAGGAGTGCAGTGATGGAAAATGAAGAACCCCTGCTCTACATTGTTGCCCCCAACACACAACACCCAGAGGGGACTCACTTTATTCACTTTCCCAAGTAGGTCTGATTTCAGTTAACAAGCAGCTCAGGTGTGTGGAAAACAAGACTGGGCCACCTCCTCCTCCTCCTCCTCCCTCCGCTAGTTATAGAATAACACAGCCTGTGATACACACATTCCTCTGGTGTCTAAGATTACATAAAGCTTCAAATCTAAAAGCAAGTGTGCCATGCAACAAACCTGCTGACAAAAGAAACTGTTCAACTCTAAGCTTTGGTTCGGATAAAAAGCTTGTGCAGCTTGTTTATGGTTCCAATCACCAAAACGAACAGATCATTAGAAATGTCAAATAAAAGTGCTGCAGTTTAAGATACTTGAAGGGTTTTAAAGATGTAATTGACCCTTTGTTTTTCTCACATTTTGCAATGAATCGTTAATAAGGCCTTTGATAATGTGCTGACATACTTTATTTTATCCTATAGTAATGAAGCCCTGTTAGCAATGTACAGCTACCTTCTATTAAAATCAAGAAGTTCAGGGGAATAAGAAAATGTGTTGATATTCCTTTAAATTTGTGGTGATAGAGTTTTCCAGATTATCGCACCCACACTTTGGAATGCTCTGCCCATGTCTTTGCAATCTGCAAAATCTGTTAGTGATTTAATAAAAATCAGGTAAAGACACGCATTTGGATAATTATCCTTCAACTTAAGTGCACGTGTACTTTACTGTTTATCGTATCTGGGAACTGTGCCTTTAATTTTTTCTGCTCTTATTGTTGCACGTGACAGCTTTTCTTACCCTTTTTTTTTATTACTATTGTGGCAATTGCATTATTATTACTTTCATTTTTTCTACGTTGTATCCTTGTAAAGCACTTTGTGACTGATGTGAAAAGTGCTATATGAATTAACTTTACTTAATTACATTTTTTAGACACATTTTGTTTGTCCTTAGGAGTTTTTTTCCCAGTTTCCTTCTCGTGATATGATTACACATCAGACTTCTTTTCTCAGACAAAAACCTGCCATAAATTTCAGATTTTTCAGGGCGTTTCCTGGTGCAGTGTCCGACTATTCATGTGTCTTTATTGTATTTGTGTTTTTAAGTGTTATAAACAAGGTGGAGCTGTTTGCACATGAGCAATGGCTGAAATCAGTTGCTCATCACTCGAGATCATTTGAGGACATGACTGTTATTAAAAGCAGCTTAAAGTATCATTTGCATCTCTTTCTTCAGCCTCTATGAGAGCACTGCACTTTCTCTGGTGAAATGTTGGTGCCGCTGGGAGAGTATTTGAATATCTGTTAGCCAAATGACAACATTAACAAGCTGTGTCTCATTGAACACAAGCGCAGCTATTTGAATGCATTACTCCCCTCTGGTGGCTTTACACAGCAAAGTACTTGACTCTGCGCAGGCTTGATTAGACTCAGAAGTTTTGCAAACTGAACAAGTTTGAAATGGAGAAATAAAGGATTAAATCATAAAAGAAAGAATGGGATGTCTGTTTCTGATGTTTAATATAGCAAAGCTTTCCAAATTAAGTGCATAGTACATGCTGTGTTTTATTATGTACTATGGATTACTATGGGACACAGATGATGTCTTTCATATTCAAAATCTATCAGAAGAGTGTGGCAGATATTTATTTATGATGTGAAGGAGGCAAAGAATCAGTTTTAAAAAACTGAAAGTCCAGTTTCTGAGCAGAAACACGTGTGATAAACCCTTATAACACAGTGTATGGGTTTTACATTATAACAGTCTGTTGAGTGGTGTTTTCTCAATACGACACATTATTTGTGGATTTTTTATTTATTTGTCCTCAATCACTTTTAAATGTGTATACTTGTATCACTTCTTCGTCAGTGGTGTTGTATTTGACTGATCAGCTGTCAGTGTCACTCAGACAGAATGATGATCGGCTACTCTGTCATCATGTCGGCGCCCTCTCCTCCTGTGGCATCTGACAGGCTAAGCTCCTCCAGCATCTCCGTGAGCGAGATCCGCGGTGCTCCGTCATCCTCGGCGTCGCTCTCCACTGGGATCTTTGATGCATCTGGAAGCAAAAAAAACAACACATCTGTTCATTAATTATCCAAAACCTAATCTATAATAAACAAACTACACCTTTAAGGAACGACAGAGTCTAAATGAGTCGTATCCTAACAATTTAAGCAGCAACCCTTAAATTATAAAACATGACAGGGAAAAGGCTAAAGCCTCTGGGGACAGTGGTTCACAGAAAAGTCTACAGGGTCTGCTGATCACCTCTGAAGATGTTAACATTTTTCCTTAGAGCGTCATCCTCCTCCAGGTCCTCCAGGAAGTCCTGGTATTGTCTAGAGACAGAAAAATACAGGTTACATTTCTAAGAGAGAAAAAAGACGTACAGGATACACGACATTGTTGGCACATTTTTAAACTGTGCACTTACTAACCACAACAATGCTATAACCCTGACTCACCATTTCAGGAATTTTAAGAGTTATTCTTTATTTTCTGAACTAAACACACGACATCTGTGCAGATCATTACTTCACTCACAGCCACAGACAGATCTGGAAGATTTAACTATTGTTTATTTATTCAGAATGTTCCATGGACATGGTGATCCTAATAAATAAACCCTGTTCTTTGTAACAACATTTCATGTAACTGGATAGTTTTTCCAAAGACTCAAATTAATTCACAAGTCTTGGCATGTTCTACATTTAAAGGCAAAAGGACGAATCCTACAAAGAATGATCAGAGCCTGATGTCGCTCTTCTCTGTGTAATAAAGCTCCTTTAAAGTCCATCAACTGTGAAACACTCATGAATGAACCACAGAGTCACACTGGATGACTTGTTTTCTATTTCGATGACCATAGCTGGTGTTGAAGCAAAATTGTCTTTTTTTGTATGTATGCAAAAGACACATTGGTAACACAGTACATTTCGTATATAGTCTATAGCTTCAAACCAGGGATGGTGACCCGACAGCACTTCTGAAAGCGACAGGCTGTGTCTGCGAGGACGATTATTTTATTTTTTTTTGGATGTAGCATTTCTTTTACATCAAGAACATTTACAAACTCTCCATTACTGTCTCCTACCTCTCATCATCTGTGTCCATGCCTTCACGGTCTCTGGCCATTTCCTGCAGTTTCCAGTTCCTGCGCTTCACCCTCCTGCTGCGGTCGTAGCTCTTCTTGATCAGCACCTGAGAAGGGTCCACAGTCAGGTGTTAAATCTGCTACATGTGTTTTTATGTGATGCTATGCAGGGATGTTGTATTTTTTCCAAGAGTGTGATGTATTCTGAAGTCAGTATTTCATGGTTCCACTAGAGGGCAGTGTTAATCAAGTAGATAGCTACTAAAGGCATCTGAACCTGAAGTTAAGTTGTGCTTAGTGAGTATGTTCAGTGAATTCAGGCGACTCTTACCACATCAGGGACGTGGTGAGGGTTCATCTTATTCAGGTACTCGTCATTGACGTTCGAATTGGCAAAGTCAAACCTGCAGGGTGAGACATAAATGTTCTTTTAAATGTCAAGCTGCCAACATTGCTATCAGTTATTATCACCATCACCTCATCCTTGTTCTTACCCCAGCACCATGTCTCCGATGTTGAGCAGGTGGCCCAGGAATGTACGGCAGTGATACTGCTGACTCGTGTCCATCTCGGAGGTTTTCTGAACCCACACCTCGGCCAGGGTGTGCTGCAACACACACAAATACACACAAAAGGAATACTAATGTTGTTTGCGGCCAATGGAACAACATTACTCTTATTCTTTTCCTCCCGATTCAGTCAGACAAATGCATCGATACTAATGCAACATTCAGACAGAGCAAACAGCGTCCCTGCAAACCTCATCACTTGCACCTTGCAAACAAACACTCCTGTGTGTTTCTGTCGTTTTGGCCTGACTCGCACATACAGGCTCAGGGATAATGTAATGGCGTGCTATTGATTTTGCTTCCAGAAGAAAAGCAATGTTCCCTCCATAATGCAATCTGTTCTGCAACAACACACACACTCACACACAGTCACACAAAGCAAACTCTCTCTCTCACCTTATTGGACCTCATGCCGGCTCCAGCACCCAGCTTCTGGTCTCTGATGATCTCGGTGTCCATAACAATGAACTCCTCGAGCTGCCGAGGTTGACAGAGACTGTTGAAGGGGGTACGCCAGTATGTGTTTCCGTCCACCTCAGCAACTAATGAGTGAGAGAATGTTTGTGTATTTATTTCTGACAGTTAAATCAAGGAAAGGCTTTAGACAAGACAAAAAAATCATACAATGCCTTGAAAATAACTTAAAGGGCACATATTATGCAAAATACACTATAGCATGTTTTTTAAACACAAATGTGTCCCCAGTCTACAAACCCCCCAATTATGGGAAAAGTCCATCCTCTCCATCTTTTGCCTGCTCCACTTTTCAGAAAATGTGTGCTCAAACAGGCTGTTTGGAGGTTTTCCCTTCATGACATCACAAAGGGCAGTAACCCCTCCCCCAGGTGGGTGACACTCACAGCTAGTTGTTTGTTCTGCCCTCTGAGTCGGCCTTCTCACCGTAAACAAAAAGGCATGGAGCGAGAAAGCCCAGGCCCTTCCAGAGGGGCGTGGTCAGACACAGCTCATTTACATTTAAAGCTACAGACACAGAAACAGCCTGTTCTGAGCGGGGCTGAAATAGAGGGGTTTAAAGGCATGATCAAATACAGGATCAGAGTGGAATTTGACTTGAAGAAACTTCACAGACATGCTCTGGGGACATCTGAGACTTATTTAAAGTTGTTGAAAATGATGTGACCTTTAATCTTAGATACTTGATCCTGAGGGAAATTTTTGATACTTTCTATGGCTGTAGCTATATGTTTTATTAAACTAATATGCATCTGATTTGTCTGTTAATGTGTTTCTATATATTCCAATTAAGCCGAAAGAATGATGTGTTTCTGACGTATTGCAAGTGAACTGAATGCAAGCAGACAAACAGCAAGCCAAATATTTTAAATCCTGCAATTAATTGCCATCTGCAGCTCCAAGTCTGCAGAACAGAGCTCTGCCTTGAGGCGGATTCTGCTTCCCCGCCTGCTCGAAAACTTTCTAAAGCAAAAATAGCCTGCTCTTTGAAGAGTAATTAAAAACGTGTGTGCCGCTTCCAAAATGCCAGAATTCTGCGGAGGAGTGTCTCAGCCTCACACATCATAACTGATCACAGCAGATAAGAGGAAACACGTCATCCCTTACCGTCACCATACTTGTATTGATTATAAATCCATTTCAACGAGGTGACTTTTCTATGACAGCATGTGTAATGCAAACTAAAAATATCTGCTTTTGTTGTGCTATGCCGTGACTGTGAGCAGAGAGAGGCTGCTGAGTTCAGGCGCCTGTGATGAACATGTGGTTAACAGACTGTAGTCGGTTCGATGCAGCAGTGAAGAGTTTCTACCCGTAATGACTCCCAGATATTCTGCCTAGAAATGTGCTGAAATAATTGTGATGTCAGACAAGATTTCAAGCCTCAGGAACTCCAATAAAACTATAAAGTTACATTAAAGTAAAGTCAATCCATCACACATTTTTCTCTGCAACAATTTAGATTGTTTTAAATGTTGGATCATTTCAATTAAATGTCAAAAAATAAAATAAAAATTGCAGCTCTGTGAATTACTCAGACAAGACAACATATTTAAAGACACACCTTAGCCAATGCCTTTTTTTATTTAATCTTCTAAAAATATTCAGACCACTGAACTGAGCAAGCTTTAACTAAGGATTATTGTATTTGTTTACAATCAAAAGGTCCCATTGCTGACTCTCTGAATCCACGATCACAGTTTCCAAACCATTTGTTTCATTTGACCGTCTGTCAAAGCAACACAGCCAGGTTCAAAACTCTACCATGTGAGGAGTACACTGTTTTGGATTTGATGCAATTGTTGAATCATTTTCTGTTGAATAACTTATTGAGTCATGCACTGGTCTAAGCTGATGGTTTTATTTACTACAGGCTTCAGCAGGTAAGATGACTTTCTGATGCCCCTGCCTGAAATCTTCCTGTTTCTTGTTTACTTGTGTCCCTCACAGCAGGAGATTTTTCCTGGGAGAAGGTTTTCACAGTATGTTTAAATGAATGACTGGGAAAGATAAATACTGTGTGCATGAAGATCACACTGGTTGTGACCCAGTAGCAGGATATAAACGTCATCACCCCCGTCAGCTCGCTCACATGAATACTTCCTGTAGCGTTCACACATTGGCTCACCCTGACTTCTTGTAGAAGTTACCAGGGGACTGGCTAGAAAATGTTAGTTTGTGGCCATTTGGGTTCATACGTGGAGCTTAACCCAAATCATTCAGGATATGTTCAGGAGTTTTGTGCCTGTGTGGAAAGGCTTAGAGTTAAATCTGTAAATCTTCGGCTATAAAAATGTGATAGTTTCTGAATACAGCTCATTTACTGAATATGGAGGTCTCTGATTCAAACTATGACTCTGCTGAAAACAAACATTTAAAACAGACTGCAGCTTTATTTACACACAACAGTGTGTGTGGTGCTAGTATTTGTCTGTGTTGTTAGAAACTGTTCAAACTCAGCGGTGCTCTGGCAGTAGAAATACTCACTCTGCAGGGTGTTGGGATCGATGAGGTGGATGGTGCTGGTCACACGGACGCACACACACACTTGACCCATGTTCCCCAGGCTCTGCGCCAGCCGTGGCGAGAGGCACACTACGTTGTCCTGGCAACCAGAGAAAAGTAGACAACCAAGGGGTCAGACTAAGGTCACAGGAAAAGTAAAAAGACTTCTATAGAAAGTTCACAATGTGTCCTGCAGCTCGTTTCCAGAAAGAAAAGCCCCCGTTATCCTTCAGGGGAAAGAGAAAGAGTTTGTCTGGAATAAATCTTTGAGAACTGCAAGGAAGCTTAGACTTATATTTGGTCGAAGTTTGAATACAATAGTCCTATTAAGCTGTTGATATTTGGAAACAAGCAGAACACTTTTCTGATTCCTATTTATCAAAAACGCCCTGTATGACCTTTTTCATTCAATGAAAATAAACCTTTTTCTATTTGATATTAGCACAGACCTTAAGCTATATTTCAAAATACAATGAAGCAAATCAAGACACGATAAAGATATTGTTGTAAAGTATCTAAAGCCAACCCTTCCTCAGTTTCATTTACTGTCAAAAACAGAAACATCATGAAGATGTTTGGACAGCCTGAAGTTTCTGCAGATCAGAAGTTTCACATCGATTTGACTAAAACTGGAGACATGTTAAGAACTGATGTGGGCATGCCTTAGCACTGACCTTCTGGCGGGAAAAATACAACCTGATACAGAAATAAAGGTATAGACACACATTGCCATTTACCTTGCAAACAGGTACGATCTCCATAGAGAAGGTGCTCTTGTAGTTAAACGTGTTTGAATGGATGTCGTGAGAGATGAGGCGCTGGGATGTCTTTGACCTTTAAAAAGAGAAAGAGGATTATTTTCTACATGGGATAAAGCTGATACAGTGTTGCATGAGTTTCATTGTTGCATGAGTTTCATTAACAGAGGAGTGCAGTGCAGTTTTCATCTGAACTGTGGAGTCACGTCAACATGCTGCCTCTACATCCAGCAGACTGATTATGTCATGTTTGAGTTTCTGTCATCCATAAACTACATCCTGCAGCTTTTCCAAACGATAACATAGTTATGCAGACGCAAACATCAAAACAAATCCTATTGTAACAAAGGTGTATTTTTTGTGCATTTTTAAGAGACATTTTGTTAAATTCAACCCTCATTGTGATGCACCCCTGAATCAGTTTCGATCAAACTCAGACTCATATGGACAATGTGTTCAGGCTCAGGCTGAAGCGTCCTCACCTGCAGGGCACGGTGCACTGGAGGAAGTCGGTCATCTTCTGAGCGTGCTGCTTGGAGCCGTAGTAGAAGTCAATGCCATCTGAGAGAGAGAGAGAATCCCTTTAGTTTTCCAAACAAATATTGATCACTCTTGAACTAACTTGTCAAACATAAGGATGCCAAGAACCTATACACGAGAGCAGATGAATACAGGAGCCACATGTAACCTCTATAAAGTTTTTTTTTAAGTCATGCCGAGATATGGAGATGATCTTAAACGACACTCTCAGCCAGATCTGCACTGCACAGTCCTGCTCAAGAGTGCAGAGCGCTGATGCTGGGCTGTCACTCACAGCTCAGTGTGTGCCTGGGTGTTTGGATGCCTCTGTTTGTGGTTGTATGTTTTATTCATTTTGTGGGGACATGAATCTCTTTACAGACTTGGTTAAAGGTTAGGGTCTGGTTAGGTTTAGGATAAGTTTAGCTAAATAGTGGTTAGGGCAAGAGTGTGTCTCAGAGAAATAAATGTAAGTCGATGTTAAGTCCTTTAAAGTGATGGAAACACATCATGCGAGATGTAGAATTTAGCATCTCCAAATAGGGCATGAATCAAGCTTGCATTGCAGGAATTTGGTATGGCATGCCTGCTCTGATTACAGCGCAGTGATTAGATGCACGACGATGCCCCTCGGAGGCCCACAGGAGGACAGCTGTATGGACTGATTGGCGCCAGTGATATGCATGCATGGCTTGCTGTCTGGTACGGGAAGGGGGTAATTAACACTCGACACGTCATTATGTTCTGCTTAGTTCTAATCCACATTAGTTACGCTGGTGACGAATGAGACAACTTTCAAACTTTTCTGTGTGATTTGTTATGAAGCCAAGGGTAGAAAAGCAGGCCCATTCCCTTGGAGATGTGCAGTTCATCATACACAAAATTCCATGCCATCAACCTACCGTTGATTTCTTTGATGTTGAGGGCATTTTGGTGGAGTTTGTGTTTGAGGATCAGCTGCTCCAGATAGTAGAAAGTCTTCTTATGAACAGTCTGCACACACAAAAAAAAATCATCATGATCATACAGAGAGCGATACAGATCCCAACAGCCCTGTGTCTACATCATGTAAACACATATGAACAGCTTGGCATCTTCCTCATCCTGTTGCCTCCTTCAATCTTCAGAACCTAATTCGATTAAGAGCTTCAGCCTCAAAGGCAACAATGATTTTATTGCTTCCACTAAAATCAAGGCACATCTTGGGGGCAGAACACTATGTGAAAAACAAAGGGAGAACAAGTAAAATGCTTTGAAGTAATATTTTCTTTGTAGTTTTTCCACAGTGAAAGCTTTTCAAAAAAGAAGAGCTCTTAACCCTTATTGAGATGCTGCTGCAAAAAGCATTAAGTTACAACTTTGACCAAGTTTCACGGCAAAGACTGAAGGTTACAACTTGACTTATAGGATATTTCTTTAAACCACCGGCTCCTACCTTCTGCCTAACTTGAACCACGGCCTTCCAGAAGTCCTTGGCTTCCACACGATGGCAGTCGTCGCACATCTGATACTGGATGACAAACTCGACCACAAACACCTGCTGTAGAATCGCACCATTCATCACCTGGAGACAGAAAGGAAAGCAACAAGTTACACCATATGTTGTGACTGCTCGAAACATAAAGTCTGCTTCTAAAGTTGGTCGTTTCTGTACAGGTAGAACAAACACCTGTTTCTATAGCGATATTTCTAAGACATTTAGATATAGTGGCCTGACGACTCTGTATTACAAGGACCTTCAAACAGCCCAAACAAAGATGTTGGCACAAGACTCAGGTTCTCACTAAAGGTCAAGGAGATGAGATGACAACTACTGCAAACTCACTTTTCTGCCAAACACACAGAACTCAGTCAAGAACAGACGTCTCCATTTAAAGAGTTTTTTTCTTAAAAGTCTGTAGCATATATAGTGTTTTAAAAGTCACTTATAGAAAGTTGATTTATGCGTGTCAGACCATGGCATCGTCATTGTCACATATGCTAAACAAAAAGTTCAAACACAAACTATGCTTACCACCTGAACAAATAACCCAGATAACCTTTAGATAATTGCATATCTCCGGTGCCTAAAGACACTTTGTCCTTTTGTTAAAATGTCACTCTCCCACACTTATCCCTTCCACTCTGTTCTCTCACCTCTTTCTGGATGGTCACTTTCATCTTAATCCTTTTGGAGTGCGGCTCTGTCCAGAGGAAGCCGGCATCAATGAGGCGTACCTGGGAGAGGAGAGGGGGTCGTTAAAGCCATGAAGAAGACATGATAGCATATCAGCATATCAATGACAAAATTGGACTTCTGAACAACCTGTGATATTTTTGAGCATTTCTATTTGAGTGCCATTTTTTGAGAAGTTTACATTAGAGTCACACTTACTTTGGTCATTGAGCTCTTTATTTTTTTCAGGCAAAGGGCCAGCAGCTCCCTGGACTCCAAGGCACACTGCATCCAGGTAGAAGGAGGCTGTAGGTATCTGCATGACGAAGGAAAATATGCATTTAAAGCTGAAATTCCTTATGAAAACTCCTCAATGAAGTGTTGTTCACCTGCAAGTGTTTGTGTGATCTATGCAACATGTGGTGAAATAAAAGTTGTCTTTGGAACAAACCTTTCACACTGCTTGCAGAAGCTCACTGTGACCTGCTTGGGGATTCCCTCTGAGATGTCTACCTGAGTGCGCAGGCAGGCTACACACATGTTGGCGGGGTTTGGAGGAATAGGGACCCCACAGGTACAGCACAGGCTGGGAGGCAAAAAGCAACATTGGTAACAGTCAGTGAACTAATTTAAAAAATATAATACCACTGTGTCAATAACATATACGTCTCCTTTTTGTTTTAAAGATGTGATAATGTCAACATGTGCTAAAAATGAAAACAACAAAGTTCTTTTTATGGATTTCATGACTGGCAGGCTATTATTATATGCTTTTATTTTTATCAGCTAATGATTCATTACAATAAAAAACTAGACATTATGGTTTTAATAAAATTACATGAACATTGTAGTTAAACGCATCAGATATCAGAGCATTTCAAAAACTTCTCCTGGTTGCTGACATTTGAGACTTTGGGCTTGGCATGCAAAATCAATTTGTCTATTCAAATAATTTATCAATTTTCAATTTTTTTTGCTGTGGCTCAGGATCATTAAGTTACTGAGCCATCGGTGTGTTCAAATGAGCCAGATACGATCCTGATGAGAGGGCCTGGCCCCTTTTGTGGCCGCCTCAGCCTTTAGTCTATGAATACACTTGTGGGTAAATGAGTCAATGTGCCATGTTGTATGAAGTGCTTTGAGTTTGAAGACTAGAATGGTGCTTTATACGTGTCTATCATTTCCCCTGTTTGGGTGGCTTTGATTGAAACCGGCTCAACCGGATTCTTTTCATATAGCTTCTTTTTGAAAGTTGCACTCAACATTTTCAAGGAAGCTTGTAGCTTAGGACTTCTAGAGCAGTTTGGGAGAACTCATGTTGTCTATGCAGCCTTTGGTTTTGTGCTGCATAGATTTTAAATACTAACAACAATGTGCCAATGTTTAATATAGCAGAACACCAGATCTCCAGACAATTATTCTGTAATTATGAAAACATGCTCCTGATTATGTTAGACATTGGAAAAGATGTGATAATATTATACTATACTAGAGGTTTCAATTTAGATGTGCCATTATCAGAGTCCCGGTATGTGTGCTGGCTTATTGGTATGGCTTACTGGCCCACTTAAAGGTTATGCAGCAACCTGTTATGCGCAGCAAATGTGTCAGGACTCAAACTACACAACAGATTAGAGTGCATAATTAAACTTTATCTTGCGCTTTTTCCACTTACATATTCCCCTGGATGCTTGTGGCAGGAGCTTGTATGTACTCCATTCTTGTCAACTCGGCAAGGCGGTGTTTGTCTGTGGATCCTTGTGTGGGCCAGCGATCACTAAGAAGAGAAACATAACAGATGAACCAGTGGACATGTCAGACCCCAGGCAAAACTTTGACAGTAGCAAGAGTGAGAATAGCCCACGTTAGCTGGTAGCAATGCGTAGTAAACTTCTTTGTAACAGCATTAACATAATGCGGGACTATGGTCTCGTTGTTCACTCAGAAATTGTGACTTTTTTGTTTTGTTTTACTCTACAATCATTGAAAAGCACTGTTTGCTCTTTAATTGGCGCTACTAGCCGATCGTCTGGATCAGTTAGCAATAAAGGCTAAGTTGCTAGTCTCGATTTTTAACCGATATCAGCTAAAAAACAAGTACACGTGGATAACGAAAAGTATTCCGTTACTACAGCTTGTACAACCGAGTGATGACAAAACTCACAGAAGTTAGTTTGTAGGGAAATCCACAAAATACCATGAAGTAAAGTCCCCCACGTTTTCCCCACCGAGGACCCAGGAAGGATTGGTGACGTCGTGCGAGGCCAAAGGACCCCGGAGCTGTCTTAGTTTGCCTGAATAAATTTCCCTCAAAATGCAATACCAGTCAATTAAAAGGGCAACTTAAAGGCATATAGGCTAATAGGCATATGTAGTTCATCTGAAACCTACCCTGCATCAGTGGTTTCAGACATTATAGCTATAGCCTATGGAAACGAACAATCTCTATGCCCATGGTCACTTTTGCTATAGTAGGTCATTAAGAGGCATAAATATCAGTCCATTTTATATTTAAAAAAAAAACTCCTAACAGGAGCTTTAAATTGGACAATGCTATTTAGTAGGATTGCAAATGTGCGTCTTAGCTTGGTTTATATCAAGCCTGGTCCTATTTAAAAAATAATTAATCAATCATAAAATATAAGTGTAGTTTTCAAATTGAAAATTGTATTACTTCATTATTTGGCTAAGGACTTTATAAAAACGTAGGCCTACACTAAGCTACTTATTTCTTGCTAAATCATGTGAAAATTAACATGATTTGCCTGAGGAGAAAACAAGCTGCTGACCCCCTTTAACCTCTCCATTCCTTCTCCACTGAGCAACAGATAGTAGCCTACACTCAGAAACTGTCTGAGATACCACGTTTTTTGTGTGGTGTTTTGAAAGCTCCTCTTTCTGTAACTTTTAAATGTGAATGATGTAACCAGTTGAAATAAAGAGGGTCTTAACATTTCTACGCAAGGGTGTCTCTCATGACAAGTGTTCACAATCCGGGTATAATTAAACATCCTAAACATTGTTATCTTAGTTGGTATAAACAGCTAAACATAAACAAAATATTGCCATTGTAACACAGTAAAGATGCCAATTGTCAGATTGCTTAGGTTGAGGTTTTTATCCAATTTTCTGGTTTGTTACAATGGACTGATTTAAATTAATGCTCATGTTTATTTAGTCACTATTGACTTGGTGCACCTGTGGTATCGCAGCTTCCTGGATGCCTTTATGTACTTTCGGAAATATCTAAACTCAAAACAAGTGCACATTCATGATCACGTACAATGACAGGGGGTTTGTACATACCTGCAGGGAAACCACCCTGTTTTGGCAATTATTGGACCATGTGCTTAAAAGCTGTGAGGAAAACGGATTTTAAAAAAAATCTTTTTTTTTTTTTTTTTTAATAATAGAACCGCTTTACCCATGTACATTGAAGGTGAGATTTTGGTGTTCATAGCTGATCACCTAAAAAGAGTTCAACAGTTCAAAACAAATGCAATGATTGAAACAGCAAACACGCTGCACATGCAAAAACAATGCAAAGCCAAAAACCTACAAATGCAGTAAGCAATTGAACTTTAAACTTGACATGTTTTGTACAGGGTTCCATTGGTACCAACATTTGTCCGTGTGTATTCAATTATTAGAGTAATAATTACTAAAGCAATCCCCATGTAAAGTGCCGGACTTGCCTTGCATCTATATTTAAAAGGTTCATGCAAATAAAGATACCTTGACTTGCAAATGGCTTGATTCAAATATTCTGCACGAGCTACTTATCGAAGATTCTAATGTAAATAAAAGATGTTTTGTTAAAAAAAATCTGAAATTTTGTTTGGGGAATTTGCATCAAGTAACTCACATTTGTATAAATATATAATGCAGCAGAAGCATAGAAAAGTACAGTATTATCCAACAGAGTATTTCTATTGATCATTTTAATGGGCAAACCCATATGTTTCTGTGGTCAGAACACTTGCTTTAATGCCTGCTATAATACGAGCTGCCCCTGAAGGCAGCACCACTGTTAAATCAGGCACCAGCAGAGAGTCGCAGGCAGTGTGGCAGCTGGGAATGTGAGCGCCTCAACACAGACCTCTATTTCAGGACTGGGAACACAGTAGCAGGGCTGGCCGGGAAGATAGGCTCTGCCTTCTCCTCCACTCCAGCCAACAACACACTGGCTTCATTTGGCGGGGGACCTTGGTTTCTGTCCGGGGAGTCGGTGTTCTCAGACCGCATCAGATGGTCAACGCACAGCCATTGGTGACTCACTGCGGGGCTGCATGCTAGAGGGGACCTTCCGGACCACCTAACCGTGTTTGTTCCCCGCTGCCTGTCTCTGCACGTAGACTACGCAAACACCTTACCTCCTGCCTGCTGAGTCCAGTGTTGCAGTGAAGTGACACCGTTTAGTCAGCGTAGTATTTTATGTCTCTCGGTGTGAAAAAGCTCGTTTAAATGTTCATCTTTCACCGCTACCAAGCCTACAACGCCACCAACGATGGACTGAAATCAGCGGCGGGGGCCAGCGACACACAACCTGCCGCGATTTCCTGCATGTAAATAAATACATGATAGAGGATACAATGACCCTGCTGTCTCTGTTAGGAAGGATCATGCGTTATTTTCTACTTAGACCGGAGACCTTGTTTCTGCTGTGTATCAGCCTGGCTCTGTGGAGTTACTTCTTCCACACGGACGAAGTGAAGACCATCGTCAAGTCGAGCCGGGATGCGGTCAAGATGGTCAAGGGGAAAGTGGCGGAGATGATGCAGAACGAACGCTTCGGCGGACTGGACGTCCTGGACGCACAGTTCTCCAAGACATGGGAGTTCAAAAGCAACAATGTGGCCGTGTACTCCATCCAGGGCCGGCGAGAGCACATGGAGGACCGGTTCGAGGTGCTCACCGACCTCGTCAACAAGAGTCATCCTTCTATATTTGGGATTTTTGACGGCCATGGAGGAGAGGTGAGTGTGGTGTGTTTAGGGGAGAAAATTGAGGGGTGAGGTGACCGCTTTTAGCACCCAGTCAAAATTGTTTTCTCATTATCTGTATCCAGAGTTGGGGAAGTTACTTTAGAATTATACGCCTACTTTGCAAGCCATCAATCTGGCCTATACTTCACACTGAAATTAGTTGAACTACAGCAAAATGGGTCAATTTAAGTAGCTGACACAAAGTGAATCAATTCGAACAGCTCTTATATGATGACCACATTGATAATTTAAAGGATTTTAAGATCAAATACAAAGAAATCACATTCCAGAAAAAAAAAAGGTTCCACTAAGCCTACTGTAAAAGATGCAGACTTGTTCACATGTGATGGACCAAAACAATATCCTACACCACTATGGATGGGAAAGTGCTGGGTTCACAGCTTTTTTTTTAGTGCATCAGTCAGATACCTACCAGAAACTAGAGTCCAGGTGGGGGTATTGCACCACGTAGGATCACTCAGTAAGTCAGGTAACTTCTTAAATAGCATGCAAGAACAACTCTGGTAATTTATAAATAAAAGTAACGTAAACGTATGACTGATGCGTAACTCACTATGCCATAACAGCATTCAGAGTAAAAGGAAAATACGACAGGTTTTGCAAAAGGTCTCTTCATATATAGCACAGAAGCAATAAAACATATTTCATTTTCTGTTATGGCCAAAAATGTTTGGCATATCAGTAGTTAACTACACAACAATCGCATACAAAGTTATTTGAACAACTTGATTCATAAGCAAACAGTATGTGATTGAGCTTGTGAAGTAAAGGTCTTGCAAAATCTAGCAAGACAACTACTGAAATGACATATACCGGTACTTCACTGCTCTTCAGACCTGTATGTCTTTAAAAAACCAGCTCCTTCTCATTCCCAGCTTGTTAGATACCTAGGTGTTAAACCCCCCGGCGTTTTATACCAGCTCATTCTCACACTCTTGATCAAGTTGTCAAAATCAAACAGAAAACCTTTGCAACAGAAGAATTGTCTCATAATACCAGCCCATTTTCAATCCCAAGTAATCAGATACCGTCACAACCATTGGCTTTTCAAAGAGACACACAAAGTACCCTCGAGCATCTTTATGAGATAAAACTTGGTTTTCAACTAACTCCAATTTAAATTAGCTGCTGAGCGATGTAGATGTAAGGTCCCAAAACTGAGCTGTAAGAAAACTGTTTCCATATTTAGTTTACATGGTAATTGGATTAAAGCATACAAATGATCAGCAGCATGCAGCTACTTAAAACAAAACTTGATTAACGAAGGTCTTTGAACTAGACCCTCTTTGAGACGGAAGTAGAGGATCTTCCCATGCAGGTTTAAATTGAGTTAGTGAAAAATTAGTTGATACTCCATAAAGATGCTATTTCTTGGGGTGGAAATTCGTAATCAGCTCTTGTGTATTGAGTATTTGTGGATATTTGAGAAGGAACGTAGAATTCCTGCCTGTGCTTAGAGCCCATAATTCCTTGCTACAGCCCTGCACACACATTCGCCCACTCTTACTCTGTGGCAAGGCAACTGAATCTTTTCTATTTAAAGCTTTAAACCAAGACACAAATGAATATATCTCATGAACATTTTTTCAGATAGGTCCCATTATAGCATGATGCAGGAAGATGAACTCAATTTAGTGTGCTTCAGCTAGCTGAGCTCAGAACTATGAAGGAAAGCATGACTGAAGTGGGTCATTAGATCACTGATTGGCTGCTTGCTGTCCACCCCCAGTCGATACTTTTTTTTTTGACAGATAAGAAATGTCTTTTCTCTCCATTGTCTTCTGACACGAGAGCATGAGCATTGCAACTGTCAGGGCAGCAAGGGAACAGCTTAACAAAGCCACTCACAACGAGAGCCTTAAAAAAAGATGTCATTCAAAGGGACAAAGAGCATTCGAGATGATGCCACAGCTCTGGGGGAAGATGAAAACGCTGATTTATCATGAAGTCGTGGCTTTCTTGAACACTGGCATTGTTTCTTGGCACAACAACCATGACCTCAGCTGAATGCGACAGTCACACAGAACAAAAGCACAAACTGTAAGTGACAGGGTATCCTATTTCCCTCTGTCTTTGACCTTTTTCTCTCTTCATTCAGCTTTACATTAAACATTATACTTTTTTTTTTTTGATCAGCCAGCACTGACTACGAAGGGACCTCATGCTGTTATGAGCCTGACAAGCAGCAACCGTCTTCCCTCTTCCAGTTTAACTGCTGTGGTCTGATTGAGGCTGAATGATAACATGCTAAAAATAGGCAGGCAAAAGCATAGAGGATAGCTGTTCTTTTAGGGGAAATCAAATTTTAGTCTGCAGTGCTGACTGCTGCAGCTTTTGACCAAAAGTGGTCATTGGATTGTTTTTCCCTGCGGCCTTTCCCCCCCCATGCTTCTTTCCTCTATGGAGTTCCTCTCAGGAGAGATGGCTGCCTAACCTGTCAGCCCTGCTACAGCTATACATATAACTATGGAACAAATTAATCATGAAAAGTATGTTTGTTTATATTACTGAAACTGAGTGAGAGAGCATACATGGTGAGAGTGAGAGAGAACGTAGAGAAGGCTCACATATTTGCCGATGTAGGCGAGAGGCTGTCTTATCACTGCATGTCCATGGGCGAAAATTTTGCTCTGTTTTCATTCCCACACCTCCTTTTGAAGTGTGAGGAATGGTTGCCAGACAGCAGCTTTCAGAAGCAACTTCCTCTGGTTAGTGAATCTATATTTCTTCTAGCAATGCAGGGCATCAAATGAAGCAGAGGAGAAGATGTGGGGCCCAAGGCAACATGAGGAATACAGGCTGTCTCAGCTGACTAGTTAGCGAGTTGTCATCCACTTTCATTTCTTCCACATACACATTCTTTAAAGCAAAGTCAGTATCCAGCTCCTAACACTTGGCATCAACCTCAACAGGTCTTAGATACTTTTTACAAAGCCTGTAATGGACAAAAATGTAAATACATGATCTCTTGGGTTGGAGTGTGACAATCAATAAAGGCAGCGATTAAACAAAAAGGGTAGAGACTTCATTATCGATCATCTACTGACTGTTTTCTCACTCAGGCCTTGCTTATTATTATTTTTTTGGCCATAAAATGTTCGAAAATGAGAAGAAAGAATACCTGCTCCATTTTTCTTTGACTTCATCCTTTTGTGCTTTCAGAAAGCTCTCTCTCTCTTTTTTTTTGTGGTCTCTCTTGTATCAAACTGCACCATACATCACTCAGTAATTGTGAAGATGAATGGCGGCTTATTGTGAAAGAGCACATGCTGTCAATGGAGCTTTTGAAAGCAAGAAATCACAGCACCTGATGTTATCACTCAAATTAGTATTCACTGAAAAAGCCTGTGAAATGGTGAAGGAGTGTTCAAAGACGCACACAATACATAGAAATTGTTAGAATTTTTGACAAATGTCCGTATTTTAAACGTTGAAGATTGAATCTGCATTAGTAATGTGTCTGTAGCCAGGAGGCGATCGGCTTATCACAAAGGCCTGAAACATGGAAACTGCACTCCTCGTTCTGTCCAAAGGTTGTTAAATCCGCTCTCTCTGTCTCTTTATTTAATGCTTACAAAAACAGAAACATGACAACAGTAATTAGTGGCTTTAAATCAAGTTGCATGGTGTAATTATTTCTCCACTAACAACAATTCAGTACCAAGCAGCTTCCTCTTTTTCTGGAAACCTCATAGTTGCAAAGTTGCCTCTCACGGCTTGTGACGGTTGTTACAGCACGTAAGTATCTCTTTCAAAACCACATTTTTTATTTTGACCTTTCTGTTTGTGTACAGAATAAACACAAGCTTGAACATGTCGGTTACCTGCGAGTGGGTAAATGTTTTCACTTTCGAAAGAGACAGGCTTGCTGTTTCACCCATTGTTACAGTCTTTATGCTAAACTGAGATACGCCAATATACACTTTAATTAGCATACTTGTCTCACTGTTCATTAAAGTACATAGCATACGTTACAAACGGCAAAACTGAAGCTTTGTAAGTCCTGAAGAAAGTTAAAGTTATATGCTCAAAAATAAATGTGAATGCTTTATTAAGATGGACAGGGTTACTTCTCCAACACTTTACTCGAACCAATCAGTTCAAGACCAGGAGCAGCGTCAGCCAGTGCTAAATAACATTAAGATATCTCCCGCTTCTTTCCATATCTCTCTGCGCCACACATCCTCTCACACACACAGTCCAAATTCAATTTTCAAAGTGTTAAAAATCAGTGTTTAATGTGTATATATCCATGGGCGGTCTCAGTCACATTAAACGTTTGCTCAGGGATGGATTTATCTGTTAAACGGAGATAGATTTCCAGCTGACATATGGGAATAACCTGCATGAAAGTGATAACCCTGGGCTCTCCATCTATATAACTGCAACATGAGCCATTTATTCCATACTGGCATGGAGAGAGTCAGCCGCACTCTGCTCCTCCCTGCCTCACTGTCAGGTTGTGGCTTCAGGCGCTGCACAATCACCTTAGCTGTAGAGTACAGAGTAAGGCTGTTTAACTTTGAATAGCAGGCGCTGCTTTTTTTTTTTCCTCTGTCTGTTTTTGCCACCCTTTCAGCTGCTGTTCTGTTGATTTCCTCACAGCTCTCTTTCATGCAGTTTCAGTCAGTGGTGTTTGTCTCTAAGTGGGCTTTGATAGATATAACTGAGAAGGTGATGAGAGTGCAGGGTATTAAAAAAAAACAACAATAAAACTACAGGAACAATTACCATTTTAAAGAGACCCTCTCTTTATTTTAGCTTGACTGTAGTTTTGCTTTGCATCTAATCAGGCTGAATGGCTAGTTCAGCTTCAGCCTGACCGATATGGGATTTTTTTCGGGCCGATATTGATTTTGGTGAGAGAGAAAAAAAATCAGATACCGATATACCGGCTGATATCTTTCTTGGATCTGTGATCGATCTGTAGAGATAGATAGATATTCACATTTATCGTGTTCATCCTTCAAATACATTCATCAAGCACTTGTGGAAAATAATCAAGACAAGAGGGAAAGTAACTGCGCATGTACGTGCATCACCGCTTGACATTCTGGAGAGTGATAATGCTTGTTGCTAGCACACTCGGCTTGTGACTGCCAGAAAGACCTGCAAGTATAATACGCTGAATCTCAAATGAAATGCTTTTTGAATAGTAAATAAATCTAGTAATATCTGCCATAAAAATAGCCGATACCGATAGTCACTTGATAAGCTAATATCGGCAGCCATTATCAGCTAGCCGATTAGTCGATCGGGCTCTACTTATAACTCATCTCTTGACTTTCAAAGCTCACTGGACTTTTGAGCTCTTGAGGGTAAATGTGCTGCAGCATAGTTCACTGACGTTACCTCACAAAGAAGAACATTTTATAGCCAGAGAGACTGCTGTTTGAATTTAAGATTCTTTAATGGGCTTATGTTCATGTTTGTGTTATACTCACAGGGCATGGGGTGAGTAACATAGTAAAGATACTAAGCAGTTTGAATTCCTCCTGAGTCTGCTCTCCCCAGAGAGATGAGAAGAAAGAGCCGGTATGTGACTAATTGCTCTGTTGGCATTACAGGATTAGACAGAGAGAGCAAATGAAGAGTGTGTGTGTGTGTGTTGCAAGCTTGCACAAGACGATGCTCACCTTCTCCTTCATGGAAGTTGAGGAGTCACATGGAGATCAGAGGAACAGTCCGGTGTTATCAAGACTTCCAGGGAGAGACGATGTTGCTGTGAGAGACTGAAATGCCAAAAGCCTATCAGCAGCAGACAACTGCTGCACACTCTTTCACGTGACGTCAGTGCCCCCAGCTAGTTTGTATGACTTAATGGCAAATAATGAACAATAACATAACACAGAAGGACTATTTGTGAATTGTTAAAGCCAATATCTCAGAATCATATCGCATCATGTGAATACTTACCAGGACCCATGAGCCAGTAGAAATATTTCACCTAAATCGTCCATCTCTCAAAGAACTACAGGGCTTTTTTTGGTTTCACTGCTTTCAAATTTCAGCACATCCCACTTCTGGGCAGATAGCTGGATACCAGCAGGCGGTAAACCTACAGGTGTGTCAACATGCGTAGCTAGCTAGTTCATCTAGCAAGATGGCAGAGAGGACCGAATTTACTTTGTGAAAATATCCCTATTTTGTTGAATTTTTTAGCGAAAGGGACAAGAACTACATCATGGGGAAATGTAAGTTCAAGAGCCAATGTCCTATTGTTTTTATTGTTTTTATTTAAACAGCTGTACCTAATACTGCCTTTTCCCAGTTTGTTTTCCGATTATGTCCAGTAAACTAGGCTGTGCCGTGACTGTGGAGTCGATACTTCAAGTAGGCTACTTGTTGTCTGGACAATTTAGCCTACATGTGTAACGAGTTGCAGAAGGGTTTTCGTTTTTTGGTTACTCAAAAGTACTGTAATGTGTTTCTTTTCTTACTATGTAATGCAGTACAGTAACAAGTTACTTTTTAACCTCATTTACTTTTGATAGTAACGTTACCGTAAACTGGTAGTTGGTGCACATAGGGGAGCGCTAAGCCAGAAATGTTCCCCTGGAGTTGATGGAGACCAACACAGAGCTAAAAATGATGCTTCATGCTTGTTGGATTTGAAACGGTTTGTCATAAAGTTTGTCTATGTCGGTTTTTAAGGTGGTGAAATGTCAATGAACTGATTTTCCGTTCCTCCTAAGAGGCCAAGTAATTACCTTATTATTGATTTAAGACATCTAGTACCTCTGCAAGGGCTGTTTCACTCAAGACCCCTTCTTTTCTCTTTAAACCATGTCATGAATGTGACTACACGGTGAACAAGGAGACGGTCCTTTCACCACCAGGCTCAGGCTGCAGAGCTTTAGTCATACACTGAAGTGTCCTTGAGTTGAACTGAATTCCTGTCAGTGCAAAGCAGTTTACTCTGCACACTGACTCAACAGGGCAACAGGGATGAATTTATCTAATGATGATCAGAAAAAATTGCTGGTCACTAGTACTCAAGTCTTTCTGTGCCCACTTCTGTCACTTGTGGCGAAAGCTGAAGCTCCATATTTCAGCTCTGGCTTGATGAAAATTGAAGTGGAAAGTAAAAAGCACACAGGAGGTCAGGTTCTGCTGGAAAATACTCGTGCTGCAGAGAAGAGACGGGAGAGCTGGAGGCTTCTACTGAAAAGTCTCCTGACCTTTTGGTAATTTTTCCCTGGTGGTGAAGTTTGTATTCCTTGCAGCGAGAGGACTGATGGGGAGCGACTGAGGAGTGTAGTCAAAAGAGTATAACACCAAAACAAGCATGAATGGGGCTGCTGCCTTTTAAATGTTTAGCCCTGGAGTTAAACATCTGTGATCTCATCTTTTCACTGTCATTAAGTTTTCCATCAAATAAATAGATAGGCTCTTTACAATATCCATGTGTTTGTAATCGTATTTGTCCAAGGATATTAAAAAATCCTCACTTGAAATAAGAGCATTCAGAAGGTTCAAGACAACATGCACTTCTCTGGTTTGATTTGTGTGTGTGTCTGTTTGACAGGGCTTTATGTGTGTTTGCCAACAGCATGTAGCACCAGATAAGAATGCCTTCTTCAGCCTCAGTGTGCCATCCTTCCCTTCTGAGAGTGACTGCTCAATAATTTAACACCCGCTCTGTGAAACACTTCTCCTCAAACTCCCTGACTAAATATACACACACCTCCAAGCAGAAAGAAGCCACAAGGTCATTGTTCTCATCTCACACACATCGCACCGTGTGTGTGTGTGTGTGTGTGTGTGTGTGTGTGTGTGTGTGTGTGTGTGTGTGTGTGTGTGTGTGTGTGTGTGTGTGTGTGTGTGTGTGTGTGTGTGTGTGTGTGTGTGTGTGTGTGTGTGTGTGTGTGTGTGTGTGTGTGTGTGTGTGTGTGTGTGTGTGTGTGTGTGTGTGTGTGTGTGTGTGTGTGTGTGTGTGTGTGTGTGTGTGTGTGTGTGTGTGTGTGTGTGTGTGTGTGTGTGTGTGTGTGTGTGTGTGTGTGTGTGTGTGTGTGTGTGTGTGTGTGTGTGTGTGTGTGTGTGTGTGTGTGTGTGTGTGTGTGTGTGTGTGTGTGTGTGTGTGTGTGTGTGTGTGTGTGTGTGTGTGTGGTTTGCAGGGCGGTCTTGTGTGAAGTTGGCACTTCATGGTGTTTAGCCTCTCTTTCTGCCTCCCCATTTCATCCAACTCTCTCCCAGTAGGGCGACTTTGAGCTGACATGGCACTGAAGGGTGGGTTTGGTAATGGAGCTGTTGTGTTTGGTTACCAATCCCCCCTTTCCCCCTCCCTTGTGTTACCCTCCCATCACCCTGTTTTCTCTTTTCACCTATTCTCCCACCCTACCTCCATCTCCTCCTCCCTCTTAGGGGGGCTGGCAGTGAATGAATGTGTCACAAAACTCCATCTCCAAGGCCATGTCAACCTGCTGTCCCCCCATTATAGCATCTCCCTCATGGCCCCGCTGTGCCCACACTTGCTGCTTGGCCACGTGCCACTTCCAGTCACCCCGTGTCTGTGGACTACCCCATGTGATGTGTAAGCTATTTTAAATGCCAAGCATGCTGATTGTGTTGGAAGTGTAGGTTTAAAATCCAATTGAGGTTGCAAAACCAGCCTGGCTCTGAATGCATAATGCTTGCCTCCAGCACTGCTATATTTGTCCAAAGCAGTGCTATTAGTTTGCACAGTCTTACAGGATGTTTGTTTGTTTTGGCATGTAGCTGATTAGCAGGCCCTAAATCTAATCACATGGCTGGAATTGACTGGTCTCATTTACAGATCCTTTTGCTCGTAGAATGCAGTTACGTAAAATGCTCAAATAAAAGAATGCTTGTTTTCCTGTTGAGCATCGTCTACAATTTAAATCCGACTATAGGGGCCTAAGTCTGCATGCCAGCTGGAGCCAGCTCCACAATTGTTTGTTTGTCTGTTTGGATTGAGAAAATAGATGAGTCAGTTTGGACTTTGCCTGCTCGCTGTCTTGGCAGTGAAGCACGGCGGCAGGAGAATGTTGGCTCTGAGGAGGTAGTAAGTCGCAGCTGTTCTGAGTTTGCGACATTGGTGTGATTGTGTGCGCAAAGAGACTGGGCTGTGATTTTCGTAACCCTCACAGTTGTGGCTCTTCCTGTCTTCACACTGGCCAGATGGGCTTCTGGGTAGGGCAGGTGCGTCCTGGTAAATACAGGCCTCCTGGTTGTGTTTTTCTACCGATGCTGCATATGCCCCAGTTGTAGTTTGTTTCCTTTAATCTGAATGCATTTTTCTATCGCAGAAATGTTTGTATGAACATTTAAAGTTAACTTGCCTGAGCTGATCTGCTGCACACATGTGCTTCACAGCCTCCCAGACACCACTCCATCCAGACAGGAGGAATGCAGATAATATGAATGTTGGATATTTGCACATGGTTTCTATTCTCTGTGAGCTACAAACCTTCAAATACACTCTGCGGCGAACTTACCCTGATCCAGGTTGTCTTTAATTTAAACTGTAAGGAAGGCTCACGGGATAGGAGTAAGGATCTGACTCTAAAGCATGCCATTGATTTCTGCTTGTGATTACAATAGGGAGGAGTACAATGTGTATGCTTGTGTACTCAGTCGCAGGCATTATTAGTCTGAGTTTTTTTTTAATTGTTTTTGTAGCCAGGTCTTGCTGGATGTGTGCCACACACTGTTGATTGTGGCCCTTTGAGATTTATGACCCTTTTAGAGTTTTTTCTCCCTGTTGTTTTCCTTTTGTGTTCCTCACTTGTTGTGCCGGGTGGTGCAGCGGGGGCATGGTAACACTGGTTGGGCTGTCTGCTGAACCATCTGCTGCACAAGGGCTAGATAAAGTTCTTAGCCCTAAGAAGAAAACAGATTATATTTAAGAGGGAAGACAAAAGGAAAAGAGTTGAAGAAGCAGATGGGGAGGCATTTCCAACAAGTTGAAGGTCATATGTTGATCAGAGTAGAAGTAAAGAAACGTTATCTTCCAGTGGGATTTAAAGTTGAGGCGTATTTGGGTTTGTTTATATTAAATCCACAGTGACTACAGACCACAGCTTGCAACCTTGAGTATAAACACTCTATTTATCCACATCCCAGTCAGGTACAGGCTATTTACTGGCACTTCGATGTCATCCATGGCCTCATTCAGAAAGGGGCTGGTTGCGGGCTCTGACCACGGTGACTTCACAGCTCTCATTACACATGGCCCTGTTAACATGTACGCTTGGTTTGGTCAGTGCTGGGAATCTCTTACATTAAAATTTAGATGAATTTAGGTTAGAATAATCATTGTCCAGTTTGTCAATCCTAACTGTCACAGTATTTAAACAAACATTGCACTTGTGGATTGTAAGATGATACAATACGTATTTATCAAGATGGAAGATTCAAAGATGTGCATCTTTGACCCTACACCGCATGTACAAGACATACATCATGGCCCTAAACTGAAAATGATATATTTCAATGCATTCTTGTTAAACCATTCTACCATTTCTTTAGTAGCAGATCCTTTACAGTGGTACAGTAAGACAAAACATTGTGTCTGACACTCAGGCTTCACCTATGGATAATATTCATTATTAATTCATCTGCCAATTTCTGCTAATCATTGTCATGATTAATTGATTAACTGCTTGGCTGTACGCTGTCATAAAAGTATTTGGAAAATGTCAATATCGTTCCAAGGTTACGTCATCATTCATAAGTTCTGATTGATTTTATTCTACCAACAGTCTGAGTCCCCCCCCCCCCCCTCAGCAATATTTTTTATTGAAAAGAAAAGCTTCTGAGGATTCTAAAACAGGTGAAATTTAGAGATGATTAAATAACTGAAGAGATGGTAATCCACTAGTAATCTTCTCAGCTCTATGGCAGCTATGTACAGTCTTGGCCTCCTCCATAGATGTTTTTCTAAACAGTCAGGTTACCTCATTAAAGCCGGTTATTTGAAAATTGTAAATTTGACTGTGCTGATATTTTGCTGCAGAGACTGGTGCCCATTAGCACAGCAGATGTACATCATCCATCATATCGAGAGTGTTTGTTAATGAGTCTCTGTTAAAATAGCTTTACATGCGTTTGTATGTGTGTTTGTGTGTTTGTTAGGGTTGTGGGTTTTGTGATGGCTGGATGAGCGGATAGGAAGTTTAGTGGCAGATAAGCAGGGTTGGTAATTGATTAGCGTGTTGCAGAGGAAGCTTACGGTGATGTGAGCTAATGCTAACAGCTCAAGGCTCTTAGGCTGCCTGCTCTCTTCCTGAGAGCGTCTCTAAGCTGAGGCTAAAAGGAGTAGAAGAGACAGCGGGGCAGATTAGATTTACACTAATCCCACTAGGGAGATTGGGACTATACGTATTCTCGATGGATTCACTTTCTTTTTTTTTCCCATCGTCCCTCTCCCAATCTCTTATCTCTTTTTTTTCCACTTAATTCCTCTTTACCTCCCTGGTGAACTTTTAGATATTTTTAGACACCAGCCCTCTGCATAGTGCAAGTGCTCAAACATCCAGTACCTGCGTGTATTTAGTCTCCTCAGAAGTCTGTATGTTGCCCTCTTGCTGACTTGATTTAATGAGCTTATCCAACAGCTGAAGCTGGCAGCTTTACCTACAGTTGCTCAGAAGAGGTGAGACGCTTTATTTAGGGTTAGTGAAGAGTGAAAATGATGGCGTGGATGATAAGTGTCCTTGTGGTGTCAGGAGAAAAACGGACCACAGAGGGGGAAAGATGTCCTGGAGGAGAAAAGATGAAGGGAATTTGCAAAGCAGCCGCGAAATGAAAGCACTGCAGGCTTACAGAAGTGTAAGTGAAGATAGTGGAAGCTTAAAGTTGCTCTTTGGAGGTGGAGTAAAGGCAGGGAAGTTATTTTTCTGGAAAATATGGGGAAGAAAACATGGATGGTTAGAGTTGACAACAAGATTTTCCAGGCTTGTTGTGCAGCAAAAAAAAGCACCATGTTTGTTTTAAATCCAAGCTGTAAGAGTCCGTGTGAAGCAAAGGGCTGACAGATAGAGGCTAAACATACAGTAACGGCATATCATGCTGTGAGATAGATTGTGTATGAAGTGAAGGTTTTTCATCTTTTGATCTTAAGCCTGTCAGACTAGAGGCCACGGCACCGCGGGGCAGTCCGCCCCCCTCCCCCTGTGTTTTCCCACCTCGTTCCTCTGTTTTTCATCTTCTCTCTCACACATTCTCTCTGCCTCTGTTGACCTTTTCACACAGAAACCGTCTCTGTTTTCTCCCCCACCCTCCTAACTCTTCATCCACCCACCCCTCCACCTCTTCTTCCGCCTTACCTTCTTATCTCTTCTCTGCTTCTGATCCCTCTCTGATCTCTTCTGTCCTTTACAAATCAAAATGTGTCATTCAACCTCAGGTCAGTATTGTCAAGGGAGTGCAACTGGAGATATGTGATTGTTCTTTGGTGTGTATGTGAGAAAATGGGAACATTGAAGGTCAAAGCTTTTCAAAACCTGATTGAATACAACATTTTCACCATTTGATCCACATTACTGACTGTTCTTAGAGTGATAACATAGTAAGCTTGTTAAGGTAGATATTATCCTGTTTGTGAGAGGTGCTTGGATTTTGCCTTATAGAGTAAAATAAATCTTTTCTGCTCTCCCCATTCCTTTCCTTCATGTCTTCTGACCTTTTGCTCTATTACCTTATAGATCTCTTTCCACCTTCCTATATTTCCCCTTCTCTCCCTCCTTCCTTCCCTCCCACCTCCTCACCCCTATCCGCAGAGTCACCTTATCTCTCTGCAGTCTGCCTGACTTATTTATCACTGCTCTGAAATATTAAAGAGTCTACTGCTTCTGGTCCTGAGGGGAGTCCACAACTTTTACTTACAGCATGGCCATGTGCAAACACACACACACACACACACACACACACACACACACACACACACACACACACACACACACACACACACGTACATGCACATGCACAACATAATTTATAATGTCTTCTGAAGATGGCACACGTTCTGAAGTGGTACACTGTGTGAAACTAGTGACTAACTCCTGTTACTTTATCTGAGTGACTGTCGGTCCTAACAGTAACATCACCGCAGTTAAAATCAGTTCGTGTTACAAAACAGGAACTCCTGATTTGAGCTGATTTTTCCCAATTCGTGGATCGTCAAACATTGACTTACAACTACAATTTTCATTTTGACAGTTTTCAACTAAAATTTCCAAAACTGCTCTCTTCTCAAGTGTGAGCTTCTTTCAGTTTCACATCAACATGACTTGGGTATCTTTGTGGTTTGAACTGTTGGTCTGATGACAGAAGACATTTGAAGATGTCATCTTGGACTGTGGTAAACTGTTATACCTTTTTTTTGTCTGATTTTGATTGGCAATCCTGAAACATATGTCAATTGGAGGAAATAAAATAGCATTTGGAATTAAAGATGAAAAGAATAGTTATTTGCAGTCCATCTGAGCCATTGGTGGCAAAGCCCTTTGTCTATTAGCTGGTAGACACTAGCGTAATGAAACTTGTGTACCTTGATTGTAGAAATGTAACGATTGTGAAATTCAGCCGATCTCCGCTTCCGTTACAGATGTTTATTTTGTTTTTCATTCCTTACTCTAATTAGTTGGTGGTCCACCCCAGAGATGGTGTCCAAATTGTCATCATTTACTTTCATGTTTGACCAAGAAACAAATCAGTTTGTCCTATAGGTGACTTCTTCTGCCTAATATTAAAAAAACGTCTCTGAATTAGCAGCATGTATACTAGATCGCCAGCATTTAGTTGATGTGACACAACAGATACATATTGGCTACTGACATCCGTGCATACCACAATAAATGCCTGTCAACAGTGCCGATATAAGCCGATACCGACGTTCAATTGATACAACAGTGCATCCCTAATTGATTGCAAGAAAATGCTCCATTTTCTCTCTCAATTTATAATTCCATGCAATGTAATGGTCTCAACTGCAAATGTCAGTTCTTGCAGCAGGCATCAGTGTGGATTATAAAATGAAATGTATTAGTAAGGTATAACGGGGCGCCGGTGGATTAGTGGTTAGTTTGCGCACCCCATGTACAGAGGATACATTCCTCAAAGCAGGCAGTCCACATTCTTGGCCGCATGTCATTCTCCTCTCTCTCTCTCTGCCTGATTTCTGACTCTATAAGGATAAGGACAAGGATAAACTTTATTGATCCCCCAATGGAGGAAAATTAGTTGTTACAGCAGCTCAAAAACAGGAATATAAACAGCATCAATAGCAAAAAGTAAAAAAAAAACAGCTACAAGCATGTTTACATTAATTAAATAATGGAAGGAAAAATACAATATAATTAAATAATACCAGGCATGAACACTATGTACACTTTCACTTGTGGAAAGACAGATCAGATATTATTACAAACACACACAGTGTGTAGCATTAATGATATTGATTATTATACAGAGTCCACTGTCCATCTCTGTAATAAGGCCATACAAAAACAAGTAAAGTCTTGGTCTGGAAAATAACTCTGTAGTAGCATCAAGTTAAGTCAGTCTTATTTTTATAGCCCAAAATGATGAATCCCATAGTAGCTTCAAAGTGCTGTAGAGCCTTTAGAAAACTAAGTGCAACAAGCTAAACAGTGAATCAGTTTCACATAAAAAACTAGTCTTTTATGATGAAACATCACAAAGTCGGAGACCTGCAAGAGCTGAATAAAAAAAAAAAAAAAGGAATTCGGAAAATGTTGAACACAATGCTGAGATGTCCTTTTTCTATTCTTAGCATGAAGCCTCTCGAGGGGGTGGTAAATTCTAAGCCTGGAAATAGTGAACAGGCCAAAGTGGACTGAGTCTTCTCCATTATGGTCCTGCACCTGCTGTGGAAACTGGGCTGCCTTGGAGACCCGTGGCCTGACGCCTGCTAGCTCTGCCACTGCGCCTGCGGCCCTCCCTCACCACGCTGGCACGACAACAAATGTACAATCTGTCAAGAGCGTGCAAACGGAATGCACAAAAATTGATCAGAGGCAATTCAAAATGATTCCCTACGTGGGCAAGTTTATTCAACATTTAAGCGTTGATTCATTAGCCAGAAACTAATGAAAGCAGAGTTATTGGACACTTTCCATAAAATATGTATTAAATGCAGCCAGAAATACACACACAGTGTAGTTTTGAGCAACATTGGGGATTATTTTGGAAAGTGGGCACAGGGTTTGTTTTTTTGGCTGCACTTCCTGTCCTCATTATGTTGTATGGGAACTTGGCTGTACCCAAAATTAGAGCCCTCATGGAGCATCATGTGTCACTTCATCATATGTCATAATGCTTTTTTGTCACTTAAATCAGTTTGACCCAAGAGAATAATAAGTCTAACACATAAATGAAAGGAAAATAAACATCAGAATGGTCACAGTGCCAATGACTTAGTTTTGGTGCTTCCAGACAGTAGGAGGACTAATGTAAGACGGCATTTTGATCCTGGATCAGACTTTAATGTCCCAGAGACATCCGTTCCTCTGTGCCAGAGTCTCCTCTGCTAGAGTGTGGGAAGGGAGGTCTTGGCCTCCCACACGTCTGTCACACAGACTGATGCGAAGCAGAATCTACCTCTGCCTGTGTCCTTGAATCAGTCATGACTCACAAGCTGAAAGTAGCTGCTTCACTTTAGTTCACTCTTACTCATATCCCCTAGTCCTTTTCTACTCTATTGTTCCTGTATTCATGGCTTGCTCATGCGATGCCTTGTACCCATACGCACTTAACAGAGTCCATTGAAACTAATCAATGTTATGAAAAAGGTATATACTCCCCACAAAGTGACGCATCAACACACAAAAGCCTTCACTTTCCTCAGGACGCTTTATGAGCGTTGCAGCAGTGGATGGAAGAGATGAGTATTGATTTGTATGAAGGTCTGTATGTTTGTCAGCTAGCACAGTTTTTTTGGCTCTTTCTCACACAAACAGGACTTGCATTGATTGCTTTTTTTGTTCCTTGCGCCATGTAATGGGAAAGAGTGAGGGAGATGCTGAGATGCCAATGTTTGGACAAGTGAAGGAAAGTGACATTTTTATGGTGAGGTTGGTATTTGTGATGATCCCTGAGTGTGTATACATACATACATCCATAAAGGGTGTAGTGAAGCTCCTCTATTTGTGGCTTTTTCTTCAGTGGTGCGTTTTTTCTTTGCCGCTAATCAGACCGAGGAAAGAAGAAGGCGGTTTGTAATTAAAGTGATAAATGCAACATCTGTCTCCAGAGTGACAGCGAGAGAAAGAGGTTGAGGTTAAGAAATAGGGAGAGGATATGGATGGAAGCATTTGGTTGAAGGGGGGGGGGGGGGGAGTAATCCAGATGACACCAGCAGAGTAAAGCACTATTAAAAAAAATCAATTTATTCACACATGCATCTCGTGCAAAACAGATCAGCAGAAAATCCAGACGTCACTCTGTTCCTTATTTATGGGTGCCCCAATTACAGGCCTGCTGCCTGCTGCCTGCTGCTGCTCAACACTCTGTATGTGTACACTGAAATGATATGCATGTGTGCATGTGAAATAGAGAGGGTTACTCTGCACCATATGCGTGCTGTTGGCTTTTTTTCCCCCCTCCTAAGCCTTGTTGCTTAATTGAAAGAGTTGTTGTGCCAAGGAAGCCAGCTGTATGGAGATGAGAGCCATCATGAATGGATGGACACAGGAAGGGATGAGTGGAGCCCAGGAAGCTGTCGACTCAGGATGGTGGAAGTGTCATTTGGCAGAGAATGCTGCCTTGTGGCGGCAAAAGTCTTTCAGAATGTAAACGACTGAGATGACTCAATCTGCATATCAATAATCATCAGGTGTCTGTATTCATAAAAGTAATGTTATTTTTAGAGCTGAAACAAGTCAAAGGTTGATGCACAGATTTTTTGGCAGCTTTATTGAAAAACATTATCTCTATTTCAAACCAAAAAATTAAAAGCAATCAGTAGTCATCTTTAAAATTCTAACAGGCATTTTCACATTTTTTGACATTTCATAGACATAACTATGTATAATCAATAAAATATTTGAATTGATACGGTTCAACAAGGATTAAGAATGTAAGAAATCTGGTCGAGGGGAACATGTTGCTTCTTCTTTTTTTTTTTTAGCTCCACAACGTTGAAAACAACATATGCTGAGCAAAACTGTACAGCTTGAGCCTCATCCAAGGCCCGGTTTTTATAGGGTAAATTTAAAAATGGAGCTGAATTTCTGCTGGGTTGTCTGTCATTTGATGGCAGGTTTAAGGGAATTTGATGCCTGATTAGTTTGATGGGCGATAAGCAATCTGGCTGTGGGACATTCAAAGTATTTCCTGCGTGGGGCGCTGGTTTGGCTCAGTAATTAGAGAGAACGCCTCATGTACAGAGAGGCTGTATAAAAAATGTAATGTTTCCTACAGCTCACGACTGGTGCACTAAGAAATACATTAGGACTGTATTAAGGTTGTCAAGATAATACATACTTTTGGAGCACTGTCCAAACTGCACACATGCAGTATGTTGCCAACAATTTTGTGCAACTTAGACAATGTTCAAGAGTTTGCCTTACATTTCTTGGTTATTTAAAAGCAAGAAATAACCTTTTATTGGGTGCCTAGGACTTCTATTTTTGTTGCCATGGTATCAAAATGGTAATTACTGCTCATGCTATTACTATGAGTTCAAGATTCTGGTATTGTTACAACAACCCCAGATCAATAAAATGATTAGATTCAGAGATGTTGACTACAATGTAGTTAAATGTATGCAACATTGATTAAATGATAAAGTGTTTGCACATAGCTTCAAGCCATGGTAGTATGGTGGAGTATATTTCACCCTTATTTCGATTGGTAGAGGGCATTTACCTCAGACAGGAAGAAGTAAAGGAGGAGCTGCAGGAACAGAAGGGCAGAGTGTGTTTACATCAAAAGTAAACAGCTCCATCCTGCCTTCTTCCTTTCTTCTTTTCTATCTCGCTGCTGTGAAGGCATTGTCAGATGATAAAACACTCCAACAACAGTAGTCTGTAAACAAATAACTTTGTTTGCTTTCCCCTCTAACTACAGCTTTGGTGTTAGCATTTGAAACGCTCATATCTATTATTCTCTCCTTTCATCTCCAAATCTTTGTGTTACACTATCCTCTGTAGATCTAACAGGGAGTGTGAGAGCTTTGTGCTCCATCTGTCTTCATTTCACTTTTATGATAAGAGTAGAGGGTGTTTTCACCTGAAGGGAGGAGGAGGAGATGATTAGTGACAGAAAGATTTTTAAGTTCAGATTCTGCTCTCTGAAGGTCACATCCATGATCATCCTTTCAGTCACAGCTGGAGAAAGTGAATGAGAGGAACAAGGACAAGGTTTTACTGAGCGTGAGTGATATGGTGGCAGCGTTGATGTGCATTGTGCTTGCAGTCAAGTGGAGAGAAATGCAAATTGATATTTCAGATCAGAGGAGCTCTGTGTGTGTGTGTGTGTGCTTCAACATACTGTATGTGTGTCTGCGTGGGAGAGAAGGAGAGAAAGAGAGGAAGCACGGGAGCAATGAGCTGTGAAGACGTAGGAGAGAAAGTTAGCTTGCGGAGATGACGAATGCACAGTGACAGAGGTCTTGAATTGTGTCTCCAATACTTGCACCCTAATGGTTTCCTACCCACAAGTGGTGAGGAGGATTTGTACTCCCTCTCTAATGAAGTTGACAAAATCAGCTTCCAGTTAAAAGTGAGTCTATGTGGAAAGAAAAATTGAAGCTTCAGCCTTGGTTTTGTAAATTATTTACTGATTTCTTCACTTCTTTTTCTGGATTCTTGGATTCTGGCTGATGTGATGGCTAAAGAAGGCCATCTAAGGACTCTGTGTGTGTGTGTGTGTGCGTGTGCGTGTGCGTGTGTCTGTGTCTGTGTCTGTGTGTACAATCATGGGTTTCACCCTTCTTATTGAAGCTGCTCAAACATTAAACGGCTCTTCGACGGATGCAATTAATCTACCAGAAGATCCGCTGCATAAATTAATCAAGCAGGAAATGATTGATAAGCTACTTCAATCAAGACAGAGAGACGGAACCACACCTCTCACATCCTGTGTGTGTGTGTGTGTTTCAGTCAGACGCTGACATGGTCCGTTAGCTCATGGCGAGAGACACCGCTAAAGAGTTCAGTGTAAACATGTCGATGTGCTAGAAGGATAGCACTGTTAAAGAATGCATCGCCATTTTGTGTTAGACTTGTGTTTTTGTGTGTGTGTGCGTGTGTGTGTGTGCGATCACACTTGCGAGAAGAGAGAGGGGGCTGCTGAAGCTTGCCACTCTGACTGGTAAATGAATATTCATGTTGATATATCAGTGTCTGCCAGAGAACGCAGGCTCCAGATCACAGGAATACAAATAAGAACACTCGCCAAGTGTGTGCGTGTTGGGGTGTGTGTGTGTGTGTGTGTGATCCGTGTGTGTGGGCACAGAGGGAGATTAGGCCCCGGAGTGCATGAGCAATTGGGAGGGGGTAAGATTGCGATAGGTGTCTGTGTGTCTGTGTGTGTGTCAGAGAGAGAAAGGGAGGCGTAGCTGACATTTACTTAGTTCTTCTCCTCTAGGCTTTTTGTGCCCCACATTCAAGAGGAGAGAGGAACACTCACTCTTGTTTTCTAAAACTTTTCCCAGCTGTCTTCACAACTTGGCCTGCATCACGGTTTTACATTCTGCTGCTTATTCAGAACTCTTGGATAAAATAAGCTCAAAGTGCAGTGCAGTACAGTAACACTAGAGATTAAATACCATGAAACAGAACTTTTAGACTCGCACTAGGCTCAGTTGCCAGTGGCGATTCTAGAGCCTGTTGGGGGCCCTAGGCAAAAATCAATTTGGGGCCATCCAACCGGCGTTGATCACCCTCATGTCCGCCAGTGTCCTGATGCTTAAGCCTCTTCTCCTATAGACAGATAATTCCTCTTCATTTTTCTTTGTTGACATTCACTTACAAACTTTGGTTTTCACAGCAATAATGCATGCAGTGCTTAGCAGGGCAACAAGGGTGTGTGTCAATGGGGCCCCCTTAGGGAGGTATCCTACTGTCATTGCAAAATTTGCACATCTTGGGCCACTGTTTTGGTTTAAAGTTTGTCAGCCTGATCTGAGGTCCCAAGCAGTTGCCTGTCTTGCTTGTTGACAAGCAGCGCCTCTGTCAGTTGCCCATTATCGTGCCGAATCATGATTGTCCCCCTCCTCAGTCCCCTGCTGGCCTGCACTCACACTGCTCCAGGCCAAACCGGACCTGAGCACGGTTACCTCTTGTACATACCTCATCACGTTATGATACCAAATAGTACAGATTTTCTCATAGACTTCCATGTTCTTGTGGGGTTTTTCTGGCTGACTCTGAGTCTGAATATTTGCGCCTGCCCAAATTTTGAGTAAACAGACCATCAAACCAACCAGAACCCTTTGTCGCTATTGTTTAAAATGATTGAAGAGAGGAGAGGTTGCATCAATTAGGCTTTACGTCTTGTCCACGTCGCATTTGTGCTTGTGCCCGTGCAAAACATACTAGACTTTAAGGGTCAAACATGTTTGGGCATGGTATGGATTGCCTAGTGTGAGTGCGCCCTTTAAAAAATGCATTATGAGTGGGCGCTTAGTATCCACCGACTGTTGACTTGATATTGGAATAATTATTCTCACAGCTTGTTAGTTGAGCCTTGAGTTGAACTGTGTGGTGTAGTTTGCCGCAGACTCTATAGAACATGCACATAGTCTCATTGACATCACCCATCAGTAAATGACGAGGAGATATGAAGCCCAACGATGGCAGATGCAACATTGGAAATGCTGAATGTACCTAGCTTTTAGTCATAACAGACAAAGAGGTGGAACTGAGGCTGGCCTTAACCCTTTCTCAAACAGCTAAAACGCTTGGCCCCTAATTATGCCTTATTATTGGAAACCAGGCTGTAAGTATGTTTCTTTCTGCTGTAAAAATCAGCATTTTAATATGAGCCCTAATGGGGGTTCTTTGGTTTTGATGCCAGGGTCAAGCTGACACTCGGGAAACTGCAGCATTTTTTTTTCGGTGGGCTTCCTTTTTCGAACACCTGAGATTGCTTTTTGATTAATGCACTCAATAACGACTGCTGACTTTGTTCAGTTGCTTCAATTGGAATTAAAAAAGGACCAACAAAATGTGATCCTTTATTCTTTAATAGTTGTCTTCTATATGGTTCTTCTTGGCATTTTCGGATACCAGTTTTAGTTTATGAATCAAATTATTTTTGATGCACCCCCCCTTTTTTTAATTCTTTTTTACAAAAGAGGCCAAACTTCTGTAGCCTGCACGGCTCCAGACCTCTGGATGGCTTCTTCTGTAATAAGAAAATGTCATGCTGTGACATGCTTTGGTCAGATTCAGTTATTCATTCCAGGACAAGAAATGTTAGCACTGAATTGTTGGCCGAAGGATTTTTTTTAATGATCATTTGAAGAGGATTGTTGGTTAAATCAATGTATTTTCTACCCAATTAAACTTGAAACTCTCTTCCGAGGAGATGATGCAACAAGTAATAAATGGCTTTTATTTCCAGGGAACTTAAAGGTCTCTGTAAAAACAGTTCCAAATAAATGGTTGTCTGTAAACACTAAAAGACTTGTAGAAAGCAATAACATAAAGGCAATAACAGCAACCGGAGGAACAACTCTGCATGTGAAGAATATTGCAGCTCAATGGTGTATTAAAAATAAACTCCCTCTGGGTCTTTTTCATTCACTGCAAAACAAAAGACGACGAGTAAATGTCAGCAGTATACGTATATACTATGAGCTCACCAAGAAACGAAGAGGTGTATATGTATATAAATAGACCAGAGGTAGGTGTTTGGGTCTGGAGGACGAGTGAAATTCTAATAGATGCCAAAGGACAAGCCTTTAGAGACATCGAGCATCTGTATTTGATTAGTGTCTCTCTTCTCTTCTCTTCTCTTCTCTTCTCTTCTCTTCTCTTCTCTTCTCTTCTCTTCTCTTCTCTTCTCTTCTCTTCTCTTCTCTTCTCTTCTCTTCTCTTCTCTTCTCTTCTCTTCTCTTCTCTTCTCTTCTCTTCTCTTCTCTTCTCTTCTCTTCTCAGATCAGCACTTTCCATTAATATGCAGCTCTGTTAAGTCTATGAATGTGTCGTCTATGTCATGTATGTTTAGTTTAGTTTATTAGTTTATTTGAATCACAAAAACATTAGTCTCAGAAGAGAAGAGATGCTTTGTACCGGATTTAGCTAACTAGCTCATTTCCATGTATGACTGAATCTATGTTATGTACAATTGTGTTTCACAAGCTTGTTATTGCCCTGTCTCTGTCCTCAGCACAAGGACAACAGTAAGCTGATGGCTATCTGAGAAGTGCTTAGCCTAACCCTCTGGGTCCTGAACACAAGCAGTCATCATTCCTGCCTTACATCTGTTCATTGAAGGAAATTGAAAATGTGCAAAAATGTAGCCTGCTTCCTGTCATAATTCTGTTTTGCACCTAACAGTTTTTCAGTTGCTTCCTTCATATTTCAGATTTCATTAATCTACAGTCAACTTTTCAATATGACCCTATTTCTGTTTTATATATATGTATAGATTTCCACCATCATGATTTTCTTTAATCGGTTAGTTTTATAAATGTTGCAGAAAATAATGATTTGTTTCATAGACTAAGTTTGTTGATGGGTCCAGCAGAATAATCAAGTAGTTTTGTTCATTTAAAATCATCCTCTTTGAGACATTGCAGACATTACACTGTCTCTAAAATAGGTCAGGGAAATATCAGAATAAAAAAATCAAAAAGTGCTGCAGCTCACGTTGTGCCATAGAGTTTTAAATGCTCATCAAATAGATGAAATCATTGACTCATCTGCGCTCCAAAAATGAACTAGGGGATGTTTGCTTATTTATCTTTAATAATAAAATATAAAGCCTACGTAATGAATTTCTCATATCATTTGTAAACTAAGATCATCTAGAAATGGATTTCTTCACTAGTAACCCCCCCCCACCCCCGGACGAGTGCTGTCATCTTCCACTGGTGATGTCATTACTGTAGCTAGTCAGCAGGGGGGGGGCTCCAAATGTTTTGGCTTCACTTTCGGGGTCCATGGTGTGATGGAGACTGAGCTTTTTAAGTTCCATTGATGACTGTACATCGTTTCATAAAACACTTATTAACACCCGACATGTTTGAACTTAGTGGCCCAAACAATGTGAAGGTACTGGAGAGGAGTGACTCAAACAAGGCAATGATGGTTAGAATAGCTGCAAACTTTTCTCTTGATTGACTAGTTTTTTAATTGACTATTTGTTTTAGCTTTATGAAACTATCATTACATAACATAATCTCAACTGTGTCCTGATGCCGTTGTATATCCTGACAGGGCTATCATTCTCTCTATGTACCGTAATGCTTTGGCTTGCACTAGACGATCAATAATGCATTTGCTTACCTTACAGACACAGGCTCCTGGGTGCAGTGGAAATGTTGATCCTGCAACTTGGTGACATTGCCCCATTTTTTTCTGCGGCCCTTCCTCCGTGTTTTCAGTTAATATGGCCAGTCTGTAGTTTTCCAAAGGCAACTTGGGAAAAGACTGTCGTGGGAAATCTTCTTTTCTCAATAACGGAGTAGGAATGTGTAATATTTATTCAGAATTATCCCTTGTTTTCTCACAGCAGTGTTGAAGGCGTGGGATTACGCCTTGTTGTTGTTGGTAATAATAGACTTTCTGGAGTGGGAGGATGAGAAAGTATCCAAAGCATTGTGGGTACTGCGATCACAACTTGAAAACACCAACCCTCTTAAAGTAACATGTTCTAGCAAGTTAACCCCCTAATCATGGCTGAAGTGTTGCGACGTGAGAAATCTCTTTGATGCGTTCGAGAAAATAGATCTCTTAACAATCAGTTTGGAAGAAGAGTGACATAATAAATCAATTTCTCTTGGTGTCCAGGCTTGTTAAACATCCGAGTTTCTTAAGGTCAGGCATGACTGCCTTATACATTTGCTGTCATCTTTATTTTCTGGAGATCGAAGTATTGAAGGTACGGTTCTAGGAAGGAGAATATTTTTTGCATCTAACTCTATTACAAAGGCATATATTCAAGCTTGCATTGGTAAGGAAAAACTGTGTTTGTGTGTGTGTGTGTGTGTGTGTGTGTGTGTGTGTGTGTGTGTGTGTGTGTGTGTGTGTGTGTGTGTGTGTGTGTGTGTGTGTGTGTGTGTGTGTGTGTGTGTGTGTGTGTGTGTGTGTGTGTGTGTGTGTGTGTGTGTGTGTGTGTGTGTGTGTGTGTGTGTGTGTGTGTGTGTGTGTGTGTGTGTGTGTGTGTGTGTGTGTGTGTGTGTGTGTGTGTGTGTGTGTGTGTGTGTGTGTGTGTGTGTGTGTGTGTGTGTGTGTGTGTGTGTGTGTGTGTGTGTGTGTGTGTGTGTGTGCTTTTTAATCACTCCCACACCTGCAAAAACAATTGGCAGCGGATATCAGTATGAAGTTATTCTCTATTCACCTCTTTTTCTCCCTATCTTTTTTTTTTTGTGCACACCTCGAATGATTTTATCCCCTCTGCTCTCCTCTTTTCACCTCGTTTTTTAAACCTCCGTCACTCCCTTTTTTCCCCATCACCAAGGTGTTTATGGCCCATGCTGATTTATGCCAGTTGGAGTTATTCTAATTGCCACCTCTGCGCTCTGTGAGACTGGCATAGTAATAACTGTTTCTATCTGTCTATGACACACATTAACATTGGCACATGCACATTCTTAGCAGCAAGATGCTGTTCCCCTGCAGTACTCCTGCTTAACACTCAAAGCTATGTAGATTATTACCCAAGAAGTTACAGCGCTTATTGCCTAACGACTGGGGTAACATTTCGTGGGTGCCACATTTACACTGTGGCAGCTCCGATGGTGTGTGTAATGTGTTGCGTGTATCTCGAGCAGGATTGTGTGCGAGTGTGGGTTTCAAAGAAGGCCGCAATATGGATGTCTGAATGTTATTTACTGTCATGCTGGAGATGTGTGAGCATCTGAGCCTCTGCAGCAACATTCCACATCGTATTGCTTCCCTGCTGAACAAATGGCAGCCGCTTTCTTGCAGCTTTCAGGTAAATAAAGAAGAAAAACAGTTCCTCACATGTAACAACCAATAAATGGATCTGGAATAAAAGTTTAACATCTGCATTTGCAGTATTGTACACAGATAAGTTGCATAAAATTGCAGATAGGGGAAAATTAAGTACAAAATAACCAATTTAATTGTTTTAAATTTCGTACAAACTTTAATTAATTCCATTACAGTTTGGCAAATGTCCTCTGATTCAGATTTGAAAGTTTTCTATCTGTTGCTGTGATTGTTTCTAAAAGCATATTATCTTTATCACCGGGACCTTTTGCTTACAACATGAGAAACTTCAGGAAAGATGGGGTTTCTAATTGTTCAAAGCATTGTGAGCTCATTATCCAGTGTTTGAAAGTTACTGGTAGATTCAAAATATAAAGAGAAGCTTCCAAAGCAGGTTTCTAAAATATTGACGATTGTATACTCAAATATCCATATGACAATCATCAGTAGGTGTCCTGTATCAGTCAGGCTGTAATAGAAGCAGCGTGTTTCCCTGCATACTTCAGCAGTTTTATGAATCATATTGTGGCATCACAGAGCCTTGAAAATGGTGCTCAGCCTCCTTTCTACAAACTGAACTTCAGTCCCGAGGCTGTAGACACTGACAGGGTGCTCTTACTATGACGTTAGGCTAACGGAAGCTATGGATCAAGCAGACAGCCTCTGTCTAATAGACTGTTTAGGTTTAATATGGGCTTTCACCTCCTCTAATGGAGCCGGCTGACTCGGGAAGGACACACTGTGAGGTCTTACTCTTAAGTTGTGTGAATTGAAAGAGGATAGGCAGACTGAGGATGGCTGTGAGTCCATTCGCTGCCTGAATGCCAATCACATCCATAATAAGTTGCCTTTATGGGTTAAGAGGAGCACGTGCTGTCTTTGTTTGTGTGTCTCAGTGTGTGTGTGTGTGTGTGTGTGTGTGTGTGTGTGTGTGTGTGTGTGTGTAGGTGTGTAGGTGTGTAGGTGTGTGTGTGTGTGTGTGTGTGTGTGTGTGTGTGTGATGCTAGACGGTCACCTTTGCTGTAAAATCTGCTTTATTGGCAGCTGAATGAGCCAACAACTTGCGGTCTGCTGTCCTCAGGGGCTGGACCTCGATAGCAAGTTTGAGGGGAAAGTGATGCAGGCTGAGGTGGGACAGATGTTCAGCCAATCAGAGACCTTGGCAGCTGCAGTCATGATAAGCAGATGTTCTTATCTTGCCAGCCTTACCTCTCATTCTTTCACAGTGAAAAAGAAAAGAGCTGCAGCTGACTCTGTTCAGCAGAGAGGCATTATTTCATGTCAAGCTCTCTCTTTCTCTCCCCCCCCCTCTCTCTCTCTCTCTTTCTGAAGGCTGAGGGCACTGAAGCATCTCCTGCCACTTTTAATGGACTTCTATTCAACTTTCCAGTCCTGATCCACTTTTATAGCTCTTCTTTTTTCGCCTCGGAAATCCTCATTCACTTTACAGAAGGCATTTTTGTCCTCTTCAGCGCAGTGTTAGTCATTAAATGTTCCCTCTGAGACACGACTGGTTGTTTGAATATGAATGTGCTCAGAGTGGTTTATTTTTGACGGTTTCTTTAGCTGTTGGTGTTTGTTCGTGTGCATGTGTGTTGAAGCTAGAGATCTGGCATCCAAAGTACCACCGGCACTGCCACGACTGTCGCCCCACCCCTGTCTGTGCTCACATAGTGTTTGCTGGGGTTTTGGTTGAGATTTAAAGAAAGGGAGAATGAAATAAATTTGGTTAGAATCTCTGTGTTTGGACACAAGATAGTAATTTTAAGGCCACACAAACACTCCCAATCTGGCTCCAGGCTCACACTACACAGGAATGCAGCGTTTTAGGTGCAGCGCTGAGTCTGTTTTTCTAAAAACAAGTGAAACAGATCCACAAAGTGGTTTTAAGAGTTGTCCAATACTTCAGAATCCTACACATCCGATCTTTATATCATCAATTCCTCTATTGATGCCAGAAAGTGTTTTCCAGAGTTGCAGATTTAAAAAAAAAACGTACAACTCAGGAGTCTATACTGGCGGAGAGGAAGAAACAGTCAAAAGTTTCAGTCACGACAGATTACACTTTATTATTGTAAGCCTTTAAATGACCAATATGTCAAGTGTACCAAATATTCTAGAATATCTTTCTTCACAACACTGACTTAAACTCCAGGTAGGCTGCACTTATTTGATGATCAAACTCGATATTTTTTAACAAGGCAGAATGAGCTAGATGGCTCAGCTACCATTCTGCTGAACTTCTTTCTATCGCTGCTAACTACGGATGATGAAATGTGGTTATAAGTTTTGCAATAAGACAGAAAGTGGGCCGTTAAGTTTGTTCATTAATGATTGTTTGTCATGAAAATTTGGTGATCTAAGATAGTACTTTACTTCAAACAATGTCAGCACTAAAGAATAATTCAAGCTGATGATAACAGAATACACAAGGTCTGTTTAGCAGCTGTTGAGCTGATTGTGTTTGTACCAAATTATATTCTTCAGGAGATAAAGTTGTTCCGATATACTTTACTAATCCCAAAGATGAAATACAATTGTTTTCACTCGTATTGATAAGGAACATGCCACATATACACAGACAGGCACTAATGGAGACATTCATTATTGGATAGATGTCAGAGTGAGGGGTGCACGCCCATAGCAGGGGTCATCGCTGCCCTGCTCCATGGCACCTCAGCAGTACTCAGGAAATTAACTGGCCCCTCTCCAGCAAGCGACCAGTACCAATTTTCCAAATTTGGGTCTTATCAGGACTTGAACTGGCGACCCTCCAGTTCCTAAGGTAAGTCCTTATAGACTGAGCTGCTGCCCCTCCATATTAAAACTCATCTTCACTTAAAGGACGTCCTGTCTCTCTCCTCTTTTTAGCTGACCTACACGTTTATTCCCAAATAAACCGTGAGGTGAAGTTCTTTTGCTATTTCAAAAACATACAAGCAATTCACAGTCTCAAGCTTTCAAATGATAAAAGTGCTCATGTTTACTTTACTCTAACCCCAGTGATGTTTGCCTTCATTCATATTCCTCAAATGGGAGGGCATCTATTTATGAAACAGACAGTATTTGCCAACACATGCACACACACTCCCTCTCACAGCCTGTGGTTGGCATTGCTTTGACACATACAGAGCTCAGGTGTGAGGTAATGAAATTAGGGCTCCATGCTCATGCTGTTCTCTACCCTGTGGACACACTGAGCTCTGCAAAGTCATGCTAAGGAGAGACGTACTACGCCTCTGCACAGCACATATGTGTTTCCCATACCCCCTTAACTTACCATAATACCATACATTTATTTAGATTCTCCTGCTCTAGTGTAAAGACTAATCATAACCTACCTTTCCAGCTAATTAACAGGCACTGCATACAAAACTGAGATAAGAAAATTGCACCAATAATCTCTTCTGTCATCACGTCTGTGAATATTATTCAAACTAAGTGAGTTACAAATCAAAAGAGTGTAGAGGATTTTTTTGGAAATGGACTCCGTCTTATCAATCCACTGCTTTCTCTGTATTTCAGTGCTTTGATGGTTTTTCTTTCACTTATCTCATGATCTGTCTCTGAAAGTGGAGGGACTGTCTCCCTTTCTCGCTCTCTTTCTTTAATGATGTTCTTGAGTGATGCTAATGAATGATTCTTACACTCCTCCTCAGCTCCCCCCCTCCCTCCTCCTTTTCTCCTCCTCTCTCCATCTGCCTGCTTGATCTGTCATGGAGACCGCAGAGAGAGATTTTTCTACTTCAGTTACGAGACTCCCTCAGGGTGATTCTAGTGGAAAACTCAGATGACTTTCCTCTTCTCTGCCGGCCCCGGCGACATGATGGATGAAAGTGTTTAAAAAGCCTGACTATTTCTGTCGGACTGTTCGTCTGAGTGGCTCACAGTTAGCAGTCAGCAGGGGAGGGTTTGGTAAACGGGGTAGATGATGCACTGGGAGAAGAGTGTGTAGGTGGCCCTGTTAAGATGAGAGGTTTTGTGTGTTTGTGCATATGGGTTTGTGTGCCTAGAGTTTTTGTGTTTGTGTGTGTGGTGCAGGTCTGAAGGAGAACCCAATGTGATGCTCTGCCATGCCATGACTTGTGAGCCAGCTCTCCTGTGCAATAAGTCACAATAATAACTTTCTCAGCAATGTTTCGATTCGTAGAAGAGTTTTGATTGCAAATAGTTTATTAAATTATCTAACAACTTCAGACAAAAGATGCCACTTACACAAGGGCTATTCTTATATATCACTATATCATAGCCTATTTAGTTAAAATCAATCAGATAAACTTGTACAAGTTAATATTTTGTATTTCAATGACATGAGAAGGAGTCAGTCTGAGTGTACACCCACAGATTATACGCGTAAATAACATGATGCTGTAGCTCCTCTCAGCTCTAAGAGCATGTGTGGCTCATTCTTTTAGTTTTTCTGCCCTCAAAAATTATGTTTTTTTATTAACTCACACCTCTCATCAATTTTCAACTTCAACTGGAAGCCTTTTTTTTTTTTTTTTTTGCTGAAAAATCTCTGCACCTAAAGTGAAGCACCAATCAGCAGTAAAAGTAACCAACGAGCTTGCAATCACTGTGGAGCATTCAGTGGCTGAAAGAGTGATGTTTCCCTCAGGGAAATAATAACCAATCACTTATCTTGCTATGTGGCTCAATATTGAGCAAAAAAACTACCAGCAGGGTGAGACAAACAGGATCTTCCTCAACTCTCTTGTATCAGATGTCAGGTATAGAGTGGATAAAGAATGCTGCAGTGTTTTGAACACTGGCAACACCACAAAACAACGTTATTAACAAATAAATAGTTCACTTTTCATCCCCTGCATCCTTGACCTCCATCATTTTCACACATGCACAAAACTTCTGAAAATGTCCCGCACTTTTTCGAGGTGAGCAGCATGTGTGATCAACAAAAACAGCCACATTTAATATAAGGACTTTTTCCCGTAAGCCCACAGCCCATGATACTGTGAAAATGAATGATTACAAGTATAGCATTGGTATAAAGGCAAAAACTGTCATCATGGAGTCTGTTGGTGTCTTTTTATGTCATATCTTAATCTCCTCCTGTACATGCATGCATACATGTGTGAGAGATAAGAGAGCAACTCTGGAAGACTTCAGGGGCAGGCTGGCCTGAAATGACATTTCACGACATTTTCAGGAGTGCATGTGTGAAAAGGGCTAAGTCCCCTTCAGATAGAAACAACTCTGCCTTTAAACACTCAATACTCAGTTATTTTGGCTTTGCACTGTTGTGTGCTTAAACCAACAACTAATCTCATCCTCTACTTTGTTACCTTTTGTGTAACTACCCTTTGTATACCTTCTTCATCCCTCTATCCCACAGCCTTTACCCCCCCTCCATCCCTGCAATCCCTCCCTCATCCTCCTTTCCTTTTTTTCATCTTGGAAGACGGAGCAGGTGCTGCAGCCAGGTGTTTGATGTGTCAATGTTGTTAGTCAGCAGGTTAGATTGTCAGATTATTTAGATTTAGCTTCCACTTCCCATTAAGTCAATGAGGCTGACACACATGCATTCACACTGATTGGTTCATACACGTGCTTGGGCGGTCAAATGGATAGTAGGGAGATAGCTGGGAAAGGGTTCATGACCCACATGCTTTGTGAAGGACTGAAAGGCAGACAATTAAACGGCTTAATAATTGGCACAGTAAAATCCCAGGCAGACAAATGCCTCCTTGTTCTATTTACGACCTTTTGAACCCAGTTTATGACTCCTGCTCTCTGAATGGTAACCACAGGATGAAGGAATGCCAACAGTGATTGTCTTCTTCAGGCGAGACAAAGGGAGTGTGTGTGTGAGACGGATGTATAAAAATGAATAAAAAGAGCCAAAAAGAAACCTTGGGAAATGAAATAAGAAAAAAAGGCTTGTAGAATTGCACAAATGAAAAACGTAGGTGTTTGGGGTTTCATTGCAGAAGACAGGAGAAGAGTGATACATTTGCAGAGGACAGATTCAATAACCCTGACGTGATATATAACTAGAGATGAGTGGATGAGTTGTTCTCATGTAGAGAAGAAGAAGCAGCAGACGTTGCAGGGTTATCCGAGTCCACAAAAGTAATTTCCCAGAGCAGAACGAGGTATAAAAAAGAGAGAGAGAAAGGGAGGTATAGATTTGAGAGAGAGAGCTAAATGGGGACAGCTTCAGAACACTAGAGACATCAAGGTTCATCTCTGGGTCCCTGTCATATGACCTCACAGCATTATATTCCGCTGCCGGAAATTATTTTCTCTCCTGCAAGCTTGAACCAGCTCACTCTGTCTCTGCATCCACAACTGTTTAATTGCTGCAAATGAAATCCGTGCTTGAAATATGAGTTGTATGAATCTGGGATGCTGCAGATCAGTGACACGTAAGCAGAATATCACCTGACGTTTGTACTTTTGAAACTTCTTGAACCTCACGACCTTGGACCGGCTCGTCTTCCCTGTTTGGCTCCAAGCAAGAGGAAGGAGAGGCATGATTCGCTCTGAAAGTGCAGTGAGAATAATCAAGACAAAAACTGGTGTAGTTGCTGTTACCTTTAGACTTAAATGGATGGAGGGGAGGCTTCAGTTTCTCTGGCTCAGCTCTATCCCACAGCAGGGTGTGTGAGGGTGAGCCTCTGTGCGTTAGACTGGCGATGCACTTTTCCTTTCTTTATCTTCTGTTTTATCTGCGATTTATCTGCCTCAGCAAGAAAGAAGGGGAAGCAAGTTTCTGCCACTGTAAAGTACCTCTGCCATTGACCAAATGAAATCATTTTGCTTTGAAGTTTTAAATGGAGATATCTACGCCGGGTTTTAATTCATTCTTAGTCGAGTGTTATTCATAAGGTAAGCTGTGTCTGACCACGCCCCTCTGGAAGGATTTGGGTGGCTTGAGCTTTCTTGCACCATGCCCATTTGTTTACAGTGAGAAGGCAGACTCAGAGGGCAGAACAAACACCAAGCTGTGGGTGTGTCACCCATTTGGGGGAGGGGTTACTGCCCTTTGTGATGTCATGAAGGGAAAATCTCCAAACAGCCTGTTTGAGCACACATTTTCTGAAAAGTGGAGCAGACAAAAGATGGAGAGGATGGACTTTTCTCATGATTGGGGGGTTTGTAGAAGAGCCAGGGACACATATTAGTGTTAGAAAACATGGTAAAGTGTATTTTGCACAATATGAGACCTTTAAAGGTACTGTACTGGTTTTATCCTGTTATTAGCTACAGTCTTACATCGATTCCATCCATTTGGGAATGTGGGGACATCATAGCAACTACCATTTCTTCTGATAACATTAAAAAAAATGTTTATCAGTGGTTTAGACCATCGAATGTGATAAAAATATGAAAAGCTCCCACCGCTGAAGGTAATATTTGAGAGAGTTTTTTTGTTCTTCTCAAAAGCAAACTCAGCGCGCACACAAAAAAGAAATATAAAGAACAGATTGAAGCTAAAAAACAAATTGACATACTGTTGTATACAATTTGATTCAATCATCAACTCTGTCGTCTCAATACCAAATAATTGTCTCTGTTCTCCATTACAGGCTGCTGCTGACTTTGCCAAGGCCCACCTGCCCCCGGCGCTCCGCCAGCAGCTGCTGACCTATGAACGGGAGAAAGAGCGAGACCGAGATAAAGACAAGGAGAAAGACGAGAAAAAGGAGAGAGGGGGCCTGACCTATCCTTCCATCCTGGAGCAGCAGATCCTGAATTTGGACAGAGAAATGCTGGAGAAGCTTTCAGCCACGTACAATGAAGCAGGTGTGTGTTTGCCTGTTAGTCACCACAACAGCCCGCCAAAACTGCAAAAACATAAACACAAAATGATTGGTTTATTCTAACAAAAATACACATATATTCTTGCATCAACTTTTCCTGCAGTGGTTTTGTCTGTCCAGGTGCTACTTTAATTCATCATTTAATAATGATCCGAATGCGTGTCTGCTTGGTGTGGCCTCAAGTCACGGCAGAGGCCACCACATGCAGATGGATTTGTGTTGTTCATTACTGGAGGCACAATAAGAAAGCAGCAGTAAGTGCAGGGCGTTACTTTTAAATGTTCCCTGTGATGTTTCACGCAAACTATTAATTTCTCCTCCACTGTTTCACTTGACTGTTGTTGAAAAGTGAGTGTCAGCAGCCCCGGGCCTTGCTTATTCAGCTGTTTAAATACAAGCTGATCTTCACAAGGCTTGTAGTAATTATCTCTGGAGGGAGGCAGAGAGGGAGGGGTGAGGAATGAGAGGGGAGAGTGTTATGGATGCAAAGTGGTAGGAGAAGGGTCAGAGGTAAAGATGTATGCGTGGTAGGAGGACATTTTGCTTGTAAGCGCAATGGAACAATTAAAGAGAGGAGCTGAGACAAAGGGGAAGGAAAGGTTTAAATTGAAAGGGTGAGGAGAATGAGAGCGAGGATACAAAGGGTGATGCTGAAAGGCGAATGAGAGTGAAATAGGAAGAAGAGAATAATAACTGTGCTAACAGAATTAGCATAGCGATTGCAGTGATTTAAACTTAAGAAATGATAGGCTATACAGTATCTCACCGAGTAATGTTGAGTAAAATAGATAGTTTCTTAAATTAAGAGATGCTAGGTTAGTTTAGCATCTTTGGAGTATGCAACACTACAGTTGTATCATTGGTCAAAAGTCGGTCGCCTGTGGGCTGAATGAATTTAGAATCAGCAAATCAAGGGTGTGTGAAACGTGTCACTCATTTACTCGAAGAGGATGCTACAGTGATTGGGCTGTAAACAATTTGCCCATTTAGGGATATCACTAGTTTTAATATTAGGTTCAGTCGCTCTATGTCTAATGTTCATTTAACATCCATACTATAGGGAGAATAAACTCAAGTATAGAGCATTCAATGGGATCAAGAAGACCATATATTAACACTGGTAATCATGAATATGACAAAAACATTATTGGTTTATTGGACATGCAGAGGAGGACATGTGAAATATAGATTAAAGATCATTACATGGACTCACTAAGTGACATGTTGCAACCTCAAGATTTTAAAAATCCAGTGGGAATGTCACTTTTGCTTCTGGTGGCCTGATTAATCTCTCTGCTGAGAGAGAAGCAGAGTGAAGAAATGGAGATGCAGTTAAAAGGTTTTGGTTTTACAAGGTAACTAATGACAAGGACAACACTGCCCCCCCCTGCAGAAATCAAACGTTTAAACAACATCGATTTTAGCTTTAAAGTTTTGTCCATCATACTTCACCATTTTACACGCACTGCTTTGGTATTTTTGGAGTAGACTAGACAAGCAGGGAAATGCTTTAAACAAAACTCCTGTTGTTGAGCAGAAATGATGTAAAGAAATCAACGAGGAGGTTCAAACCAACGATGTTGCACTTCAGGATTGACGCCCTAGTCTTTACGTTAATACTTAAAGTTTTAAACCAAAGAAATGAAAGTTTACATAATCTTAAGAACAGTTGTACCTTGTCGTCAACCTGTCTCATCATCTGAACCATTTGTCTTTCGTGCCTTGTCAGACATTGTTGCAGCGCTGTCAGCAGGCTCACACATCTCAAAATTGGCTTCTTTGAGTTTATTGTTTTACAGACAATAAAAAAAGATGGCTGACAAAATGGATCCAAGTTATCGTTCACCAAAAGACTCCTCTAGACAAGACATGATGGAAAAGAAAATGGACAGGCTTGCTCTTAGATTAGAAGTCTGAAAAGTTTAAAGTCGAGATGGGAGCCTGCACAGACAGCCGACATGTGACTCATATGAAGGTTAGTGAGGAGGCTTCATCGGAATGAAGGGGCCATTGAGAGGGCCTCACGTCCTTTAGGGAATCATGGGTCATATGATTCACTGAAGCAAAAACTTGCAGTGGTCAATCTGGAGGCGGATTATTTTCTAACAAAGAAGGTAGATACCTGTTCATGACCTCTTCATCCTCTTCTATCCTCATCTCCTTCGCTGCTTCCCCAGTGGCAGATAAGCATCCACTCAGATCCCTGTTGCTCTCAAAACAGCTCCAGAGAAAATCTCTCCTTCCTGATCCCTCTGCCTGCCTTTGTTATTTAAGCTATGTGACCGGTTGCACTCCACAGATCTGTCGAAAAATATTTCTTATCTGTCAATATTTCTGTCTTCGAGTAATTTTGGACTACACAGAAAGAGGGATTGACACCAAGGTTAGAGATAAAACATTCAGACAAGCTCCTGTGTTGTTTAGTCCAAACATTAGACATTCAGGGATTTGGATTTGTTGTTGTATTTGTCCCAGCTTGCTTTTCAGTGTCTCTTGGGGGGGCGATCTGCTGATCAGGTAATTGTTGTGCATTCTTGTTCCTGTATCTGATTCAACAATCACATCATTTAGGGTGAGCAGCTCCCTGCGCTCTGTCCCAATCGAGGCCTAAATTAAGCTGGCACTGAAAGAAGACAAAAGGAAAATGGAGAGATACACTCACAATTTATTTCCCAGGCCCCAGGACAACAGCCTATCAGATGTATCCCTCTTGTTCGTTCATCCCTCTGTTGTTTATCGCCTTAAAGAACGATAAGAGAGATGGGACTTTGATGGGAATGCCGGGAGCTTAGAGTCTATTATGGAAACAGTCACCTTGATGTGGTATTCTGTTGGTACTAACCTTTTTGTAGCTACGTAAAAAATCTTACACCTACACCATCACACAAAAGTATCCGTACATCAGTCCTGTAATCAGTAGTTGCCAGCAGCACAGAGACCAGGCTGATAATTTAACCACATCTTTTTGCACAAAGGGTCTTTGTGTCATTTAGTTTTGGAAAAATTAGCACACAGAAAAAATCAGAAAACCCTTTGTGCGTTATTGTGTGTCTTCTGGATTTAAAAAATATATATTTACACATAAGGAATAAACCATTGACTGCATAAAAGATGGACAACACAACAGCTCCCAGAAAGGGAACCACAAACAAGTGCAGCTCCCCCTACTGGCTGACTTCAGTATAGATCATAATCTCTTCCATTTTAACAGGTGGGAGATGGAGCAAACTCTAAAAATAAAATTCATATAAAATGTTTACCAAACCTGGTTCCTGTCATAATAGCTAGTTATTAACTTTCTGGTTTATTTTTTTCAAGTTGTCTTTCTTCCAAGGATTTTCTTTTTCATTGGTTATTTGATGCTATCAAAAGGTGTAAAATGCCATGATTGACAGCTCTGTTGTCAAATGCGGCTCATGCAGCGTTCTCCACATAAACACCAACGCAAGAGTCATTGAACTTTCCATAACCACAAGTGTCTGCTTTTAACTGACAGAAGAATCTGTTCTGAGGGATCTTTGCTTAATTATCCGTCTGTTATATGTGAGTTTTGGTGAACAGAGTGTCAATACTGCTCAACATCAGCAGAGTCTCTACGGGCCCAGCACAATATGTCAGTGCCGTTGCTCGGGTATTTTGGCTTCACTTTTGTACAACGGGGGGAGGCGGGATGTGTGGTCCATATGTGTACAAAGTCAATGGATTAAACATTCTGCATTCTGTATTTATTCATTACATTATAACGTGCTTATGCTCTGTAGTGATATTAAACAGTTTGTGCATAGAGGCTGAGCCCTCCTCACACAAACCCCAACATAAACAAACGCAGCATCATTTCATATCAAACTGGCAAAACGTTGAACTGCCAGAAAGCAGAACATTTTAGAAATCAAATGCCTGCAGGAAGCAGGGATATATGCACCTTTTGAACTCTGGTGGCACCGGAAAATGTCCCCATGCACTAGTTTTAAAGCCCAAACTATGTCCACAAACTTGAAGTGCCCAAATCTTACAGCCAAAGCCTTTGGCAAACTTTTACAAACTGTAGACCAGTACAGATAGACAACACGTGAATGTAGAATCCAGTCATGTTAACTCAAAGAAGGTCTGGTTTAAGGCTTAAATAACAACCCTTTAAAACTCAATGCCTGTGGATTGAGTCTAGAGTTCACTGTAACTTATGTAGCCTAGAGACATGAATATGATGTTGATTAAACATTTGATGGAAAACAAGTGTGTTTGAGAGTCTCTGACATCTTGTATACGTATGTCAGTACTTGTTCTTTAACAAAACAGCTCATCATTGCCATGGATTTTGGAGCTAACTTCTCCCTTTCTTGATCTCACCATGGAGACTTTTTAAAGCAGATGTCACTCACTGTAAGGCTACTGGACCATTACATGGTGCTGGTTTTTCTGTGATTAATTATCTATAGGCTCGAGAAATTTCTCTGCAAGTTTAGTATAGAAAATTGCTCTCACTATTTGACCCAAGAGTTTCTTTTTTTGTGTTCTGTGTGTGAGGGCTGAAACCCCAGGACTTTTTATTGTAATGCAATCACTGAGTTGTGTGAGAAAAAGGAAATTGGTCGATTGATTTTCCCTAAATGGAACCCCACAGACTTGCAGCATCACGGGGAGTACAAATATATATGTAGAAATCATTTTCAAGCCTGGTTGAGTTGCATTGTGGGTAGAGTGGGAACCAGATTTTGAAAAAGAGAAATAATTAGTGGAATAAAAGGTCATCTTTGGTTGTACAGCAGTTTTTTTTAATATTCTTTAGCTGTCCTATAATGTTATTAAGAGTGCAGTGTAAAAATACTGTAGTTCTCTTTTTAACCACTTCCTGGTAGACGAGATTGACTTTGTGTTTTACCCAGATATGCCCCAGATGTTGCTGTATGTTCATGATAAACAATTATCATCCCTTTTCATTGCATAAAAAAAATCTACAGGAAAAAATGCAGTGGAAAAATGAGTGGGTGTTTTTTTTTTTTTTTAAGGACACAAGAGCTCACATAGGCTTCCAAATAGGCGGAGGCTGGCTCAGAACTGCTAGTTGTTTTTTATTTATTTAAATGATTAAATAGAATATATCTATTTATTAAAGAAAGCAGAGTGATCTCAAGCTTTATGGTGACCAAATATGTAAATTCAAAGTGTTGAAAGGACTTAAAGATAAAGTGGCTAAAGATGCTCTAGCTGTGTGCAAAATGCTAAAATAGCATCACTATAAATGTTAACAATCCAAGAAGGGCAGGTAAGACAGTACGACAGCTCAACAGCTCAACAAAACTTGATGCGGTTGGACTACTTATTGGCAGGTAGTGTTTTTAAGCAATGCTGTGAAGGAGACAATGAGCTGGGTGAGCAGGCTGGTGACAGTCCTGCTTCCTCATTTTTCACCTTAATACCAAGGCGCTTGTTTAAGAACATCAATCCCCTGAATATTGTAAAGTATGGACACTTCTACTTCTTCTAACTGAGAGCACGAATAACGAATCTCTGCTAACTGATCGACTGAATCAGTGTAATGATACAAATAGGACTGGGCCTATAACCAGGGATGAGATGTTAATCTTATCGGAGGGGCGGCTGAAGGTGTTACTGGCCAAGCCAAGCCAATAATTGGCATGAGCACTGGGTACATGTGGGCCATGGTGCCATTTTAATGGGGAATGCTGAATGTGTGCTTGGCATGGCTGGGCTAAGTGGAGGAGGGTGTGCTAGCAATGCACCTCAGTCCACTATCTCAATCGCCATGGGAACTAGATAAGGATAATTAGCTGGACAGCATGGCACAGTGCAGCAGCAGCAGCTATAGGCACAAGGAGAAGGATTAGGGAAGCCTACAATGATGAAACTAATAGAAATGGATTTTTCACAAACTGTGTAAAAGATTTACTAAGTCATTGACAATTAAATGGCATCAATATTCACTTCATTCTTCTGGACTCGCTTACAGCTAGTGCCCTTTGTCTTCTTTTTTTTTCTCGCCCATTTTTCTGTTTATCACTTATTTTTCTTGCCCCCTAGCTTTTAATGGGAATAATAAAATCATTGTACCGCTGAGAAGTAATCTCTCCCCTCATAACTGTCCTCTCCACTCATCCTCCCTCTACTTTTAATCTGGTGCCTGTGCGTCCTCTCCTCCTTCTTAGTCCTCACACACTGACTGTGTGAAGTTTGAAGATTGTATTTTTCACTCAGCACAACATAAATTTCCGTTCATATGAAATCACAACAAGGCGGAGGACTCAAAAGGAGGTCCTAAATCTTTGCAGGTCATCCACATTCTTATGACATTTAAACCAGCTCTGTTTGTCTTTCCTGTACCCTTGAGGCATTTTTTACATGAAAATCCTGAGAATGGCTCTGCTACATAGTCCCATTTGCTCGTCACTCTCCTTGAATCCCATCCCTCTCCTTCTGTTTGGGTGGTCCAGGCCAGTAGAATTCCCTACTTTCACCTCTTTTATTTTCTATCCTCTGCTCCCTCCTCTCTCTCTCTCTCCAGTTTTTGTCTCTGCTCTGTGTGAGCAGATGGCCGAGCAGGCAGATCTGTTCTTTCTCTCCAGGACTTTGGATCTCACACAATAGGCCTCAGATTGTGAGTCCAGACTCTGTTCTGCCTGGCTGGGAAGCTAAACAAAGAGAGGAAGGAGAAGAAGAAAGGAAAGCGTGGTTGGAGAGCGTTACAAGGAAGAGAAGTTACTTCAAAGAGTGTTTTGCAATGTTTGCACACGTCTTCAGTGTTCCACTTTAAGTGCAGGAGTAACACGTGTGTACTGCAAATAATATTCATTTACACATTGCCATTCTCAGCAGGGCCGAAATTATGTTCTGCCATCATTACGCCATTGTACTTAAAGTACTTAATGCAGCTGTAAGGGCGTCATATTGGTGTCCTTTTTCATTTCACTTTGTGTTACACTTTGTGAAGCGCAAGAGGCACAGCATGTAAACACGGGAGCTGGAGCTTTATATGCACACTACACAAACAGAGTGCTGATCCGCACTTTTTCCTCAGGAATATTTCAACAGATTTTTGAATACAAATTTACAAAGTATAAACTAGTACATAGTTTCACTATTTCATCTGCTAGTCCAATCTATTAGCCAGGAGTTCATGCTCAGAAACTTCAACCCTGGAGTAGAACAAAAAGTTGCAGATGGTGTAATCAAAGAAAGATAAGTAGAGAAATGTATTAAATAATGAATAATAACTTGATAAACTTATAAAGATTGTATTACAGACGGATAAAACCATTGAGGCTATAAACAATAAGACAGAGTTATGTTATGGTGATAGATTTGGCTTTTTGCCACACTTATTGTGTTTTTTCTGTCAGTGCATCCACCACTCATGTCCAAACTGAGACATCTCAAATAGATGGAGACTTTATGACTCATTCAGGATCCCATGAGGAAGAATGCATTTGAAATCACCAGAATTTTCCTGCATTGCCACCATGAGGTTGGCATTTGAAGTCTCCTGTTGCTGCCATGACATTTTGCACAAACAATCCTGATCAGCCTCAAAGGAATGTACTAACTTTTGTAATCCCCTGATTTCTCTTGAAGTTCAATCATCCGTTTGACTCTAAAGTGTCCACTACTTTGCTTATGACCAATACCTGCATAGCTGCACTAATTTCACAGTTAATTTTCTAGAACATTTACTATATTACAACTTCTTTCTCCCTCCTCCTCCTCCTCCTCCTCCTCCTGCTTCTCTTCTTCATATTTCTCTGTTCCCCTGCTGACCCACTCCTCTCCCGTCTGTTCCAGGTACTACGTGTCTGGTGGCTCTGCTGTCTGATAAGGAGCTGACGGTGGCCAACGTGGGAGACTCTCGTGGAGTCCTTTGTGATAAAGACGGCAACGCCATTCCTCTATCGCACGATCACAAACCGTACCAGCTGAAAGAACGCAAGAGAATCAAGAAGGCTGGTGAGGAAACAGCTGCAGTCCAGAGCTGCAGATTTATTTATTTTTTACTGATTCTGAACGGCACAACTAAAGGATTTAGTTAAAACTCAAAAGATTGTTGTCATGAAAGCATAAAATAAGTCTTCTCATGATCAAATATTAACACCATTATTTTTTTCTTCACATCTTGTGTCTCGAGCTGACATCAAACCCAAGTGACTGATAACACAATTTGCTTCCAAAGCAGCGTGTGTATTTCTAGGCATAATTCTCCCTCGTCTCCCATATCTGCATACTCTCTCTGTTGAGAAGAGTTTCATGGCTGGTTGCCAGTCAGTCAGTCAGTCAGTTAGTCAGTGTGGCCACTGTAAATATGGCTCACTATCACCATCTAATGGCCTCATGGAGTATTGTGAAAAGCCTCAGAGATTGAATTTGCTCATTTACCTGAAACGTATTCGTTCAAGTTCTCATTATAATACTATGAATGCTAAGATTCCCTGTTGTTTTAATCATGAATTCTCAGATACTGGAACCTTTCATAAATGCTGCTTATAAAGTCAACCTCTCAGGGGTCACATTATCTTTGTTTTGATGATGTTTGTCTCTCTCTGTGACATGTTCGTATAAACAGACACTCAAGAACAATTGCTGATACAAACTTGACATCTGCACCACAGGCTCCAGAGGTAGAGCTGCAGATCTGATTAGATTTTAGAGTACCTCCCTGCATACATTTACATGTTAATGAGGGAAACCTGATTTTGTTCAAACTGTTGCGACTCTTAATTAACTGCACTGGAAACAAGAGACAGTGAAAGCACAACCTCACAGTGTGAAATAATAATAACATCTTGATCTTTGAACAACAGACTGCCACTCACATTAACCACTGAGGATCGAATCCCCAACCTTACGTTTGAGAGACGACCGACTCTACTACGGAGCCGAAGCCGCCCCACAACTGTGATCTTACTCTGAAGGCTTTGACTCAAAGAATGTATTTCTACTAAACTTACTGCTTGTTGTGTTAGTGAATTAACATTAACTAAATATTCAGGAATATTTGAAATAAATACAACCAATGGTTGAGTGAAGACAGTAAATAGTGAAAGTTTACTTTCAGTAAAGACACATTTAGTAATTGATGCATTTATTAGCTTTATTACTGACCGTAGCATGCCTCTTGTTTTTAAATGCAATTTGAACAGCTATGTGAAAGCAGCTCGCTAAAGAGGCAGCCATTACTAAAGTAGATACTGCTGAGGACACAAGGTCATATGTCTTCTGCTTTGTCTGTGTATTGGGGGATTTTAGATAACTTAAGTGCAGTTTATCGTGGAAAGTTACACATAATGGGATTTATTTTTGGATTAAACAACATTTTGTAGCCTGAACTCTCAACCTCAGTGTTTTTTAGAAGCTGGCTGTGGCCTTGCAACTTGTTACCATGAAGTCAGCCTGACCTAGTATGGAAGTCTTGTCCAGTCATTTCCAGTACAATTCCCTGCTTGCAGATCTGTTGAAGCCACAGAGGACACGCAGCTGTACTTCAGGATGTGACATAAATTGAAATGTGTCCAACATAAACACATTTTTCCATGAGCATGAATGGCGAGCATTGAATTGATACATCTTATGGATAATGAAAAGGCACGCTGCCAGTTGGTTCGTTGGAACAAAAATTATCTTTTATCTTCGATTTTAAAGCAGTAACATGGAAAACAGCTGTCTCACTACTTCATGTTCCTCCATATTTATTCCATCCTCTGCTTCCTCAAATTCTTTCTTACACTGTTCAACCATGTCCGCCCTTTGTTTCACTCCCCGATCCATGTTTAATAATTTTCCAACCATTCCCCCTCCTTCTGTCCCCTCAGGAGGCTTCATCAGCTTCAACGGCTCGTGGCGCGTTCAGGGCATCTTGGCCATGTCCCGGTCTCTTGGCGACTACCCGCTGAAGAACCTCAACGTGGTCATTCCTGATCCCGACATCATGTCGTTCGACCTGAACAAGCTGCAGCCCCAGTTCATGATCCTGGCATCGGACGGCCTGTGGGACACCTTCAGCAACGAGGAGGCAGTCCGCTTCATCAAGGAACGACTGGACGAGCCGCATTTTGGTGCCAAGAGCATCGTCCTTCAATCCTTCTATCGTGGTTGCCCTGACAACATCACTGTCATGGTGGTCAAGTTTAAAGGCAAGGCTAGCGAGAAGTAGAAAGCCCGTCTACTACACTCGGTATCTCGATAATGTTTGAATATGATTAAGAATAAAATAAGTTTAAGATAAACAATTTAAAAAGAGAGTGCAACTTTTTTTGATCAAGAACTATTTCTATCACAGATATTTACAGATGTTACTTATCAATGCATCCGAACATGAACCGTCCCCTCTCCTTTTATTTTTACTTAAAACATTAAGTGTCTCTAATTTAGGCTTAGTAAATGTTGCTCTGACACCTTAATGCAAACTGGGTCACTGTTATGCAAAATAAACAGATTCAGCTCAGTGCAGCTGTGGGTGTGTCCATGACTCTGCACATATTTGTGTGTGTGTGCGTGTTGCGTGTGTGTGTGTGTGTGTGTGTGTGTGTGACTGAAAGGCGAAACAGTGATAGATATCAGTCTTTATGTGATAATTACACACGTGTCACATTAACATCCATATCATTGTCTAACAAATAATAAGAAAGTTTGACCTCCACATTATTTGACTCAATATCTATTTGACTCATGTTACAGTCCAGTTCCTTAAAGTCTACCAAGTATCAGCACTGAAAAGTCTGGAGTATTTCTCCAACATCAGATACATGTCACTGGTGCAAATCATGCATATGCCTTTATTCCCTTTATACATGATAAACACATTTGATAATATGCATGTGATTGTTCAAACACCACCATTCATATTGTACAGCAAGAGAAACCATATCACACTTAAATAACGATGGGTTCCTGGTGTTCCTTTTTGAGTTGCCACATTTTCTACGTTGAGGCATTGAATGTCTAAAAAAAATCTGCAGAGAAAGTTTTTATTTCAGATATTATTTTTGACTTTTTAAACCCAAAGACTCCACTGTCATCTGTTCTTTTACTTGGTTCAGCCAAAACCCATGTGACCACTGATAATGTCCTAATAATTGGATTATGAAATGTGTCATCAAACAGTAACCTCACTTTAAATGTGTCTAAAATGAAACTCATAGTTTAAGCAATACCTCCTCAGATCATTTGAACATAGGTTATTATAGGTTTGTAAAGTGTTGTTGGAATTTATCAGATAAGATAACGTCGACTGTTACTCAAACGTGTGTCAAAGGCAAACATTAAGTTACCACTGATAGAAACTGCCGGGTATGATTTTATTATTTTATCTATAGGACTTTATCATGTCAGATTAAAAAACCCTTTCAACAGGCTTTTAAAAAGAATTGTAACCCATTGTTTACCACTCAGTGTCATCTATTCAATCCATCAATGTGATCTCAACTGAGAACAAAAGTCATTTATTCTGATGCAGATAATGTCAAGTTTCCCCTGAACTCTAACTCAAACATGTAACAAGCCTTTGAATGAACTACGTTATTGTTGCCTTATGTTTTTCAACTGTTCATTTCCTGTTATGAAGTCTGCTGCCAAAACTACTTCTCAGTTTTTAATGTATCGCAGTTGATTATACCATGCACACCGCACGACCTCGTGTCATATCTCGCTTACTCACATGTAGAAAAAGCATTGTTTCAAGACGTCTCCGAGAGACATGAAATTGTAAGATGAATGTATATACTGTCCTATTGTTAGTATCACCCCTCCGCTGTTTCTACAGCAGTGCGCCTGTTCATGGATTGTTGAACTTCAGAGATATAAACATGATAAAAGATCAAGATTTGTTTGTGCTTTTTAAGTCCATATTTTTCCTTGATAATGTATGTTACAGAATGTTTGTGTGGCATTTGTACTTGTTTTTGTTGACTTTAATAAACTGTAAAGAAAAAGAAAAATGAAAGGAATCTGACATTTTAAAATGTAAATCAAAAAGGTGAGACTAATTTGGTAAATTCCCGGACAAATTGCGAGAACTGGCATTTGTGAGCTGAAACCACTGCTGCTGCTGCTCCAGCTTTATCTGAAGCCTCTGCCATTTGTAACATGTTGCTAAAACTTTCCAAGCCCTTGAACACCACCTACAGGTGGAACTGTCACAACTCAAACACCAAAGACTTGTTTAGCATCTACATTTAGAAATCTTTGCTGAAATTGACCATCTTGGAATTTCACATCAGACAGTGTTAACTTTAGCTACAAGGTGAGGCTGTGTCATGAAAGGATGTCACTGTGGGTCTAATCACTTCAGCTTAAGTTTATGGACCATTAAAAGCTTTAAAGATCTAAAACTTTGAATAACACCCTGAATATTTGGGATCAATAACCAGAAGAGAGAAAGCATAATATTTTGCTACTGAAACAACTATTCTCTGATAAATTACGTGGTACTGGTCATCAGTGATTGCCTGAATCCCTAATAACAGAACAGGGAAAAAGTACCACAATCAGTGATAATATATGTGTATACATATATCTCCACTTATTTACGATTCTACAATTCATTTAGCAGACGCTTTTATCCAAAGCGATGTACATCAGAGAGTAAGTACAACACAAGAAAGGATCTAGAAAAAAGGAAACAACGTCAGTCAATGCAAACAAACAGCCATAAGTCTGATCGGACATACAGGTGCTGACAGGCATTGTGGGTGAGAGGGAGTGTAGACCTGGATTATAGAGGTCGTTTTTGTCGCTGTAAGCGAGCAGCAGAGTTTTAAATTTGATACGAGCAGTAACTGGGAGCCAGTGTAGAGAGATGAACAGCGGAGTGACATGTGCTCTTTTGAGTAGGTTGAAGACCAGTCGAGTAATATTTACTATATCATCAAGTGAAAGTGCAGTGTTATGGTCCATCATAATATTTCAAAAGATGTACATGTATATTTATTTTATATTCATTCTTGCATAAAAGTTACCAGCCTTCAGCCGACCAATTGTAAGTTTAAAGACAAAACTACATTTACCAATAAGCCAGGGCAAGTAATCCACCAAAAAGTCCATGTGATGTCACTGGCGTGGGACATCCAGCCAGAAGACACAAAATCTTCCTGTTGTTCCGACCATGGACTTCCTGGCTGCTGCTGGTGTGTGTGTGTGTGTGTGTGTGTGTGTGTGTGTGTGTGTGTGTGTGTGATGATCCGGGGCAGGTGTGGTATGACTCCACTGACTGTACTGATGTAACCAGAGAACTGCATGTATTCCCACTTAGTTGCATCGTCACTTTGTATATAAATAGGTTTACTGAAAGCCATGCAGGGACAGAAGGAATCCTATCACAACAGAGGGGGAGGGATCTCTCTGCCTGTGTGTACATAAAGCATACTGATAGCAGAGCGAGCAGACACACTAAGCCTACAGATAGACAGCACAAAGGGAGACACTGCGTGCAGACTACTTAGTTTACACAGCTATACAAGTGGAAGAAGCTATACATTTTCTCATATAGACACAGGCTGCAGTGTGAAGGTCATGGGCATGTATGGATCCAAGCCTCAGAAACAAGCGCAGGTCCTGATGCTGGGCCTGGACGGATCAGGAAAGACCACCCTGCTTTACAAACTCAAGTACAATGAGAGCGTGGTGACCGTGCCCACTGTTGGGTTCAACGTGGAGCCACTGGAGACAGACAGAAGCAGCCCGGGCCTGACAGTGTGGGACGTGGGGGGTCAGAGGAAGATGAGGCCCCACTGGAGGCATCACTACACGGATACAGCAGGACTGGTGTTTGTGGTGGACAGCTGGGATCAGAAGAGGCTTGACGAGGCCCGCAAGGAACTGCATCGGGTAATTAAATCAGAGAATATTTGATTCTTTATTTTGAAAAACACACATTGATTCTCCTATATAGCATTTATAAGCAGTATATGATTGCTAAAGTCACACTCCACTCAGAAATAATTTGCTTGTTGTTACTTCTCTTTGATTTTGGACTTTCCCTGATCTCACCCTCAATTTAATTTAAAACGCCAGAGCTGATGTTGTGACTTCACAGCTTTTTCTCCAATATGAAACTTTACATAATTAAATGCATCAACTACACAAACACTGAGAAAAGACTTTTAGGGGAAATAGGAGAAGTCCAGAAGTTTAAATATTGACATTTAAATAGATTCAGTTTGTTTTGAGTGAGGCTGGAGAAACCTGTTTTTGTGGTAAAACCTTGAGATACAGTCATTCAAGGCAGAGAATTATACATGACTTACTTGGGATATTTATGAAGGGAATTTGTAAAAAGCGTATACACTTAATGTACTGCAGTTTTAAACAATTACAAGAACATTTTAAAGTGCTAGTTAAAGCTCCTTTAGGTGTGTGTCACTTTGGCTCCTCCTGTGAAAATAGCAGTAACTCTTACCTCTTTGCAGATGTTTGTCTTAGATCTAATCCTTCTTTCTTTAAACAGTCGAATGTCTCACTCATCAAGAGGTTTTACTATGATAATGTCTAAAAATGCAGTTTCTACATTGTGCTGTTAATCACTGTCTGTCATACCCCTTGGCAGCAGTTTTAGATATTTAAAACAACATAATAGAAGGATTCAACCTTTATGCTGATGGTCTCATTTGCTTTTTTAGCTCATAAAGAAGAAACATTGTTAATTTGGGCCTGTTTCATAACCAACTAAAAACACGTCATGGAAGCTTTAATGTTTTGTCGACAACTACAGAATAGATCTGAATCTAAGAATTAAATATGACAGATTCTGAGTGATAACACTCAGCTGTAATCACATTTTACAATACAACATAAAATACATATAAACACTGTCTGTTATGAAGCTCTTATTTGTTCATGCACATTAACAAATCATCACAGCAACATGTTAAATTATTTAGAAATGAGATGTACCAGTAAAAAGTTCTAAATCGATTTACAATAAAAATGTCCTTATTTGTATGCTCTAAATTATGAGTGTTTCTGCTTTATGCTAGCTGATGGTTAAGAATAGAAAGGTTAATCTGAACAGTTTGTCTTAAATTGTAGTAATTCAAGCGTTCCTTGCTCCTTTGTTTCTCTCAATTTCCCAGGTCATGAAGTACGAGAGTCTCAAAGGAGTTCCTCTCGTGGTTCTTGCCAACAAACAGGACCTTCATGGAGCTCTGAGCCCCGAGTCTCTCTGCCTGAAACTGGAATTGAGACGAGTGTGTGAGGGCAGGGCCTGGTTCATCCAGCCATGTTCAGCCATCAGCGGCTTGGGACTAGAGGAAGGTTTCAGGAGGATCGTCTATCTGATGAAGACGCCACTGAAACAGACTCAAGAGGACATAAAGGTTAAGATGAGGTCTAAAGGCTTCAGTGTCACAGCTGTGAAACAAGTCTTAATCTGCAGGAGGTGATGGACGAAGATTTTTCGGGAAGATTCATTCTTATGATGAGTATAGGATTCTTTCTCGCCATCAACAAATGGCCTCACTGTGGCCAAAACAAAAGGAAAAGCATGATCACAGTTTTTAAGTTTTAATTTCTGTGTCTGAAAGAACATCAGGTCAGTGCTGGTGAAGACGTGTCTTTGAATCATGGTTATGACCTATGAGGAGGCTGTTATGAATCTTGTATTATGAGGAGAACTTTAAGAAAACAGCAGATCTGAGTTGAGGCAAACACGTTCAGTCTGTGAGTTTACATTCAATACATGATAAAGCCTCTTTTTGTTTGGTGGCTCAAAGAAGTGCTCTTTTCTAGTTGAACATGTATTTCTTTTTTATTCGTGTCACTTTTAGTAAAATATAACAACTTTCTGTTATGTGCCTTCTGTTTATTACGAGTTATTGTGTTTATTATGAATGACACTGCAAGTGTTATCCCACAATATGTTTAATTGTAAAGATTCCCTTCAGCAATACTAATCACAAAAAATATAAATGGGATTTTGATGTAAAGTACACATGTGCTCAAATACAACACAATTAAATAATAAAACAATACATTCTGTTAACCTCGTGCCATGTTACAGTATTGTTTTGAAATGAAATAAAGTTTTTTAAATTTTAAAATGGATGAGGTGGTTATTGTGAACTCTGATTAAAAATGACATGAGAGGTATTCTTTTATTGAAAAAAAATAAAGTTTGCATTATAAAAACAAAACAAAAAATCTTACTGAGTCAAAATAAATTAATATCATCACCTAGTTATTTGGTTTTAAGCGCAATTTTCTTTTTTGTTTGACTTTTGATACAAGGAAATACCGTACACGGAAACAAAATAAGGCATTTGGTAATAAATACTCTTTTTCATTGAACTCAAAAACACTAAATTAAACTGCAGTTGATCAATTTGACAAAAGTCTAAAGTTATTTTGTGGCCTAAAGTTTGGGAGGTTGTGTACCAGCATCGTTGTAATAGAAAATCACAATCACAGTGTTGGGATGAACATGTATTTCATATAGGGTATGTGAAATGATGATAGCCAAACTGTAAAATGTATGAAGAAGATAGATGCATTTATGAACAAATGCGTCAAAGGTGAGTGTAGTGCAAAAGTTATTGTATTTACTTATGTAATTGTATGAAATATATTGAGTGTTTATGATGCTGGTTTCATATAAGTTGTTATGTGGCGCGCCCTGCACATTTGATGTTAACAGTGAAGCCAATGAGAGTAAAGGGGATTTCCCCACCCTTCCTCTACGCCAGTCCGAGGTTGCCTCCTCCACCGGCATTCCCAGTATGCACCGCGGACAGCAGCAGAAAGTAGTCCGTTAGCGAAAGGCTGAGAAAAAGGAACCAGAAAGGGTAGCTAGCAAGCTAAATCCACGAGTTCAAGTCTATTTATCGTAACCAGAACTGCTAACATGGCCGACAACGAGAAACTGGACAACCAGCGGCTGAAGAATTTCAAGAATAAGGGCCGAGATTTGGAGGTAAAAGTTACGCAGATTGGTGTCGAGGATCTGCTCTTTTCCTCGGCGCCGCCGCTCTGTTCACGGCCAGCTTCGCCTTCTGGCTTCCTTGTGACGTCGTTTCTAATTTCCACCATCGGGAACTTTGTACCTAGAACCTCGGCCAGGGCCTTCGTATATCACCTGTTTTTGATCGCCGGCCTTGGTTGTGCTCTTTCCCGTTGTGTTTCACTGGTTTCGTTGCACCTTAAGACCGCGTTGGTTATGAAACATGTCAGAAAAGCTAGCAGAGTTCATCGCCTCCGCTGGATGTGCTTTGCTAGCTCGCCGTTAGCCAGGCCCACGGGGGACATGCTAGCTTTACTGAAGCACATCATCCACGAAATCGGCTTAGGTCGATATGTTAGCCAATGTATAGGTTAAATAAATATCCTAAAGTAAATAAAATTGATATTGAGGTTGTCATATGAACATTTGTCTAACTGGTGAGCAAAAGCAGCATCAGTTGGCGCTATTTTGATACTGCAGTTAGCTAACCTGCGTGCTAGCTTGGTGCTAGCTACCGTTAAGCTCGGTGTTACTGGTGGCTGCAGGTCCACCCATCCCCCGTCTTTATGACCAAAAACAATGGCGGAAACCATTTAGCCTTGTAGCTGGACAGTTACCTGGGTCATTTATATCATGTCACAGTATTAAAATGTTGTTCCGTAGATTAACTACCGTGACACATGCTTATAGAGCAAGGTGACAACGACCATCATGTTAACAGGATCACATGACGGAGAGATCAAAGCTACACGTTAGCTACTTATCGCTGGATCCATAAGTAACCAGTTGATTTACAGTCAGCTCAGCTTGACTCTGGTTCCTTGCTGTTAGAAGGGGATGGGGATGTTATTTAACATGTGTATGAGCACGACAGACTGATACATCCTGTTTGACAAGTAGTTTCTGTTGAGAGCTAGCTAGGCCCCCAGACATCAGCTGCCTCGCCTGGCAACACGCTCATAAGTTGAGGTAGTTTTAGTGTCAGCGATGAACATACGCATTCACCAGAACATAACAAGCTTGTCCTCGTATTGTCTGATGCTTGCTTAATCGAGGTTCTCTTCTTAAATATGGCCCACCTAGCTAATACTGAAATAATACGATACCGCTTCCATAAATCTACTTTGATTCGGTATGAACCACCAATCTTTACGATATGATGCCTATCATAATACTGGATTCACAAAAGCATTTTATCACGATTTCTTTCAAGACATGAGATTATGTCCATTTCTGAACAGATATGATATGATCAGTTGTCAACATTTTAAAAATGCAAAAAATGTCAATCTCTTTATAAATAGTTTTAATATGTTAGTAACTAATAAAATAATGCATATTTTTCACTTTTTACATAAAGTGACGCTGACAATATTTTACGAAACAAAGGATTTCAAATAAAAAAAAACACCTCCAATATCAAATGCAAGTATGTATAGCACAGTTAGGTGAACAGAGTTGCGGCCTGTGTTCCTGGTATGGAAGAAGCTACATTAACCTGGTTCATCAGAGAAAACTGTAGATTGAATAAGCTCTCTCGATTAGACACATTAAATAGTTTTGCATAACATGCGCTGATTCACACAAGTTCAAACTTATGACTAGTGTGTTTGGATGCTGTCATATGCTGTGTGCAGGCTGCTGACTTTATGCTGAGGGTATGAATGACACTGCAGTTCAGCTCTGGCTGCACAAACTGGATCCTGATCTCAGACTGTTCCCAAATTTAATGTCCTAGCTTGTGTCACTGTCTTGGCATCCCATGGTTGGGATTAAAGTTCCTTGTTATACAATACTAATGAACTGTCTTGCCCACAGACTATGAGAAGACAGAGGACCGAGGTAGTGGTGGAACTCAGAAAGGTAAATCATTTTGTGGTATCAACTAAAAACACCAAGTGATTTATGTTTTTTAATCCTGTATTTTTTTATTTGCCGTTTGTCTTTAAAATGAGGGTTGAAAATGCAAAGTTTATTTCCCTGTTGTCACTCTGGATTTCTGCTTGAGTATACATGAGATTCACATGTCGTGACCTCCCATCACAGAACAAAAGAGATGAGCACCTTCTGAAGAGGAGAAATGTGCCCCATGAAGACATCTGTGAGGACTCTGATGTTGACGGAGATTTCAGATCGGTATGTTACATTTCATTCACTCAACATAAAGCTCAACAGAACATGTTCCTATTCGTCCCTTTATGGCTGTATCGTTGGCACACATCAGATCTCTATGTTTTAGGCACAAAAAGTGGACTGATCAGGAAGCCCACCGTAACTAACGTGCTCTACATGTGGTGGTATTAAAAATGGCTACTCAGCAGTTCAGAAATTCAATCACAGTAGCAGCAGATTGGTATTGAGAGGGCTAACTTAAACAGGCTGCTTAGCAGTATATCAACAATGACATGCTAACTCACTGCAAGACATTAGAGAGCAATTTGTGGAAAAGTGAGCTTGTAGATTTACTTCCTAAGCTTCACTGGGACTGTTTTCATGGTTAGAAAATAACACTTGTATTTGTTGCCTTGAATGCATTTGTTTCATCAGTTCGACGCCTTCTTGGTTATTTTCTTGCCTGCTGATCTTATTAGATTTTATGTGCCGTCTTCTGATATCAAATGTTTACAAAAATGCCCCTCAGCTTTCTTCAGATTTATTTCTCTGCTGTTGTCTGAGTTCTTATCGCCACTATTAATTTCCCTAGACCCAAATAGGCCATGGTTGTCTGTTAAATCCTCCCCAGCAGCAGTGTAATGTAAACACACAAATATAAATCTACTGCAAGTGCTTTCATATTTACATGTAGGGTTGTGTTTGAATGTTTGTCTTTTTTTCCTGTTTTGACTTTTGTTGTGATTGATCAGAGGATGCATGGGCCATTGGATGTCGGCTTTTTAGAATGAGGCTTAAAGTCATAGTCAGTGCTGGATATGAAGTGATACTCGGGGTCCATAACAGAGCTGGCCTACATTTGGCGTTGAACTCCCGCAGAGGGCATCAGGTGAGGTTGCCAGTTGGCAAGTGATCCTGTTGAATGCTGGCCTGCACGTCCGGCCCTGCTGACGCTTTGTTACGCCAACTTGGTCCAAGTGAGAATGCCAGTTACTACATTGTTCTGGTGGCAGCCATCAGCCTCACTTCTCTGTGGTCAGCACTGCTTTGGTGACTTTCCTTCCTTCCTTTTTTTTTTACGTTGCGTACAAAAGTAATTTTAGGACACCAACAGATGTCTGCTCAGCCTCGTTTGGTCATGCCAGGATATGAACCCCCCCAGGGAGCTCAGATTACTTTTAGCTTTTTCTTTGAACTTACCAGCAGTTTATAATGTAACCTGTGACTGATTGTTTTGTAACTGTTGACATTGCATACTGCATGTGTTACAAATGTGTGACTTTATTTTACAGCAAAACACCTCTCTTGAAGCAATAGTACAAGTAAGTATGATATATTTATTTTTCTTGGTCATCATTCAACTTGACCCCAAGGACAAATATATTAGGCATCAAAACTGAACTCTTAGCCTCCAATGTAATCATTAAGGTTGAACAATATTGAGTTAAAGTGTTGATGAAGCTTGAAAGCTGTCTTATCTGTAGCTTGGATATCTGTATTAGTATTACTAACTTTCATACCTCTGACTGTATAGGGATTCTTGTAATACATTTCATAATTAAAATATTGTATATGAGTCAATTTCCTTTTGTTTATATTGCAGAATGCTACCAGCGATAACCAGGGAGTCCAGCTGAGTGCTGTTCAGGCTGCAAGGTAGGAACACTTTGAGACTGTAGCGCACCACCTTTACGCCAGCAGTTGTTGGCCCAAAACTGATATTTGTCTATATAGAATTGTTTAACGCCATATGGATGCACACGGTTTATAAATGTCGAGGTTAGGCTTTGCCATCTGAAGAGACCAGGCCACCGGAGCCAGGCTATGTGAAAAGTTCAGCTGAATGCAGCTGTAGTTGTTTTGAGATGTGGCGGCAAAAAGCCAACAACAGGATTTCATGACGGGATTTTAAGCATTAATTAAAGATGCTGCTACTGAATTATTATTTAAAGTGAGAACGGTCAATTAAGCATTCTTATTACAGATCATTGATGGCTCTCCTCTTGGTGATATGGTTTAATCTGACACGGCATGAGGTTCACAATACTTGTTTTGTTTTGCTTTGGAAGGTGTTTATTTCACTTTTGTTATATTACACATTTGTCTTGATAAACTGATGGCTATCAGTAAAAGTAATGCTCTGACAAAAAAGGGGAGTAAAGCCCAATATTTGTGGCATTCCCAGGCCTGTAGTGAACCCATCCAATCATGAGGTTCGGTTACTGGTTCGTGGATTGAGAAGCGGCGTCTTTTTGTTGTTGTTGTAAGAATAGAGTGTGCAACAAACTACAAAGATGAGTAAATTCTTAAGCCCACATGATATGATTGGATGGGCTATCGGCCTGCCTCTAATCCACCTTCCTTCTGTGCAAACTCTGCCTTTGCACTAATTGTGAATGACAGCAGAGTTCAACAAGCTTAAAGCTAGCAAGCAAGCTGCACACGAATGGCAGAAGCAGAGTTTGATACAGAAAGAAATGGTAACAATGCACTTTTTCTGCTCCCACAATCATTCCCCCTGCACTTCAAACTGAAACAGTGCACATTCATGTGTTCTGGGGAAGTGACTTTGGAGGAAGGCATGAGGCATTTTTATTTCATTTATTTCTTTGCCTGTTATTCTCTGTTCCCTGAAGTCTAGCCTGTAGTTGTATCTTGACTCTGCAGATGCCCTCACAATGTACCTGGTGTTGTGTAATGTTGGTGGGGTTTTTTTTAACTTATAACATGTAGACCGTTCACATTCTTTAGCTGTTTCTCTCTTTGTGTAGAAACTTCATCATTGCATGTGTAAGTGGAGCTCTGTGAGGGGGAATGTGTGAGTAATGGTCTTGTATTTTCTCTTTGCTTTTGCAGGAAGTTGTTGTCCAGTGACCGTAACCCTCCCATAGATGACCTGATAAAGTCTGGGATTCTTCCTATTCTGGTCCTCTGCCTGGAGAGAGAGGACAAGTAAGACACCTTCAGATTCTGTTTGTCTGCATTTCACTGTCAATCATCACTTACAATAATTACAGTATTAGTAGACCCTTTTTCCTGTTGATGTGAAGTTTATATTGTCTTCAAAGTTATGCAAATGATCCGGCAGGGTTTAGCCCATCTGAGCGTTGTAGCAGTTATGTAAATGTGCTCTAGTTTTCACCCTCCAGGAATGGAGAAAAAAATATATACATGACTCATCAGCATCCTTTTTAAACAGCGTCCCGATCACACTCACTGCTTCTTCTTTTTCCCATCCCTCACCTCTCTACAGCCCGTCCCTGCAGTTTGAGGCAGCCTGGGCTTTAACCAACATAGCGTCTGGTACCTCAGAGCAGACTCAAGCTGTGGTCCAGTCCAGTAAGTGTCACTGTGTCACAACATATCACTACACCCCCTCCACCCCTGATTTTAATTTCCATCACATGTATGGGTAACTCCCTTGTTATTGTCAGTTTTATCTCGGTAGGATTACTGCAAAGTTATGAGGTATACTGTCATTAAAACTTTAACAAAAGAAAAGATGTCCAGAGCAGCCACACTTACCATGTTTATCTTAATATTTGGATAGCAATCGATTTATGGCCTTATTAAATGGAGAGTGGCAAACATTAAACTTCAAAAGTGCGATCCTTTTGTCTTGGTAACGTTTGATTTATTCATTCTTTGACCCTTGTAAAATTGGTTCATCTGCTCTTCTTGTAATCACGCTTCCATCGGTTTTTTGTGTGTGATCTTATTTGGAAAGTAAAGAACACTGAAACATGACGGGGTTAAAATGTCTCTGTCCTTGCATACTTATAAGAAGCTGTTTTGGTCCAAAGCTTGACCCTTCACTGTTTGTACTGTCTTTGAAAAGATATTTGTTGGGGTATTTTTTGTCCACATTAAGAGAATAGTTTTAGGATATTCTCCGATGTTGTGGAATGAACTCACAAACCCACACAGTGTGGTGTGTCTGAGAGGCCATTAAAATGGGTGGATAGATGATAAAGTCATATTAAAGAGTATGACTAAAATACAGTTTCCTGGAGCTCGTAAATAAACTACATAAGCAACATGCGATTGAATCTGAATTAAAGGAATAAATCAGATCTTGAGGTGCCTGTACACAGAGTTGACACCTATCTCCCCCCCCCCCCTCTGTGCACTGTAGATGCTGTGCCGCTGTTCCTGAGGCTGCTTCAATCTCCCCACCAGAATGTGTGTGAACAGGCTGTCTGGGCCCTCGGCAACATCATAGGTGAGTCACCGGCCGCGCTAACAGGAGTGTGTCAGAATTTAATTCAATCCCATGTAGACATGTGGTTCATCTTTGTATTTGTGTGTGTGTTGTTCAGGTGACGGCCCTCAGTGCAGAGACTACGTGATCAGTTTGGGTGTGGTCAAGCCCCTGCTCTCCTTCATCAGTCCCTCCATCCCCATCACCTTCCTCCGCAATGTCACCTGGGTCATGGTCAACCTGTGCCGCCACAAGGACCCGCCTCCACCTATGGAGACGATCCAGGAGGTGTGTATGAGTGTCGTGGAAGAGTGGGAGGCTAAATAAAGGAGGTCATTTGTATGATGTTTAAGATTTTGGGCCACAGGGGTGTTTATGGAATATTAATATTTGACATTTATGAGTGGGAAGCCTGAGTAATCGTATACATTTTCAGAAGCAAGATGTCCTGATTTGTAGAAGCAAAAGGTGATACACACAGCCTTTCATTCTAGTATGACATTGCCTAAGTAACAGGTGTGTTCAAAATGCCACCATCGGCTCAACTGATAGGAGAGGATACACTTTCACGGTTCTTACTCAGACCACCGAAGCAAGGACACACTTGAGAGTCCTCAGCGTTCAGATCGAGAAAGATCTCTTTTGATAAGATAACATAGTTGTTAAATTTGGAGAAATATTTAAGATGTCTTTATCTTAGCCCTGAACAGTGAATACAAAACAAAGCTTCATAGTGATATTTGTTGCAAACTGCTAAAAAGGCTAACATGAGGAAAATTATGTCACAAGTCTTATTCTGCTGTCTTCTTCCTTTTATATGTAAGAGAATAAATTCTGCCTCTACCACCCTTCTCCTTAAAGCTCAGAGGGGTGTGTTGATTCGGTGGGGATTTGTTGGATATAGGAAGCTCTATTTATGTTCTTTCTAAGCTGGTTGAATGTGGCCAACTTCAATGTGTTGCTGCTGAAATTACTTCAGGTCTATCAGGCATGTGTCGTACATTGACAGTAAGCATTTATAAATCAAAGGGAAATCTTGGTGATGTTTCTGTCATGTCAATCAGTGACGACAGCTCTCTTTTCTCCTTTTTTTTCCAGATCCTGCCAGCTCTCTGCGTGCTGATCCACCACACTGATGTCAGCGTGAGTATTCTGATTTGTCCACTTTTTTGTCTTCAGCAGTGTAATATTCCCTCAACTGAAGCCCCTGGTCGTTTATAATGATTGTAAGAAGGTTTTATAGGAAGGAAAATGTATTCATTGGTGTTTTTTGTCCTCCTTTGCTACCTCTAGATCTTGGTCGACACAGTGTGGGCTCTTTCGTATCTCACTGACGCCGGGAACGAGCAGATCCAGATGGTCATCGACTCTGGCATCGTCCCTCATCTGGTACCTCTACTCAGTCACCAGGAGGTCAAAGTCCAGGTATGAAGAGAAAACGGTATTAATAGGAGTCATATTTAGGACTTTTTGCTGTGTGTTACAAACACTGTGTCACCTGTAGATATTTATCATCCATTACAGAGCTGCACCAACATTATACAGAGATTATCTTGCTATTAAAAAACATCCACTAAGTATCCTTGAAAGCACTTTTATCATAGCATTTCTACTCTGCACAAACAGACTGCTGCCCTGAGGGCTGTTGGGAACATTGTGACTGGCACTGATGAACAGACCCAGGTTGTGCTCAACTGTGACGCTCTCAGCCACTTCCCTGCACTCCTCACACACCCAAAGGAGAAAATCAACAAGGTAATACACGCTCCACTCTCTCTCCCTCTTACACAAGTACACATTCCCCTGTCAGTCTCTGGAAGTGATGAAATCAGAGACTTGGTGCTTGTATGAATGCTGTGCGAGAGGTACAGAGGGGTCAGATAGGTTCTTGAAGCAGTCCATTACAAAGAACTGTGAAGAAGACGAAGAAGAAGAAGAGGATCCATGGTGGAGGGGAGGGGATAGTTGTAGAAAGATTTGTGGGAGGGGGAGGGAAAGGCGGGTTATCTGTGTGCATGTGATTGTATGTGTGATACCATGGGTTGGTGGCCAGAGGGTGCTGAAGACATCATGTCTCTGCTGATATCGAAGTGCATCTGAGACCAGTCACTTAAAACGAGGCCCTTTATTTGTGACTTGGTTGATGATTAGAGCCTCACACCACCCTCGCCCCTCCCTTAGCACTCTGTCTCGACCAGAGGTCGACTTCACAGGTCTGACCTCTGGATTCTGATCCAGTTCACTAAAACACACTGAAGACTTTTGTCTAAACCTTTAAGTTCTTTAGTTCTCTTTGATTGTTTGACATAGTAAAGTCCCTTCAGCATCTTTGGTTAGGATAAAACCTGTATACATGTGAAACTCTATGGCTCCACTGTCCGTCTTAAAGGTGGAAACCTGTCAGTCTTTTAATTTTGATGTTTGTCCTGTAGGAGGCAGTGTGGTTCCTTTCCAACATCACAGCGGGTAACCAGCAGCAGGTGCAGGCTGTCATCGAAGCCAAGCTAGTCCCCATGATCATACACCTGCTGGACAAGGTGTGTAAAACCATTCCCATTTAAAACAAGTGTTTGACATTCTAGTGGCTCATATTTGATTTGATGTTTGAGAAAAAAAATCCATGTAACTCACCTTGCATGTTTTTTTTTTTAGGGCGACTTCGGCACTCAAAAGGAAGCAGCATGGGCCATCAGCAACCTGACAATAAGTGGAAGAAAAGATCAGGTAGAAAAATAGTTTTTGTTTTGTTAAGGGTGTATCACTTTTTTCACATTTAATGCTAAAATCTGAACATGCAACATCAAATCAGCAAAAAATCAATAAAACCGCAACTGCTGCTGTTGAGGTATTCCTTCTTTCTGTGTTTTGTCAGACTTAATATGTAATACATGTCATTGTCTGCTGTCCTACAGGTAGCACACCTGATTGAAAAGCAGGTAATCCCTCCATTCTGCAACCTGCTGACAGTTAAAGACGCTCAGGTTGTGCAGGTTGTGCTCGATGGCCTCAGCAATATCCTCAAGATGGCAGACGATGAGGCTGAAACCATCGCTAACCTTATTGAAGAATGCGGAGGTCAGTTTTTTTGTTTTTTTTTACCACCGATCTGTTTTTTTTGGTAGTTATGACCAAAAGTTGTTCATGTGTGATTTAATGGTGTTCAATTTCTTATTTCCTTTGTTCCTTAGGTTTGGAAAAGGTGGAGCAACTGCAGAATCATGAAAATGAAGATATCTACAAATTGGCATACGAAATTATTGATCAATTCTTCTCATCTGATGATGTAAGTTACAAGTTTTTATCATTACATATCAGCAGGGGTGGGTTAGAGGTAGCGTTAGGGCATGGGCCCCCCTTGAAATCTGATTGGCCATCCACAAATCTAAATCAATGATTGGCTATTTGCTTGTTTAGAGGCAAGACTTCAGTTATGAGCCATTCTTGGACGTTATTGCAGATAAATGTTTTTTTGAAAGTTAGACAGCGTACAAGAGTTTGCACGTCATTTTCCAAGTACTTTAAATTGTGAGTTGGCTCGTACATCATATTGAGTCCCTAAAGAATCAGCCTAAGAAGATTTATATTTTTCCAAGTTGTGTTACTTACAAGTTCATGTCATTAGTGGGGATACAAGGGGTACAAAAAATGAATTTCATTTGTGTTAGTGTGCCCAAAAAACTTCATGCTAAAAGTCAGTGGGGCCACCCTAGTCAAACAAAAGTCTGGACACGCCCCTGCATATCAGTGTATCTCTTTTTTTTTTTTCACTCTGTTTGCTTTTTTTAAGCTTTCATTCGTATCTGCTGCGAAGTACTTTGGGATTTTATTTTTCAAATTCAACATCACACTGAAGTTGTAGGACAAATTTGTAGAGAATCACAAAAACAATCTGCTGTACATTTTCTAACTCCCTTCCCCCCCCCCCTCTTTCAGATCGAGGAAGACAACAGCCTGGTCCCTGAGGCCATCCAGGGCGGGACTTACGGCTTTAACTCCGCCAACGTGCCAGCCGAGGGATTCCAGTTCTAGACGGCATCTGGGGTATTCTGGAGTTTTGTTCACGATGCAGCACTCTGTTCAACATAAAAAAAATTAGGAGAGAAAGAGCGAGAGAAAGCGAGAGTGTGAAAAATTTGATCCATTGTGCTTGGCTCGTGGGATCCATGGCTGCATCTTATCTGAGAGAAAAATGTGTGGATTTCATTTGGCATTCCAGGGGAAACCAGCCCAAATGAAGTTTGAGATGGCGAGTGGATGCGAGTGAGAATGAGTGGCTACATGTTGCAAAAAAGCAAAACATCTACATCGAATGTGTTGAGAGACATGCCGACATAACTTCTGTGTTATTGGAGCTGTCGTCTTCGGAAAACTACTTCAAATGACAACAAAAAAACTCGATGTCTGCCCGGGGAGAACCAAGGACATCAAAAAATAAGAAATCAAGAGATCTTGAAATATTACAACACAACAAAATGCAGCCATGAAAATAACTTTAATTACGAACTGAGATGAACCACAAACCATCACAATTCTGCGGTCCTCCGACTACAGAGGGCGCCACCCTCGACGTGCCCCTCCCCCAATCGGCCACGCTATCAGACATGTGTGTGAATGGACCCATTGTGTATGAATGACTGGACTCAGTGCTGAGGAGCCAGGTTCATCTCCTCCAACGCGAAGCCCTCGACAGGGCATCATCCTCTCCCCCTGGTGGGCGGGGCCAGGAGTCCGGCTGCGCGTGTCGCATATGTGCGAGAGAATGGACGGATGAGTTAAGTGTGCTTGGCTGCGTGCGTGACTGGGAGTATGCAAGGCTGGGTGAGAACGCATGCAAGAGACGGGAAAATAAAAATACAAAAACAACATCTGGAGAGAAACAAAATTTAGAAATGCAACACTATGAGGTTAGCAAAGGTTTCAGGAAAGAAATTCTGCCTTTGAAAGAGAGGCTGATCCCTCTAATCCCTGAAAGGAAGAACTTTGGAAATGAAAAAAAAAAATCGTCATCACAAGGATTACTTTTTTGTTTTGAAGTATTGTTAAGTTAGTATTAATTGACACTGGACAATGCTATGGCAGGTATGGAGCAGCAGTGCATTGTATCAAGATGCATTTGGTGGCTTGTGGGCTTTTCTTTTTGCCTCCAGTGTGTTCCTTTTTATGATACTTTTTATTTTCAGCTTTTAGTTTCATTGCTTCTGTAAAGGTGAATGACGATGACCGTATTCCACCCTCATACAGACCCTAACCTACGCACCAGACATGGGCTTGATGCTGTGAAATATTGACACCATCACTATAATCAACCAAATGACCAGTTCCCCCTTGTGACACTTCATTACTTTTCCTTCAATACACAGCGAATCACTGCTTCGCAGTATTGTTGCCATAAGGAAGAAGAGAACAATGGCCATTTTACGTAGGATTGTGAATCATAACCTTTGCATGTACTAAACTATAGCACAGTTATTTTTTTAGGGTATTTTAGTTTCCTTAGGCTGTGGATACAGTGTAATTTTCATTTTAAGTAAAACTGTGCTTAAATGTTACATGTTTCCCCTTCCCTTCCCCCCCCCCCCCCCCCCCCACTAGTGTCCGACTTGCTAAATAATCTATGGTTTTGCACATGTACTGCGAAGTGAGGCCTGAAGGTTTGTCGGTTGGTTTCATAGGTTTTGACCAGCCAACGACCTTTACAATATGCATCACTCAACCACAATCTTTGTTGTCTTTCTAGAGTAATCTAATGATGCTTTTTAGTGATTCTTGAGAAAATAATGACTTTACTTCAGGAGCAGCAGTAAAAAATCTGCTAATATATCTCAGCTAGACTAAGAGGATTTAACCTCACTTTTCTCAAGGTCAAAAGGTGTCCCACATGTCAGGCTGGAGTTGTCCTAAGTGGGTTCTCCTGAATAATAAATAAACCCATGAACAAGATTGCTGTACCTTTAGTACCTTGCAGGGTCCTTAGCCCCATACTCCTCTTTCCTCCTATACCAGCTAGGTGTACAAACTTACCCTTGCTTACCCTTTTTTTGTGTTAACTTCAAACACTGTAGTAAATAAATGATTACACATTGTGCTCATACACCTTCTGTTGAACATAGGGGTATTTTTTTTGCAGCATTCCTTGTTAGCAAACATGTGGTTTCAAATCTAAAATTATGACATTGAAGGAAAAAGTTGGTTTGCCCAAAAACCTTTTGGGGAGATAGGCTATACAGGATAGGTTGTCTTCAAGAAAATAAATAGTGAAACCCAAACTGGGAGACTGAGTGTGTGTGTGGTCTGTTGTGAATACGTGGTGTGATTTCTTCTTTAGCGTTTATGTTCTTGATTTATCTCTATAAACACTCTGTAAGAAGAAAAAGTAGCAAAATACACCCTCCTCTAACGGCAGGGCTTGAATTCAAATCCAGAAAAGGCAATAACTGATAGGCTACGGAGACTGTTGATGCGCATGCGCATTACGCCAAATGAAAAAGACGCATTCAGAACTGTCGGAAGTAAATCCGTTAAAAGGGGCCGAACAAAACCATGTTACAAAAATTATTTGTCATGCATGAAACACTACAGCACAGCACGTTCCTCCTGTGGGCAACAAAGATGCATAGACCATAGTTAGTGACAATTTGAAAAGCGTTACAAACATTTTAATATTGAAACACGTAAACTTGTCCTGTTCTATACATACGCCTATGAATGTGCACGTCTTGCTGCTGCCTGTTGTCGGAATTTACTGAGAGCCCGTGAAGGCAACACGAGAAGGAACAGGAAATGAAAGCACTGTTTTGGACAGACTTTTCTCCGAGCAGACGGTGAGTTTGACTCTAGTGCTGTCGATTATTACATCTTTTTAAAATGAACATCTTGTATCACCTCTGCTTTGGACGACAAAACAGACGTTAACAAATACTAAAAGATTGCTCTGAAAACAGCTGCAACAGCAGGAATGTGACTTACGAAACGTAACAAGTATGTGAGTTGCCTTGTTAAGGTTAATTATAAAAAGGTAATTTATGTGGACAGTACGTTGTCTCGTTTCAGGTTTTGATGAAAACGTTGGGTGAACCCAAAACAAATTGTGTTTGACTCTTGTGTAGTAAAAGAAAACAGTTGCCTGACAACTTCAACTGTCAGGTAAATGCAGCAAAGTATTTTCTATCCACTTTAAAGTGCAAATTAAGCTGTTATGTTTCAAATCTAACCATAGGTTTTGTGATATGGCTCAAGTTAAATTTGCATTCAGTTTAGTGGGCCGCTGCTGAACACCTGTTTACCTGTTTAAATCCTGGCGCCGAAAGGCTGAAGGTCGACTCCATAATGGATCAGGTTGAGCGGACATCTGAAGAACCTGACCTGACCACAAAGCGTGTGTGTATGTGTGTTGGGACTGGGTGGGTTCTGGCATAATGCCTCCTATTGTTACTGTGGTGCGAGCTGTAACTAGAGGAGAGGGAGGCCGTACACACAACACAACAACACAACTGATCTTTTAAAAGGAGGTTTTTGGCTGTTCTCTTGTTTTTCAGTGCAAGACCTTCTGTCCACTCTTAGTTAAAAGAGACAATCTTACAGCTAATAATAGGGAAACACTAATTATACATGCGATTGTATAAAAACATAAATTTTTCCTCTTCAGATGTCTTATATTGGACCACTTTATTTTAAATGATCACTCATTTGAAAAGCTAAAACAGTCAACTGTTGATCATAAAACTGTTTCATTTTATGTTGGTTTACTTTCCTATCTCTGTCAAAATGACTTTTTATGATGGATTAAGTAGCAGCAAGAAAATGTATTTTTCTAAACAGGTGAAGCACATAGTGTTCATCCACCCTGCTCTCCTGCTGGATCTTCCTCCCCCTACAACCTGAGCCAGGCCTCTCGTCTCCACCATGGACAACCTAGAAGAGGACCTTACGTGCTCTGTGTGCTACTCTCTGTTCTCTGATCCGCGAGTTCTGCCATGCTCTCATACCTTCTGTAAGAGCTGCCTGGACAACCTGCTCCAGGTGTCCACCAACTATTCCATCTGGCGTCCTCTCCGCCTGCCGCTAAAATGCCCCAACTGTCGCAGTGTGGTGGAGCTGCCCCCTGCGGGCGTGGAAGCTCTGCCCACCAACGTTTGTCTGCGGGCCATCATTGAGAAAGTAGGAGAGAATCACCCTGAAAGTCAACTCTTTAACCGTCTAATATCCTCTTATTGGGCAATCCTTTATGTTGTGTTTGCAGTCATATCTCTCTGCTTATCTTCACAGTACCAGAGTGAAAGTGAGCCGCGGCCCCCTCCCTGTGAGGAGCACCACAGGCAGCCCCTGAACATGTACTGCATCCAGGATCGACAGCTGATCTGTGGGCTGTGTCTGACTGTTGGGGAGCATCAGGGTCATGCCATAGACGACCTGCAGGCGGCCTTCATCAGAGAAAAACAGACCCCATCGCTGCTGCTGGCAAGACTTTCAGAGCGCAGATGGGCGCAGGTGAAGAATCCTTTAAATATTGCCTTCAAATTCATTTCAGAAGCTGTGTTGTGCATCTATTGTAAGCCATTGCTGTTCGTATGGAAATATGAGTTTATGTTCCCTCTGTCAGGTGTGTGAGCTTGGGGAGCAGCTCGAGCAGGAGAAGGCCCGCTGTGAGGGTCTGGTGAGGCAGGACCGACAGGAGGTCAATCAGTTTTTTCAGACACTGGAGGCAGTGCTTGTTCAGAAGAGACACGCCTACCTGGACGCTCTGGATAAAGCTGGAGCAGAGGTGGCCCGGGCCTACGACCCCCTCATACACAGAGTCAAGGAGCTGCAGGTGTGTTTCATTTTAGAGACTATTTCTAAAAACTCAATGTTTTATCAATGACAGCTAGCCACAAGAAAGGACACATTTAAATTAGATAACATATATGTCGTGCAAGATCAGGAGCCAAAACAGAAGGCAAGTGAGAAATTCAAACCAATCTTAAATTCTCAGACAAACAGCAGAACGGTTTAAGACAAGTGCCTCTGAAATCAAATATCTGTCAGATACAGATGTGCACACTTATGCTGCATTCTTGAGATTGGGAATGTTCATAACTCTCATCACTCATTGCAAAATGTTTGTATGATATCAGAGATGCTTGTGGGTTAACAGAGCTCTACATCCTCTCTCTGCTCAGTCATTAAAACGGTCAAAAAATGAGAACCAGTGTCAGTCACAAATGGAGGCAAGTTCACGTTTTCACATTAGTACTGCACAATTAACTGCAGTTTCATTGTTTATTAAATATGAGCATTCTCATTAAACACATTTCAAAAGTCTGAATTCATTGAAATAATGGAAAAAAATATTTGACGTGAACGAGCAGTGATTTCTCCCTCAGCAGGAGGGACAAGTTGCAAACAGGTATCGTTTAAAACATGATGAACAGCAAATAGACTTCAAAACTGAGTAATAGCCAATATGCATCCTTTAACTTTTGTTTATCATACTTGATATCGTTTTTGCAACATAGATTGTTATCGCACATTGCTTATTTTTCTCATTTCAGGCCTAATTCTTATGCTTTTGTCTGACAAACAATCCAGATCCCGAATGCTCACTTTACTTGCTTGATAAGCAGTTAGTTTATTTTCAGATGGTCGATTTCCTTTGGATTATTGATGGCCTTATTGTTTGAGCAGCACTGGTGTTCCTCAGCACAGATAACAGTCTGGTCTCCTGCAGGAGGAGCAGCTGGACCTGGTGTCTCTGGGCTCATCGGTAGAGGAGGAGGACTCGCCACTGGTCTTCCTGGAGAAGGTGCATTTATTCAGAGAGCGGGTGGAGGAGTTTATTAAAACCCCTCTGCCCTCTGTGATAAACCTCTCCGTCAGCCCGCGTGCTGCTGAGTTCCTCCAGCAGCACTGGCCCGCTGTGACCATCGGCAGCCTTGAGGAAGCCCCTGTCCCTAAGCTGTGCTGCTGCGCCCGATGTGGCGGTGTGGAGGCCGTGATGGAAAACGAAACTGGGAGGGATCAGTCCAACAGCTGGTTGCAGGACCTAAAGCCAAATTCTTCTGTGGTGCTGCTTGGGCTGCTGCTGCTGTTAGGGGTGATGTGGGTAAACCCAGTAGGAGGGGCATCACTGGGTTTCTCTCTGCTCTCTCGGTTCAGTCAGGTGGTGCACGGTCTAAGCAGTGAACTGATAACATCTGTGTGGGACACAGCAGGCTCGGCGTACACAGTGACGGAGGCCACTATAGAAAAATGGAGCTGCCTCCTCTCCTCAGTGGGAGAAAAGGCCCTCCAGCAGCTGGCTGCCTTATTTAAAACCCTGACATCACACTGAAAAAGGTCTGACTGGAATCATCTGTTGATTCGGAAGCTGAGAAAGTCTCCCTATAGTATTCCTGTTGTAGAGGAAAAAATCCAACCAAACATTTCTTTTCTTCTCTTTCTGATTTGACATCCCTGTGTGTAGTGGATGTTCGAAGGTAAAAACATGTTAAGAAAGTGGTCAATATAAGAAGACAGCAAAGCATTGCAGATACATTTCCTGCTATCATTTGTATCTTTTGTTTATTCTTCACCAAAGTCGTCCTTAAAAAAGTCAGGCAACAAATAAACGTAGGTCCAATTAAGGAAACGGATTAAACAAAATGCTAATTATAAAAGTAAATATGACAAAACGTGTATTTACTCCTTTGAAAGCAGATGGAGTAAAATGAACTTAACAAAGTAGTCCTTTAAGAAGCATCACCTGTTGAATGTAGATGATAATCTGCACTTCTGTGATTCCACCAGATCCTGTGCAGACCTGAAGACAGTCGTGTACGACTTATTTTTATTCTTTAGAACCACAGAAAATGTAAAAATATTGTTTCTGTGGTTAAAAAATCCTTGTATATACAGTATTGAATTATTTTATGATATTGTGTTTTGTTGTGTATTATTCTACATGATGGTCAAAATACTTTAGCTGAGCGTTTTCTTATGAAACACTAATGAAATATTTGATACATTGAAAAGGTGTTCAGTAAACACTAAATATTATACTGGTGCCTTTCTTTCCCATCATGCAGTGGGATGTTTCAGTTGTGTTCAGCTGCTGCGTGTATCTCTTTACACCAGACTGTTTACATGATATGAAGTGCGGAGTCTGATGAGAGCGTCTGCTACAGAAGCCACGGATCATGTTGCAGTGATGGTGATCTGAGTGGCTCCCTCCCTGTGCCTTTAACCATCCTGCCTTTACCTCAGCCCACTTAACAGCATTATTATAGTGGACTGTTACTCCACCACGATCAATAGGTCTTACTTACTACAGGCATACAGTCTATTAGGAAACATCTCTACCAGAGGATCCCGAACATGTCACTCTGTTGCTCCAGCAGACATGAAGATCTTATTTTGATGTAGGACTGAACAAATGTTGATGACTGTGTCAACAGTTTCTATTGAATGTTTCGTTACACAAACCTGTTCCTGTCTTCACTTTGTTTTAAAATAAAATGATGTAATAAATATTTCAAACTGTTTTTCAAGTGTCTAAAATGTAAGAGCCATCTTTGATCTAGGAGACAAGTCAGCGAGTGTTGCAGTGAGCTTCATTTACTGATTCTTGCTACAGTTGTCTTTGTGGTGTTAAATATGACGTCCTGATTACCACCCTAGAGACCACCACCACCAGTGTTAGCAAATCACTCATGACTTATAGTTTAAAATGATGAATGATGAATGAAATCTATCCTGCTAAGTTGGCCATTTGTTCATCATCTTCATAACTAACTTACTGTGGCTTCTTTCATCACTTGGATACTTGAGTTGTTGCTCATCTTAACAATCTAAAGATTTCATTTTTAATGTCCACAAAGTAAATCAAATTCATATTTAGGGGGATGTATGGACACCTAAATATATTGTAACCCTTTAATAATAATAACACAGTTGTTACGAAGTACATTCCCAAATATGAAACGTTTATGAACACTTCATGTGAGTGACTGCATCAAAGAAGAGATCTTATCAGAAAACATTTATTGGTTGCCATAGAAATATAAAGAGTAGCAGCATTTTATTGTAAAGGAAAGGATAAAAAAAAAAAAAGATTTAAAAATATTTACACAGGGTGTGGAAATAAAGTTCAACTGAGTGGAGCAAAGGTTGTTCAGGTTTAAGCGGTGACAGCTTCGAGCTCTTTGAACACGATGGTCTTGGGGTTGATCCCCACACTCTTGGTGGTGTTGTGAGTCTTGTAGATGCCGATGAGACGATCAGCGATCTCGAACATGTTGTTCCTCAGGGAGATGATGATGAACTGAGCGTTCTTTGTTTGCTCCTGCAAAATCAAGGGGGAAATGATGACTGACAGAAAGAGAACAAATATCTCCCCCCTTAAATCTACTTTATATATCTTATGAATCATGCAAACATCAAACCTGAACCCACCTAAAAAAATAAAAATAATAATACAATTAAAAACAGTTCCCAAAAAACGAGACTGGAACATTATTGTGTTACACAACAGTAACACTGGGCTCTTGAGTCAGTGATTGCAGCACTGATTAGCAACACAGTTCTTACATTTACAGGCTCATTATACTGTATCAGTGAGCAGCAGTCCTGCCGTACTGAAGGAAGAAATTATTAGGCAAACGTTTGCCAATAAGGAGGCTTTGTGTGACGAGCTTATTACACCATCTCCCTGCTTAAAATGGACTTTGAACTCAGAGAGAGTCATTAACCCTTACATTTTCACAAAGCCCCATGTAGCTCGTCTCAATGCAAACACAGGTCAATAATACTCACATAAATGTAACAGGCCACAATGGAAACGTTCTTGAAATCGAGAGCGGCGTCGATCTCGTCCATGAAGTAGAGCGGTGTGGGTTTGTAGTGGTGGAGCGCGAACACCAGAGCCAGAGAGCTGAGGGTCTTTTCTCCTCCTGACAGGTTAAAGATCTTCTTCCAGCTCTTCTTCGGAGGACGAACACTAGACAGAGAAACGGATAGTAGTCAAACAACAACAACAACAAAGATTGATGTAAAAGAAAGAATATGAGTCAGCTGGAGTAAATGGTTTAATAAAAATGAATACATAATGTCCTACCTAAACATGATGCCCTCGGAGAAGGGGTCCAAACTGTCCACCAGCTCCAGCTCTGCATCGCCACCCAGTGTGAGCATCTGGTAGTTTTCCTTCAGCTTGTTGGTGATCATGTTGAATCCAGTCATGAACTCGTTGAGGCGCTGCTTGCGCAGGTCCTCATAGCCACGTTTGAATCTGTCCCTCTCTGTAGTGATCTCATCGAGCTGAGCCACACGCTGCAGATACAGCTCCTCCTGAAAACACAGACCCGGACAAATATTGAAATGTTTGCTTCTAAATTACACTTCCACCCCTCAGTGTTTTCTTTTTAGTTACGAGTATGAAAAAGTCAAGACATGGCTTTTAATCCAGATTGGAATGTATCCCCCAGACTGTTTTATTAGCTGTAAACTTCAGAGCCAGTGTGAGATTCATGAGATAAAAGATGGCCGTTCAAGTTCAGGTGTACCTTCTTCTTGTATTCAACAATGGCCCCAAGGTTTGGTTTCATCTGAGCACAGCGGGTCTCTAACATGGTCACTTTGTTTATTATGATGTTGGGCTCTGAGATTTCAGACAGTTCAGCAACTGTAAGAACAGGAAGTTCCTCTGCTGCTTTGTCCTCGATGGTATGAAGGGACAGCTTAGTGGCCTGAAAAATACAGAAGAAGAATTACATTTAAACTCAGTCAAAGACAACAAAGTAAATATTTAAAAAAAACGTCACATTTGTTTTTGATCATGAATGTAAACTGCCATCTTAAAAGGCCCTGACACACCAAGCAGACGGCAAAGAACTAGTGGCGACGAAGGCCACCTGTGGCGTTGCCTCACGTCGCCTTTTGTCTTGGCCAAAAAGTTGCACTAGAACATACCGCAAGGACTACAGCCACGGGCCAACCACCACGTACGTTCTGCGCATGCGTGAGAGGAAATAACTCTCCATGCCAGCAGGCAGCGGTAGACTGTTGTTATGATACGAGAAGACCATTTTCACACCGCTGTCGCGTACCACTTGTATTATAGGTAGCCTACTAATCGAGAATAATGTGTGATGAAAAGTTGAAAATGGCACTGGCGTTGTACTCCCTGGGTCTTTTAGTGGACAAAAAAAAGAAGAGGCAGAGGCGACAAATAAGGAGAAACCGCACTAATGGATAAAAGCATGGATACTACAGCGGCAAGCTCAAGGGGCTTTCCCGAACCTGTGTCAGGAGGTGGAGATAAGTGAAACCTCCGAACAGCCAATCAGAGAGATTCCTTTCACCGACCGCCGATTAAACGTGTTGAATCGGCCAAAAACAGGCAGACGAGTAGCGACGGAGCCAGACACCACGCAAAAACTAGGGCGACGACCGACGATCTGCTTTGTGAGTTCGGGCCTTTAGTCGAAAGTCATCTGTAACGACAAACATTTAGAATACCCGCCCTAAATCTCAGGATCTGTCACCTGTTTGGACAATGTTCTTTGAAATGTTGAGGAGCTCCTGGTTCTGAACAACTTCTTTGGTAATTATAATCTTGCCATTAGCAACACTAACTTCTTCGCGAGCTACAAAATAAAGGTCAAGATGGGCTTTATTTTGTAGCGACCACCTCACATAAACCACCACCTGTCATACCTCTTTTTGCCAATGTTTGATCTTATTGTTGTGTTCGGTGATTGAGGACTCGATCTGCTCGACTCGGAGTCGGACGCTGAGGGACTCCTCCTGCAGTGCGTGCTCCTGCTGCTGAAGGGCCTTGATCTCCTTCAGCACCCCTTGATACTGCTCCTGCACCTCAGGGAGTGCAGCCTAGACGGGAGGAACAATAAGTACAATTATAATTGTAATGTTTACTTATAGGTAGGTAGAACCTTCAGGTGTAGATCTTCATTTCATTGAGAGATATCCGTCTTGACAGATATCTGTAAAAGCTTGTAAATTAGTGATCTTTCATTATAGAGAGTTGATAAAAGAATAATCCACCTCGGCTCCTGACACGCCTTCATGATCTCCCCGGCCTCGTCTTCCAGCTTCTTCAGTTTTTCTGTGAACTCGGCCATTGACTTCTCATTCTCCTCCAGCTCGCTCTGCAAGCGATTCACGCTCTCCTCACACTTCTTCAGGTTTCTGCAGGAGACACAGATGTTAGCCTCTGTCAGAGGGACAGTGAAAAACTGCTGATATCAGGTTCTGGCTTTATCACCGTCTACACATGATGTGTTCAGGTACAGTACTGAGTGTAGGCCACCTGCTTTTTGGCAGATCTGCGATTACTCATGTCAAATATTGACCGATAGATGTAAAGTCACATATTTGAGTTGTGAAGTCTTTATATGGTAATGAAGGTTGTTGAGGGATATCCGCCTGTTCCTCAGTGTTTTAATGAACAGGAGAGCTCCTCTAGCCCAACAAACGATCTCACATTCAATGTTGTTACTCTGCACCAATTTACTGGGCTGTCCCGCCCACACGATCAATCTTAATGTTTCGGCACTTTTAGCTGCTACGGACACAACACTGATTAACTCGATCACATGATAAAACACAAAGTGTTCCTGGAAACTGAAGTTACATATATTTGGTGGTCTGACGGATCCTTTAGCATCGAGCATAAAAATAATGACTTCATGACTGAACGGGCAGATAGATATCGACTATGCCCAGATCCCTAATGCCTGGCGTCGCCCCCTAGTGACAGACAAAAAAAGTTTGATTGTGGATTTAGAATACGACTTTATGGACAATGTTGGATGCCTCTGTGACAGTTATCATAATGACTAAATAAAAGGTCTGGAGAGAAAGAAAAAATAACAGTGTCCGCCTTATAAATAAGTTCACTTTAATATATATTTTTTTTAAACTTTAGGATGGTTTGCTGGGAAACCAGTTAAGACTGGGGGAAAGAGTAGTTAAACCTTCAGACTTAAAGCAAACACTTGACATGAAAGCTGCTTTACTTCCTCACCGGTCCGCTGTCTTTATGGCCACTTGAGCTTTAGTAATGGTGGAAGAGCAGTCGTCCAGCTCCTTGTTGACCTTGTCCAGTTTGTCCTGCTGAGCCTTTAGCTTGTGGCTGTTGATGTCTACGATCAGTTTGTGGAGCCTCTTCACCTCATTCTCCACCTTCCCAGCTTTACTGGAGGCTGCATCAAAGTCTGAGAGCAGGCGAGGGTTATGAGAAAACGATAGTCAAAAATACTAACATTCATGTTGGACACTTAAAGGCTGTTTAGTGATTTTAACTGGAACACATTTGGAACCATTTTGGACACCATTCATTATGCTGTGTGTAATTCACCAGTTACAACTCAGTCTATCAGTTTCATCATCATCTTTATAACAAATGTAACAATCAATAATATTTTCTTTGCCGTTCACAGGAGGACTCTACCTTTCTTGAAGGCCTCCAGGCTCTTCTCCAGCTGTTTCTGTTTGGCCTTGTCTGGGGCAGCAGCCAGCACATTGGCCTCAAGTTCCTTAATCTGAAGTTTCAAGTGAGCCTCCTGGTCAGCCAGACTCTGAAGGAAGCAGAGAAAGAAAATAGTCAGCCACAGAAGTTTCATCAGTTAAGACTGTCATTTCTATAGTTTGCTTTGACAAGAAGAGGTTCTAATTTAAACCCAATAATCGAGTCAGAAACTCAGGGACAGAAAAGGAAGAGGTGTGTTTGCCGTACAGTCATGCTGTTGGCGTATTTTTCCAGAGTGTTCTTCATGTCTCGGAGCTGTGGCTGCAGTCGCTGGACGCTCTCCTCTAGCTGCAGCTTTCTCTCTTGGCAGCCCTGCAGCTTTGACACTTTGTCATTCAGCTTGCTCTCCATACGGTCAAGCTGCAGAAAACAAATGAAAAGCATTCTTTCTACAGCAGGGTCCATATATTCATCCAGACGGACATAGGAAAGGTGCTCAAAACAATTCATGTGGTTCAATGTGCGTATTTTACACTCACCTCCTCCTGGGAAAACTCAGTACCAATAGAGGAACCCATCCTGCCTTTCATAACTCTTCCTCCTCCAGTCATGGTTCCTGTCAAGCACACATATTATTCATATTTTTATCATTTTCTTGACTGAGAGAGGCAAGAGAGAGAGAGAAAACATAATCAGCCATATTAAGACACAAAATGCAGCCACCCACCAGCCATCTCTATGATCTGTCCCTTCAGTGTGACCACTCTCCAGCGCTTGTCTTTCTGGAAGGCCATCCTTGTGGCCTGCTCCATGTCCTGGGCCACCAGGGTGTCCCTTAGAGCAAAGTAGAACGCTGGTCGCACACTTTCATCTTTCACTCGCACCATGTCGAAGAGACGAGGGCAGTTCTCTGGAGTTCGAATGGGAGCCATGTTCTTCTCCCACACCTTCATCTGAGCAAAGGAAATACGGAGGAATGAGAAAGAGCAGCGAGCTATGCAGATTGTTTGTTTGACGGGAGGAAATCTAAATACCTCAAGAGCAGTTTAAATGTATGTCTTTATCGTTAACCCAGTAACAAAGTCAACTACTGTCTCCACTGGCTTATGACATGTTTGATATTAGACAGAAAGGCTGAACCGAACTCCTCTTGAAGAGAAAAAAAAACTGTGAACACTCTGAGGGTCAAAGTGTAAGATCATTACCTTGTCAAGACCAATAAAGGTTGCCACCCCGATGTTCTGTTCTTTGAGAAACGTCACACATTTCTGAGCCGTGTCGATAGTGTCCACCACGATGTTGTCTAGAGCGCCACAACTTGAGGAAATGGCCACATCATACTTCTCTTCTATGGCTCCAAGGTCTCCCTATAAGCACAAAAAAAATCAATTCAGACCTCTGCTTTTTATCTATTACAATGAACAACAAAGCTCGATGATCAAAAATGAAGTGTTTGTTTATTAATATGTCATAATGCGTTTTTTGTACCAATCTTCCAAAGATGCCAGGGATTCTGCCACTCTTCTTCTGCTGCATGAGGGCATCGAGGACCTTTCCTCGACTGCGGTTGGAGGACAGAGAACTTTTGGCTTCATCCACCTTCTGCCTCAGTTCCCTCACCACCTCCCTGGCCTCACTATCTATCTTCATCAGCTGCCCCAGCTCTCCCTCGTCCTGGAGTGACAAGAAAGGAGCAATTGGTGGAGAACAGGACTCAGATGATGGTTACGTGTGGTGGTCTAAATACAAAGTGAAGGCTTTTACTGTCTTACGTAAACGCTGCCTTAATAAAAATGTTAATGTTGGTTTTACCTTCTTCAGCTCCTGTTCTTTCTGGGGTATTTTCACTTCCAGGTCTTTGATAGCGGCACGTCGCTCACGCAGCGTGTCAGAGGTTGTCTGAAGTGTCTGCTTGGCAGTGTTGAGCTGCGTCAGAGCCGTGTTGTGGCGGCTGAGGTAGATGTCAAGCTCTGACTGAGCCAGGTCCATACGAGACCGGGTCTCATTGACAGCCTTGCTGAGCTCCATCAGCTCTTTCTCTTTGGTCTAAGGAAGAAGAAAAGAACTGTTTTACAGAGACAATGCAAAATGTTGAATGTCTTAATTTGACCAAAGCATGCAACAAGATGATTGTACACACCTCTTTGTCCTGTTGCAGGCCGCTGGTCTCTTCCTTCAAACTCTCCATCACCGCTTTGAGTTTTTCCTCTTCTTTCACCTTCTGCTTCTCCAGCTCCTCCTTACCAGCTGTTGCCTCAGAGATGGCCTTTTCGCTGCTGGCTGGCACACCTCGCACTTCCTCCAGCTGGAAGATTAGCCAGACAGGAGAACATGCAGAAAACAAATGAGATGTGTCCAACTCTGGATTACCAAGCAACAGCGGCTTCACCTGTCTAGAATTAAATTACTGACACAATTCAATACACTTGAGCAAAGCCAATATTAGTAGCTCTTCACCTTGTGTATTAGACCACTAGATAAAAAGATCAGTGAAGACTTAACAAGAAAAAAAAAGGTATAAAGTAAGAGGATTAAGGTTTTGGCTGTTGTTCGTCAGTAGCAATAGTGCTACACTCATAAGCAGGCCAAAACACACAAATATAACCAACTATAAACACCCATTCAGGACTGAGCAAGCCTGCTATAGACTGGCACCACAGCCTGCTGTTTGACAGGGCAGAAACAAGGCAAGGAGTGGTGTGCGTACATAGTCTAGGTTTTGTAGGGTTAACTGTGGGTGAAATGTGAATATGGCTGCCGGTAGTGTTACACAAGCCAGGCCATAGTTGACTACAACACAGCAGAACACTGCTCCCATGAGGCCTGCCTGACTCTGACCAAGACGTTTTGTGAGTACAGGGACTGCAGGAGGTTACACTCAGGTTACTGTGTTCCAGTAAGAGTGCAAGACAGGAGCGTGAGTGGAGCATCATTAGAAACACACACACAATCAACTTGTGTAACTTCACAGCCCCCTAGTGGATAGTTTAAGTCAGATCGTCCTCCCTGCCATGAAATCTGATTTACAACTCTGTAAAATTTTTGGTTGTCACATTTGATAATGTCAGATTATTCAGAAGAAGAAGGTGGATTTTTGTGTCCTCGTGTAAAGAGACAAATATTACAAATTGGGGAAAGGTCTGTACAACCTTGTGAACATTGCTACTGCAGTTTTACTTCAGTTAGTATTGCTTTGTGTCACTATCATGCACAGTGTCAATTTAAATTCAACAATCAATCTAACAGCCAGTCATTTTGTTTTTAAAAAGTTACGGTATGCATCATTTGTTATACAAATCTACATCATCTCTGACAGTTAAAGAATTCTTTATGAATGCTTTCTATGATTTAAGGCTTTGTTTGAAAATCTGTAACAAGTTGGTGACTTTGGAATCCATTTGAATTATTTCTAATAACTCATATACAGAAGATTTATACTGAAATAGAAAGGTAGAAAAAATAAAATGAACTAAAGTAAAAAATTAAAACACACACTCACAGACCAGCAGTGAGGCTGCAATCAAAACTGTAACACCTGAACGTGTGCAATGTGTGTGCTGCTTTGTGAACAAATAAAAGAAAACGACCTCTGGATCTTAAAGGCGCTCGTAGTACGTTTGTTTGCAAATTAAACAAACACAAAGGAATAAAAGGAGTTCTCTTCACTTGCGTGCAGTTTTCAGTGAAGCCTTTATAAGTGTCTATTTCTCTCGGCCTCCAAACAACAGCCCTCTGTGTTTTCTATGAGCAACGGAAATTGTATTTTTAGTGCCCATGTTTCTTTCTTGGCCGAGGGACAAAATAAACAGTGTAACACTGGAGTGTCATACCGCTGCTGCTAGCTTGTTGTGACTCCATGTAACCTTACATTTGTTAATAAGATGTGCATCGTAAATCATGGAAAATGGCTAAAAATGACTCTCTATTAACGGGTGATATGTCCGTGCGCCACTGGATACAGTGAAACTGCCCACTGTGATACTGATGTAGTGAAATCATCACAAACACTGAGATAAGTGAAGTCACTGGACTTTGTGTACCAGTTGACCAACACACCTTTTCTTTGTCCTTTTCCAGCTGCTTCTGCAGTTTCTTGCTCTTGCTCTTTGAATGTTTAATCTTCTCACGCACTTCAACATCCTGCAGGTCCAGCTGGGTGAACTTCTCCTTCTGGGACTCAATGTACTTGTTGAGCTTATTTTGTTTCCTGGTGAAGGAACAGCATTTTTTTACTGTAGGGCGAACTAGTCATGTAGAAATAAGAAATTCACTGTAGGAATTCTAAAAATATACAAAACGATATTTACACAACAGACGATAAGAGGCGCAGTCTCTTTAATTGTAAAAAGAGCAAACACGTCATTGTTCCTACATATTTGGGATTTAAAGCAGTAAATGAAATGGGATGTGTTGGAGTCTCACAACATCCTTAGTTTTCATTTTTTTCTCACACAAAGGATAAAAATGTCTGTTCTGCTTCAATCAAATTTTAATCTACACAAATGTGTACTTATTTCTATTCTTCTTTTCAAGACCAGAACAGGAGCATTTCCTTCTAAATAAAATATTCTTGGCTAAAGCAGCTTCAAAATAACCAAACAATCTTATCTGGTAGAAAAGTCTGTGGCCTTCTTCGCATGTTAAATCGGTTAATAAAAGGGTATCAGAGGAAGAGGAAGACGAATGCCTTACTTCTCCACGTTTTTTAGCTCTTGGTTCATTTTCTCCGTCTCCTGTGATATCTTTGCATTTTTCTCAGTGAGTTCCTTTGTGTCGTCCAAGATCTTCTGCTTCTCCTGCTCTTTATCCACCACCCGCTTCTGCAGATCATGACTGATGGCAAAGTGAGAAAAAGAGTGAGATAGAAACGTAATAGTTTACACACAAGGCAAAGAAAACAGGGTGTGACACCAAGGGGAGGGCCATGCTGCCCCCCATGTTAAAGTTTAAACAAGAGAAAAATTAAAGTTGCACTCGTTCCACAGATTCTTTTTCCTTCTATGCTTCTGATGATGTCCAAAAGTGAATCGTTGAATGTGTCTGACTGAGAGCGGAGAGAGGCACTCACACGTAATACTGGCAGAGTCGACTCTTGTGTTTAAAGATATCATTCTCCAGGGTGAGGAACTCCACAGCTTTGTTCTTTTCTCCCTCCAGAGCATTCTTCTCCTTCTCCACCAGCTTCACACGGTTCAGCTAGCACGGTGGAAATGTGAAGAGGAATTAATATAAGGAGGAAAAAACACAAACAAAGTACCTGGACATCAATAACATACATTAGTGCAGTGAATGTCACGACAGGATCTCCATCATTTTGATGGCACATAAATGTTTTGATAAAAGCTACATTAGCATTATTTTGTGTCTCTGTTAGTTCCCTTCATTTAGAATAAAATCATTTCAGTTCAATAGACTGTCAATATTCTTATTACACATGAGCAATATATTTTCTCTGAAAAGCCATGAAGCATGGATATGTTATAAAAACAACAAGAGAGTATATTTATGTTATTTAAAGTTTGTTTATTGTGATGTGAGCCAAATCAAATAGTAACATGTAAGGGTTTTTTTGTCTCCTTTAACTTTGGAGATGTGCTGCCTTTTGATTTTTTAAATGTTTATTTTGTATCTTATTTATATGCACCAAACACAGCCACCTCCATGAGCTCGAATCTCTACAGTACTAAATGTATAAGGAAATGAAGTCAGGACACCGGGAGGAACATTGTCTCCGAGTGTGTGAGCAGAGAGTGTTCGAGTGTGTCACCTTCTCTCCCCTCTGCTCATTCAGCAGCTCAATTCGCCGGGCCAGGGTGAGGATGGGCTCTTTGAGGCGGCATGACCCAATAATGTCCTCTAGGTACTCCAGCATACCCTCATCATGCTCCGTCTGACCTTTAGGCTTCATCATGGCGATCTGCTCCACCTCGCCCTACGTATAACAACACATGCATGCAATTATTTACAGGGGAAAAATGAAAAAATAAAAAATAAATCAGAGCTAAAAACTGTAATAAAACAACTCTAAATGTTTGAAAAATATTTTTTTTAAACTCCCATAACACTCACTATTGAAATATTTGTTCATTTGAATTCAGATCTCTCAACTTGCAAGACTGCTGCAGGCTACACACACACACACACACACACACACACAACTTGGCAGACACAAACACTCATGCAGAGTGGACAGAAAAATATTTCTACAGCTTCTATTTGAGAAGACTTTGTTGTTTTTGAGTGAAAGGAACTAAAAATAATCCCCACAATTACACTTGGCCATAAAAACAGTTGCATCTCTTCAAAACAAGATGAAAATAAAAATAATGAACAACAGCACTTATTTCCAAATGTTTGGCCAGGATTCAGCCAGGTGTCAAAAGTGTTGTAGATCAGAGTGAAGTGTCATCACAGACACGTTACCCGCTCCACCGACATGCACCTTCAATTCTTTTGTAAATACTAAATATTATGAATTAATTTTAAGTGGTTAAAAAACAAGCTTTTGATCACTTTCTTTTTATTGTTTCAGTTACTCTACATGAATTCTACTTTGGTCCAGCGCACACTATTTCACAGTGTTATATCGTTTGTGTAAATGTGCTTCATTTTTTTTTTTTTGTTGGAGCTTGAATAGCTCAGAATAATAACCTACCTGTTCAATTTGGAGTTACTTTTTTTTTTTAAATTCAGACATGGTAAAAAATGAAGTCTTAAATATTATGTAAATATTTTTAAAATAAGTGCAAAGGGCGCTTCATGTTTTACTTTTATGTAAGAAAGAAAGGAGAAGTCGGCAAAAGAAAGAGGGTGGGGGGAATCCCAAGTCATACTCTGCTCTGACCAGTGCACAAAAACGACAGCTTCCCTTTAGCCAGAGGCCTGGAAAAGTGACCTTGAAGGACAACCTGGAACCTCTTCCAACAGTCATGCAGCCATGTCAGAGACAGAGAGCTACAAATCTTACATCCAGGGGAGAGTGAGAATGGACTTGCACACATAAACAAAAAAAGAGTCAAGCAGGATGCAGAAAATTAACCAGCTAACCACAAAACCACAGTGGAGGAGAGAAAACAACATACTGTACAAAATGATAATATGAACACATTTGGACAATAAAAATGTAATCGGCCATTTTGTTTGACTCTGACATGAGCCATCGGACCCATAAGGCTTGGGTTAATCAGTAATAATGGGTAGGTCACACATGTAATACAATCAGAAGGGGTAGGAGTTTATCTGGTGGGAAAAAACTCGATGCAACACCAAAAATAAATGTAAAAAAAATAACATAACAAAAAAGAAAAGAAAAAAAAGAGGGATGTATTACATTTTCAGAGGAGTTCAAAAATAGGCAAAATGTTGAAAGAATATCAGAAGCATGGTAATGGACAGTGTTTGATCCTGCCACACTGAAGCAGCACTGCTAATATTGGGGTTGGGGACTATTCTCACACGCCAATATTTACGTGCTGCTAAAGCGTGGCAGGTACATGGGACAGGGAGGGAGGGAGGGAGGGAGGAGGAAGGTCCAACCTGTCCCCCCTGGTGGGTCAACCCATCAAAGCCCCCCCCCCTAAAAAGTCTGGGTTAGATCAACTAATATCCAGGTCCATGTAAAGGTAAAAATGAAATTTATTCCTTAAAATTCTAAAGCAGCAAATAATGGTTCGCACCTTTTCCACATTGTTTCAAACCATGATGCGCTGCTATAGCAGTCTAAGGGCTGGTAGACACATCCTCTTCTTTCAGTGCAACAGGTTATTCCCACTGGTTTGAAACATGGCTTTAATGTGGCCACGCAGCAAGCAACCTCAAAGACGACTGAGAAATGGGCAGAGCTAACATGACAAAATGAGATAGTCACAGAGGGAAAGAAAGTAGTGAGGAGTAAAAGAAGAAAGTACTGAATAAAAATTGAACAATTACCTGTAAGATCAGAAATCTGTTGTGGTCTAGGTCAATACCATGGCTTCGGAGTAAAGCCCCAACCTCTTTGAATGTGGCTTTCTTGCCATTGATATGGTAGGCTGAGGAATTGTCTTTGTTGGCAGTCCTGGAAACATAGAACTTGCTGTTGGGGATGACTTCGTAGTCATCTCCTTCCTGGCTCACAGGGGGGAGGGGCAGAAGAAACACAGAGCAGCTTAGAGCAGAACAGTTAAGGAGAAACTCAAACAGCTCTACACATCAAATGATAATACTCAGAAAACTGACAAATCCACTGAGGGGGGTTAGACAAAAACAGGCCACTTTAAAAACAATCAAATAAGACTTGTTTCAAAAAGCTCACAAAGGATGACCAGTTATACTCGCATGTGAATACATCCCAATAATAAGGTGTATTTTACTGAATGACATGTTCATCATTTTTACAACATTTATATACAACGAGATCATAAATGAAATGCAAAATGGAATATTGGAAAATTTCTCAATTTGGAGAAGAGTCCAATGATTAAAGTTACATGCACTACTTCTTAGATTCCTTTTTTTTTAATTAGCAGAAATGACTAAATGTGAAGCTGGCAGACTCAAAAATAAGCCATTAGTTCAACAACTTCATTTTTATTTAGTGTGAACTTATGAACATAAAAGAGAGGCTTAGAGAGATTAAAGAGTGGTCAAGGCAAAAATAACTTACACTCCCTTTAGGCAGATCAAAAATAGAAACAAGTCAAAGAACAATGTGTTTAACTGCAGTTGTTTTTCAGGATACGTGTTCAATAATTCTGTTGTCTCCTTGTACAAACACTCGTTTCATTGACTTTTCACTGAGAGTGGAGAATTGGAACCAAGTCACAAAGTGGCACGTTTAAAAAAATGATTCAAAAAATAAAGGAATCTATTCTAAAAAAATTAAATTAACTATTGTAAGTGTGAGTGCTAGTTGCAACTTTTATGACTAATTTCAGCCCATGTTTGGTTGATGGTGTGATCATTTTGCAGCAGTTACCATCTCATGAACATTCAGGAAAAATTATATTTAAATTTAAAAAAAATACCTGCCCACAAGAGAATGATTATAAATCCCCTCCCTCAGTGTGGATGGTGTATTGATTAATTTATGAGAAGCCAGAGATGTAGATTTAGAGATAAATGTACCTTATCAATTATCTTTTGAAAATGCACCTCCACAGTACAGCTTTGCACATCTTTGTGTTTATCAGAGCTGTGAATCAGAACTGAAAGCTTTTTGGATCGGATCTTTTGAGCTCTGTATCCGAACACAAAGAGCATTGAATCTATCACATTGGACTTCCCACTTCCATTTGGACCAATGATGCACGAAAAACGCTGGAGAAAAAGAGAGAGATAAAGAAACAGATGACATCAAAACACAATTTAATATAAAAAAATATAATGTATCTAAAACATATCATGTAAATGTCATAACACTAGAAGGTCTGAATGAGCTTGTCAGAATGGTTGTGACTACATTACACCCACTTGTGTTCCAAGTGGGTGTAGTTAAGAGTGATTTTAATATATCATTATTTGCAGAGCAATAAGGGGAAGCAGAAAGGGCTCAAACTTAAAGCTTTATTTAGGGCATGAAGTGATAATTTAGGGGAAATGTTAGCACATCCCTGTATCTCTTGCTCTTGTACAATACACTCCCGAAATCAAAATGGAGTGTGACTTTTCCACTTTCACAAAAATATTTTTTTAAATTAAAATGATTATTATATTGTAGTTTCACTGACATTTTTCAAGTGTACTGTTTCTGCCACAACACAAAGCAAGTTGTTTACAGTCAAATTATACACAATGAAGGAAAAATAAAATAAAAATAGATAAACACCACACATCATGATATATCTTAAGACAACACAGTAACAAAGTGTTTCCAGCACAGGGTTGACATTTGTAATCAGTTTTGCTCGTACCTTGTGAAAAGGCCCCAGAATCTGCTCGCCAGCATACGATTTAAAGTTGCGATTGACTAAGTGTGTTATCATGAGGCGAGGAGCGCCCGGTTCATTGGTCATTGCTGGGGGCGGGGGTGGAGGGATGCTACCGAGAATCTCCTCCAAACTCCGATTATCAACCGCCTCGACAGCTTCCCCGTGAGACGGATCTGTGGCACAGGAAAAAAATGACAAGTTCTTATTCCTTTCCTCTGTGCGCCGTTTCAGGTGGGGGACAGTGGTGTGTGGGGGAGGGGTGGAGGAGCGACAAAAAAACAAACAAACAAAACACAGGCAGCAAGTTACAACAGCAGTCATACAACGAGCCCCGAGAAAGTTGACAGGCTCTTTTTTCTTTGTTCTCAAAACAAGATCAAACACATAAAAAGGAAAAGAGCCCGTGGCCGCTCATGAACAAATCCACGTCATAATACAAACGCACTCCGCAAGAAGCGGTGAGACGTGCGAGTAGATGCGCTGCATTTATTTCGTCGATAATAAAAAAAAACTGAAGTGTCAATTTCGGTCATCAACGTCACATTTTTCACTCATGTTCAACTTAAACCAGAACAATTACAGAGAAAATCTCCTCTTGTGATGATTATGTATAACATAAAAACCGATTGTTTCCAAAACACCAAGCCACAACGACCTGTCCAAAATCCATTGTGCTCAAGCATAAACAACCTCAGGGGTCGATGTTTGTCAATTAAAATGTTGTAGGCAGACACCCAGTGAATAGATTTAACATGTTCATATCAACACAAACATGATCTTATGCTCATGAAAACCTCGACCTTCCTCGTTCAAGATGATCACAGAAATGAACAAGTTTTAAGAATAAAGTCAAACACCCTGTTAGTTTCATGCATCATGAAAACAACTTCATAATCCGAAATAAATTACCTCGTTTGGAGAAAGATCCGATGATTAAATGCACTCGACGATATCAAACTCATCTCAAAAATCATAAAGCATTTATTGATGACTGACACTTTAAGAAAGAAACATCCCAGCCATTCTAACTACGTGTTGAGATTTAAGTGAGAAAAAAAGCTTCACAGCTGTGCCAATTGGCCACTACCAACACAGCAATACACGTATCGCCATTGAGTGCACACAACTTATTTAGATTCACAGACACCAAAACAGCCTTTGTTACTTGCCAGTTGTCGGCGGTGCCTCCTCTTGGCCATTGGAGTTGGTTTCTTGAGGGGGTACATCCAGCTCGTCTTCGGAGTCATCCCGAGGCTGCGACCCTTTCCCTCTTGTCTTGGCGGAGGCAGTAGAGCTTTTTGCCGTTTTAGATGGCATGATTTGTAATCTGAAGGAGTCATTGGTATAAAAAAAAGAGGAAAATCCATGAATGGTTTTTGGTCCTGTCAATCTCCAAAACTGCACATTTAGTCGGTCACACGCAGCTACTGTTGTCAGGATTAAATCATTACCGCAGTGAAATCTCACTGCCGCCCCAGCAACTTTTAATCGCTATATGCTTCAACTTGTAACCGTGTATAACACTATTAAAAGTTGTCACATGAATAAGTGTCTGTGACCTGAACAATGCAAATTATTAAAAAAAAAAAAAAAAAAAAGAGACTGTTGGCCTGATATTTTAGGAGATGACAGAGATCAAGTCTGCCAATCTGCATGATGATGTATTCAGATATTGTGCTTTTTCAGCACTGAACCCAAATAAAAGAAACAAAATGAATAGTATCCCTCTGAGGCAGAATCGGTTGAACTACTAGTCATTTGATTTGCGCGTCACAAAGTTGGTTGATGACCCTCGCAATGTTGGGGGGAAACAGGAAAATAAGTTTAACGTAAAACGTCAACTGGAAAAACAATATGCAAATAGGTAAACTCTCTCCCCAAAGATCACAGCCTGTCGTCACTAATGAAAGACGAAATTGTCTTCTGGTCGACGTTGAAGACGCAACGTCCTAAATTGATCGGGTTCTCTGTCTGACACTGATAATCGCTATAATGCCTTAAACTTTATGCAGGGGGCGGAGGTGTGGACGAGGAAACCTAACTCGCTAGCAAGCTAATTGGAAAGCACGTACAAATAACTTAACGGTACCACTGGACTGGTGGTTGCGTTATAGTTACACGTATGTCTGCTTTGAATGTAATGTGGTTGCGCTGGTTTGGCCACCACATGGGAAAAAAGCGTAGCGTTAAATTTGCCACGTTTATGCGATCCTTTCCACAACGCTAATGTTAAATAGGCTGCTGTAGCTTGCTATCTGATGCAAAGTAACGCAGCAAAGCTAACGCTGAGATAATAGCTAACTTTGACTAGCAAACGTTTAACGTGGACACGATACTGTAACGTTAACTGTACATATGTGAAGCAAAAGTAAGAGTTGAACGAGACGCCTGACTCGTAAAAAATATAATCCTCACTCACTGCCGTTTGTTCAAACTCACGTAGGTGACGTTCATCAGACCAAAGTATTACAGCGCTTCACTTTAGCAACCATCTGCAACATTAACATGAGCTAAGACCGTCTGAAAAGTTGCATGTTATTGTTAGGATGTGTGTGTGTAAACGAAAATGCGATTTTTGTTTAAAGGCTAAAAAAAAGAAATACTTTTCCCAATATTCCGGAGTCTAGTCAATGTTTGTAAGTGCGTATGCCAATGTCGGTAATGTTAAAACTCACGCTATGTGTTATTAATGGCTAGTCTGCTTTGGAATTTACGTTATCTTGTTCAGCAAATAGACGGAACCCAATCATTAATATCTACTAAAACGACGCTATATACCTTCCACTATATGGAAACGATCAGCCAAGAGTCTTCTTTTCTGGCCCAGAATACCGAGCTCGACAAAAATATTCGTTAATCCGAAGAATTGGAAATATAATCCACAAATGTTAGCCCCGTGTCATTCCGAGTCGTTCTCCTGCTTGAAATCTCTAACTTGTAAATGGCGCCTAAACTGTGCTGTCGAACCAAATTCGTTACAAACTGACGCAAGGCACCATGGAACGTTCAAAGGGCAGGGGAAAAAAATTCAAAAAAGGGGACGAAGCCAACTCCGCCTCGTTCCGACCAAATAATCATGATTTTAAATAACTAACAGATGAATAACAAGAAAGTTCAAATACTTTAACAAAATAATTGTTAATCAATGTTTTTGTCATATTCAAAGCCTAAATGTTGTTCTTGTTCGGTTCCCTGGATACTGAAGAACGAAGTCCCACCTAGGGGAATAGTGAAAAAACTATTAAATAATGTTCAATGAATCAATGAAAAATGTTGGTGTATAATGATTTAAATGAGTCCTAATAAAACCCTTTATTCAAAAAATATCATACTGTGCTTGAAAACGAGTCGAAATATCCGTTTTGAAGGAAGCGGGACTTGGGACTCTCGCGAGATCTCAGATTTGAAGCTACTTGCTTGTGACCCAGATAAAATGGCTAACCAAGGTTAGCTTTAATAACGTTGATGATAAAGTGCAAAATTGTGATACAAATGTTTACTCTGAACTATTTTGGCGGCTCATCTATCTTTGCATGAGCAAACGGAGCGCAGAAGTGCCCCCTGTCATGTCAAACAGCATCTAACGACAGACAGACGTGTTTCAACCAGAAACAACGAAGGAAACGTTAGCATTAAGTCACAGGCATGACTCTGGAGACATCTGAGCGGTCACGTTAGCAACAACAACAGGTACCGTAGCAACTGCAGACGCTTGTTTTATTCAACGTAACAGCCACCGGAGCATGCCATCTGTCGACTCGCCTTCTAGACGGGGTAATTCTTTATTTCGGTGTTATATGTTGTTTCGTTTATTGTGTATGTTGATTTGTCTGTGATATAAGTAGCTTTAACATCACATTAACTGTTACTAACCGTCTTTTTTTGTGTTCGAATAGGAGACGGCAGACAAAAATATCATCATGAGATTGAAAACATCGCTGCTACAGGAACCTAAACATATCCTTTTCAATGTGTTTTTTTCAATATAGCCTTGTATTTTTTACAGCTCGAATATGTATAAAGTAACAGTATCCACGAAGTCAAAACATAGGTATCATAACAAGTGTTATTGTAAGCATCACTAAGGTTTTGAGATGATTTTAGATGGCAATTGCTAATTGGCTGAGTTACACATTGCCTGGCTTCAGCTTACATTTACCAAAGTCATCACACACTATTCATTTACTCAATACTATCTGAAGCTCTAGTGGTATTTTACACAATCAAATTGTACATTACACATAATGTACATTTCCTTGATCACTTTCCTTAACCGCAGAGCACATAAGGAACTTGTTAGTTGCGTTGGCTGGACCACTGCAGATGAGCTGTACTCATGTAGTGAGGACCACCAGATCCTCAAATGGAACCTGCTGGCTAGTGAGACGAGTCTGGTTGTCAAATTGCCAGAGGACATTTACCCTATTGACCTTCACTGGTTCCCCAAAACCGTTGGTGGCAAGAAACAGAACCAGACTGAGATCTTTGTCCTCACCAGCACTGATGGCAAGTCTCTTTATTCTCTACAATCTGTCCATACCTTAACCCATTTAGACCTAAGGACGCAAAACAGAACGCCCTCTAAAACCTAAGTAACGTTTGAAATCAACTTCCCAGAACCTGAGGGTTTTCAGAAAAACTGCACAGAATTTCAATGTTTACTAAAATCTTTGTCTCTGTATCAGATAGAGACCTTAAAAATAAAACATTTGAAAGCTTAAACCTATTGGCTTTAACTGTAAATTAAAATTTCCTTTGCAATCATGTTCTTGGCCGTATGCGACGTAGACGTCTCATCAGGTCTTAAAAGTAGAAGCACGTCTGTGTCTCATCAGGTCTAAATGGGTTAACGGAAACTTTTTTTCTCAGAAAAGCAGAAATTGTAATTTGCTAACTGAACTTACAAAGCATGGTAACTGTTGTCCAGCTCTTTTCAAGTAATCCCCACCTGTTTGATACTGATGCTTTAAAACAGACCCATTTTCTTAATAGAAAAACACATTTTGAGAGAATTTCATGAAAGGAAATGTTTTTTTGGTATCCCAGTGTGTCCCTGTCTGCTCTAGTTTAATTAAACCATGCCAATTCACTACAACAACAATTCACCAAAGTTTATTTTGATATTTATATTTGTAAAAGGGAAAAAAAACTGAGTCTGTGTGATGAGCATCTACTTTGCCTCTTATGTCTCTTCTTTGGGCTTATATTAGATATAAACACACAGAATATGGATGTACTGTTATGGCAGGCTATGTGTGGTCACAACACTAATGGCAGTGTAGGGTTGCATAAACACACCCACAAACTGAAGCAGCAATTTTCTCTGGCAGACCAGAGAGAAGTGAAAACTCTGTTACCATTCATTGTTGCAGCTTTCTTCTGCTTCTTGCCCTCTTACAAATAAACAAATATCAGTTTTGCGATATGTTTGCTTTTTCTTGAAATACATCATTTTGAATTGACAAAAAAAAACAACAATCACATCCTTTTATTTTTAAAAACTCAAGTGTGTATCTCCATGTCCGGAGGCCCAGGTTCAAATTTGACCTGTGGCTCCTTTCCCGCATGTCATTCCCCACTCGCTCTCTCCCTGATTTCCGACTCTATCCAATGTCCTATCTCTCCAATAAAGGTACACAACAAAGCCCAAAAATAAATCTTAAAAAAAACAAAAGTATAATTCATTATAATGAGATGCTAGTATTCCTGATGTATAAGAAACATTGCATAGTGAGATGCTCCATTTCCATTCTACCAGAAAGGCTATTGTTTGGATTGGAAGCAGACTCGTACCAAAGAGGACCAAACTAAGCCTAAAGAATATCTCTGGCTCTCTGTACTGAACAACAGTTTCTCTCTCTTCTGCTCTGTAGAACTACAATGTGGGGGTCATAATAAAGTTCACACAGAGGTATCATCACACCAAATTAAAAAAAAACTCAAATAGGTGATTATTGTGTAGTTGGGATGAGATATTAACAACCACTGTCAGATATCAAGCAGACAAGAAAAAAAAAAACAGTTTATAAAAAGCAGCGCATACATAAGATCTGCTTACATAGAGAAGCACTGCTGAAGTGTTTGTTCATGCTGATAAAAATCGATTCAATGTTTTATCTTTTTTTTCTTTCAGTACAGCTGTGCTCGGCTGTTACACTCACTACCTGCTTGATCAGTAGCATCCACTTTTGTTGGGTTGTCCAAATTTAGAAATGAGAGAGAGCAGCAGCGTGCTGATTTGCAGTTTCAGTCCACCAGAAATTACATAGAACATTCAGGATTTTTTAATACACACTGCCACAAAGTACATGTCAGGGCTTACGTCTTCAATAACTGTCTCCATGCATGATCACCCTCCGTGTCTAGGAAATAGAAGATTCCTCTTTGAGAAATAAAATGCTCTGTTGCAAATTGTGTGCAAACGGATAAGTCAGTGTAAGATTTAGGATAAAGATTTTTGTACTGGATTGTAAAGTTTGTTTAGTAAAGATATCTTTTCTTATCACTGTTTTTTTTTTTTTTTACATGAAAAAGTGTTCAGGTCTTTCGCTCTTTTGTTTCAACCTGTTTCCTGACCCACTCAGACTTACGATTTGAAACCAGTCATCTGCATTCTTCATATTCAACGAGTCTGTTGTCGTAACCAGCAGACTCCAGTGTTCCTCACTTACAGTATAGTCTGTAAACACCCATATCAACCCAGGGCCTGAGTGTGGCCGCACAGTAAGACTCTTTTTTTGTCTCTTTACAGGGAAGTTCCACCTGACCTCCAAGATAGGGCGCATTGACAAAAGTGTTGAAGCACACAAAGGAGCTGTTTTGGCAGGAAGATGGAACTATGACGGGAATGCTCTAATCACAGGTTAAGATAACAGGAAATGTTTCATTGGCATGTAACAAACACACATTTGATCAACCAGCTTTAATATTGGAATAAGATTTATATGAAAAAATGCCGACATTTAAATTTGTATTTGTTTCATTTGACCTTATTAGCTGGGGAAGATGGACATATCAAGATCTGGTCAAAAAGTGGGATGCTGCGCTCAACACTGGCCAGCCAAGGTAAGACTGAAGGCGCATTCACACATACTCCGTGCGCGCCGCGGTCCGTCAGCGCCGCCGTAATTAGCCGTCACTCAATCATTAATCATTCAATCATTGTGTTCACACAGCGGGCGCTGCGGTCCGTCTCCGGAGCGTGCCACCAGCGCCACGTCGCTCTGCTCCGTTTCAAATACGCTGCAGGTCTATTTTCGACGGAGTACGCTGCAGACACTCCTCAAGCTAGACAGAATATCACAACCGGACAGGAAGTCAGACAAGGAAACGCACAGAGCATCCGGCCAATTTCAAAATAAAACACAATATACGGACTCGCGATCGTATTTTTCATCACTTTATCAACGTAACGTCAAAACAGGCACCAAACGAACAACAAATCATCCTCAGATAGACAAAGAGACATGTTGTCTGCACGTTTTTTCTTTATTCCCGCGTGATCTTGTAGGTCTCCCGTGATGTGTGTACAGCTGATCATGAGTGCGCTTCGCTGCGCTGACATTCCAGAAATGGATCCAGTGTGAATGGGCGCACGCCATCCGACGGAACAAAACCGTGGCGCAGACGGACCACGGCGCGCACGGAGTATGTGTGAATGCGCCTTAAGACCTTTGTTTTACATCACTGAAATTAAGCTGCATGTAGTATTTATCTTCTGCTTTAGAAAAACTGCTATCCATTTTTATATGTGGAGTACATTCATGTGTTATGCACTCATCCTCTGCACACTAAAACAGTTTTCCAATAGCACTCTTGAAAATGTCTAGAGAATTTCAGGTAGACTGAGTACATTTGACCTTATATCAATGCTATGTGTAGTTTGACAGAATCCCAATATCGGAGAGCGGAGAAGATCATACTGGCTAACAGAAAACAGGGATAGCGCAGGGAATATAAACGTCACAAAACCCTCCCACTCTCTTCAAGATGAATTCTCCTGACAATATCCTGCTGAGTTCTCACATCAGCTCACTCAGACTTCATGTGGAAAAAATACAAAGTGGCTGGCAGGAGAAACTCCGGATAAAGTCAGAGTGAAAAACGTGTCTGTTTGCGTTCACACAAACAGCTCACATCGAAAAACTTCAGGAGTTTTGTGCAAGTGTGAACAAGGCATTTGTCTCTAAGCGGTTGTTTATGGCCCCCTATGTTTGCATTACTTGATAGAATGAACAATAAAAAAAAAGAGGTTACAAAATCCCTTTCATTCCAAAATATCAATTTGAAAGTTGTAACACAGCAGCAGCTGTGATTTATTTATTGACAGAGGTGAACGTTGAGGACCATTGATTTCACTGCCTGAGAGGACAGCTGTAGCCAACAAGTTTGATCGGCTCTGTCTTAGGCACACTATTCTTGTGCGTTTACAACTTGAAACTTTGGCCTATTTAATCCTTGCAATGTACTTTCTGCACGCCAGTTTTGCACTTTTTATATGTGTCTAAATATGATTTCCTGGAGAAAGAAACAGAACACTGTATCATTTTGACATTTAAGATTGAGGTTGTTTGGGATGTTATAAATAGACCAACATCTTTCTGTAGGACTGCAGTATTTAGTAAGTGGGTAGCCAACAAAGAGGCAGTAGATAGTAAACTTGACATAACGTGTTCTCTTTTTGTGCACACATGAACACGATCAAGTTTGAAGCTGTATATCAGGGTGGCTTAAAAACCCATGTCCCCCTCTATAGTATCATATTAAATCATATAATTTGAGCGTCAGTGTGAGGAAGAGCTTTGCACACAGTTCAAAGCGGGACACGTACATAACAGATGCCAGCAAGCAGCAGGAGCCCGTCACTGACCAACCAGCTGCAGGCATTTAGTAAACACAGCGCAACATACTGACATCAATCACACCTTCTCTGTCTCTCTCTCACACATACAAATACACACAAGTACTGATCGCTTTAGCACCATTTGGCAAAAGTCTCTCTTATGAAGAAAGGAAAAACATGGCACAGAAAATAAAAACATAGCAGACTCATTCATGTCCATCAAGTGTATCAATATTGCATTATTCCTGTGTATTTATATTCTAGATGGTAACGAGTTTATCTTACCTTTCATGTTTGTTTTTAGTCATTGCACTGTCATTCGACAATTTGTAATGAAAGATAGCGTTATATATATATATACTGGTGTTTCTGCACGAGCACAGTGGCTGAGTGATCTGCATGATGTCCTTTAGTGTTGAGTCTTTTTACTCAAGCAAGACACTTTAAATGACAATCAAGGAGGACGTGTTTTACTCTCCTCTTGGTTGTGCGATTGTATGAACACATGTGCGTGTCTAATGCAAACTGAACCATTTTTTAAACAATTGTTTGTGCCCTCCTCGATCAGGGTGTCGGAATATGTGCAATGAGCAATGACGTCATGTCGTTCTAATCTTCTTATATTTTATTTATCTTTTGCTCTTATTGACGATGTGTTTTTTACGCAGATCTTATGCAATAATGGTAATGTGCGATATATGTCGTTTGTGCTCCTCTGTTTACATATGTGTTGTTGTTTGTTCCTATTGTTTTTATTCATTTACTCTACTGTGGAAGCAGCTAAATTGTTTCCCAGAGGGAACAATAAAGTGTATCATATTGTACCGAATGCGTTGGGCCCTATCAGGATGTATTTGGTTTCGGTACAAACCAAAAAAAAAAAAACAGGGTTCAAGTTTTTTTTTTATTAAAAAAACTCCATAAAGTTTTATAGGAAGGGAGTTTTATTAAAAGCCATAAAAAGACTCTTAATGATACATTTCTCTGTCCAGAGTTCACATTATAAATGGCTTACTTATTAATTGATTCATCATGCTGTTTGACTTATTAAACTTTTCTTCTTAGATGTGGGACAGAAAAAAGAGATGGGGGGGGGGGGGGAGTTGGCTTCTGGGGGAAATGGATGGCACACTCCTGCTGAATGACGGGTTCTGTGGAAAATGGCAGGGAAACGGCAAATCAGCCCCACTTTGTAGGAACATTTTTCCTAAGCTGGCTGTTTGTAGCATGAGCTGTTGGGTTACGGGCTTCTCGACAGACACAGATTTGTAGAACACCTGGAAATAGTAGCTTTGCCACAGATACACAACATCCTCCACATGGCACTCACACCACTGCAGGTGTTGCCTCTCTTCAGAGCCCACAACTCCATACACATGTATACACACACACACACACACACAGACACACACACACACACATGTTCATACACACATACTCTGCTGGGCTACTCTGACCCATTTTGAGAGAGAGAGAGAGAGAGAGAGAGAGCACTAGGAAGAGGTTAGAAGTGAGAAAGCGGGAGGGAGGAACTCGTCTCACCTCCTCATCGCCTTTGTCAGATTTAGATCATGTGACTTGTTGGCATTTGTGAAAAACCACATGCACCTGGAGTGGGGTTAAATGTCAGGCCCTCTACCCTCCACGCGTGCGTAGCCACAAACCAACTCACACACAGACACTCGTACATTTTCCCTCACACATTTTCACAAAGAACACACACACACACACCTTTGTGCTTATATGGTGGAGGTTTTGTCAGGTTTTCTCAGCTGGTATGCTTGAAAGCTAAGTGTTGTTTTATAGGCTGAATAAGGTGAGAGCTCTGAGGGAATATGATACCTTCTGAGAGGAAGAATTATCACTGCTGTGTAGTTCTAGTTAACCTAAGGCAAAGGAAAAAAGTCATACACACACACATTTAATTCCCATTTTTTCATTGCTCATTGCTTGAGATTAATATCACACTCCATCATTTTTGTACTTGTGTTTCTGCATATCTTGTAGGGTCTCCTGTGTATTCTGTGTCCTGGGGTCCGGACTCAGACAGAATCCTCTACACATCAGGAAGACAGCTGATCATCAAGCCTCTGCAGCCCAGCGCCAAAGTCATACAGGTACAATACAATAACTTGTATGTGTACTTTTCAGTTGTGAAACTCTGCTACATTTATACAATCTACACAAAGGTTTACTTGTTTTCAAAACTGAGAATGTACCAGCGTTTACGTTTTCTGTTCAAGACAGGTACCTTACGCCCTTAGGCATCATGGTAGAGCAAAGTCGTTCTGCCACTGAGCCGGCATTAGAGGTAGTAACAGAGCTGTGACAGGGGCGAAACGGCACCACTGTGAAACATCCGAGCTGGCAGGGCAAAACAGCTGTGTCTAAGTGTGTGTGCATGTGAAGCTCGGGCTGTTTTTATACATGTCATGCCTGTCGCGCTCCTATCATGCACTGTAAAGTCACACTGGGACACCAATATTACAGCGTTGAGGGGTTCAATGTCAAAAGTATAGGTGGAGTGACGGTGGAGTTTCATACAGCACTGCAGCAGAATCTAAGTGTTGAAAAGCCTAGTGAATATTCAGGTCAACATTGTGATGGGATAAAGCAGAATTTGGTTGTGTAAGTAAAACTTTATTTATATAAAACACTCAGTTACAAACGGCTTCACAAATAAAAGCAATCCAACGATTCATACGCAGAGAACATTTGCATGAAAAAATCACAGTGTCAAGCAGGGCACAGTGAAGATCAGGGAAACACAAAAACAAACTAAGCACAAGTAAAAGGGTTTTGGGAGTTCCATGAAGGCTTGTCTGTACAGGTGTTATGATCCATTAGATTATAATTACCATCACTACATAAGAAATTAGTGTTTCACAAGCTTCCAGGTCATATGACCCAATTACTCATCATCAGCTCTGAGAATTTCGAACATCAAGTTGATTTAAAAAAACCAAAAACTGTTGTTCAGAGTTTGTCGTCGAGCTTCTTCGCTTTGAAAATGGCTGTCCTTCAGATGTAGGCCACATGTCAAACACAACAGGCAGCTATGTTGTTCAGTGGCGTTCACCAGTGGAAGATTCGGAGGATCTGGACAGAAGCTGTTGCAATTCCCTTTATTTTATCGTAAGTGTATCTTTACACAATACAGATGATGAATATATATCTGTCTTTATTGTGGCAACAGTTCATCTACCAAGTGGATAAATCAATTAATGCGAAACACATTAAAGATATTATTTACGATAGTGGACACGCCAAGTTCCTAGTAATCGACATGTGTTTGGGTTTCTGTTTGTCTTTGTTTATGATTGTATTTTACCCAGTCTTTTTTCTCCAGCTCTTGGGACCCTGTAGCTAAATTCATTAACTGTTCAACCCTTCTGTAAAGTATCCAATGATGAGTAGCTTCTTTGTTGTTGACATATCTTTATGGGATATATTTATTTCCTGTGCAAATTCAGCTTGGAATGACTTTTGTCTCGTGTCCTAACATAGCTTGGCCCTTGTTTTTTTGCAAATTAAACTTGAGGTTAACTTGTTGTTGTTATTGCTACATAAAGGCTAAATAAAAAGAATAAAATGCAATAGATTAGTTTGTCTTTGCTCTGCAATGATGAAGTGTCAAAGACATACTGTAAGACCTTGCACACTAGCGAGTGTTTTTCTTGTTCATGCATACATTTGTTTATTATTCTCCTTGAAGCTGAATAGCGCCCGAGACCTTAGATCAACAGTGGAGGGTTAAATGTGCGCCTTCTCAGACCTTTTCTCTATCGCAGCTATTACCACACAGGCATGTGCAGGCCCAAGCACATACCAATAAACGCACATCCAGCTTCAGCACCTCTCCATGAGACCCCCTGGAGACGCAGTGACACGAGTTGAACCAGTGTGATCTCAAATCTGAATGGTCAAAATGCATTAGCCAAGCATGGCACACCATAGACTAGTCTTACATTGCCTGGCTGTTGAAGTTGATGTGACAGGGTTGTGATAAACAGCTTTGTATGAAGGACCCCCAAAAGACCCCTAACAATCCCTTATAAGGAGACAAATGCACACAACACACTTGGGCATGGGCATTGTGTAACGTTGGAGCTGGCAAGGCGGAACAGCGCAGTGTGTGAGTGCTTGTGTATGTGAAGCTCCCGCTGTGTGTGTTCACACGCCGTGCCTCTCATGCTTCCACAATGCTGTAGTGGGGTGTGAATTCGCACACTTGGGCACTAATATTACACCATTTCAGATTCAATATGTAAGTACGAAGGCGTAATGAGGGCGGGACTTCATCACAGTGCTGTTGTGAAACGGCAATCTGTAAAGGGCTACTTGTACATCTTGTAGAAAGTAATCTTTCGTTATGCTGATATGAAAAGATTCAGAAACTAAGAATGAATGCCACTTTCTCTCCAGCCCATCCTGCTCATCTTTAGTCACTTTTTTGACTCGGTGAAGAAGTTATGTATGAATGTACTATAGACATTTTATAGTGTTTCATGAAATTATTTTTTCTGTTTCTCTTTAGTGGAAGGCCCATGACGGGATCATTCTAAAGGTTGACTGGAATTCCGTCAATGACCTCATACTGTCAGGTGGAGAGGACTGCAAGTATAAGGTGTGTAGAAGTGTAGCTGTAGATGCCAAGGGAGTGTTGAAGTGTTTGTTTTTTGTTTTTTTGCCATTCAAATCATGTCCTCCCATAACAGGTTTGGGACAGTTACGGCCGCCTGCTTTACTCTTCCTCGTCACATGACTACCCGATCACGTCTTTGTCCTGGGCACCGGATGGAGAGGTGTTCGCTGTGGGCTCCTACAACACCCTGCGGCTCTGTGACAAGACTGGGGTAAGAAAGAAAAGTCTTTTAATCACAATCATTACCATACTGACCATTCTGACATTTTTACTGGCATCCCAACCACGACTCTTCTGACAGTGAAGTTATTGTTTAAGGACCTGGAAGGTATTGCAGCACCATAGTACTTCAGTAAAAGTTAGCTGGGTGCCTTAAATGTCCCCTACCTCTCAGAATATCATATTTTATTTGATTATTTGATCATTCGTAACTTTGTTTTAGTGCAAGCACTTTGCAAATGCAGCTGATAATCAGACAATTCAAAAAACCAATATTGCCTGGCACATCCAGCTGACAGTTCATTCACCATCAGCACAAGTGCACTCTCAAGTGCTCTTGCAGTAAGTTGACTTAAAGCCTTTTCACACATGACCAAAGACAACTAGGGAGTGCTGTTTACGTGTGAGAAGATAATACATTGTTTTTTTTCAGACACAGGTCAAAAGGGCAGGTATACTCTTTTAGATCGTGTTAAAGCTTTAGGTATACCCCAGTCCTTACTCCATGTTGAAGGTTATTGTTAAAGCCTCACTCAAAAGATTGTGTTTGTGGTATTCCCTTATGTGAAAAGCAATCATGTTAGCACTCTGAATTTAGCATGTCAAATTAGCAAGAAAAAAAGTATGCATACACTTGAGGAAATATTCCTCGATCACAAACACTTTTGAGCCTGCTGGATTAATACAAACAACTAAGACAATCTAAAGACACTTTTCTTGCTGAATGGATGAACACCATCGTCCTCCACCCAGAGAAAAAACAGGATAAAAAGGCCTCTGTTATGCTGCAGAGATGGAAAAGCAGCTTACCCTCATTTTAAACAACTGTTGAGAACAACCTTTACAGACGTAAAGCCCGAACTCGGTGTACTTTTCACATGTGGCAAGCTTCTGTTGTGTGTGTTTTATTTGTTTATTCTTGTCCACCAATATGACATTTATGCTTTGTGATCCGTCATGTTCTTTTCCCCTTAAACATTACAGTAACTGTGTCAGCTTTTTCCAGTGCAGCACGGCTTACATTGTGTAGCTCACTACAGGCCTTATGGTTTCCATACATTGCTCATCTCTGTAAACCACATTAGGCTGCATGCCACACGTTCTTGTTACCTGGTGCTGATGGCAACTAGGAGTTATGATGAGAGGGGAAATACGAGAATGATGAATGGTAATTGTTGTTTTATTATTGCTGAGCGTTTGGCTGGAGAACAATATTACTCGTGGGACGTTCAGGGCTTCTTTGAGTTTTCTGGTGAGTTGTCAGTGTACTGCCGTTTCAGAGCTGTCGTAATGAAAACAAACAGCAAGGGCTGGGTTTTTGTGTTGCTGAACACCAGGCGTTTCATGCTCCATTTTGATTTAATTAGGATCAAATGGCTTTTTTTTTTTTTTTTTTTTTTGCTGGAGCACTAAAACAAATGGACTGGAGAGAGGTCTGAGCCAACACATATGTCTTTTTCCAGAGGGGTAAGGTGTGTGTTTGTGTGTATTTTGGAAAAGTCTGCTTTATATATTGTGGAGAGTATGAACATCCAAATGGAGACAGGGGGAAATACCTGATCTTTTATTATTTCTTCTTTTAATCTGCAGTAGTTTTTTTGTCAGGTTATAGCAATGGGCTGATGAAATCATTGAATAAAAGCCAGCTCATATTTATTTCCTCAGCGTGAACAGGCATAAAGTGCTCTTAAAACTATAACAGATGAAACTGAGTACAACTTGCTCCTTATTTTTTGTAATGACCCGATTTACCTTACGCCCTCTCATTACGGCTTTGTTTACGCAGTTGGTTTGTTCCATTGTTTTGTCATTGCACCACTTGCTTTGCTGTGGTGTGTCTCGGTTAAGGCAGTGTGATGATGATGATAATTATGATGATTATGGCTCTGCCCTGCTCACACTGGAGGAAGGGTATGCTTGCCTTCTCCTCCCTAGCCCCTCCAGAGACAGCGTGTACTGTAGCGTGGCGTGGGAGGCTTGCTCAAGACGAGGATAGAGGTGGGGGGTGGGGGGGGGGGGGGTGCGAAGAGAAACAGAGGAAAAGAAAAGGAATATTCCCTCTCAAAGGGTCACTCCATTTGAGTCGCTTTCTCTGTGTTAGTTCAGAGATACTCTCTCTTCATGCACCAAGTTGGAAAAATGTCACTTTGCACCATTATGCACACTTGTACTATAATTACTGTAATCTCATTGGGCTTATATGTTTACACACAAACATAGAAGCCATTGACCGATTACAGAGGCTTTACCTGTGCTGTCGCTGGGGTATGTTTGCAGTGCAGAAAGGGTTAAGCAGTGCAAAGAGTCTTTTCAGTTACTAGCGTGACTAATGGGAAGGAGTTTCATTCTGTATCTGCTACAATGAAACCTTGCACTTAAACGTATTGCTGCTGGCTCAGCAGGATCAGCCTCGCGCATTTAACCCCTTCACCTCCCTGTCCAGCCCAGCTCGCCTCTCGCCCTTAACTCTCTCCAACTCCTTTTAGTTTGTTTTATTTCTCCTCCAAGTTTTCTTCGTCTATGCACCACAGGGCAGATGTAGTGTGTTAGCCCCCTCATTATCACCCTGGAGGGAGGGGGTATGCTCACTTACGAACTGACACACACACACACACACACACACACACACACACACACACACACACACACACAAAGTTTATGTCAAGGCAACACACTGAGAAAGATTAGTCTTCTAGCTCCAGAGAGCCCCCTTTAGACTGAACATACAGTTTTTCCTGTTTTGTTTTTCCATGAAGCGTCAATATTTAGCTGATTTTAAAAACAAAATTACACCAAATTCATATTTGATTATTTTTGTAGCAATTTAGTTGTGTTCTTGCGTGAGGAGTACATTTTCCTTTCACAGGAGCTTTAACGGGACACAAGGCACAAAGAGGTTCACTGTCCCTTTTACAAGATTTGGGAGAGACAATAAGTCAGTGTCTGTCTGTGTGCCTGCCATAGTATATGCATGTGCCCACATGCCTGTGAGTGTGTGTGTGTGTGTGTGTGTGTGCGTGTGCGTGTGCGTGTGCGTGTGTGTGTGTGTAACCATTGCCGTGCAAATGTGCCTGCGAGACAGCAGTCTATTTACGAGGCGCTGCAGCTGGTGTCTAGCGTCTGGACCCTGTCACGATCCCTGACACTGTCACTGGCTAACAAGTAGGACTCATTGTGCCAGGCGAGCACCCTCTCGCTTCTTTTTCTCCGCCTCCCCCCTTTCTCCTCCCCCTTCTCTTCCTTGTGCTTGTTTTTTTTCCTGTCCCACTGTACACCAATGCTCTGATATAATGAATGTAATAGCTGCTGCTTGGTTTTTCTTTTTTAAATCATGCACAATATTTTATTTTGTGGTCAAAGCTTCAAAAATGATTGAAGACAAAATTAGACTTTTTTTACCACTGTCACTCAAAGTCAAGGACACATTTTAAAAGTCAAGAGTGTTGATCATTTTCACAATCGTTGGCATCAAAACAACGCATGCGCTTTGCTTTATGACATCACATTGTGGCAAAAGTTGAGCCTGGGTCAACTTTTTCCAGTCTGGCTTATTCAAACGGAAGGACAGCCGGAGTTTTTTCATGAGGGACTGATGTCGATCCGAACGTGGCCTTAGACCCAGGCCTCATTGAACTTCCTCATTACTCTTCCCCTCCCACTGCTTGTCTTCTGAAGACATGGCTGAGCTTCGCTTTGGTACAATCCAGGTTCATGTCATACTCCTGCTGATAAGCCAGTGTATATCTCCTCTCCACCCCTCGATTGTCTACTACCCCATTCATTGGTTACAACAGACTTAGTTAGGATCATCAGATGGCTTAAAAGTTTAGTGTTAGTGAGGTCGAGTCGTATTTCTTACAGACATCCTCGTCATGTGTAATCTCTACAATGTGTCTAACAACTATAAGATAACAGCTGTCAGCCTAACTAAGTTTTTTTAAGATTAGGAGGAGTCTTTAAACATATATCAAATTTATTTCTCATAATGCCAGTAATTTTTGGAAAGAAGTGTTGAGAAAACTGTAAAAACTACTTCTTTCAAATTTTGATTACGGCCTGTTCAAAGCTAGAAGGTCAGAAATCCTGACAATCACTGATTTGTTATCTCTGTAGTTGCCATTTATACAAACTCCACAGCCTTTAAACAAATGGTATATCCCATGTCTGTCCATCCTGAGTACCTTGTGCCAGTTTCTTGGACTGTAAGATCTTCTGTATGAACTCAAGTTGGAGATGACTCGCATCATTTTGCTTCTTTGTCTGTGAGATACAAGTGTTCTCTTCTTCTTTAAAAAAAAACCCCATCACTTCCATTTTGAGCACAAGCAGAAAATCCCTCTTTAGCTTTCCTCCTTTTACTGCACATGCCTTCCTCCTCCCTGTGTCAGGGTGTGTTGGACTAACTCGTGCTTATCAGTGCCCCACCCCCCGGCTCCCTCATGCCTTCCCCAGAGCCCTCTTTACCTCCCTTATTTTCAGTTTGAGTCCAGGGGGGTCCCCTAAGGGTCTTTGTGAGCATTGCTCAGCACTGCCACTCTGGGAATGGGTCCATGTCCAGCTGGAATCTCTCTCTCCCTCTTTTTCTTTCTCCTTCCTTCCCTCTTTAACGTGCAGCCTCACTTTCTATAGGATCTTTGTCTACCATCCTTATAGCTGCCAAACATTATTTTCTCTTGGAGAGTCTATCACTCTTGACTGTCCGATAGTCTGCCAGTCTTCTTGTGGTCCCTTTTTTTTCTTTCTTTTTGGCCATAGACACTCATGCCAGCTCCTCTTCTCTTTACCATGCTTCAGGCTTCCTTGTTTTCTCAGTGAGTCCTTCTAACAGTTTCCCCCCTCTATCATTAGGAAGCATATACAGTACCTGAGCCTGTGCTGGCAGTCTGCTGCCAACCACTGGCCCGCCAACATCTGGAAACTGCCGCTGTTGGAAGAGAATTAAACGGCCCCGGGGTTCTGGTCCTGATCGTGAACCACTGTTAGTGGAGCATGAAAAGGCAAAAGAAACCACTATGGATTTATTAGACTGCAACTCTTTATCAGCTTTAATCGCAAGCGAAGGGGACGCTTAGTTCTGTATATTTGAGTCAAAGAAAAATGTCACTGAAACAGAAAGAAAAAGGAGCAGAATGAGGAGGCTCGTATTCAGGGGACAGGGGTTGGAAAAACAACAAAGGAGAAAATGAAAAGTTTGTCAAAGTGAAATTACTGGCATAAGTCTGACAAGGAAAGAGCATGTGCACACGAAAAAAAAGATGGTGAGCGAGGGTTTAAAAAAAAGGCGAGTACGTTTGAGAGTGCGAGTGTGTCAGAGAGAGAGAGAGAGAGAGAGAGTGAGGGAGCATTGTCAAACAAAGAGAGTCCTGAGTCAGCAGCAGAGCAGTTTTCTCCCCAGGCAACTGGGCTGGGCTACTCCTCTCTCCGTTTCTTTCTCTCCCCACTTGCTGTACCCCTCCCTCCTTTTCCCTCCCTCCCTCTTACAAATCTGTGCTTTTGCATGCTATTTCTTGCTCTCCGCACTCTCCCTCTCTGTTCTTGCTGTCGTAAGCCTGCTGCCGCTGTATACGTTGAACTGTTAGAAAACACTACAAGTTCTGAAAAGGGCAACTGGGGTCTATATCATCCTTCGGTGCTTTTTTACCCTCTACTGTTCTCTCTGTTGATTCATTGGAATATTTTAAACGACTCCTTTTTAACACACTTGTAATGAGGTTTCCAGGCCCTTTGAAGCCTAGTTTAGAGTGTGTGAACTGCACAAGTCTGTTAGATGCAGCACTTACATGTAGACTTGATGTATCATCCCAAGGAGCTCATTAGTTTCCCTACCCTGTGAGGATAATGGTTTCTCCTTTGTATTCCAGGTCCTTTTCTGCCCAACAGGCTTTGGTTTTCTGTGTTCCTGAACTTATTCTGGCACATTCTGTGGAACAGTGTACAGCAAGGTTGTTCCTGCAGATGATTGACCCCAATATTTCAGTGTGTTAGAGAGAGCTGGTGCCTGTCTGTGTAAAGTGGGTTAGAGTTAAAGGCACTTGTTGACATGGCAATACTTTTACACCTCTCCAGAGTTCGGCTAAAGGCTCGCCTTGTTGGAAACCAAAAAGGAGGGGAGCTTGAAAAAGAGCTGAGAGGAGAGAGCAGTCGGAGGGGTGGGGGGGCGGGGTAGTGTGGAACTGTCCAATATATCCTGTAAAGTTGGCCTAGGCAGTGAGGCTTGGAGGATTGGTCTCCATAAAAGACGGTGGTTTCTCTTTCCCTCAAGTTTCTCTCTCTCTCTCTCTCTCTCTCTCTCGCTCTCGCTCTCTCTCTCTCTTCTTTTTCTCACTTCCCCCGCCCCTCCATCCTTCCCCCCCACAGCTGGAGTAAGTGTATGACAGTGAGACAGTGCCCGGCCAGCCCCTCTAGCAGAGTCATCATTCTTAACGGCACTAAATCACTACCTCCACTAGCTAGACAAACATGTCCCACTCACGGAGAGAAAGAAGCAAGAAGACACGATAGAGGGATAAAAGATGTGTACGGATTAAGGATGATACTGAGTGACGAAGGCAGGATGCAAATAAAGGGCTTCGGAGATGCACACGAATGAGTGAAAGCAGAGCATGTGTGTGACTGGGGTATCACTTAAAGCTTTACTGCCAACCCAGAGTTCATTAGGGGCAGTTATTGAGGGTTAGGGCTGGGCTGGAGGCAATATACCAAGATCCAGAAAAGGATGATTTGAAAGGGTTTAATTTTGGCTGCACCCTAGGGTTCCTCTCCCCTTCTGCTGGCTTTCACATAGATCACTGTGCACTTTTACAGTACGTTGTGAATTTATGGGACTGGCTCCCTCATTGGGTATTTTTACTTGAATACGTTTGCCTCTATAGAGATTGTAGGCTTGTCTTGAAGAACATGGCATGTATTCAATTTGCTTGATGTGTGTTTTTGTATAGCAGTACTCATGGGTCTGTGTGATTGTCATGTTAGGGAAGCTAGCCAAGAAGTAAGGATGAAATTTAGAGTGGCTGTTACCAACAGGTATTACATAACCAGTAGAAGAGCTTTAGAGGCCCGCTTGTGAGTGTCTCACAAAATAAACCCTTTATTTCTCAAGGGATCCCAAAAGGAGGTTGTCCCAGCTCATTAGGAAATTGCTAAGATACACTGATAAGCTATATTATGTAATTAATACATGGTAAATAGTCGGATAAACACAATTCATACATTTCTAAAGTAACTTGATTATTGTGTCAGATTTACAGTTTTAATGATAAGCTTAAAGAAGGGGGGGGGGGTAATTTTAATCGGTAACATGTTTTTGATAGAGGATTAAAATAGATGCAAAGTAATACTTAAAATGCAAAAATAATAAGCGTGATGTTTGTTTGTTTTTAAGCTTGTTTTGGGAAGTCGAACCTGCAACCAGTGCGATGAGGACTGTAGCCTCTGCACACGGTGCACCTGCTCGACCAGATGAGCTAAACCAGTGCCCCTTTAACTCATTAATAATTTGCTAAATGCATTTGTTAAACAGGTGAAATAATAAGCGAAATTACTTAATTAATCGTTATAATAGTTATTTAGAATAGTTACATAGTTTCTATTGATGACACAACTGGAAACTGTTTTCTTAAAAGTCATGACTAAATGGGGAAATCTTTAGTTAAAAGTTTGAGGATACATTGTTTGAAAATTTTGCATAAGGTAATGGATAAGTGTTTGAAGTAAATGTCTTAAACTATTTCTACTTTTAGAAAATCAGTAGTGTTCTACATCTAGAATATGATAGGTGGAAATCAATGAAGGGGTACATAAATCCATCTGTCAGAGCTGTGGGGGTACCTCAGGCCAAAAAGTTTGGCTGCATTAGGGTAAATGGTTTTATGTGATGTTCCAGCTGTAGCATGCCAAAACACAGTCAAAAACCAAAATTACCTGCGTATGTTCGTGCCTGTGTGAGTGTGCCTGTGCATGTGTGTGTGAGCGTGTGTTTGCAAGCTCATGTGTGCATAGTTGGTGCTAATAGAATTCTGCTGTCCAGCTCACAGCTGTGTCCTACTGATGAGTCCCAGGAGGCCCCAGCATGTGTCTATGGTTACTATGTTGAGGCTCCAGCATGAAACCATGTGTAGATCATTACTCTCTCTCTCTCACCCTGTCAGTCTCTCTCTCTCTCTCTCTCTCTCTCTCTCTCTCTCTCTCTCTCTCTCTCTCTCTCTCTCTCTCTCTCTCTCTCTTTCTTCTAGTTTGTCTTGCTCCCCCCACCCCCTCACTCACCCACCCCTTTCTCTCCCTCTCCCTGTTTCCCCTCGCACTGCCAAATCTCCAACTTGTGCCACTCTACACACATCCCAAGCCCAGCCTCTGTATCTCTTTAGCCAAGCCAAGCGGGTATTTCAATACAGAGATATTCAACACTCCCGTCACTGGCCTATGTTTAGAAATGGCTTACACGATAGCCATAGTTGTTGTGTTATTGCAGAGTCAGGGAATGCAAACGGTTTATTTTGCAGCAGGCAGAGAAATGAAGTGCTGGTAGGTTCAAGAAGTGATTAATGGGTACTAGGCACCAGCACCTAGTAGCCATGTTTGGAGACAATAGTCCTTCAAGGAGGCGGCCCGGGTTCGAATCCGACCTGTGGCTCCTTTCCCGCCTGTCACTCCCCACTCTCTCTCTCTCTCTCTCTCTCTCTCCCTCCCATTTTCAACTCTATCCACTGTCCTTTCTCTGAAATAAAGGCAAAAAAGCCCAAAAATCAACCTTCAAAAATAATTTGATTTCATCTTTTATGTTGTGAGTGTGCACTTTTCACTCTTGCACACATCATTTTTCTTAGCCCTCAATGCTTTGCTTAGTAAAACACATTTGTGGGAAATAAGGGCACTAAATAGATCACATATAACATTACTTCTCTGTGTCCTGTCACAGGGACATTATTTGAAGTCATGCACTGAATTTGTTATGATATGTGCTTCTGTCAGAGGTCCTAGGATTAAAAATAATACATGGAGCGGTTTAATTTGATTGTAATTTTTGCAATTGAAACCTCACAAATTCCCTCACTTGCCATTTTTTGCAAATACCCCTTGAAGGCTTAGCCGATGTAGTGGATATAAAGTTGAAGGTTTAGTTCGAAGTTACATCTCACATTGAAATAAACATTGCTTGAGAATAGTTGCATTTGGATCTACAGCTTGTGTCCAGATGATTATTTGAGTGTAAAATCAAAAGATAAAACACAGAGCAATTTATGCTCAGCAACATTCGCCTTAGCACTCATCTAAACATAATTATTTCACATAGGATACTTCTGCCTGTGAAATGATTTGTTTTCCCTTTGTAGCATTGTAGCATAAACGTTTCAATAACTTTCAAATAAATATAGAATTAATAGTCACAGTATGAAAGCAAATACAGAGTGTTTTAATACACATTCATTTCACAGGTTAGTTGTTTCGGGTTAAGCCTTAGAAATGGGGTGCTGATTTGGATCATAGCCCATCTTGGAATCCAGTTTAAAGTCACATAGGCCTTACCTGTCCTAGACACAGAACCGACCTGTCCTTATTCTTGTAATCAACCCCCCTTCCCCCATTAAAGGGTCAGTGCAAGCTGACTTTACAAGGCCTCCTAATATGCCGAGCGATTGATGAACTTTTCCTCACCTCAATACAAATGTCTTTGTTTCCACTCCAACACTTTTTTCATCTTACAGATTTGATTTTGGAAGAAAGTTTTATCTCTGAAGAGTAGATTTGTGTCAGTGTTTCATACTTGCTGCTATATGTCCAGTGTCCGTTACACGCAGACATGTGTTCTTTATTTATTACGTGCAGGGAGTTACAGTCTGTACCTGCACTGCCTGGTCCTGTCCTGCACACAGACACACAGGCAAACTGAGGCCAGCTGGCTTTGCAGCGAGTCTGCCATCTGTTCGGATTTATGTACCACTGTTAACCCTGGACTAGGTTGGCTCCCACTAGCTCTTACTAGCCTGCTAGCACAATGATAAACTCATATCACTCTAAATAATGATCTCATGATCAAATCGAACGGGACTAAACCGATTGAACTGTCACATATACAGTAAACATCTAAAGAGAAAACAGATATTTTAACACTCTTTCTGCAAAGTTAGTTTCAAAGGTTTTTAGAAGATATATACAGCATTAAATCTTGTTTATTCACATCGCTGAAAAACATCACTTTTTTTAATTTGTTCTGTTTTGTTTGGAAATTCTTCTAATAAGCATTCATGGATTGTGATGTTGAACATGTTAACTCACTTTTAACCATTCAACCACACTGCTTGTCATAAATACAGTTAAATTCCAGGTAAGTCTGAGTCAAGGACACAATTCTGTTTTTCTGTGTACACGACCAATTTGTATTTATTATGATGTCCCCGAACCATTTGTAACTTTGTGGAAAACCTTGTGCTTGACACTCTTGTTAAAATATGACTTTCACTCTGTTCTCTTCTCATTATTTAGATACATATAACGCAGGGTTTTTCCAGGGTCAGCAAATCAGGCTGACCCATTAACACATACAGTATAGCATTTACAAGTTTGCATGCTCGCTTGCTTCAGTGTTCAGTGTGACAGCGATAAAGGGCTAAAAGACATAGAAAGTCCAGAACTTTCATCCCCCTCTGTCTGATAAGCATGTTGTTGACTTGCATCAAGGCGAGGGGTTTTGTGGGTGGGGGGTGCAAAGAGCGGTCAGGGCGAGACATATTTAATGCTTGTGAAGTAATGGGGCTGAATCAGCAGATAGCTCCACTGGGAGCCATTAGTCCAGACATGTGTCATTAACCCTTTCCCTGGCCCAAGCCCCCCCCCCCCCCCCAACACATATACACACACTCACACTCCCCTCAGCCTGGGCCATGAAGACCAGATCCCTGTTTCAGGTAGTGCAGAAAGAGAGGGGGGGAAGGGGTAAACCAGTGGCACTGATACACACTTTAATTTTCTGCTCTTGACTTTTGCTTTAGTATGTCCCGAGCTCCGTTCTAAATCTGTGTGGTGCTTTTTTTTTATTACATAGCTGCTGCAGGCAGCACAAAAAGAACAGGCCTGTTCTTTTTGTGCTGTTTCATGCAGTGTATTAAACGAGAAGCATGTTGAATATATAACATTGTCTTGAGCAAGCTGAGAAGTGCTAGCAGCATGTGAATGTATGTGTCATCATACATTTCTAAATCAACAGCTTCCTTATGTAGATACAACATTTGTGTGACAACCTATAAAGCTTACCAGGCAATAAACGACTAAATATCTCCACTGTTCTACACTCTTTTCACCCCCACAATGTAGTCACTGGCTGTTTTCTTAACCCTATTGGACATTTTGCGTTCAAAAGAAAAGCGGACTCTTCCTTTTTTGTGAAGGCTGATATGTGTTAAAAGATGAGACTGTGAAAGGTTTACCTTTAGTAACAAAAGGGGAGCATATAGCGAACAAGAAGCCGAGGATCATTTTAGCAACATGTTTGGTTTGTCATTTTGAGAGTTCTCGGAATGAGAACGTCTATGCCTTTGAGCTACCTTTTTTTTTACGTAACCTTTTTGCAGCCCCCACCCCTCCGTGTTGGCTGTGGCTGCAGGGCAACAATAGAGCGAAGGGGCAGGCTCATAACACCTGCCAGTCTTAATGGTAAACATGTGTTGAGAAATGCAGAGAGGGTAAGGAGTGGAAGGGAGGAGGGTGAGGGCAGGCACGGTCCTTAAAGAGGATCCACAAGGGCTGTGGGGTTGTGGATTGGCAGTGTATTTTGAGTATGCACATGTACATTTCCACTGTTGTAAATGTTGCCTTCATCAAAAAAAAACTTTTAGCACATCTGTGCGTATGTTAAGTTGAACGCTTAAGGTAGTTACTGTAAAAGAGATCTGGGAAAAAACACCTGAGACGTTGGAGCAGCGTAATCAAACTATTCAGTGTTAATACAGCTTCATAGTGGGGCCACTCGCGGGTTTGTCATTTACATGTAACTTACGTCTTTGCGTCTGAGTCACATTAACACACACATGTCAACACACACAGGATGCACGAGTGGGTGTTCCGTTTGGCGCTCAAAAGTAATCATCACAAGTGTGAAGACTATCAGCTTTGTTCTTCTGCACTGTCTTTCACACAAGTAGGCGTTTGCGTTTCTGCCTACATTGCCGTGCCTATACCCAGACTTACATGCTACCTAGACTTATTGCTGCTGTATGTTCTGTACATACATAGCCTGTGTGTGTAAGCTCATTGTAAGTACGAGGGGCCTCCCTGGCTCTCCCCAGCTGAGAACTACACGTCACGTCTGCCACCTTCTCTCTGGCCACAAAGCTGCCCATTATGGACAGACAAGGTTCATTGACCAGAGAGTGGACCTGCCCCACCTAAATCTTCCTTTTGGCATATTTAAAGTCGTTCTGCATCTCTTTGCACTAATCCTGAAAACGGTCCCCTTTAGCCTTATCCACTAAACTTCTGAGTATCCAGTAGAGTTCCAGCCCATTTAGTATCTCCTTTGCAATGGATGAAAGAGAGGTAGATCAAAACGGTAAAAGGTGCGAATATTTTGTATTTAGGTTAAGCACACAAAACATATTCATGTCCCAGGTTTCTCTCCCGCTGGCCGAGTTCATCCATCTCAGGACAGACATGGGAATCCTCCTGTGTCCCATACTCAGACACCTCCTGACAACTCTGACAAGCCAAAGGATTTTCACCTCTTTTACACACAGGCATGACGCACACTTTTAAAACAGACATTTGACACTTACAAGAGAGAAAAAAGATTTGCTGCACTTCATTTACACACACATTAATAACCCTGATAAGCTGATGTACAATATTATTCCATTCTGATAATTACTGTATTCACACTATCGTATCTTATCTCTGCTCTCTCTCGCTCACATACACACACAGTCACATATACACACAAGATCTGCACACACAAAGAGGACCCCCTCTTCCCACACACACAAACACACTCACTTGCTGGCTGGAGTCAAATGGCTCAATGTGTTAAAAGCATTAGGTAAGCCTGGATCCAGCAGCGCTCCTTGGGCTGATATCATATGTCCTGCTTCATTACAGTCTGGTGTATACACTCGGCCGAATCTCTGACCCCCCAATCTATCCATCCCTCCTTCTCCTGGTCCCCCCCCACCTCTCCTTTCCCTCTGGGGTGCTTTAACACAGAGCGAGCCATCTCAAGATGTTAGCTGAAGAATAGATGAGATCTCTCATTATTGTAAACGCTGGACCAGGCCCAGGCCGCTTGGCTGTGGAGCTTTTGCAAGCACATGCACGAGCACATGGCTAGACTCTGGTTTGGAAAGGGGGAAAAAAACGATATAAAGAAAGGCTAATTAATTTCTGTTACTGGATTTACAAGTAAGGACTGTAGGAAGGGGAAACTTAGATAGGAATGTATTTAAATTTAACAATTTCTTGCTCGAATCAATGTACAGGTTTCTTTTTTTCTGCTGCTATTTCGGGTCCTGATATGACAATAACTGCTGGGTGGGTGCTGACCAAAGCCAGCTGAGCGGTGTGTGTATGAAGCAGAGGGAGTAAGATCCAAGTAGCGGGCCTCTCCAACCTGCAGCCTTCAGGCTGTTACCTCATACCACACCTCACATCCTGCAGCTGCATTGCGTAGGGCAGCAAACACACGGAGACCTTTTCTCCAAACTTCACGTCACTGCAGCACTTGGCCTGCTGCACCACACGTGTCCCTCCATCAAGCAGGCTTATATTAGCGCATTTTCTTCCTTCCATAAGCAGATTACAGTGTGGATGCATGTATCTGTGTGAAAGCTCACAAGTCAGAACCCCCTGGTCCAACTGAAATTAGCCAGCCACTTGCCTTCTAAGAAATAGGGAGGTCTTGTGTACTTTACCATGCTAATCTCTCTGCTGCCGGGGCTTATGAGTGATTATCCTGGAAAATAACAAATCGGAAACTTTCACTGGCTGGTGGATCCAGACTGTCTCCGATGATCTCTTTTGATTCAAAGCACACATTTTTTTTGATGTGATACTCCGCAGAAGACTTGAGGGACAGAAGTGTGGAAAGGCAGGGTTGGAAAAAAGAAAAAAGTCGTGAAATGAAGAAAGGTGTTCTTGTCTTAGAGGCAGTAACTGCTGCATATCACTCGATTGTGTGTATGGTCATCACTGACAGTCATCAACAGTGATGTGATGCAGTACAGTGGCCATGGAAAAACCTCCCCCCCAGCCTCTTTCGAACCTTTTTCTTTCTCATAAAAAAAAGGAAGAGGTCTTCTTAATCAGGTTTTGGCTTCGGTTTGGGGGCTCGTATATAAACCCTCCCTTTTCCCCTGCCCCCCGTGTGAGTAACAGATGAGGATAGCAGAGTGCATGTTTATGAGCGTGAGTGCTGGTCTTGCAAGCGGAGAGCGCTACTTCAGTGTCTCACAGTTCATCACAGCTCAATGACTGACCGACTGGGCCCCTGTCTTTGCACCCGAGTCTACATTATATGCCCACATATACACAGGCACTCACACACAACTCTTAACTTCTTCTCTTCTCCAAACTGCTCTTTGTTTTTGGCTCTTTAGCTGCCTGCCAGGCAATTATTGACGATAATAAAGAGATATGTGTATTGAACCATATTGTCCTCTCTCTCCCTGCAGTGGTCCTATGCATTGGAGAAGCCAAACACAGGCAGTGTGTTCAACTTAGCCTGGTCTGCAGACGGCACCCAGCTGGCTGGAGCCTGCGGCAATGGGCACGTCATCTTTGCCCATGTGGTGGAGCAGCATTGGGAGTGGAAGAACTTTGTTATCACCCTTACCAAGAGGAGAACCATGCAGGTAGAGAGAGAGCCACACACAGCCTTGAAGAAAGTCAATTTAGTCTTACCTAGTGAGTAATGTCATCGTTAGATTTTATTCAATGAAACAAAAGCAGAGATACAAGACTGAAATAATGCAGTTACAAACAAATGAGTCATCCTTGAATTCCATCTTGATTCCCTGTGTGTCTCTAGTTTTGTATGTTAAAGCTGTTTTTGACCATTTTGCTTAAAAAAGCTGCCTGTTTGTGAGGAAAATCATTTGAAAAGGGTTAAACATTAAAGAAGCCAAACTCAGATATCTTTGTTATAAAGAATTTGACAGAATTTAAAAATTCCCCAATACCATAGGCGGACTTTAAAGAGGTGAGTTTAAATGAGGGGAATGCTTCGCGGCCTCTGACTAGTTGTGCTCATATATTAAAGTAGGACCCACACTGTGCCAGTGTGCAGCCCTGCAATGACAATGACCAGCCTGTCTTGAGGCCTCTCTCTGTGCTGTTTAAACTCATGTTAACCACAAGGTAGCATTTACACATGGTTAACACACCCAAATGTACAGACGCACACAGACACACACACTCGTACACGTTCAGACTGGGATACACGTGCACACCTACGGGAACAAGGTCACGCACATACATGTTGGCTAGCACATGTGCACTCATTTGTCAAAGATGTCTTAACCAAGTGTAGTTTGTGTCAACTAAGCAAAGTTGGGTGATCAGCCATTTATTTTCAGCTTTGCAGGCACTTTTCTGTCCCCTCCTCCTCCTCCTCCTCCTCCTCATCGCAAACCCTTTTAAAAGTGCACATCTGCCAGTGGTTTGTGAATCAGCCAGCTAAATTTACCACCTTGCGGTCAAATGTTTTTTATTTCTGGTTGTGTTGCATGTAAATTTGGCTTGCTGGAGGGAGCAGATGAGGAAGTTTTTTAAAGCTGTAAAAATAACCCCACCTTTCACCTGGTGCTGGGGGAAAAAAAAAAGCCTTTTCATTCATTTAAAGAGAGACCGGGAGGGAAGTATTTATCTATGCAGGTGAAAAAATCAGTACCCACCACTGCACGCACACTGAAAACAGTCAAAAGTGCTTTCTTTGACCACATTTACCATACATATACTGGGACATACTCTAAACTATTTCCTATGTGTGTAAAAAATCTAATCAGTTCAGTGTGTCAGTGACTGTCCCCTCCTGTGTTTGTGAAGTCAGTGGAACCCCTTTTGTTGTTTATAAATGAAAAATGTATCACTGATAGTATAACGATATGGATGTTCTATAAATTCTGAGATATTGATTCATCCCTTCTCTTGTTCTTTTCCCTTTTTTTCTCAGGTGAGGAATGTGATGAATGATGCAGTGGACGTATTGGAGTTCAGAGATCGAGTTATCAAAGCCTCTTTGGCTTTTGGTCACCTAGTGGTCGCCACATCTCTCCAGTGCTATGTCTACAAGTAAGAACCCCACTCCTAGATTCCTGATGCTCTATTCACACCGGAACAAAAGAACTGTTCTAGTATGCCTTATTATTCTCATATGCTAATATTTCATATTTAATGACCAAACAAACAAATAACTAGCAGAGCACATGCTATGTTGCTTTATGAGTCCTTAAGGTTTGCCCTAAAATCTTCAGATCCTTTCCCTTTCTGCTCCTAATCTTACCTCTGAGATATTTTCACTTCTTAACTTTTGCCCGATGTTCAGAGATTAGTGTATTCACAAATTGTATTATGTGTGTTTGTTTTTTCTTTATTTGTGCCAGCTCAAGAAACTGGAATACTCCCCTCATCTTTGACTTGAAGGAGGGAACCGTTAGCCTCATCCTGCAAGCGGAGAAGTGAGTCACTATTCCAGGAGCACGTCAACAAGAGAGAAAAAGAGAGAGAACAGGCTGTTGGATCGTCCATCAGCTTCTCTAATGCTTCAGCCCTGTCATACAATAAGGCTGAGAGTGAAACCACAGGGGGAAATTAGATTAATATGGAGTAGCTCTTGTGCAATACTCCAGTGCAGAGTCCCTGACACTTAGCATAGAGCTAAAGAGATTACTGGCTGTTCTGAAATCACAGCTGACTTTGATGAGTCTAGCTGAGTAAGTCGACGCCGTGTTAATGTGCATTACATGTTTGAATTACCTGCTTGTGTCTGTTGATTAACTGTAATCGGCTCTTCATTCTTTTGCTCTCAAATATCTATCTCATTTCCCTCCTTGCTCCCATTCATGTCTCTCTCTCTCTCCATGTCCCCCTCTCATCCTAAAATCGTACACGTTCTCTACCCTCACATATTCTCTGTTGTGTTGTGTCGTCCTCCTAGACATTTCCTGCTGGTGGATGGTGCAGGGTTGTATACTTTCTCCTATGAAGGTCGACTGGTCTCTTCGCCCAAGTTCCCTGGTATGAGAGCTGACATCCTCAATGCCCAGAGCGTCTCGCTTAGTAACGACACCATTGCCATCCGAGACAAGAGCGATGAAAAAGGTGAACGGGCCGAGTCACCGCTATGATTGTTCAAATATTCTGGACTGGGCTAGTACTAAGTTAAATTTTCTTTTTTTCCTCACTAGTCATCCTTCTTTTTGACGTCCTTACCGGGAAAGCCCTTGGCGATGGCAAGTCCTTGTCTCATAAGGTGGGTAATGCCCGCTTGGAAGACTATAGCCTCCGTTCATGGAGCGCGCACACTAACCACTAGGCTACCAGCGCCCCCCCCCCCCCCCCCCCCCCCCCCCCCCCCCCCCCCCCCACAAATCCATTATTCAATAGGAAGAATGTACAATGTTCTCTAAGATATTTGTTTATTGTCTCTGTCAGAGATCTAAACCCAGAATACACTATGATATTGCTGTTACTCATTGATTTGCTAACTTCTCCCCTCAACCTTTATGCTCTATGTTTTTTACTAGTGGATCATTTTTCTGTAATCATTTAACAGACCTGGTTTCATATATACTAACCTAAATGAACTGGTATTCAGATTTAGGGAGACAATAAAGACAGAAAGGGGGAAGGGATTTGTAGTCAAAGTAAGAGGGAATAGAAGGAAAGAAGGAAAGAGTTAGAAGAGAAGGAAAAGAAGTGAAGGTAGCAATACTTACTGTTTGTCAGCATGGCTTTCTCTGCCAGCACTCCACAGCTCCAAGACACTGAAACCGAGCCAGCTGGCTCTGGACAAACACACACACACACATACTCTTTCACTCACACACGCACACACACAGGTTCCGACACATATACACTCTCAATGTCTCTCTATCTCCCTCTCTCTCATATTAACACACACTTGGCAGAAAACCTGTTGGGTCACGGTACAAAATGCTCTCCTGCGTCTCCTTTCTTTTCCTAAGCTTTTGTCATCCCTCCATCTATCACTCTTCTATTCCCGGCGTTTCCCGCTTACCTTTTGTGTGTGTGTGTCATTTTTCATATATAGCTGGAAGTGGTGGAGGTAGCTCTGGACCAGTGCGGACCGTCCAATGAACGGAAAATTGCACTGGTAGACAAGAACCGGGACCTTTACTTGACCTCTGTGCGTCATCTCGGGCGAGAACCCAAAATCTGCAAAATTGGTAAGACAGACAGTAGAGAGCGAGCTCACTTCTCAAGATGTGAACTGACATTTTGTATTTATGCCAAAGCGTAGCTAACATTGTATATACCTAATATTTTAATATATGCATGCTCTGTCCTGTAGGCAACATGGTTCACAGTATGGCATGGAATGATGCTGCTAACATCTTGTGTGGGGTCCAAGACAACCAGCTAACAGTGTGGTACTACCCGAGTGCTGTCTTCACTGACAAGGAACTGCTGCCAAAATCACTTTACATAAAGGATCGCAGGTAGTCATGGACACTCATTTGCTCTCATCTATATACTAGCAATTTAGCATAAACATCGAATACTGTTCACCAGAGTGGTTATTACGTTGAAAGAGTCCAAAAGACAATCCAAAATGTCCTGATGGTTTTCATGTGAGCTTAAACCATCATGGAGGAGAAGAAAGGAGAGCAGATGTAAATAAGAGCGAAGAAGACACATAGAAGCCGCTTTTTTAAACCTTTAGCTCCCTCCCTGAAGTACAACACACCGCACTTTCGGCACTATTTTTTTTTTTGCCAGCAGCTGTCAGATTGTACAGTGCTTCTTGCCCAAAAGTCGTCAACTTTGAGTAAGTCGAGGAGGAGCTAAGGCAGACTTTCTGTGCTGTATGTACAGGATTACTTTAGCATGTATCCGTCACACAGATGTGGTTATACAGTGTTCTTTCTATGTTTTAACATTCTACATACTGTATATCGCTTTCCGTTCGCATCTCTTATTGGTTCACAGCTTGTTTGTGTTTGTTTGTGTTTGTTTTTAAGCACAGCTTATGCTGAATCATTATTTTTCAGACGTCTTACTTTTACTCTTAATCGGATCAAGATGTCGTGTTGTTTTGCTGTTACTATTTTTGCTGCTCCAGCAAATAGATTATGTCATTGGGCACATTATAAGGTTTTTTTTTATGGTTTTTTTTTGCAATGTGCAAATGAGAAACACCAGATACCCAATGGTAAGAGAGAATGGATACAATTCATTGAAGGCTTCTCATTTCCAAATGTGATGAGGTTTTCTGATTGTATTTGGGATGAAAGGCAAGCTGGACCAAATACAGTGTAAGTTAGTGCAAGCACAACTGTCAGCATGTTATCATCAATTTAGCAAATTGCGATGTGCTACCATAAATTACTCCTTGAATGAAAAATTCTGGCTCACACGTATACACAAACTATCAGCGACTGCATGGTCAATAAGTTGTATTTCTAATTAGAACAATCCATCTTTCTGCACATGTTAAATTCAACTTTATTAAGTCAAAACAATTTGCCTTACATTGAACAGCCCGCTCTTTCTCTTCCACAAGCATTCATATTATTGTCATGCACATTATAGATATCTATAGCTATGAGTGTTCCTTGCTGGCTTTTATGTGACAACAGCACTGTGAGTGTGTGGTTACATGTACTGCTCTGACTCTGGTGTGTTTGTTGTCCTCAAAGTGAGTTCAGCTGTGCACCCCACATTTTGAGCTATGTTGGCGCCAAGGTGACGTTACGCCAGGGAGACGGTTCACTGGTTTACAGCAGTGTACCTCCGTATCCAGCCCTCCTGCATGAATATAGCAGCTCTGCACGCTGGGAGGACGCACTGCGCCTTTGTCGGTTCGCCAAGGTAAGACACCCTGATATCGCTATTATTGTGTGCTTATGTGCCATCTTAAAAGTTGTCCATTTGAACTCTTGGATACCTAAATAAAATAGATCTGCCTTGTTTTTTGGGGGTTTTTTTGTGTGGACTTGGCAAGGCTCAGGTTCCTGTGGTGTGTCACATTCATACATGTAAATGTATATGAGAGCAGACATGAAATGAGAAGGTAGTGGACAGGTTTATGGGACCAGACCAGCAGGCTTTAATTAGCCCTCAATTAGCCTGGTGACACCATTTACTGGATTTAACCCCCATAGCCCTCACTCATATATATATATACACTCTCCATTCCCTATATGCATGCGTAAACTCTCCACATGCATACACAACACACACACACACACACACACACACACATACACTTAACCCAATGTAGGAGTCTGCTTATGCTTTGGGCGATGATGCAATAACCACAACTCTGGAGAAATGGACGGCCAGTGGCAGGAGGAGAAGGGAGGGTGGGAAAAAAAGGGGACAGAGAGAGGCACTAGTTTTAAGAGCTGTTTTTCCTCTGCCCCTCCCCCTCCACTTCTGGTAAGAGTTTGGTGGCAGGGTGGCTTTTCCCAGAAACACGGTCTTTGTTGTCAGTAAGTGCTCACCTGATAGATGTTGATACATTTAATCATTTACAGCTATACACAAAATCAGGCAAACATACTGATAATGTACAGCCAACTACATTTGTATTATTATATTATATGTAGTATGTACAGAGTCAAAAAAGGAAGATGTAACCTGTGATAGGTAGTCGAGGGTTTGTGTCACGTTTGTGACCTCAGGCAGTGGCTAACAGTGTCATTTGTTGTTTCGAGGAGTGGTTTCTGATTAGAGCTGTCTGTCTCTGTGATGGACACTGATTAAAGGGGGGGATTACAGAGCCGCGACTCCAGTGTGAAGTTTGCTCAACTGTTGTCCAATGTGGTTAGGGCTCCGTTTTTAATGATGCAGCTTGTTTGTTTTTTGTGTGCGTCATGGATTGTTGTTGTTTTTTTTAAAGGTTTGAGTATGACTGTAATGAGGCCTTCTTCCAGGATGTGAGCAGGATGTTATGAGGCCCATAAAGACACCATCATACACCCTGTCCTTCTGCACACACACGCACACACACACACACACACACACACACACACACACACACACTGCAGGGAGATGCTACATTCTTTATCACTGCAATCTGGAAGGGACTTGGCATTCAGAACCAAAAAAAAGTCACTAAACATGTTTAGATTAAATTTAGAGGCCTGTGAAAAATGTATTTCAATCCAATTTCTCTCTGACTGTAAGTCACTTTCCTGAGCTCCTTGCACCATGTCAACACAGGAGGCATATTCTTAGTAGTAGTGAAATAGCTACAGAGTCAGTCAGTCCATGAGACGCACGTGAGACACAGAACCTAAGCTGAAATACTGTCTGTGAAAACCAAAAATTTGTGGGCAGATAAATGATGACACAAATGTTAAATCTAGTTTCCAGGCCTGTGTGTCCAGCTGTAAGATGTGTTCGTAGAGATACTAACTTGCCTGTTCTCCCTGTATCTATAGGAAGGATCTTTGTGGGCGTGTCTTGCTGGTATGGCAATGGCAAACAGGGAGCTGAAGACTGCTAAGATGGCTTATGCTGCTATTGGAGAGGTAATACCACAGCAACCCGCTCCCCTCTCACCAACTGCCTTGCTGAAATAAAAACATACCAATTTCATCACACTGAACTATGACAAGTCAGACATGATGATCATCGTCCCCAAATCTACTCAAAACTTCAGCCTCAAAATTGTCAACTCCACCTTATCTCATTCCCCACCTTCCCCACAATCTTAGAATCATTTTTGGCGGCAACCTCTCCTTTGATCGACGAGTCACCCAGCTCACTGTAACCACCTTCTCCCACCTTGAAAAACATAGCCCGCCTCCACCCATTACTGCCATTCTCTGCATCTAAAACACTTATCCATGCCTTTATCAAATCCAGACTCATCTACTGCAGAAGCATCCTTTATGGAACATCATTCAAAGTCATAAATAGATCTCCAATACATCCAGAACTCTGCTGCACGTCTGCTTACCCACACCCGCTCCTGTGACAACATCACCCCTGTCCTTTATGATCTCCACTGGCTCCTTGTCCCTCACAGTATCCACTTCAAAATCCTTCACCTCACTCACAAAGCCCTCGACCACCAGGACCCCTCCTACCTCACTGACCTCCTCCACCATCACACTCCTTCCCTTCCCGTAGCCTCCGGTCTTCCGACGCCAACTTCGTGTCTCCTCCACTCAGAACCAAGCACTGAACCTGGGGGAACAGAGCCTTCTCCATAGCTGCCCCTTCCTATAGAACTAACTCTTCAAGCATATTCAAGACTTCACTGACCCATCCTCATTCAAATAATTGCTCAAGACCCCTCTTTTTAAACAAGAGTTTAATGTGTGATTGTGTTCTGTTTTTTATTTTGTTTATTTGACCTGTGTGTAATGTTGCTATGTTTGTTAGTTTCTTCCTATACTAAGTTGTTTTGATCTTTTAAATGTAGAGTCAGTAGTATTGTTCATTGCAGCTTAAAAACACAACATTTAATCTGGGCCCCTTCTCCTGGGCTCCTTGCCCCCAGAAGCACACATTCACTGCAGGAGCTACAGTGTAGTGTATGTTTACTGCAAGCTAGCACAAGCTAAGCACCGGTGTTTGGCATCTGCCTGTCCAACAGAAAGCAGGCCAACTCCTGCAGGTTAAACCCAAGGTTCACCCTCATTTTGGAACAAGCTTTATCTGCTTGGTATTGCGCCTCACTGTGATTATATTTGTTCTTCTTTGCCGCTACACGAGGACCCCGGGATGAAAAGATGGAGCCATGAGCCAAGGCTAATGGGGATCATAATAAACAATAAAACAATAATAAACAATAAAACATCCCAGTCCGTCATATACCCCGGTTAGAATCACGTCCGATCGCTTTATTGTAGCCACTGCTAAACTGACTCACAGTCATTAGTTGGGGGAAACACACCAGCTCCGTGCACAGAAACGTCCAGAGTCAACCAAAACAAAACAAAACTTAAAAATACAGGCAGAGGACAGGGTCTCTGCAGACACAGTCACCACCACACATGTATGGAGGCCTATAAGTGATGATTGAGTGGCATTGATTTATTTTGTATAAGTCTATATTTTATATAGGACTGACTCTTTCTGACTCTTATCTTTAACTTTTAACTACAGTGTCTTTGAGTATCTGGAAAGCACTTTCTTATTTCTGCAATTTCTGTCTTGTTTTCAGTTGCCCAAAGTTCAGTACATCAACTTTATAGAGGAGCTGCCGTCTAAGGAGTCTGCTTTGGCCCACATGCTGATGTTCAGTGGTCAGGTCCAGGAGGCCGAGGCCACTCTGTTGCAAGCTGGTCTCATCTACCAGGCCATAAGGGTCAACATTGACCTCTTCAACTGGGAGAGGTACAACTCTGGGTTTGTTTGGAAATATGTGTGCGAGAGTGAAGCTGAAGCCTATTTGTCTATGCAGTACTGAAGTTTATCTCCATCTTATCATTTTGTGTCCAGGGCACTGGAGCTGGCAGTCAAACACAAGACTCATGTGGACACCGTGCTGGCTTACAGGCAGAAGTTTCTACAGAAATTTGGCAGAAAGGAGACCAATAAGAGATTCCTGCAGTACGCTGAAGGGGTGAGTGAGCGGAGGGTGTCTTTTTATTAATGTTTTTCTCAGGTTAGCAGGTTTTTTGCAACAATCTGAGTGACTCCAGTTAGAAAATGTTTAGTGTAAAAAAGTTTAAGAGAGTAAAAGGGTTTAAAACGCCACACTTTTTTTGAAGCACTACATGATTCCGACCTTTTTAGTTATTAAACTAATCTAGCTGCGTTGCCTTGTTAATCCAGTACTGATTAAATAAATGTATGGCTTTTTTCTATTCTTATCTATTCTTCTCTTTGTCTCTGCCAGGTTGAGGTGGACTGGGAGAAAATCCAGGCGAAGATAGAGATGGAGTTGGCCAAAGAGAGAGAGAAAGCTGCTAATGCGTCTGTGAGGAGCAGCGTGGCCTCGCGGCGTTAATGTTCAGGCACTTCTCTCCAAAACGGCAGCTTTAAAGGAATGGACCCATGTGTTTATGACATTTGGTGACTGCTTGTGGTGGATTGATTCTGCCTCAGTGAAAAAAATAATTGTCTGTGCTTAAGAAGCAAGCTCCACAAGAAGCTCTAAGTACATGACTTTAGGGGACATTTGGAGATGTGAAGATTAGAAGGCCATGAAGAAAATGACTGTTACACTACATCCTGCTGCATACGCTGAGTAATGTGAAACGAAGACACTAACATTTAACATTCTGTTACTGTGATTGGATGATTGGACTTCTGAATATGTGTATATCTCAGCAACAACACCATAATGGCCTTTCTGTCATATCAGCTCCTTAGTGGTTTCAGTGTGTCCATTTTTGTAGTTGATTGTTTTCCTTTTTCCATTTTGAGAATGAACTTTTTCAGGTACGCACAAATGTATTGCTTTGACTTTGAGTTTTTATATGTATAGATATTTTTACAGATTCTATATTTAATATTTTGCCTCCTGTAACTGACGAGTAATAAAAAAAAAAAAGGTCAAAATACCTTCTTACTTTGCTTTCTCTACTTTTTGAGTTCTTTTTTAGATGCCATGTTGCTTCACTGGTTTTATGCAAAGATCATTGAGTATCTTTCAGATGTTTTTTCAGCTCTGGGTGCATGTGTGTGTGTATGTGTGTTAGAGTCTAATATTTATACAGTATGTGTTCCTCTTTGAGTTATTCTTGTATTTCCTTTTCTGCTGAGGTGTGAAACTTCTCCTTGCCATGCAGCTCCACCGCCTGGTTGGCAGAAGGCCAGCACATCAGTGGACTGTAATAGCCTATTCATCTCCTCTAGTGGGCCTGAAGGGACGAATGAGGGAAAAGATGCATCCCAGGGCTCTCCAAAAAAACAACAACTGCTAGACGCTATCAGAATCAGGTGGAGAGATAAAGGAGAAGGTGATCGGCGTTGTCCCTAAAAAAATGATTGGCTTGAGATGTGGAAACATCAGAGAAAACGGTAGATGCAGGAAAATCTATCAATGGATACTTCTCTCTAGTGGTTGCTATTTTCCTCCTCTAAGTCTCTCTCTCTGACTCACTGTCTTTCTCTGATTTTACTTTCTCCATCCACTTCCTTTCTTCGCTTACTCACTGCGTGATAAACTGCAGTCATCCAGACCAAACACCATTCATCTATGAACAGACTTATCAGTGAGGAGTTAGGTTACACATGCATTACAACTGAGAGCGGCCACACACATTGAAACAGAGAATTGAAATGAGATATGGTCGGTATAAATACTTTCTCTTTAACAAAAAAAATGCACGCAGTACACTATCTTAGTAACAAAAGACCAAATACACTCATCTTTTATTAAACCTCAGGGCTGTATTCTCGTATTCACTGACTAGCAAGTTTTCATCTGTTCGATCGATAGCCAAACAATTCTGCTCCTCTAAAAATACGCTTCCTGGATTTAATGTGCGTTTAAGAGGAGGATAATGCTCATTGATTTGACCTTTATAGTTTATCTGTTTGCCAGCCCAGTGAGCAATAGAATAACTGGACCATTGGCAAAGATCCCTGGATCTGTAGTAGTCTGCGCTACGTTTGAAATCCCTCTTTTACAGAAATTAAATCAAATCACATATCATACGAGTAGCACTCATACATGGCTTGATATATCTTAGGGTCAAACACTCCGCATCACTCAACCATCAGTGGTTTTAAGTTTGGATTTAGTGCTTCTGAGTGCAAACTCCACCTACCCACAATGCTCCCTGTGGAAAGCAAAGCCATCAGTGTTCACTATCATGGTCAAGCAGTATTGGATTACAAAAGCCACCACAATCATGCTCAGACTTTTAGTGGCAGGACCATTAGAGGAGCTCAAGGTCTCTAAATATAATGTCTTTGTGTTCAGCTGATACTGATGCTTTAGTTGCAACTTGCTCTTACATGTTTGAAAAGCTTTAAAATAGCCAACCTGGAGCTTCTCAAATAAATCAGTTGCGTTAAATTGAACATGTTGATTGTGCCCATAAAGAACCATTTCATTTCTTTGTTGACCTAAGTAGTAGTAGTTGTAGATCTATCAGTTGATTTCAAGAAAAATAAGTTGCCACCTATTCTTTACTACATGATTCTTAATTCAGAATGATCAATTTCATCTTCTTTAAGCAAAAAAAAAAAAAGAAGGTGATTCCACCCTTCAAAATGTGAAACTTTGTGGGCTTTCAAGTATCATTTTGTTGGTCAAAACATAACAAGCAGCTTTAAGGTGCCATTTCAGTCTCGAACCTGTGTTGACACTAATCTATCTCATTTTATTGACCAGTAGTAAAGATAATCTCGATGATAATCAAGTCTGTCTGTCTGTCTGTCTGTCTGTCTGTCTGTCTGTCTGTCTGTCTGTCTGTCTGTCTGTCTGTCTGTCTGTCTGTCTGTCTGTCTGTCTTCTCCTATAGGCCTGCTACTAATGATATGCTAACATTTCTTCATGCCTTGTCTGGAGTGAGGATTTCAAAAGTGTGATTGTTTACAACGTGCCCATTTAATGCCAAAGTAATGTATAAAGAAAAATTAACATTTTTGTAGAATTTAGCACAATGAGGCATTTTAATGGACACATAAAAACAAATACAACTCTAATCCAAGCCTGGTGGAATGAGGTGTGATAGTATCAGCTTGGTTTTATGTTTGCAGCAGCAGCACAAAATACCCCTCTTGCCTAGTTAGTGATCGGAAAATAAAAGAGAATAGTTTCACACAAATGGTTAACATACAAGTAGATCATAGTCTGCGTCCTGTCACTGTCACACCCCTGTCTGAGCTGTGCAGCTTTAGATCTGCTCAGGGCAGCAGCAGTTAGTGTGTGATGTTGTCTCTGACATGCTATCAACCAAATACAACTTTGTTTCTTGGCAGCTTACACCCAATCAGTATGGGAGCTTTAATCTTTGCCATGGTTTTTGTTTTTTTTAATTCAGAACCCTGGAGACATGTTACGTGTAGCCTCCGGGCAATGGGGCTCCCAGGATCAGAGCATTTTTTCTTTTTTTTTTTTTTTCAAAATAAAATTTCCCCATCTGCTTTGGCTTTACTTTTTTTTGCAGTATCAGACATGGTTCAGGTCACTGATAACACACACTCCTGCCTGCCCCCATGAAGTGTGTTTGTGATAAGCTTTAAATTAACAGGCTGTAAAGCTGGCTGATAAAAATGTGAGCCTATGAAGGTATTAAAATAGATACCCCTCCCTTCACTCAGGCCACATTTCAGGTTACTGAGGAGAAACAAATCTAAATATTCCTTCTTTTGTATGCAAATTCAATGAAGAAACTTGGAAGAAAAGGAGGTCATTCAAGTCCAGCAGAATATTTAGCATCAAGACCTGAAAGAAAGAATAACTGTTTCACGGTGCCACTTAAAATTGAGGTCCTGAAGTAAAACTTAATGCGATTATACCGCAGCCAAATTAGCTGTCCCCAACACAAAGAGCATACATTTCAGACGCCTTCGCTTCTTTTATAATCTCCTTTACTTCACCCACGCAGTTATTTGCATACAAAAGGCGGGTAATCCCTTATAATCTTACTGAACACGTACTTTTTCTCAGCCTCCCCCTTTATTCTGAACACTCAGGATTATAATTGCACTTGAGTTTATATCTCTGCAAGATAATTACCCTGATTATATTAAAATAAGAATGCTGTATTGTCTCTGTAGCTTTGCCCAATCTCTTGTCTTCCATCAGACAGAGTTCCGAGATGTCCTTGGGCTGTGTTGCGGTCCTGACACCTCCAGGACTTCCCGTCTCTGCTCTGCGGCTCTCGGTCCCGCCGCTCTCCCCCTGCCCCGACTCCCACTCTCGTTTTCCGACAGCAAGTTATCATCGGAGCGGTCTCTGTGCATCTCCTGCATGCTCTCCTCATACGTGGGCAAGTATTTGACCTCGTCGTAGGCTGGCAGGTTCGGTGATGCAAAGTCTCCGATGCTGTACTCGGGGTACCGGTCCAGCAGGGAGTCCTGGGACGCCGATGCGTGCCCGTGAAAGAGGGAGGGCTCCTCGCTGCGGTCATTGTTCGGGTTCCTGCGGGGCCGCGGGCAGATGATCCGCTGGATGAAGTAGCCCATGGCAAAGAGCAGCAACAGGATCAGAATGCCCGAAAGCTTCCGTGTGAACCAGCCTACGTTGTCGAAGAAAATGTGTATGGGGAGCTTGCAGCAGCGCACCGCGGCGCTGGCACTGCCGTTTCCGGTGATGATGGGTGGACAGCACTGCTGGCCATCGCCGCACTGGACCTCCCCACAGCTCCGCAGGGCTTGACAAGCGGAGACCAGACACGCAGACAAAAAGGTGCCAGTCGTCCCGTACGCTGTCCTGCCACCGCCCGGCAGACGGGGCATCATCTCTGGATCTTCCCGGGATTAAAAGTAAAGCTCTGTGTTGCGTCTCCCGTGCGCGCGACGCCGTAATGTTTAAAGTCCGTGCAGGTGTTACAGGTCTGCTTCCCTTCCAGCTGTTCGATAATCATGTGTTCTCATCCGCGCGCACAGTCACTGCAGCGCAGAGCGGGACAGCAGGTGCGGCTGCCCCCCCGCTAGGAAGACTTGTCTGCTGTGGCGAGGATGATATGAGTGGAGCAACAGTGATGACAATCATGAATAATCTTACATCATTAATACGTGGAGACATTTTTAATTAAATGTCCTTATGTCAGTGCAACCCACAGATCTGGTCCCCATCGTACGTCACAGTCAGCTTTACCTGAACCTCCTGCCCAGAGAGTATTACCCCAACTATTTCTTATCGATAACCCTCTTAAACATCAGTGTGTTTGCTGCTTAACACCATGTATGTTTGGTAAGATTTGGTAGGGAATCCTGAACATGTAGGAGGGTGCCAACCACAGATGGGAGGGTGAGAAATCCATGTTTTGGGTATAGCCTGCGAAACTCAACTTGTCCTCATTATTTGATGGGAGAGGAACTACTATTAACCAATCCAATTTTGTTCTGACTGTGATGGTTTGTGTAACTGAAAAGGTCATCATATTATATTGCGGACAAAATGGCACATGTAGTTGACAAAACAGTCAGTGTTATACAGATGCAAACTGAGTCGGATCATTGCACCAAAAAATAATCCACAAACAATGTCTCCATTTGAATTTGGATTATTAGACTGCAGTTCTCCATGTAAAAAAAGTGAAACAAGATCAAGCTACTCATTTCTGAAGCAATGTGAAGGGTTCAATCTTTGAGAAACCTTTTTCAACTCCATGCACATCAATAAAAATACCCAATCAGATACTAACTTCCTGCATTGCAAATATCACTGAAGTGAAATGAAGTGGGGGCCTATTGTAAGAAAATGCTCTGAATGTACTATATTGTGTGGATAAAGTAGTCCCTGTGGGGAGCTAACTTCAACTATTTTGTGCAAAGGTTGGTAGTAAAAAAGTCCCAATGTTTAGAAGACATTTAAATATTGTATTTAAACTCTTAAAACGTGTAATGACTCGATTAATTATTTCAGAAAGAAAAGAAAATCAAGGAGAAAATATCCACCTATACTTGAGTAAAACTTCTTAATTGACCACTTGGGCCTTTTACCCTTTTAAAGGATCCCTGCAAGTCTCCAGACCCTACTTGATAACCCATCATCCCCAAAAGGCTGCACCATGCTTACTGAATCCTGCCTGGACGCAGTGCCAGATGTAACCAGTACTGGTAAAAGCCCCTGATAATAGGCGCCAATAGATCTACCCCTCTCATAAAAAATGAATAGTTCTTGCAATGTGGGCAGTAATGGCCCCTCATTAGATGAGTGTCTGGATTCACATTAGTCCAGCATCACCCTGAAGGACCATGTGTCTTCTGCTTTGAAGAACATAACCATAAAACTAAAGGTCCAGTTTAAACTACACTCACCAAACGTGTTAATTTGCTCTAAAGTTTTCCCCACTGGATAAAACCCAAGAATGACAGACGGCTCAGTCAGCTGCTCTACAAGTACTAAATATAAACTGATGAATCTAACCAGTCTGCAATGCTTGTTCTATTGCATTGAAACAGTGACTCAGGGAGCACTGGCTACAAGTTATTATAAGAAATGATCAAAGATCACTTTCAAAGTCCATTGAGTTTATAAGATATTTTTCCCATTTCCTCATATAGTATCGTTTATTGTTGTATGAAGAAAAAACTATATAATTTTATTTTAAATAAAGTATCAGTCTTACATCAAGTCTTTAGGGTTTAAATCATGTGGGGAAATCATTTTAAATGACACCAGGATACAATATATCAAGCATCCCCCTGCATTCATGTTCGTCTATGTCACTAACAGCCACTCTTGATTCCTTTTGCACTAAACGAGGCCTAATGCACAATTCACCAAATCTAATCACTGAGGCATTATGACGTGAAATCCAGCAGAAAGGTAGCATCATGCAATCTCATTTATGCAGCATCGTATTTCTTTCTGCAATCGACCTCAATTAGGGAAACTTGATCGCATGGCTCCCTTCTAACCAAATAAACAAATACACGATCAATAGAACAGCAGCTCTGAGAGAAACCCTTTTCAGTTCCTTTGTTTTGGAGGGCTTTCCCAGCACTTCTGCTATTTTGCTACTCTGCGGGCTTTTATTGACGCATATAAAAAAGCAACAGCTATTTTTGATCACAGCTTTCACTCTTTGCAGCGTCTGCAAAGTAGCTGCCAATTCTGCAGGATAGGTAAAAAATAGCTTGTTATTAAAGCTAAATCAAATGGTTGTTAAGAATTTATAAGGTAAGAAATGATTGAATGAAAATCATTTTTGTCATCCTGATTATAAGTGTAAATAAAAGAGATTAACATTAATTATATATTCTTTTCTTTAAGGTTGTTTCTTTTCAGGGATCACAAATGTTCAATAGTTATTTATTTGAACTATAATCCTTTTCTTTTCCCCTCTCGCTTTTCTCCTCCTCTGGTCTATTTCTTACCTACCACATCCTGCCCTCCCTACCCCCAGCCTGTCCTTCCCTGAAATTCACCACAAAGTGCTGTTCTTTATGTGAGTATAAGATTGATTGAATAAACTCACTACACTCTTTAAAAAAAAAAAAATCTTTTCCCCTCCTCTTTCGTGTTCTCAGTCCATCTAGGAGCATCTTTCAGCAAATGCACCAAACTAATTAGACACCAAATACATCCCATAGGAAAGAGAAAAAAGACCAGTACTTTTATTTTTTTTGCAATAGATAGTGCTTAGAAAGATGTCAAGAGTATTGCGTCCTTGGTGCACAAAGAGGTAGAACATTTTTAGAAAGCAGATAAAGGATTGAGACGCGTACACAGCAAATCTGTTAACACAGGCAACTTTCCTCTGGTTGCATTAACTCACACAGTAGTTTGAAGTCGCAGCCTTCTGTATGGCTAACAACCTAATAACACACCAACTGTACTATATCAGTGTAATAAATGTGCTGTGCTCTATGCCTCCATTAATCTGGCACAAAAGGTCTCTTGTGTTGTGCTTAATAATTCAGTCTTATGGGGTCCATTAGGCCTGTACGATGATGAATGGCAGCGTTCATTTTCATGTGTCAGAGAGGTTGATGTACGGACCGCCCAACCGTCAATGTCACGGTTATCACGTTTGCATTAATTATGAAACAAAGAAAGCTTTGTCAGGTTTGCAGGCTTTGTTAATGGATCAACTGATGGTTCTGGGTTTGGCTTTGTTTGCACCAGAGCAGAAGTCACAACCTCAGGGTTACTGCAGTGAGACCGAGTCCAGCCTCCACATCTTTACTTAGGATACTATATATATACAGTATATTAAGGGAACAATCAAATGTTTGTATGATGTGACATAGTGTGTTGTGACATATAATCAATCATATAGGATCATAGTAGTTTTTATGGACCATACATTACATAAATAAGCATGAACACCATGAGTATAAGGTGAAGACAATAGAGCAGACCTAACAGCCTCAACCCAGCCCTTTCATAGAGAAAAACAACAGTTGACCAGCTTACCTCCGTGTAGTAGTGGAGTGGTCTCTGAGGCTTATACAGGCTGCTTCAGAGACCACAGAAGGGTTACAGCCCTTCTATTGTTGACAAAAATAGCTCAAAAGATGTATTGGGGGCGTCAGTAGCCTATTGGTTAGTGTGCGGCCCCATATAAGAAGGCTATACTGTAGTCCTCCAAGCGGGTGGCCCAGGTTCAAATCTGACCTGTGGCTCCATTCCTGCATGTCATTCCCCACTCTCTCTCTCTCTCCGATTTCTGACTCTATCCAATGTCCTATCTCTGAATAAAGGCATAAAAAGCCCCAAAATAAACCTACAAATAAAGACTTACTAAATACATTAAAAAAAAAGTTATTCTCCCAATAAGAGATGAGACCTCTCATCATCGATGCAGCCATAAAAAGAGATAGTTTCAGTTCATTCATCAGTGCATTCTTTGATTTTGGGATGAGTGTAATTTTATGAGTTGGCTTTAGCGATGTTTTGTTGTTAAGCATAGAAATTTACGTTTTATCAAGAAGTGAATCCCAGACCGTTTATGCAGTGGGTGTATAGAATTGTTCAGTTGCATCAAATATGGTGTTAAAAGAGCCTTTTTTTTTTTTTTTTTAAACAACATCCTAGTTCTAGTCGATTAAAACCGTTCATTGACATTGACACATTTAAATTCCAAGCTTTCAGGTCATAGGAAATCTTCATGTCCGTTCACTTCGCACCTTTAAAGAAAGTAATTGAAACTGGTCTGCCATAAAGGATCAATGCATATGTTTTTGCTTGTAATATGTGCGTGAGGTACTGTATCTGTTCAATTCTGAGACTAGATTTGCAGGATACGGATGTGTGGGTATTCCCACCAGCTTGGACTCTAATAAAAAGCAGGGCCTGCAGTCAGTGTAGATTGTGTGAATCGTGAAAGTCCCACACCACAGCTATTTCACACCCACGTACTTCCTCTAATCTTATCGCTCTGCTGGCTCAGAGGTCTTTAAGCGTATGAGACTGTATGTGTGTGTGTGTGTGTAGAGACTTCGGGGCAACTATATTCATGTTTTAGCTCGTTTGTGTGGGCGTCTCAAAGTTTCAAACATGCTTTCTCTTGTTTGCGTCACAGGACAACATGTGGAAGAGTGAGAGGGATATGTGACACAGGTCACAGGACTGGACTTCATTTAAAACTCTGCACTGTATAACCTTTGTGTGTCAGAAATCAACTGAATGAGCACCTGGATGTGGTCACTTCTATAGAAAATATGTTTGAAAAGAAAGTGTGCACCTCTTACTTTATGTGGCTTGCTCACCCAGCGTTGTGTATTTTTTGGCTCAGAGAAAAATCCAAATCCTGGTTTCCTTTGAGGAGAAAAACCGGCTCTAAGAGCTCAAAAGTCCTCACAAGAAGAGAGAGCGGGGTTAAGACCCTTCTCAGTCTCAGTGCTCTTAATAAATCTGATGAGTTGAGAGATTTGTGCTGAGCTGTGCTGAATAACCATATAAAGTTGCCCTTATGATGATCTTAATACACTGCACTAAGTGATTTGACTCAGCATTGTTGCTTTCTGCTCAAATAGGAACATCTTGTTGCCAGGAAAGATTTATGAACATAAAGGTAGGTACATCAATCACTTTCTTTTTACCTTTTATGAACACTGTCCCTTTGAACTTCCAAAAACCTGACTAATTTAAATCATTTGTCACTCATTTTTTCTGTTACAATATCAGAGAGGTGACAGTGGAGAGGCAGTGAGATTTTACAATGCAAGAAGAAACAATCAGTAAACTTTGAGTCACTTTTTTTTCTCCCTCCTGAGATTTTAAATTCTCTGTATTTCACATGGATCTTATGTCCAAACTCAAACCTCAGACAGATTAATGGGGAAAGTTCTCATCAGAGGGAGGTGAGTCTTAGGGGTATTAGGGAGCAGACGCAGCTTTTCCTACATAACTAAAGCCCCCAACCAACCATGAAGAACACAGGCGACCTCATTTTCCCCAAAAAGATAACTCGTCTACTACACCCAGCTGCTGATGACTCAGTTACTGAGTCTCACTCACAGACACACTCACACACACATACATATAAATACAAACCAGACAGACACCTGGAGGTTAAATATAGGATAAAGTTTTCCCATTCCCGCATGTTTTGGGTGGAGGCGGAGGGCAGGGGATTTTTGACCCCCTGCCTCCGCACTACTGCGCTGAGTCACTCTTAAAGGAGGTGGCTAGACTACAGCCTTCAGTCACGTCCCTCCTACCAAACGCCCACATCATACCCCAGGACTTGTCCTTTTGTGGCCCCTGAATGCACAGAATTCCCCAGGGGCTCCGAAATAAGGGATCAACTATGCAGACAAAAAGTGGAAAAAATATGACACAAGATGTATTACACAGAAACGCTGACAGGCCCAGAATAATATAGAACAATAATTGGCGGGTTTAGGGGATGTGAGCATGTAAACTAATTCAGGAACTTGCATCCAAGTTCTCCAAAGACAATGCAAACACTACTGTGAATTGCTGTGTCTGCCTTCTTGCCTAAATTGTGCTTTTTATTTCTCTGTTTCTTCCCTCCATTCAGTTTAATGGATGTCCAGAGACAGGAAATCTGTTAATAAGTGAGAATGCACAACAATTAAAGCCAGTCCTGTTCCAGTGAATAGAGGAAACAATGAAAAAGTCCCTTGACATCGTTTATAAGACTGTGTAGGTGTCACATCCAAACACTGTGCAGATGTGCTTAACATCAGAGAAAACACAGGGTTTATACATGATACAAAACCATACACTGTAAAAAAAAGATGGACAAACCAACATCCCCTGGAAGTGAAGCCAAAAGATTTAAAGCTCTCCTACCGTCTGGCTGAAGTATACGTTAAATACCACGTGTCCTCCATGTTAACAGAAAGGTCAAACTTTAAAAGGAAGAATGTGCAACTTTCTGATCCAGTAGATGTCGCCCTTGAGCACCATTATTAAACCAAAACAAACTGCTGTTTGGCGACACCTCCGCTATACTGAAGCCACCGCTCTACTCTAAACGACACACCTCCAACCCCTCTCCACTCGCATTCGCACGACGGAGTTGTGAATTAGAACGCACCATATATTAAGCACCATTAAACGCAAGCGGTGGACAAAATTGTCCTTTGCTCGAGCTGCAATTGCCTTTGGCCTGCATTGTTGTGTTAGCAAGCTAATGTTAGCACACTTTAGTTAGCTTGTAGCTTCATGTTGCACATAAATTGACACGGAATGACACTAATGTGACTTCCAAATAAGCAGTGAGTAGGCTGTGTTATTCTTCCTTTCTCTAGTCCTTGACTAACACAGCTTTATAAGCAAGGCCGTCCCGTCCATGTAAACACGATGTAAAGACGGCCCGACAACAGTACAGCTGGCAGGACTCGCACTTCTCACTCATTGTAGACAGTCATGACTCGAAACTTGATTTCTGCTGTATTTATGTGCAAAATGTTGCACATTCTTCCTTTAAAATGACAATACATATCAAAGGTTTTACACATACATATCACACTCAAATATGGATTCTGTCTTAGGCTGATTTATAACTTTAATTTAACTATTTATTTGACGCAAAGATCAGATGTAATGTCATGATTGACAGCTCTATTGACAAACAAGACTTCTGCAGATAAACCAAATGGCCCTTTGCTGCAAGTCATCCCCAACTCTCTCCTCCCAACATTTCCTGTCTCTCTCTACAACTGGCCTATCAAATAAAGGCAGAAATGGCCAAAAAAAGAACTAATAGAAAATAGATGCAGCATGAAACTCTGTTGATTTGTTTTATTGACAAATGTCATCAAAAACATCGGGGGGCTTAGTTTAATTTCTTATCTTTATCACAACAAACTGAAAATAGAGAACAAAAGAGGTATAAGCTCTTTGGGTGAGATGAAAAAAAAAACAAGGGACTTAAAAAAAGGTATTTTTCTAACTCATCTTTATAAAACATCTCAACCACAGAGTAAAAAAAACATACAATGGCTACAGCAAACACACTGCTGAAAAAACAATAACATGTATAAAAATAAAGAAAAAGCCCAAACAAATATAGAACGAAATCAAACACACATCGTATTTGTGATAGGGATTCAAGGGCTACAACTTCAAAGGTCATTAGTAGAGGTGACTAGGACTTGTCTGTTATTGAATCACGTACACTTAACAAAACAGTTTTATATCAATGACGCATAAACCCTGTATCTGAGCACAACAACCCTGCCCTGTTTCCCTGCATTTGTGCTTCTTTCTGGGGAGTTTATCCTATTAACTGCACAGAAAAGAATATCGCAGAACCACCAACTCTTAAGCCCATGCATTATACATGACAGTGTTGTACAGAACTGAATGAGGTTCCCTCAAAAATCTCACGGCTGGACGATCTCCAGAGCCTCTTTCCCACTTTGTCTATGCAAAGGTGTTGCTCCCTGTCCCGGTTCACCTCTCTCTGGCTTCTTTATGCAGGGCTGCAACAGCCACTGCTCTTTTGTCACTTTGGATCTTTCCAGTGATAACTCAGCCCTGATGGCAAAATGGCCCATTGAAATTGAAAGGATATGGCGTTCCTCATCTCCGGAGTAAGAGGACACCTTTTGTGCATCTACGTATGTGAATATGTTATAAAGGGAGTGTTTGAGCGCAGGGTGTGGGTTTTCTTCCTGCCCCGCTGAGTATCTTTATATGTGAGTTTTTGTGACTTATTTTGAGTGTGGAGGGGTGGGGGGTGATGGATAATGAGTCTGCACAATGAGGGCTCATATTAACCCTCTAGGGTGTGTGACATCATCGTTTCCAAACAGGTTGGTCGATTTGTAAAAAAAAGCCCTGTCACAACACACACACACACACGCACGCACGCACACACACCCACGCACACACAAGCACACACACAAAAACACACACACACACACACACACACACACACAAAAACACACACACCCACACGCACACACACCCACACAAACACACACACACACACACACACACACACACACACCCACACGCACACACACGCCATGCACACAAAAGGAGACTTTTTAAGGAAAGATTATGTCTGTTGTGTGTTTTGAAAAAGACCTTTCTCATACCTGTTTTTAAATATAAATCTCAGTTCACCTTTAAATGATTACAACACAGTTAACGTTTATGTTCCAGCCATAGACTGTAAATAAGTCTATAAGTCTCTGGTTCCAGCTAGGTTTTTCTTTTGGATCAAGGCCAAGTAACGTCTTTGGAACTTGAATTGCAAGTCACAAAACAAGTCTTGCCAGTCTTATACTGGTCACCAAGGTTACTGTTATAGTGCATTTATATATATGGGCGGCTGTGGCTCAGTTGGTAGAGTCGTCGACTCTCAACCAGAAGGTCGAGGGTTCGATCCCCAGCTGAGCAACATGTCCGATGTGTCCTTGGGCAAGACACTTAACCCTGCATTGCTCCCGCTGCTTCGGTGGTGGTGTATGAATGGATTAGTGTTGTACTTACTCTCTGATGTACGTCGCTTTGGATAAAAGCGTCTGCTAAGTGAATTGTAACATTGTAATATTGTATCATATATTTCTCACCAAAAGTGTCCAGTTGCAAGTAGGGAATTTAAAATCACATTAGCTGCATCGCTCTGTAGACCTAATGCCAATTCTTTGCATTTGCCATATCGGCATTTTACATGATGTCACATTAAGCAGGTTGCGCCATTTCTTTCAGGGATCGAGGTGTAGTGGTCATCCAGCTGTCCAAATAGCCTTTGTAATAAGAAGTTATGAAGAAGCTATGATCATGAAATTAGTTTTTTATAATATCAGTTTGAATGTTTGAGTAAATAAATATTGGTTGGGTTAAAGAGGCACTTCCCATTGCCCAGGTAAAAATGTAAACCCACCCCTCTTGTCACTCTGTATTGCAAGGCCACAACTTGTTAAAGGGCTCACCAGAACCAGTGGAAGGGCCTTTGGGGGAATTGGGATTTGGGCAAAAGATGACAATATTGGTGGTTGACCAGCTCAGGCTGAAAAATCTCACCAACTGTTTGATGTATTCAGATACAATTTTACACAGGCATTAATTATCCCACCAGACCAGGGTGCGACCTGCTTCTCGCCCAATGACAGCTGGGATCTGCTCCAGTCCCCTGTGACACCGACCAGGAATATATAGATAATGGATGGATTCATTATCCCCAAAGGACGATTCCTGATGACTTTGGTGATCCCATGACTTATCCTGCAGTGCCACTAGCAGGTCAAAAATCTCAGCCTACTAGAGGAGCGTTAAATTCTGGGTCAGACATTCATAGTTCCAGAGGATGAATCCACATGACTTTGATGATCCCCTGACTTTTACTTTATAGTGCTGCAATGACAATCACATTTGTGGTTTGAGTTAAAAATCTCCAGAACTACTGAATTACAATGGTGTGGTTTTTTTTAAGGGAAAATGACAAAAAGGCACGCACATTCGGGAAGGTTTGAGTACTGGGTGCTGGACAAAAAACATCCAAAGATAGAAAAGGTACTGAGTCCACACACCAGAAGCTGCTCCAATTAAATAGAATTTAATGGAATATCACATGTAACATTTCAGGGCCAACAACTTTATTGATCCGTGAACTCTTCCTGTATAATCAGGTCAAAATATGAAATTGTTCTCCAAGAAAGCTGTAAAATGTACGACTTTTTTGAACCGTATGTGGTAGATCATGTTTTAGTGCTGATGACACAGAGCTGCTAGCAGTACTTTAAGCTAAACATTTATCTGAGGTCAAGTCAGGTCATTTTTTGTCAGGTCAAGTCAAATCATCACACATTCAGATTCTAAGCAGGCAGACAAATCCATATCTTAGGTCCAGGCTTCAAGTGTCAGTGCTCTCAATCTGATACTTTAATTCTTTTCAACGACTCCTTTCATTCTTATTCTTGTTTTATACAAGCTAATTTGTTTCCCTCCCTTTCTCTCCTCTCCCCCTGACCTTCACTGTCCTCTTGTCTTTCCCTCCTCTCCTCCACTTCTCTTGTTTTATCTCCTCTAGTTTCCTGAGGTAGTGGAGGAGGTATCATCTCGCCAAAGAGTCTGATGTTGTGCCTTTTCTTCCTGCACCGAGGAGCTGATCTCTCCCTTTAGACTGTGATACTTGGAAAACATCCATGTTAGTCTGCCGAATCCGTCTCTCTTTCTCCCCTCTCTCTGCTGCAAACTTTATCTCTGTGTGGATGTTTGACAGGTGGATGGAGAGAGTAGGAAAGTGGGAGATCAATGAAAGGAAGATCAATAAGAAAGCCCTTGATCCTTCACTCATTCCTCCCACTGGACATCTCAGGCACTCAGAGCTCTCACTATACCTTTCTCTCTTGCTCTAATGGACAGTGAGCTTATGCCATAGATAGATACCATGATTCTTCACACTATTCATTTGAACATGCTGTAAATGTTGCATGTCAAAAACATGAATCAGACATGGATGTGTCTTCCGCTTCAAGTATATTTGGGGAGGAATGGTTTTGCTGCAGCTTTGTATTCGTGTTGTTGTCTGACGTGACATCTGGTGGTGACTTTGAGGTAATGCAGCTTCGCTTATACACGTCTTCCCGCTCAAAGTGACCTAGTTGCACCGAGGAGTGCTGGCTGTGCTGCTTTCATGTGTGGAAGAAAATATGCAAATGCTTCAGATGAAGACAAACATCTTGGTTTGAAAGACAGTTGAAAAATACCTTGGTGCTGGGTTTTTCTACTTCCTCTCTGCTTTACACGATTAGTTGCTTTAGGATAAACGTTTAATTGTGTGATACAATGCATTACATTTAATTTAGGCTATGTATGGAAGTTGGAAGCCCTAACATATGTGATTGTATATGTGCTTTCACTCTAGCCTGTGTTGTCGTTTAAAAACATCACCAGACATACAGATAATTTAAGTCTATGAACGGCAAACATCTCCAAATCTACCTCGCTTTTTTACTGATGTGTTTCTGGTTAAGTAAAAGTGGTGGAGGTCCGGCTGTAAATCATCAACATGACTTTGTTAAAACCACGCTGAAGGCGGGATGCTGCATCCCCGCCCACATGTGGCTCTCGTTGGTGTGCTTTCTTGTATTGCGCTGCAACTGCGCATCACCACAGATCTCCAAAGCTGCGCTTGCTTCTGTTTCCTGCGCTGTGTTGAATCACATGATTTGTAGATCGATTTTTATCCAGAGTTTGCACACAAACATCATTTAATCAGAGGAAACAATACATCCACACTTACACTCCAGAAAGCCTGGTTGACTGATTTTCTTTAGGATTTTGGATACTCTGAGCACTTTTTTGGAGGGATAAACTCCAGATGTTTTGTTTTTCCCAAAGAAAGGATGATGCAACTAAAAGGACAAGTGATGCGAATTTGCTAAGCCACGAGGAATCGGATAACCATTGTTTTGCCTAGAGCTGCACCGGACTTTACGCAGTCACTGATACCCTATGGTAGGATCATATTCATGAGGCTTTTACGCGCAGGTGCTGCACGCTGAGGAAGAACAGAAAGTGTAACGGGGTTTGGTTGCAGAGGAGGATGGTGGCGGAGATGTTGAGCTGTGGAGCGGCTTGTCACCTAGAGGACGGGTAAGTTTATTTTGTAATTTTTCAGTATTCTCTCTTGATATGAATACTGACTTCTGGCTTTACATCAGTGTTTCAGTTTCATTGTGCACAAATTAGACAACATGGTGCTGGATGCAGCGCTAAAATCGCTCCCTCGCGGCAAAACAGGAAGTCGTGTCTTTTGTGTCTGTCGGTTGTGAGCTCATTTTGTGCACTTTTAAGTAGAAGTAATGTTTGAGATTATAATCCTCACTGCAAACATATGCAACTGGACGTAGAAGTGAAGTAACGTGAGTTTGGGGATGTGTGTGTGTTTGTGTGTGTGTGTGTGTGTGTGTGTGTGTGTGTGTGTGTGTGTGTGTGTGTGTGCATGCTGCAGTGTTTGTTGTTACATAGTGATGACTCACTGACAACAGTGTAACATCACACTGTGGAGACGAGCCACATGTTTGAAAACACGAATGGTAAAAAGCCTAGTTCATGAAGCTACACAATGTAGATTAAATACCAACAACTACATTCTAATAACAATACTGTGGGAGATTAAAACCACATATTTATAAATGTAAAGTCGTCCTTCAATTTCATACAAAAAGCACGTAATAGAACCAGGCTATTAAAAGCTGAAGCGTTAAAACACATGAACATGTTTTAAACAAAATGCATTCCAGTTTAAAAAACACATTTTTTCTAATTTAAAAGTGAAGAATATTCCTTATTTGATTCACACATATCTCTTTATAAGGTTTACAGTATTCAGTGTCAGTTGTTTTGTAAACCACAGACAGGTGATGTGATATGGATGACTCATATTCCTCAGTGTATACTGTGCTGTTGTCCAGGTATCATTCACACAACGAGGGCTGGAAAAGTCCCTGAATGAACCACACCAATCACACTGGTTTTTATAAACGACACACTACACAAACACTTTATATAGAATCAGTTTAGCAGGACAACATTCACTTTATTGTGTTTATGGCCCTCTATAAACGTCCCAATGAAAGTAGTGAGGTGCCATATTAATAACTGAAAGTACCAAAGGTCAGCTGCTTTTGTGCTTCTGTGCTTCTGTGTGTAACATCCAGACAAACTGACAGTTGTTTATCTACACACAGATGTCCGCTCTCTTCTTTGTGTTTATGGGAAGTTGGGTTTACCATGTGAATGTTGCATCCCTTATCTTTCAGCCAGCAAGAGACCAACACCCTCACAGAGGATTTTGTTATCATACTTTGTAGGCAGAACAGAAGATAGAAATGTAAAAGTCTGAGAAACTGTGCAGGGAGTTTATCCATTACTGTAAACTTTTTTTTAAGGCAGAGATGATCAATATGGCAAATAATGAGCCTGGATGTTGCTGTGGCGAGACATACAGTAGCTGCCAACAAGTTGACCTTGAACAGAAGAAAGCATATTTCCTGGACAGATGTTTGAAAACAAAGGAAACCAACATGCCTTATCAGGATCAACACATGCCAAATAAAAGCCCACATTCTGGTCGGGCTTAATAAAACCTAATTTCCTGATTCATCATTTTGCTTTTGATCACACGGTTCGGAAGTTTCAGGGAAAGACACAGGGCGGGATGTGACCTACTTTTTCACGCATGCCGGTGGTGAACTCGTATTTCTTGTCTCCCCCAGATGTAGGTAACTCAGGCGTGTTGCCTCTTGTCCAGACTGTGTCAACAGGTTGCTCCAGTCCTCTGCACAAACCACACACACACACACACACACACACACACACACACACACACACACACACACACACACACACACAGCATCTGATCTATTATCACACTTGGACCTGACTCGTTGTTTGGGTGATTAACTAAATTCCTGTTCAATAAAGCACATATACGAGTTAGATAGATTTACAGTCAGGATGATATGCTTGTAATGTCTGTTGTGCAGGTTAGTATGGTCTGCACGATATGAGAAAAATGCGCAATGTGGAGTTACTTTTTTCAATATGGTGAAAGCCATATGAAGTTCAATAAATATACAAATATTCAAGAGCTTATATGAGCTTTATTTATCAGTTTCTATGTCTATATGCTGTTCTCCATGTTTTACACGATACCTGTGTTTGCAACATGTTATTGTCCTTGTCTCATTTATCCAAAATCAGTTTTTTCCACCACTAAGTTGGCACTAATTAATACAATCGATCAATCAATCAATCATTATTTTTAAATTGCAATTCATAACAAGTGGCATCTCGAGACGCTTTACAAAAGAGCATATGGGATAAAATGCAGGAAGGATTTCTCCTATGTATTCCTCGCATTCCTGTTGTCCACACTTCCTTGCCGTGGTAGTAGTGCCAGATCACCTCACTGAAGGTTGGGGGAGCTCCGTCTACTCGAGAGCCTGGCTTCTGCTGCCGGGACAGGGCCTCCTGGGCTTCTAACACGCTGACACAGAAGGGGGAATGATAGTTGATAAGTAGCCTGAGCTCCATGAATATTTTGCAGATGTTCATATAGTGGTAAAGACGAATGACACCTTACTAATATAAAGTTGTTTTATTTTTTTAACTGATCCAAATCTCAGTATGGTGAATGTAGGCAGAATCACATGCAGACTCATTACAATAATGACCAATGACACAAAGCTTATTCCACTGTTACGCTTTCATGTGTAAAACAAAACTATCGTTTACTCATTCTGTGAGTTAATATATTCTCAGAGTCAGTGATTAAGACACTGAAACTTTGTCAACTGATAACACTATCTGATCATATCATGTCAATATCATACCACTGAACACAGTCCAATTATTTAATGACTATGAATCTGATGTGTCTGAAACCGAGTGCCGAACAGTGTCTGTATAAAAAAGTATTTTAAAAGACACAACTTCCCATCCTGTATCTTTCCATGCCTGGTTTCCTGTACCATTAACGCTGCTGTGAAAGTGGGTCAGAGGAGTGAGACTTTGTGTGTGAAGACGAATCTATCGTTCAATAGGAGGTGTCAGAAGTGTGAGTGAGGTGCACATTTCCTGTTTTTCTAATTTGTGTAGCTGTGTGTGTGTGTGTGTGTGTGTGTGTGTGTGTTTCTATCTGAAAGCAGAAGTGGTTTTAGTTCAAGAGCCTGCAGCTGCACAGTTATAATCCGTCACTTCTAACCTCTGGATTCTTTCTTATCATCACACAACCCAGACGACCCTCACGTGACTCTTTGTGTAATCTGTGTAGTTTAAAGTTGTCTGACTGTTATCTCCTCTGCCCCACAGAGACGGAGACATCCCTGCACCTGGTAACAAAGGTAAACATCAAACCCCCCCTTTTTTTTTACCCTCCTTACTGTTGGCCTCTCTTTGTCCTTTCACTTTGACACGAGAGGCTGCATGTGTTTGTGTTGTTTGTTCATACAGTCATTATGCTTTGTCTCTCCTCTGGCTCCTTTGAATATTTAAAACTAGTGCATCCCCATCTATTATTTCTCACTGTTGTTGTTTCCTTCACTTCTTTGTCCCTTCTGACCATTCTCTCTTCACGGTTATGCCCTGCCTGATTTCCATAGTATTTGCCTTAGAGGGCAGAAAGATTTTTGCATAGTCATCCTATTACCTGTGTCTGAAGATTTACACTTGTTATTTCACATACTGCATACACATTTTTTTCTACTTATTTATTTATTTTTTCCTCGTACAAAGGGCGGGTTTATACGTTTTTTATTCCTCCTGCACCTTTTCGTTCTTTGTAAAGGCAAAAAGGAAAAGAAAGTATTCCTTTACATTGTACTGCTTAAAAAGAAGTAAATAAAACAAATGAAATGAAATTGTACACACAATTAAAGATATATATTTTTAAAATATTTCTCCAATATTGGCTTTTGTCATTGAGAATTACCTTATACTGTACCTCTTAGGATCAAAACAAATCTAATTGAATTTAAAAAAGACACTCTGTAGTAGACATGTTAATAATAGATAGAGATAAATAAATGGTTAGGATTAGAAACGCAGTGATCTGACTTTTTCTCTTCCCAAATGATTACAGTTAGAGCTGCAGTAATGAGTTTTTTAGTCATCCAAAATAAAAAGCTCCTGCTGCTTCCTCGGCGGCGTGTGAATGGGATTAGTTAATACTGTTGGACAGTGGTGTAGTGCAGGGTATACGCATTATTTATTTTTCAGTCTCCATAGAGTATACTCACTTCTAAATCTCCTCTGATTCTTTCTCACTATTGATTGATTGACACTGACAGTATTCAGTAGGATGCTGCAATTCCTAGGATGGTGAAGGGAGGACCCTCCCTACTCTGTCTCTAATTGGCTAGTACACACTAACTCAATATGCAAGAGGAGTCTTATGTCACTGTTTAGTATTAGACTAAACATTTATTTTATTTAAAGGGGGAAAATAATAACACATTTTTAGATAACTAGAATACATTTTAGTAACAGTGAAACCACATTTCAAGTGACTAAAAATGCTTCTTAATTCAATATTGCTACTACAACTACGCTTCCACCTGTCCGATCCACAGTTTCTCCCTCCCCTCAGGTTAAGAGTCTGGGTGTCATCCTTGACAGCACACTATCTTTCCAAGCTCACATCAATAATGTCACCCGGTCTGCTTATTTCCATCTACGGAACATTAATCGCCTCCGCCCGTCCCTCACTCCCAACAGTACCGCCATCCTCGTCAACACCCTGGTTACATCCCACATTGACTACTGCAACTCCCTTCTCTTTGGTCTCCCTCTCAAGTCCATCCATGAACTTCAACTGGTCCAGAACTCCGCAGCTCGCATCATCTCCAGAACCCCCTCCATTAATCGCATCACTCCTGTCCTTCAGCAGCTTCATTGGCTCCCGGTTAAATATCGCATCAACTTCAAAATTCTGCTCCTCACCTTTAAGGCCATCCATAACCTCGCTCCTCCGCACCTCTGGAACTCCCTCCCACCACACATCCGTCACATCGACTCTCTCTCCATTTTTAAATCTCATCTAAAAAAACACATCTTTTTAAACTGGCATACTCAGTCTGATCATTCCCTCCCAGTCTCTTAAATCCACTACATCCTGTACATTTATCTTTTTAATGTTAAATTTATCGATGTGTTGTTACTTTGTTGTTTTTATCTCTGCTTTGTAAGGTGACCTTGAGTGTTTTGAAAGGCGCCTTTAAATAAAATGTATTATTATTATTATTATTATTATTATTATATTAGTACTCAACTTTTTTTTCCAAAATTCAAAACTTCTGCGTGGAACATTTTTGGATCATTTTTCACGTGATGAGACGAGGAAATAAATGTCTATGGTGCTAAAGACATCAAAAGTGGGTGGCCTGTTATATGTTACTTAGTGAGCCCAGTTGCAAAAACACTAACTTTTATGAGATACACTAAAAACTCTATTTATTTTGCATCAATAGACTAAAAAGGTTAAGCTTCACTGCTGTGAGCTACACATCAGCCTCTTGAAGCAATTTTTTTTGCTAGTTTCTTTCACACCAGCAGATGGCAGCCAACACCCATGAAACTAACCAAACTTTAATAGCTGTGACCAAGTGTGTGTTTGCATGTTCATGTGTGTATCTATGAGGGTGTTTGCTCTCCACCTTGTTTGTCAGGCTGATGAAGGGAAGCAGCCATGCCAGGGTGAAGAGGGATGCCTGCTGGCAGATGAGGCTGCAGCAGAGAAAGAGATTGGCCATGGGAGGCATCGAGGACAGAAAGAGAGAAAAGAGAGTGAGTGAGGGAAGAGAGAGGAGAAGCAGACAGATTGAGCAGAGTGGAGGAGGGAGAGAGATTGATGAGGGAGGTGCTGTGAGTGGAGCAGTGATGGCAGCATCTGCTTGTTAGTCTAAGATAAAACTCCGCGAGCCATAGAGGATGGGCTCCATCCATTAGCTGGCCAGGCACTCAGCCAGATGGCCCGGTCCACGGACATTCACTGCTGCTGGGAAGAGAGAGGAGGCGGCGGCTCCTCTGGACCCATCTGTATAAATGTGCCAGAATGTTAATGCACGGCACATATCATAGTCTTCTTCACAGGGTGCCACAGTTCATCTGCTCAGGAATGATAAATATGTAAAAGCTGGTGTAAGTGAGACATGCTGAGGGCTTTTTTTGATGACTAGTACGGATAAGGACTGTTTATGAAAACACAGAAGTAAACATCAAGTAGAGGTTTTGACTTCACCTGTTTAAAGAGCCCAAGTAACAAAAAGTAAAACTTGGTTTTTCCTTTTTCTCACATTCACACCTACAGAAGTCTGTCTGTTTTTTCTATGTAAGGAAAGGTTAAATCAGTGGGAGTGTTGGAGAAGTGTTCAGCAAAGGAGGCATGTGGCTGCTTCAGAGATTTTATTCTCTGCCTAGAAAACTTTTTTTTTAATAATAATATAGGAATATACGTAAATGACTAAATAATCAAGAACATTTCTCAAATGTGAACACCATTTCAACAAAAACGAACCTACCGTAAAACAATTATACTTTTGTGTTCCAGATAATCTGACAGAAAGTGAAGGCAGTGGTTCAGGTAAGCACACATATCATACCAAACTCTCTCCATATTACTCATTTGTAAACTTTGTCATCTGTTGACATAAATTACTTTTTCATTTCCATGAAGTCCTCTTCTCTTGTAACTTTTAGCCCTTTTTGCATGAATCTGTTTTACTCATCACTTATTGGAAATTCAGTGCAGCGTTTCCCACACATCCATTTTGGTTTATCAGATAACACGGGGACATCCACTGAGGACAGCTCCGAGGAGGAAGAGGAGGACAAAGAGGGGAACGAGGACTCTGGTTAGAGACACTCTTTAACGTCTTGATCACTGCATTATATGCACTAGGGATGGGACAAAATATTAATACGGCAATATATTGTCATCCTGTCTCGTGTGATACAATTATCAAATGTCACTGCACCTCTAAGGCATTTAACTTTGCAGAGACTTTCTTTAGTCGTTTCATCATCTCGCAGCCAATTGCCAAAAGAACTTCAGACCATAAAGAAGGGACACAATACACTCGATCGCTTAAAGCTCCTTTAAGGAAATGTCGGTTTCTGCCACCTTTGTGCCCCCTGTGGACAAAGGGCAACCTCTTATCTCTTTGTGCAATGTGTAAGATGAATTTTTTTGCAAAGAATCGTAGTCACCCATTTAGTGTGTATAACTTAACGAGTGCACAGTGAATCACTTTGTCTGACACCTACCCTGCAACAGCGATTTCAGGCATTAGAAAAAACTAAATGTATATAGTCAATCTTGTTGCTGATGGTCTTATTTGCTTTTGTAGGTCATATAGAAGAATCTGTATTAATGTCAGTCACTCTTTTAACCAGTTTAAAACTCCTCACAGTTGCTTTAAATATGTTAAAAGGAAGATTTTGTCAGCATTGGACCAAGTCAGGCTAGCTGTTTCCCACTGTGATCCACCCGTTGTCACAAGCTATGCTAACTTGCAGCTTGCAGATTCTTTATATAAACTGTAAAAACGTGAGGATGGTATTGTCCTCATCCAACTCAGCAGGGAAGCAAATAAGCATCATTTTCAAAATGTCCATCTCTTTTCTCATCTCCCCTTCTTTCTCACATTTTCTCACCAGAATCCTATGCTGGGAAGGATGGAGGAGAAGAAGGTAATTATCACCACTGGCATTTTTAAACCCTTGAAAATCTTTATAACCTGAGATTTGAACCGAGTTGATCTCCTTCTTCTTCTTCTCCTTCTTCTTCTCCTTTGCAGACAATGAAGAGGCCGATGCGGAGGAGTCTAAAAGAGGTACGACACTTCACGAGACAAATATTAATACCTCCCTTGTGAGATGAAGCTACTGATCAGCTTTTGTTGTGTACACTGAGACTGCCATGTTTGCTTGTTGCCGTGGTTACCATGGATTAAGTGGTTACTCAAAGGACTAGAGTCACAACCCCATCTTTACAGCATCAATACTACATAATTATGCCATATGACTGATGACTTTTTGGACCATGGTATATTTTAACGTGTAATTGAACGTGCACCTCCCTCTCTGACTACCCAAAATAACTTCCACAATCTAAAACGTTTGCCAGAGTCTTAACACAGACATTTGGCGTCATGTTTTTTATACAGTAATATTGGACTTGAATTATTTAATCTTCCAGAGTCCGTTTCGAGACCTGGAGCCCAGGCTTCTAATGGGAAAGGTAAGCAGAAATCTTATAATAGAACATGATTAATGTTCTGCAAATTGGGTTATGTGCCTTGTACGACATCATTACATTTTTTTGTGTGTCCTGATAGATGAGAGGAATAAACACTGCTGTGAAAAATGCAAAGCTATCCAGCAGGTAAGCTCAGAAACCAAATACCTTTCTGACATAAATGTTACATATACTTGCACAACCTGTCATATATACACATTTATATACCTTCTCTTATTATTTTATTATTTTAAAAACAAACTATGTTGTTTTTTTTGACAGAGCCGCAGCCATGAGCTTGTTACGCCAAGGAAGATCAGTAAGGGGCGATTACAGTGAGTACCACAGATCAGATCTGCTCTGTTCGCACTCAAAATGATTCTGCATGTGAATCATCAATGAATGTTCATGTTTTTTTAGGGTTCAGCTGGAAGGAGAGGGCACGTATGAGTGTTCGGTCACAGGTTTGGTGTTTGAAGCGTCAGAGCAGGTCCTCCTACGGTACTCGGTCTTGTCCTGGTCCAAATTTGGCGCTTTCCTGCGGGACTCCTGGAAATTCGCAGGACCCATCTTCAACGTGGACACGGTCGATAAAGATGCTTCTGTCCTCAGATCCATCCAGTTCCCTCACTCTGTCTGCCTCGCGGGTGAGAACAGATTTCATGTTGTCTGTGTTTAATATTGAATTAATTTAAGTGAAATTACCAATCTTGAGGCCTTACAATAAATGCTTATTTTCAGAAAGTATCACAAACTTCACCTATAATTTACAGCTGCTCAAAATGAAAGATAAAACCCTTTTTTTCAAAAATGTCATCCTCACACAGATCCAGAAAATGAGATGACATTCAGTGTCCTGCACATAAAAGACAACCGTCCGCTCATTGAGCCCACAGTGGACCACTCAGGTAGTCATGTGAAGTGGAACGTGTCGTCCCTGTCGCCCGTGGGTCCGATAATTCAGACAACCCAGTCCGTGGAGCACCACGGGGTGGTCCTAGTCTACAAGCAGCTGGGCAGTGGCAACAACAACTACAGCTTCCATGTCTACCTGGCCACCAACAGTGCGTCTGACATCAAGGTAAGCATTGGTGAATATTGTGAAGTTACTGTTATAAAGTCATCCTAGACATGGTAGTTGATTAATTTAAAAATAAAGGTAATTTCAAGTGAAAAACAAAACTTTAGTAGTTGAAGATTCCTGTTGAGTTTTTTGTTGTTGTTGTTGTCTTTCAATGTCCTGGTATCTGTTCCTTTAAGGTGATCCATTTCTGAGGTTATAATTATGGATACATCCCACACAATGTCATAGTAAAAATTGCTATTTTTTTTAAATGCTCTTCTTAATCCCAGCTCCTTGAGACAAATATATTACACATTTAATCAGCATCTCTTCTGCACTATTAAAAAACAACGTTAAGGAGCCAAAGTCAAAGTGAAAACCTCCTTGTGACTCTCCACCTGAAGCACCTTTTCTTTTTTTAAGGGAGGAATTTTTGCATTCCCTACAGCAAAAATACAACAAATTTTAAAAAAACTTTTCCTTACGCGCATAGAAGAAAGAAATATTCCAATCATGAGATCATCACCTGAGTCTACCTAAATGTTTCTTTCATGATTTTCAATTTGACCAATCAGATAAAACTCCAGCAAAATGCCTGTAAGATCTGTGAAACTGCATGTGGGGAAAAGAAGAACAGAATGATTGCCACAACTTTCACTTCATGTTTAGTTGTTTTAAGTCTGTACTGGCGTTGTTGCTGTGGTTCTTCAAGAATAGAATCGGATTCCCACGCTTTTGTAATACACTGTAGCAGAAATCAAACTGAAATTTGATGTGATGTTGTAAGACTTTGTAACCAGAATGCAAATATACTGTATTACTTAGTCATTGGTATCTAGTCAAGGCATCACTAACCTGGGGCCTGTTTCAGAAAGAAGGTTCAACAAACTCTCAGTCTAACCCTGAGCTCTGAGTTTTGGGTTCCAGAACAGCTGATTTCAGTTCATTAAATGGACTCTGAGTAGGTTCACTCGGTGTTCAGCGCGTGCACCACAGCTATCAAAAGCCAACATTATTGGAGCCCTGATACTACAATTCACCATGGCAACAGGTGACAAAAAAGAGGTTGTTGCATTTGTACCCTTTCGAAATATACATGTTCATGTGGACATACGGTAAATATGATCAGGTTTTAAGAAGAAAAAAAATAACACTGCTGCAGCAGCAAACAAGAGAGAAGTGGTGTGAGAGAAAACTGCTGCTCGCGTAACGTAGACTATTCAATTCATATTTAATAAGAATGATAATATTGCAGGTCAAAACTGGTGGGATGGTATTACACCTAAAAAATGTTTTCATTAAGATGCGATCCAGCAGGATAAAAGCGACTTGAAAGCAGCTCAAAATTAAACATAAGAACAAACTAAGCTCATGGTGGTAGCCTCCCTTATTTTAATCATATTTGACATATTAAACAAAGTAGGCTTGCCTACATTTCTTTCAGTGTCTATTTGAATGTGCATTAGCTTTATACCCAACACAATGCTGTATTCACACACATAGGCTAAATGTCCTCTCACCTTCATCCTGTTTAGCTTATTAATTAGCCCTAATTAAATTCTCCCAACGTAAATGTAGCCTTGTTCCCTGCAGAGTATTCAGCCCCTTCATCTCGAGGCTCCTCGACTGAAAGACATGCCATGTTCGACAAAATAGTTGGTTTTACTGTATATAGTAAATGTTTTTTCATTTTAATATAGTATGTCTAACATATAATATTGAAACAACCTGGATTTTTATTCAGACAAACGGTGAGTATCCACTTACACGTGCGTGATACGGACTGAATGAAAGAATGAGGAAATGAAACTATGAAGCGTTTCTGGCTCTGAAAGAGCGAGGAGACAGAGAGAAACTCTGGGTTCTTTGGAGAAACCTAACCCCCGACCAGGTTAGGTTCACAGACTCAGTTACCATAGTAACTGACTCAGAGCTAAAATTACCTTTCTTTCTGGAATGGGCTTGAGTTACCCCTCTTTTTCGGGCTTGAGTGACCCCCCTTTCATTTCAGGTTTATCAGACTCAGAATTTGCAGTAAGCCTGCTTTCTGAAATGGGCCTCTGGTGAAATTCAATGCAAAATAGCGAAATTGATCAAAATAGTTTGATTCGGCTGCTGTGTGTATGACCGTAAGGCCACTGCGTAATTCTGATAGCTACATGACGAAAGCACTCAGTCATATTGTGCCGCAGTGCTGCTGAGGTCACTCAGGAAGTGTGTGAGGGTGTGTGTGAAAGGATGCAGCTGGTGAATAACTTCACCAGGAAACATGTTATAATTCATGATTTCTCATATGATGAGTTTATTCATAACTAATAATGTAACTAAACTATTCATTGGTTTCCTCTTTTGATACGCCTTTCAATCCTACTCTGATTAACTATGATTCAGCTCGACAGTGACTTATCTTGTGTCTGTCTGCTATCTTGCTAATGTAAACCAGGATATACGCAAGCAGGTGCAGGGCTACAAGAACCGCTACATCCGGATAGAGAAGCCCCCCACATGTAAACTGGACGAGGGGACGTATCGGCTGCTGAGCGAGCCGGAGGGAGAGATCAAACCTGAGGTGTGTGTCTCTCTTTTTCATATAGATGTGTATCAAAAGTAACAGCATCATCATGTTAGGTATTGGCTGCATATGCAATTGTTATTTAAACTCAACTCAACTCAATAAATTTCATGTCCACCAATCAGTCCTGACAGCATTCTAAAAAAACCTTTCATTGAATCAGTTTTAACTTTTAATATCACAACCTGGTTTACATTCACGGCAATCCATTAAGCAGGATCATAACAATGAGCAGTAAAATAATCAGACAGCAACAGGAACCACTAATCAGCATTTACAACAGGAGGACAACACTAGAGCCTAGACTAGCCTCAGACAGCACACAAACACTTTGTAATCCATACATCCCTCTCCCCTCAGACCCCAGGTACAGATCTCTCACCTTCAGGAAGAAGAGAGTCATGTCAAGCTTTGTGACCTCATCCATCAGACTTATGAAATTAAACACCACTCTTTAACCTTTCGTAAAATTATTTATTACCTATTTATCATGCCTTTAATATATCTCACAAGTCAACATGAATGTTTTTTTCATTTTCAACCCTAGAATCTTTAGCATTATTTATTGCTATTCTGTCACGTATCATTTCTTATGGCTTACAAGCTTCACTCACTCAGGACTCTTTGATTGCACTTTGGATGTTGATATGTGATACGTGTGTGTGTGGTTTGTTTTTGTACTTTGCTGTCATTCATGTGAGCTGTGTGTGCACTGACGCTTCTTTTTTTTTTATGCGACTGAAGTTCCTAACGGATAAATCATGTGATTTGAATTGTCTCTGTGCAGGATTTGAAATTCACCCTTGCTGTGACTAAGATGAAAGGCTACTTTGAAGCTTTCTTTGAGCAGCCTCCTCCCTTTAAGTTGTCTCTCGTAGAGATCGACACTGATGAGACTGTATGGTCAGCCACCATCAGAGAAGGTAACCGTCAGTTTGGTCTCACTCTGGAAGTATTTTATGATTTGCAGGCGAATACTTCACATCTTGGTGTTGGCACAAACAATTACTATACTTCATTGAAAACCCAAAGTTTGTCACAAATGTTCTTGTGTTTGGATGAAATGGATCATATTGTGTTAATATTAACCTCAAAGTGTTGACTGCTGTTTTTTTTCTTCTTGTGTCATTAAGTTTCTACTTCAGAGGGATTTTGTCTTTTTTGTCTTTTTCTATTCTTAGCTGACTTTGTGGGTGACACAGAAAAGAAGCCAAGGAAAAGGACAAACAGTAAGATTCCTGTTTTCCAGCACATTTTTTGTCCCTTAAATAAAATCTCTGTCTCATCTAATCTAATCTCTGTCTGTCACAGGCAGGCGGGGGAGCAGCAGCCCGTCAGAAGAAGAAGAAAAAGGCTGTAAAAGACCTCGATGGCGGGACGAAACAGGTGACTTTACTCACTCTTACAAACTTGGGGAAACACTGACGCACAACTTTGAGTTTGGCCCCAGTACTAATATTCAGTACCTACATATGTGTGTCCAGATGGAATGAAAACAGGGACCACTCAGGGTCAAGACATGTCGGAGAAGCAGCTACTTCAGGTGGCCAAGCGGCTCGGGAAGGAGTGGAAGCAGGTGGCCATCTATCTGGACTTGAACTCCAAGGACCTGGACGAGATCCAGGCAATAGAGAAAGATGTGCCCATGCAGAAGCTGAGGATGCTTGTGGAGTGGAAGAGAAGGAGGCAACCGGGAGAGGCAACGGCATATCACCTGTGGAAGAGTGTGGAGGATCTGGAGGACCTGCCCAATGAGGTCTATCAGACTCTGCAAGGTAAGGAATTGTGGATATACATATAGACGTCCTCTAAATCGAATAATGATGGCTGATAACCCTTAACACCAGAGTAAAATTGTAAGATGATTTATCTATATTGTTAGCAAATGCTAATATCAACATGCTAATATGCTCACTGTGTCAATAACATGCTTATGTTTATGAAGTTTAACATATTAGTTAAGTCTGTCAGCACATACACATTAGCTTATTTTCTCATAACACAAAGTAAAGCTGAGGCTAAGGGCGTTTCATTATTTTTGTAAATATTTGATCAGAAGTCAAAATACTGGAAATATTGAAATTTGACCTGAAGATGATAAAAGATAGTTAAAAATACTTAAATTGAAACTTCCACAATCGCAGAAGTTCTTACAATTCATTGTGAGGTGGACATAAGTGAATCTAATTTCGTTACATTTCATATAAAGGTTTTTTACAGCATGTCACTGAAGTGATAAAAAATGTCAATAAAAAGTCAGGGAGTCACCAAATTCTGATTCATGATTAATCTTCTGTGGCTGTGAATTTCTGGACACATTTTGTGCCAATCCACATCAAGCTTTTTGAGATATTTACTTAACCGAACTGGTCGACAAACAAAGCAACATTTTCATTCAGAGCCACATGGGACTAATTAATATTCCAATGATTTTGCTGGATACAACTTTAAAACTTTGCTGGTTTTTCTTAGTGGAACACTTTGAATTGTTTTGCCTGCTTAGACTAAATAAACTATTTTCTGGCACCATATCATTGATGTAGAATTGTATGATAGCTAGCAAAACCTAGTTGGCTCTAAAGATAATAACTTGTAACAGGCACTTGTCTTTTTCTTTTAAAAACGTTCACGTGTTTGTATTCATGAATAGATTCATCTTTGTTATATTTAATAATGGCTAAACAAGTTATTTGACCTTGTTTTGTTTTTCTTCAGACATGATGAACAATCGAGCAGCTAAGTGAAAAAGATTGGACTTCCATTGACTGTTGGATTTCTGTTGCTCGAAAAAAAAAAATCTCAGGAATACAACAAAGCAAAGCAAAGTTGACATACAGACCAAACATCAGCTTGATTCTCACTCACTGAGTGATGGTTTATTTTAAAGCTGTATTTCATCAGAAGAGCCACAGTCTTAACATCTGGTGAGCGTTGTCCCAACTTTAGTTCAAGCGTCATCTTTCCTGTGATGCTTACAGGAACAGACTGAACCTACAGCTTCCTTTGTTTAGCCTGGATTTCATTCTTTGCATTTCAGGATTAGAAAAATGACCAGTACAGGTAGAGGTGTAGAGGTCATTGAGGTATTTAGTAGCTAATTATGTAGCCAGTAACAGATGTACTGTACTGTAGGTGCTGCAGTGTTGAGACTGCAAAAGAAATAGAAAAAACAAACTTGTGTATCTTATTTCACTTGTAAATATTATGTTTGTGGGACTTTTTTATAAAAGAATAAGGCATTACACCACTTTTGACTTCCCAAAGTCAACAGACTGAAATACTAAGGACTTTTGAGTCTCATGTATTGTTATGTTTTTGCACTCTGTCTTGTATATATTTGTTTTCTTTTCAAACTTGTGATCTATTTTTTTACGTCTTATTTTTTAAACGTTTTTTTATATTGTTTTTTTTTTTTTTTACTTTTGATAACTGAATATGTAAAACTTGATCTATGTAGTAATGTTCAAATTTGACTTGAATTATGAATCCATTCTTGCCCTACTGGAACGCCGATGTCTTTGTTGATGTCATGTAAATAACATTTGTGTGCATTTCAGAAGTATGCACTGTGCTAAAGAAAAACAAAAACATTCACAAGCGATTCGGGGATGAATTGAATACCCGTGTAAGTGCAGCTACAGCTTGGCGACATTAATTTACTTTTATGAGACATCTTTTCAAGAAGAATATCATAGCTGCAGAGCTTAAAACTCTTTAGATCTGTACAAACAAACAAACTGTACCGTAAGATGCCTGTGGAAATAGTTCACTTAGACATTCTCACCAATCTTTGTTTCTGTCGATATTGTTTGGGAGAAGCTGCAGAAAAGTCGTATTGAATGTTGAGTCTGATCTGTTCTTCCTTATCAACAATGTTTACATCAGAGAACATCAACATGTAACCACCAACAATCACGCCTGTAATTTTTGCACTTGTTTCACTCACGTCAGAGCCCATAAGAGGAATTGTGAATAATCCTAAAGAGAAAAATGTTGACTGAATTAAACATTATAATGTCTCCCTTTTTTACTTCAGTACATCTGCAATGTTATCTGTGATTAAAGCTCCTGTGATGAGTTTTTAACTGGTTATAAAACAGGCTGAATATATTATTGATGCCTCTTTGTGTCCTACAAAAGCAAACAAAACCATCAGCATGAAGATAAATGATGTCTATAGCGTCATTTTAAGATCAGAAATATCTCAAAAATTCGATCAATTTTAACTGTTAAAGACGCAGAGACAATCTTACATGCTTTTATCTCATCACGTCTTGACTACTGTAACAGCCTTTTTTTGTATTTTTCCTAATACAAAACTAAAGGGGATAGAGCGTTTGCCGTGAGGGCTCCAAGACTGTGGAACGACCTGCCCGAGGAGATCAGGTCAGCTGAATCAGTCATCACTTTTCAGTCCCTTCTTAAAACACACTTTTACCGACGAGCCTTTCCTGATTTTAGTTGATTTTAAATTGTTACCTGAATTCCTTTAAAATAGTTTTTTACAGTTCTTTTAAACAGATTTTATATTTTAAAGTGGCTGTTTATTCTTAATCTTACCCTGTCTATTATTCTATGAGCTGCCTGTTTTTACATTTGTTTTGCTGTCCTTGTAAAGCACTTTGTAACTTGTTTTTGAAAAGTGCTCTATAAATAAAGATTATTATTATTACTAATAAAATACCTGAAACCACTGCCGCAGCGTAGGTGTCACACAAAGTGATTTAGAGCACACAACAGAAGCTGACCTCTTTTTTTTTCTCAGGAAAAGTTTTCATTTAGTAATACACTTGACTTTTAAAAGTAGGCAGTAAGAGTTTTTTGGGGGGTCAAGAAACTACTAGATGAGACGTACCACTTTGTCCACAAGGGGGCGCGAAAATTGACACAGAATTCCTCACAGGAGCTTGAAGTTAATACTTAAATTGACATTTGTAACCAGTTTTACTAAATTATTTTAAATTCTGCACAAAGAAACACCAAAATCACTATCATAAATACTTTATTGACAGAATAAAACATCACATGCCACCAAATAAATAAATAAATAGATGTAATAAATAAAAATAAAATAAATAGATGAGATACATTCCCCCAAATATTGGAATACTTTCATAAATCTAGAGAGACCAACATGGCCTCCACTGCTAAACTTAGCAATACTTTGTCACACACTGACAGTTGTTCAGCATGTGCAGTGTAAAGAACTACTCAATATAAGTGTAAATGTTTGTAGTGAAAGGTCAGGAAGGCTTGTTCACTTGTGATGAATTAAAGGAGAAGAGATATTGTTAAAATGTTTGGTGTGATGATGAAGATGAAGGTTGGTTACTCCCGATGGTCTCCTGAGGCAATGTAGCCCAATGCTCGGTTGATGGTGATGGTTCGGACATAGAAGCCTCTCATCATCTTGCACATCTCCTGCCTGTTACTGAAGCTGTTGTCTCCCCACAGCTGAGCCACGTCCTCCTAAGAGACAATGCAAAGGGAAAAAGATGAATACACAAAAAGAAATCACCCTAACTTTCCGTAGTGTCTTAAAAGAGATAGATTTGATATCAGTTTTCCTCAAAGAAGATGAGGAGTAAAGGCAACACATAAAAAAAGAAAGATTAGAAAAATACCTCTGAGGAGTCCTCTTCATCCGGCATCAGGGAGCAGTTCTGCATAAACCAAGGAAGATTTCATCAGGCTACTTTCAAAATGTTGTTTCCCTGGAGGATCTACTTCACCATTTCTGCCTTTAGATTGTGATTTTTTTTTTATATATCCCTCCCACACATGCATAATCAACACACCTTCCTCAGGCTCTGTATTATTCCCAGAGTTGGGCTCAGAAGTGCATCTTCTTCCTCAGGACTTCTGAGCTGGGAGCTCAGGTAAGACTTAATAGCAGCAGCATAGTGAGCCAAGTCCTTCATGATGTTACTCAGACATTCGCTCTGTAAAGACAAACAGGAGACATTTCCCATCAGCCATCTGTCTGGTGTCAATGTAAAATGTTCTTACTCGGATGTTTATAGAGCAGATTTACAACAAATGTGAAACTTTTATTTATAACCCTGGAACAAAACTGTCACTGAATGTACATATATGCAAATATATATTATTTTTATTTTATTTAAATTACCATCTACACGTACTCTTTAATGTAAATACTGTAAAAAATAACTACCTCATGTTCACTTCAGCATCTTTTTTGCACTACTCACCACTGCACTATTATCTTATTTAGCCTTGTACATATTAGTCTTTAATTCTGTTTATTTTTAAGTTTATTGTTGATATTTAATGTTTTTTACCTTCGTACAAAGAGAGCACAGTCTACCGAAGTTAAATTCCTTGTGTATTAAACATACCTGGCCAATAAAGCTGATTCTGATTCTAAACTTTTTTCAATAAAACACATATTGGATTTATAGTTTACAATCGTATAATACATTATGATATACTAAATCAACATCCTAAAAACATTTCAAAGGACAAAATTGACTGATTCATACCTCACTGAAGGTTGAATTTCTTTGCATCATGCAACCTTGGTTCTGTGAAGGAAAAAAACATTTAGAACAAGATAAATATTTGTAGGGAATTAATTTATTTTACTGGTCAAGTCAAGAGCCCTAATGTATCTTTGGACTAAACACTGGATTTATTAAATATGTACCAAGTTGGCGGCAGATATTTTCTAAAACAGTTATATACAATAATAAGTATACACAGTAATACAAAAATGTGCACTAAGGAAAGCAAAAAGTTTCCCGTTTAAACCGTGAACTCGTCTTATTAATAATTCATTATTTGTATCACTGATAAATCAACATGTGTTACCTGAGCCAGATTAGGTGCACAGGCCAGTGCTGTGTCAGTTTTACTCCTCAGCACAATCTTATTGGAGTGGATGCCATAACACAAAACATCCTGCATCACACAAAAAACAACATGAATTATTAACAGTATAGAAGGAAACAAATAGAAAGGAAAGGAAGAATAACTTTTCAGCGGTTTAAGTACTCACATTGTTGAGTAGATCCGTAACATTCAGCAGGAGGTTCTTGAAGAGCGATGAACAGTCTCTGCACTTCTCTGTGCTCAGCGCACGCACTGGAAGTCCTAAGGACGTGCGCGTGCCCAGGGTAAGCAGCAGCAGCACACAGCTGGAGAAGTCTGCATGTAGAGAGAATAGCAACAAATATCAACAAAAGCGACTTTTAGCTGCATAACACAGTGAGAACATCTCGTATGTGAATGTGTGTTTAGGGTTATATGACTTACAGATGTTAAAGATTGCCATCTTTCTGATTGGATCGATATCTGCGCTGGAGTCTGTTGAATATGCAGCTCTGTGATGCAGCCTTCTTATCTGATGGATTTATATATAGGCTTTTTTTCTGTGGGGATTCCCTGTTTCGGCTCTCGGCCTTCATGAGTGCCAGCAAGAAAGAAACTAAAACGTCATGTTGTAGTTTTTTCTCGTCAATCTTCCAGCTCATATTGCTGAGTGAAAAACGGGAAGTCAAGTCAATGTGTTCATACCCGTAGAGAGGTAAAGGGTCAAGTCCAGAGGTGCTGTTTGTCAACAGGCAAGGCAGGCAACTGCTTGGGGCCCCAGACCAGAAGGGGGCCCCTGAGAGCTGACAAACTTTAAATCACATTAGTTGCTCAAAATGTGCACATTTTTCAATGACAGTAGGAAACCTACCTAAGGAGCCCACCCCAGCTGCACTCTCTCTCATTGCCCTGCTAAGCGTTGCATGCAGTATTACTGTGAATAACCAAAGTGTAAAACAAAAAAGAGAGAAAAAATAGGAAGAGGAGTTTGCATCGGGACACTGGCAGACATAATGGTGATGAACACTGGTAGGTGGGCCCCCCCCCATAAATGTTTGCCTAGGGCCCCAACAGACTCTAGAATCACCACTGGTCAAGTCAAAGTGTGATCTAATAGTGATATTTATGTAGACACAATGAGGTTTTATATCAACCTACACCTGTGCATAAGTGTACAGGCTATATATAACTCAACATGAGAGCATACTTATTATAAAGATCATCTTCGGTTGCGTTTTCCCGCAGAAATAAATAACTTCACTCTTAAAATTAGGAATCAGTGCAGGTTTAAAGGAAGTATCACCAACGTGAACGATAAGAATAATATTAGCATCTAAGACCTCAACCCACATTTGGTAAGTATATTTACTTAAATGACACTAGCATGACATCATATTGCTCTTCCAGTCATGTATATGAATTTGTCCTGAGGAGTCATTCATTAAAAAAACTGTTGGAAAGTGAATAATAATGAAATTAAGTTTCATGGGGGCTGTTCAGTAAATTAAAGGGTAGGTAAACCCAGGCTCAGCTGCATCAAGGGGCAGTTATGTTGCCCCTCTGACTCATTCATGATGTTTCATTCACAAGATGATTGTTGTTCGGTGCAGGACTTACTCTAGCGCTGACACATTGTATGTATGTATTGTATGTAACCCACTGAATCTTAGGTCAAAGGCTCTGGTGAAGTCACAGCAGAAGAGGGTTCTTTGCACCTCGCACACACCTTGCACAGGTGAAAATGTCAAACAGAGGAGAATACAACAACTCCCAGAAATAACTCAATGCTCAAATACTACTTTATAGTTTCAATTCCAGTGTCAAAGTAAAATTAAAGGTACTGTATAACATTTGGAAAAAGCTCAAATAATACTTAAAGCATGACCTCATTCTCTTGTCACCTTTCAGTCACAGTTTGTTTTGTTTCAGGCACATTTTGAAAGAAAGTGCATTCTCTGAAACTTCAGTGGTTAGTGAGTGGTTAGGAGGAGTTTCCTGGCCTTTCTCCAGCTCTGCTACTGAGTGAAACTCACCTTCCCTCTTCGAAAAACAAAATATGGTCAAGGAGAAAAGGTGACCACGCAGAGAGGAGGGGGAAGTTCCTAAGAGACATATTTTTTTTTAACAAGAAAAATGCCGTTGTATTCATTACTCAACCTTACTGTAATTTAGAATTATTCAGAACAAACTCGTTTCTGACCGCTAGTGAAAATGTATCAGCATGCCTTTTTCATGTGAAAGAAAATATGCAAATAACTGTGACTTCAAGGGGTTGCCCAAATCAGTACACTGTCCCTTTAGGAGCTTCAAACCAATCCCACTGAGAGTGAGAGACTAACAAGGAGTTGAGTCATGCAATGTGTACTGCGCGGATCTTTTATATTCTCACTGTCGTGATTACACTTCCAGTGTATATCAGAAAGAGGAAGCTCATGTGAAAGAGGGAATTCAACCAACAGACCTGCAACTAAATAAAAAAAAGTACAACAAAGCAACATATATGAAACAAAGTTTATTCTTTATTTTACATATCTGTACATAAACATTTCTTCCCTCAAATAAAGTTTCTGATTACAATAGGATGAAAACAATATTAACACACTTATTCATTTAAAATGACTCGTGTCAGAGAATCAACATTCACAAAATGTTGAAGAGCAATTAGAGTGAACGTATTACCAAAAGCTACGACTCCACTACAAGGCAGGCATGTTTCCTTTTACACTCTTTTAGCACCTTCAAATAAACATCTCTCAGTTGAAAACTACCATTTGTGCAGAATAAAAACAGGTCGACTTTGAAATACTTTAAAATTACCGTCCAACTTAAAATGGTCTGAAGAAGTTAGTTTCCACCGTTTTTTCTTTTTTTTCTCAATACAATGTTTCTTTTTTTTCTCATGACTGACTTTCTACTAAATTTTTCACTATTATTTTATTTTTTCCCACAATTTTTTTTTTTTGCATTTGACAGTTATAATTTAGTGGCGAATGTAGAAAGTTAAAAAGAAACGATCGCAAAGCAAGGCCGATCACTGCACAGGAAGCTGGGGACAGAATCCATGACGACACACAATCAGTTTCCTCTTCTCCCAGGAAGCAGGCAGTGCTCCTTCGTCCTTGGCGCTGGGAGAAAACCACAGAAGCAAATGAAAGAGGGGCGGCCTCCTCCTCCCGTGCTGCTGCCACAATAGGAGTCAGTGGGTTTGACAGGAAGGTAGACATTGGGAGACGCCAGGGACGCAGCGAGGAGAGCAGAGTACTCAGGACAAGCGGGCAGGATTTGGATGGAAACAGGGCAGAGGTGGAATAAGCCAGAGGGGGGAAAGTCTGGTTTGGAGCGGGAGCTTCAGCTTGGCACAGGGGAGCAGGGTGGAGCAGGGACCGGCATCTTATTTTGAGAGGGTCCTCTCTGCCATGTGTTTCTGCTGGCTCTCAGCATGCCTGGAGAATAGAAAAGGAGCATATAGTCACTTATAGGATAGGATAGGTCTCGTCATAGTTATATATTTTTTATAATCAAATTTCTAAAAAGGGTCAGAACCAAATGTGTTTTACTCCCACTAAAACTTATTGTATGTTTAATGAAGTCAAAAGGTTGAGACATAAAATAATGTAGAACTGGTTTTGGACATTTTAATTTGATCACTTTCCTTCTTTACTTTACTTAATAAGAAAATAGTTGTATTTTTATTTCTCTTAATACATAGAAATAAAAAGGTTGCTTCAGTGTATTATCACCTGGTGAGGTCCTCTATGTCGACCAGCATGGCATCCTGCTCCATGTGTAGTTCATCCCGAATCAGTAGCAACTGTACGAGCTCCTCATTCAGACCTGCAGTGGTGGATTATATAAAAAATCATATAAACACAGAAGTATTGCTGTGACAGGACAGACATTTGTCAACATTGAATTTACAACAGGGAACTACTTTTAACACCACAAGGATCACAGTATTGTTTTTTATATTTAGATGTTAGCCAAATAAAGTTTGGTATGTTATCGCATGAAATCTCCCACCATTGCTTCATAAAGTAATTTCATGAAGCCATTAAAAGAAACCTGTTTCTGTGGTTGTTTTTCTCATCACAGCAGACAATATGATTCACTTCAAATTGAGTTCTTTAGGGGAAAGTCTGTTTTGTAAGTCCATAATTTTGGACTGAGGGGGATTTTTGGATCTATTGTATGTAAGACTAGAGATTATTCATCCCTGAATACCAGGGTCAATGATCTATACAGTGCAGTAACAGTAAACAGTCAGGGGAAGCTGTTAACTACACTTTGACAGTTTGACAACTGAATTGACAAACATATGAAAATACTTTCACATTCACTGAGAAGGGTTCAGGTCAGTGTGCACGTTTTTCCCCATTCGCTCTCTTGCTCATTTCTTCTTGCTAATGAAAGTAGAGGTCAGTGATGCATGTGTGTATGTGTGTGTGTTTAAGTACTGTATGTATGAGTGGTCAACTCACTCTCAATCTGGGAATGAAGGTCATTGACTATAACCTGCAGCTGCCCCAGTGTCATGTCTCTCAGGTCTGTGGGCTTCAGGCTTCTTTTCATTAGACACTCGCTGATGTGAGGCATGTGTGGAAGCTGTGGGAAAAACACATAGAGACACAGAAACATGAAAAAAAGCATCACATTTCCTCTAGCTGGAGGACAAAGAAATCTCATAGGAAAGTTAAAAACCAGGTTTATGACCAAACAATACTCCTGACGTATAACTAGTCTCAGAGACACGGTTACAATTTCCTTAGAGATATTTGTGTCTAACTATTAAAATCTTGCCCCCCCCACCCAAAAAGAGATGTATAAAATTGTGATGGACCTATTTAAATCTCAAAATGTATGAAAAAGTACAAATAACTGATCAGGATTTAAATCAGAATGAATTTAATAATGTTAAATATGTTCTGAAACAATCAATCACAGATTGATCAGAACATTATCAACAAAACTTGTGATAATCAATCAAGCTTTTGGTTTGTGTTGATAGGGTTCCTGCTGTGGACAAAGCCGTATCTCTTTTCTCTTTGCTGATCTTGTGCTGTACATGTGAACATACTGTTTCTCCTAAAAAATCTCCTCCTGCGAAGCGCCAATAGCCTAGCGGTTATGTCGCGCACCCAACGTACAGAGGCTACAGTCCTCGTCACAGCAGCTGAGGGTTCGAATCTGACCGTGGCCCTTTGCTGCATGTCATTCCCTACTCTCTCCTCGCAACATTTCCTGTCGCTCTACAGCTGTCCTATCCAATAAAGGCAAAAGGCTCCCAAAAAAAATCGGCTCCTGCTTCCCTTTAACAGTAAAACATCTAGCACAGTGTGAATCTTTCAAATAGCACATGTTAACAAAAGCTGTTAAAGCAGGAAAGAGTGAATTACCTCGTCTGGCACAAACCCTGTGGCAGCAGTTACACACAAAAAAACCTTTAAATAAATCTTCAATTGTGTTCACGATGGTCTCATTCGCTTTTGTAGGTTATAAAGCGACATCGGTAGTAATTACAGCCGATTCATAATGCCATTAAAACTACTCCCGACAAGAGCTTTAAACAAATCATCCAGCAGAAAAGTCAAATATTCCGTTTTTTTATACAATGAAGCCAAATGTGAGGCAATGTGGGGACATTTTACCCCTCAAAAGAGATGTTTTTTCTCTTATAAACATCTATTCTATCTATCCACAGAGGGAATAATCAAAGAATATTAATAATGAAAACAAATTCTAGTTGAAGCTTTAAATGAGCTCAAATATAGTCACAACTCCCAACTGCATGAATAACTGCTTTTAAATTGTTGCTTTGTATTCTGTTGATCATTCTGTAAAGAAAAGTGTTTCTTCTCATAATGAAATAAAAGGGAATATCATTCTTTATTTGAGGCGTTCACTGCTTTTTGGTCACAAACACTGACTTACCTAAAAAATAAACAGTAGGTGAGTTAACTGTCTACAGTAAATTCAAATTCTCCAGAATATGCCAGCGCTGCCTACATATGAATGTCCACCACCCGACTGGAGTAACCTGATTCACTTGAAAATGTATTATGTCAAACCTTTAATTTATTCTTCCTATTTCATGGGAACTTCTTAAATTCCAAAAAATTCCACAAACCTTGAGTAGTGAAAGCATCTATTATGTAACAAGGAGTAATAGAGAGTAAGAAATTACACATGATTTCCCTATGAGTAAAAATGAAAAGCTGACAAAGGTGTCAAGGAAGTTTTGGAGTTGCACTTGAGTTGTCCCAAAAAGTCCTTTTCATTTTCACGATTACCCCTTAACTAGCTGTGATGAGCGCATTCGGATTTCTCCAATCCTTCGCTGGCTTTGAGTATGTGTGTTAATGTGACGCAGCAGTCTCTTCATGTGCTCAGAGTGCAATCACACCATGTGACCAAACGACAAAGCATGTTGTGTGCTTTTCTGCTTTTTCAGTGGCAGAAATATGCAGATCATTTGCTCTTTGTTTATCATACTCTCCCCTCTGGCAACACTCCCATCAAACCAGTCTTCATTCTTTTTCTCTCCCTCCTGCACCCATTGCTCTACACACTTTCTCTTTCTCTCTCTGCATGTGCAACACTCTAAGCGTTTGCGTGCGTCGGTGTCTGGCTGGCTTGCTACTTTATCCCCACCCCTCTTTCACTTTCACATTGGCTCTGCTGCAGCTCCACTGGAGGCCGCCAAGTGTCTGTTTCAGTTTCAAGCGAGGTGGTGACTTCAGAGTGACGTAGGGAGACGTGATGTCAAAGGCAGCGTGAGTGGGTGGCGGGAAAGGTTTATACATCACTGACCGCGGTGTGAGTTTCTGTTGCACATTGGTCACGCTCTTCTCTCCCTCTGCTAATATTACTGTCAGATTGTTCAATAAAAACAAATGAACCTACAGCAGTGACTCAATATCACACTTAGACCCTGGCAGAATGAAGTGAGGTTTTACTTTGGAATCTAAATCTCTCCCTTTTTTTCTTCTCTGACTTTTTTTGCTTTCCTTAGCGCTTATGTTTGTACAGATTTGAGGGAAAAAAACACACTCCCTGTACACACAGACATTTGGATGCAGGATTACAGTGCTGGCTCAATTCCCATTCTGTGTCCTTGACAGGCGGGCGGGACAAAACAGTTTAGTTGGAGCAGCACTGTAACAGCAGAGTTATTTTCTTATGGACGTTATTAGTCTAATGTATCTTACATATCAGACAAACTTCCAAATGTTTTATTTAATTTTTAAATTAATTATGCACAATCTTTCTTTGAATTGTAATTGTTTAACAAGAAGAAGCAGAGGCTTGTTCTTTGAACAGCTTATCTTATCAAATCTTTATGGATGATTTTAGCAAAACCATAAAACAATATACTCCTAGTTAGCGTTCCAAATGTGGATCCGCTAACCATTTCAACCATTCACTCAGCTATTTAAGCTTTCTATTTCACATTTCCTGCCATTCTGATGCTCAGCTTCTTAAACTGAAGCGGAGATTTTCAGTTATTTTTTCAATATAGTTATTTTCAAATCTGAAGTTTTCGCTCAAGATAAAAAAAGCTTTTTTTCTTAAAAATAACTGTTTTACTCTCTTTATGCAACTGATAGAATAGGGCCACTTTATCATCTTGAAATTCATCCATTCATCTATCCATTATCTATACTGCTTTTCCCATTTGTGGACGTGGGGGGCTGGAGCTGATCATTGGGCGAGAGGCGGGGTACTGGACTGATCGCCAGTCAGTCACTGGGCTGACATAAAGAGACAGACAACCAGCCACACTCACATTCACACTTACGGGCAATTTAGAGTCACCAATTGACCTAACGAGCATGTCTTTGGACTGTAGGAGGAAGCTGGAGGACCCAGAGAGCACAGGGAACACATGCAAACTCCACATAGAGAGGCCCTGTCTGCCGTGGATTCGAACCATGAACCTCCTTGCTGTGAGGCATTTTGAAATTCATCATGAGAAAATGAATTCAAATTTCTTATACCAAGAACTTGAAAATATGTGCATTGTGTATTTGTGATGACACATATTGATGTAACACACTTTGAGAGAGGACAATAGCTACCTGTGTGTAACAGAAAGACACACGCCAGTTATAACACCACAGTCTGATGCATTGATCAATAAAGGGCGCTTCTTCATGAGCCATTGTCAACTCAAATCAGTTGCTGCCGTTGTCATGATGTTATCCATGCATACTTGCTCGGCACTCGTGATAATAGGAGGACATATCCATATGTTTTTTTTTGCTTCTGTATGTGAAGCTCATCATAGGATAGACAGCATAAAAACTGTTACTAGAACTAGCTAGTTCTTTCAACTTATTAAGTGCATGTAACTTATGCAGCTGAATGGATCTCTGGTGTTGTGGACATTGCGGGCGGCTGTAGCCTTAAACACATCTTAATATTCAGCGCGTGTTCGGTCCGGATGTGACAGTGATGTCTTCTGACTGCTGAGCACTGCTACATCCCTAAACACTGAAGTCAATGCTTTCCGGCATATGAATTATAGATGGACCCGGCCGAGTTGCCCTTCTCTCCTCTGAATAAGTAAAGCGTCTCTGCCTGTGAGTCCACGCAGAAATGCAGTGTGTGTTAAAGTCTCACAGTGTGGGTGTGTGGGTTGTGTGGGTTGTGACGTGTGTGTGCTCCTGAGGAGGCAGTGTGGTGGATAAAAACGTATGAAATAATGATGAGCAGGGTCATCATCAGCATCCTTCCCCTAAATGAGGGCAGAGGAAGAGAAAATATAAGGGGGAGGGCTTCCTATGACATCAACACAGCATGTATATGACCCGTTTATCTCATACAAAACTCATATGTTACTAAAACACAACCCACACATGTATTCTCCCATACTTTGACTAATGGAACAATCACTTATACCTTATCTATTAATATACTTAAATCTGATTCTCCCTTTATGGTAAAACTGTGTCTGTATGACTTGTTTCCATTAGACACAAGTTAAATTAGTGTCAGAAACATTTCTAAAGACTATGATGTTTCGAGTTGTCACTGATATTGTTATTTTAGCTACACCCTCAGAGGCTAATTACCAAAGCCTTCTTCCTTAATTATCAGGCATGCATTAATAAGCACTTCCACAAAAGGATGTGTTTGAAGCTTTCAGTTTTGCTTTCAAGCTGTCATCAGGTGCTCGTAGAGGTGTGGGAAAACAACAAGGTGTGCCAGCTGGATGCATAAACAAAGAGTATTATGATATAAGAGACCTACACTCCTTGATAAAAATACATGTGGATATGTATGACACTAGCAATTGATCAGAGGGAAGAAGCCCTTACAATTAACAATAGTACTTAAAGCCATCTCTCTTTTTTTAAATATATTGTTGGGCTATTTTTGTCCTAATTGATATGATAGTGGAAGAGAGACAGGAACTGCAGGGAGGAAAGACTGGGGGTCGACATTCAGCAAAGGGCTCAGGTCTGATTCAATGCCATGGCCGCTGCGACGAGGACTGTAGCCTCTGTACACGGGGCGCACGACATAACCACTAGGCTATCGGCGCTCCGCAGCATGCAATTTTTTTAGGGTAAACACTACGTTCACATGTACAGGACAAGATTAGCAAAGAGGAAAAAGATACGGCTTTGTCAACAGGGGGAACCATATCAGCACAAACCAAAAGTTCCTCACGGAGCTTGATTGATTATCACAAGTTTTGTTGATAATGTTAGGCCCCCTTAAAACTATCTCTGCGTCTATTCCTGGTCACTTTGACGGGCAGGAGGGAAAACAGCAGTCTCAAGCAGATAAGGAGCAGTATTAGCCTTCATTTGGAGTTAGTAGCCAGTACATCTGGCTACTGGGCCAGTGTAACACCCAAAAAATATGGCTGCTTAGTGTTCCAAATTGGGAGTAGAAAGGTTGTCCGTATTGATGTAAACCTTCAAGGTTAAATGCAGCATTTCTGTATAATTCTTGTACTAACCAGGTCTGCCACTGGAGACTTCTTTCGATTCTGTTTCTCCACCTCCACCTGCATCTTGGCCATGGGCTTGGCCATAGCCAGCGCCAGCTTGGCCTCTGCCTGCAGCTTCTTCTGTCGACTCAGGAAGTCCATATCCTCCAGAGACTCCGAGTCGTCCTCAGTGGTGTCCCTGTCCGAGTAAGACGAACTCTGCTTGGACTGCAGGGAAGAAGAGGGAGAATAAGACAAGTGTGGCAAGAAGGGATCAAATATGAGGAACAGCGTGAGAAGAATATGAAATGAGGGAGAAAAGAATGCATAGTAAAGGTAAGAGACAGGAGGGAGAGATAAGACAGGCTAGGTCAGAGGATTAATTTATTCTTGACATTTTCATGTGTAGATTTTGCACACTGACAGGGAGTAGAGCAGGGATGAACATGTAAAGAGGTGATCATTCTCTTTTTGTGTTAAATGCAGGGTGCGAAATACAGGGGGTCTAGGGGGGTCTGAGACCCCTTGATTGACACTTGAAACCCCCTGAAAGCCTCAAAAGCAAAAGTTAGGGGGGTCTCTGGAAAAAAAAAATCACCTGCAATTGACGTTATACTCTGCAGTGGACCAGAGAGAGAGAGAGAGAAAAAGAGAGCGATGTCCGCTGTCAGTTCTTTGAATGCAAAGCACACAGCTACAAACGATGTATTTCCCCGTTTTGTGCAGCTGCTTGCTGGAGATGTGATTCGGCGCTCTCTTGGGTTTGCTGTATCTTGATAAGAAATCTCCCCACACTCAGGTCAGGGATCGAACTTTTTAAAACGGGAGTCACCCGGAGCCACCGGAGACACTCGGTGCGTTCAGTGCGACCGTTTGCAATTATTTCTGTGCAGCGTAATGTATCAGCGCTCAGTGCGTGTGCAGGCAAGTGCGAGTGAAAAGGCACAAATTGGTGCATAAAAACTGATCAGAATGCAGGAAAATGAATATTAGGTGTCCAAAATTTTCTGGGGACATCCCCAGACCCCCCCTAACCTGTTGTAACACTATTAAAGTGCGCTTACTAGTGTTACTTTAAGCCCTGAAGGGGGCCCCCCCCCCCCGATTGCCACCAGGTATTTCGCACCCTGGTTAAATGTGTCTCAGCCTGACGGGAGGTTAATGTAGCAACTCAACCCTGACCAAGGCGAGGGGTTTTCCAATTCAACTCTTGTTTTCTGCGTATGAATTGATTAGCAGGCCTGAAAACACGAGCTTAGATTAAACCTCTAGCTATGTGTCTGATTCATATTGAAAATCTTCCCCATTTCACTGCTTTCATTCTCAATTTTCACTTTCAAATCAGATCTTTACACTTTTAAACTTTCATACCATCAATCCTATATCTCATAATCAAAATGTTGCCCTTTTCTTTTATTCTTACTTAGGAAAGGCTACAATAAATCTGTGTGGGCTTCATTGCTTACCATGGGAGACAAAGGTGTGTCCAAACTGGTCTCTGTCTTGCTGTCGTCTGCATCACTGTCCTTGTCGCTGCCGCTGTCATTGACAAAACAGATCTGTAGGTTCATCCCACTCTGCAGCCTGCAGGGACAGACAGAGATGGAGATAGATTAAAATCGGGGGAGACGTGTCAATATTAGCATAAATGCAGATAAGAGTCAAGTCGGTTCAATGTTGGCTCATTCTGCTGTAATTGACTCGGACCAGCGCCAAAGTAGACTGCAATGTACAGAGCACTGCTGTTAATACTAATGACCAGTGGTGAGTTCAACAAGGAAATGTGCTTCGGTAAAGGATGTACTGTACTGTGTTTAAGAGATGACAAGTGCAAAAAATAAAGACAATTGGAATGAAGATCCAAACAAATGGTAGCTGATCTCATTGCCAGAGCACAGTACCAGCTGAGGATTAAATGAAGGAGGGCTTGTGTTTTTAATTTTCTCCGCTCTTGTCTTCAACATGGATCGATTCAGGAAGCCTCCGGTACGTCTGATACAATCTTCCTGAGACCGGTGTGGGTGTTTGTTCGTGCCATGGAAGAAAAGAATACCACTAGGTGTAGATACAACCCGCTCTGGATCAATAACCTGCTTATTCAATGCAGTAATTACACAGCGTGCTGATTGGATTCACAGCATAGATCCAATCAGTCCTGATTAAATATAGGACCATAGAGGTCGATAGTTTTTCTTTTGGGAGAGGTCGAATCAGAAACCTCGCTGTATGTTCAGTTCAGTAGAGTGTGAGAGTTGCAGTGTGATGCTTCTACTTTAAGCTTTATGCAAATACATGAGGGTTTTTATTGGTTATTATGTCAGCTGAAGTACAACAATTACAAAGAAAAAGTATGTATGTCTTTTTATGAAAATGTCTCCATCACATAGTTAAAAATATATAACATTAGGATTTTAATGTTTGATGTATCACTTCCATTCCCTACATTGGTAGTGGTTTAATTACATGCATATCTCTGGAAGCCCTAAGCAGACATACTTTTTTTTTTTTTTTACCACATTTTCCTGTGAAAACATTTTCAACTTATTTATCTCAAGCCCCTGAATCCCCCAAACCAACACAAATAGGCGGAACTTACTTTAGTAGTGTGGGTAATGGTAGCATGGCATGTCATGGCCTGGCATGGCCTATCACAGTGACCAGCCTTTTGTTATGTTTTCTAGACTGTTTGTCAGGGTCAATTTTATTACGGGGGGGGGGGGGAGTTTGTTTGTCTATGACTTATGACTTTTGCCAAAACCTGAAATAACTTTTCCAAATGTGCACTTTACTGTCTTCCTCCTTTTTTCCTGTCAGTGAGGCATGAAGCATCACAACCAGTCACCAATGCGTTGCAGTAGCATCGTGAAAACCACATGATTCGACCAACAGTAATACAAAGAGCCCATTAATGTTTACAGAGCATCAATTTCCAGGAAGTTTTAGTGTAGGAAGTGGTTAGTACTCTGTGTGTGTGTGTGTGTGTGTGTGTGTGTGTGTTTATGCCCTATGTGTGCCTTTTAGGAAGTGAGAGCACCAGAAGGCTGACTATATGATTCTTGTCATTCACGCAGCACTAATCCTCTCTGCTTCCCATCACTCTCTTCCTCCTATGTTTCCTTTCCTTACTGGAAGCCATGACTTGGCTTGGACTTTTAGATTCATTCCATTTATTGTGTCTTAACCCTTGTATACACTTGATTCATGTTACTATGACATTTAAACTTCTGCTGTCACTTTTGTGTAGAATCCCCTTCTTCAGGGGAGTATGTGACCCTTAAGATTACTAGCTACTTACAACTCTTTTTGTTTTGTTAAAGAAGTAATATGATAAAGGTCAGAGATCTTACCGTGAGGACAGGCTAGGTTTGCCGCTCTTGCTGCAGCTGGTGTAGATACCGGGTCCATCGTCAAAGAAACTGCCCAGGGCCAACTTCTGCCTGATAGACTCCCTCTCATTCTTTTGGGCCTGAAAAAGGAGATAAACAAGGTAAGGTAAGGTAAGGTTAACTTTTTCTGATCCTGTTGATGACTCATTTTGTAGTTGATCCAAGGTCAGGCTCAGGCTGGTAGGGATTTGGTGTCTTCAGCAGGGTGGATGCTTGTTGTCATTGCACCTGAAACCCAAAAACGTATATATAGTTCCCTGTCATGCTACATCACCCTCTTTCCCCCCATGTGACTGTCTGTGTGCACAAATAGAAGCACTGTTAGCACTCTCTGACAGTCCTAATCACAGGTGCTGGGATATTAATAGCAGCAGCTTCTACTTGATTTGCAGTCAGAGGTTTAGTGTCACACTAACTCGCTGTGATGCAAAGTGTGGAGTCAGCCGAAGCACGACGAAAAAGTGTAAAAATATCTTCGTAGGGGTCATAAAAAGTTGGCAGTACCAGTGTTCAAAAGCAGGTGGTGCTGTTGGCTCAGAAAACAACAAGTGAGGAAACCAAAACCCTCCAACACAAAGTAGATCTTCTAATGCAGGACTTAGTCTGGATTACGCTTGTGTATGGTAAACTCCAGATGAAGAACAGTAAAAGCATTTTCATTCTAGTTTAAATCTGCAAGAATCCCAACATTACACACCGCCAGAGGCATTCTCTGTTGGCCTTTTTCCCAAGCCTGAATTCCTCACTGAGTGCAGCTTCAGCTTTGGCAGCACTTTAGACACACTCATTCACAGCAGTCACCCCCTAGGAAGTCTCATCTGCGCTGATAGCAGGTAAACACGTCCAACTGAGGTGCAAACAACTAACGAGTCACTGCTTCTAATCTAACGGAGAGAGTTCAATTCAACTGCTACTGTTGCACAGAATTATAAGAGCATAGATAGATATTTGATGACACATGAAGGACTTTGCACGGTCCCGTAAACCCTCCCTGCAAAATGTTCACAGTCTGTTAGACACACAGTCAGCCTAAGCACGGCATCAGCTTGCTCGTGCTCTTCTCTCAAACAGAAATCAGAAAGCCTCAAGGACAGGACGAATGGAAAGATGCAGAAAAGAAAGTTTTGAAGATTAACACCCTGGTTCTTAACATTTTTAAATCATTCTAGTAATACTGTACATAATGCCATTTGGGACTCATGGTAGAAGGTATCTTTACATTTTGTAACTGTAGACACCCTGAGACAACTTAAGATGACTGCAGGGTTGCAAGCCCAGGATCAAATACTAGACATTGACAACAAAACACTACATCAATTTAATATGTGTTTAGTCATCTCAAAGGATAAAGGATGTGTGATGTGACGCATCATTGTTTTTCTCTTGTTATCGGGCACTTCCATATTATATATGTGCAATATTTCATCTACGAAACCAATGTGAAATATAAATATTTCATATTTATACTATTCACAGAAAGCTTTCTGCAGCATTTACACTGGTTTACATTGCAGTAATAGGTTTTAAGGTGTTTTTTTTTCAATTGTTTCTATATATTGCTAAATATATCTACATACTTCTTATTTGCTATCTTTAAAAAATCACACAATGTCTATGCTTTAATATATAAAATATATATTTTCTACTAAAGAACCAGTGAACAAGGGATCAGAGTTACCTTAGAGATCGATAAAGTGTATGTGATTCTTATTTATTAGAGTCAAACCAGTAAAAATAAACTTTGTCAAATAACCTACATTTCTATTTGGAAAGATTGTTGAATTAAGTTTGACTTTAAAGATTAAAAAGCTTATAAGGGGAGTCTGATGGCTCAATGGGGAAGACCTCAACCGTGTTCACAGCCTCCATGGTCCTCTTAGAATCTCTCTTTTTCCCGTAATTGCCCCTATTATCTTGCTCCTCTACACATCTGTCACTATTCTCATGTATCTCTCGTCTCTCATTCCTGTTGTCTGTAGCCACCTGATCCAGCCTCTCGTGCTGCTCTCTTCCTCATTATCCCCAATTCCACTCATCTCCTTCCATCTCTACTTCAGCCTCAAGCTACAGTACTGTATCTCTCGGTCGCTCTTTTCTTTCCCCTCCAAGTTGCTTATCACAGCTTCACCTCTCTCCCACTCGTTTTCTCAACTCCTCCGCTCCATTCCTCTCTCTCTGTCTGTCTCTGTCTCTCTTGACAATTGTGTGCAGGCGTTGGTGTCTTCACCAAGGACAAATTAACATAATCCCACTCCACACAAGAGGCCGCAAGACAAGCTCTGTACACACACTGGCATGTAGAGGGTTGGACTTGGCACTGCTCCTTTTCTGTGTATTGGTTTGTGTGTGTGTGTGTATTTGTGTGTTTGAAAGCCAGCCTGGGGAGTCATGTTGAACTCACTTGAGAGTTTCAGTTTAAAGGAGCTACAGCAGCCTGAGTGGTGGAGGGCAGGCGTACATTTCTGTGCACACACATCACTCATGCAAGCCTGACTTCAGCTCAGCTGACACACTGTCAGTCAAGGTGCTACACAGAGCAGCTGCTCTGAGTAAAAGAAAACCTGAGCAGTAGGTTCATTGAGCATTGATAACTGTTTGCTTCCCTCATGTGGTGAGGGCAGCGAGAAATGTAACATGAAGGTTTTGTTGAGGACTGAGGGGAATAGAAGTGCCACATTCAGGAAAGCTCAGTGGAAATGTTGCATCAGAATACTGAGAAAAAACACACAATCAGCATCACCACAAACTTTACAGCTCATTTTCTCAACTGTTTGTCGATGCAAGACAACACAGTGGCCTTGATGAGGGTTGTGCAGGCCCATGTTAAGACTTGTCGAGCTGGAGTGTTATCTTTAAATCTAGTTTATTCCTGAAAACTATCCAAAACCAGGAAGAAGCAACGCACTGTCATGTTAGCTATTAATTTTCTGTCAATTAAATTATTAATTTCTTAAAGAACACATTTGGTTTCCAATTATACCTGTACAAAGTTGGTAGCTGGAGTTAACCTCAGGCAAAGTCAGGATACAAGATCATGAGTAATAAAGAGAAATTATAATACATCAAATGTAAACTGTGGGGAAACACCCTCAAAGGACCACTGGTCAAAAGTTATCCCTGGTCTTCAGCTGGTTTCACATGAACGACCTGAACTCTGCATCACACACCTGTTTGACAACACAACCTCCTGCCTTTGTATCAACATCAGCTACACAGCATGTTTGTGTTGTGTGCTTGTGAGTGTGTGTAAGTCTGGGTGGGCTGTGTGGGGTAAAAAACAGCCATCATTGAAGGCCAATAAACCATTTATGAAGGTGTGGAATGGGCCACTGAGAGGCGGAGGTGTGAAATGAGCAGTATAGACATGCATTTCCTTACTTTTCTACAAAAAGCCAATTCCTCAAATCTTAATCTCAAGATGTACAATGGATTTTCAGAGCCTTATTTACTGTATATAGGGAGCTTTTAAATCCTATCTTGTGTCCATGTTTGACATGTGTGTCTCCTCTTCCAGGTGTGACTTGCAAACTTTGCATGTATATGGGCAGAAAACATACAACATTAGCAGAATCCTTTAGGTGCTTTTTTGATTAGTTCGTCCACTTAAATCAAGGGATTGAAAAATATCTGAATCTCTGTTTCAACATGATGAAATGGGAAAAGGTCAATTCCATTATATTTACGTTTAAACTTACATGAGGGAAAGGGAGTAAGAGATGGAGAGAGAGAGAGAGAGAGAGAGAGAGAGAGAGAGAGAGAGAGGGAGAGAGAGAGAGAGAGAGAGAGAGAGAGGAGGGAGAGAGAATGAGTGAAAGCTCTAACCACCTCCTTCATTTCCTGGCCTTGAGCTCCAGAGTTGTCACAGTCCAAATTAGATTGGTGGGCAACACAATTGCGCTAATTTGTGTTTTTCCTCAAATTCACCAAGCAATTTCCTCTGCTGAATAACCCTCATTGACAAAGACATTTTCTCCTCCACTCTGCACTGCAGCCATTCATCCACAGACCTTACAAGGTTGTTTAGCCTTGGCTATGGGCAACATGGTGCTTGTTTTGAGCCCTCAAATCTACCCTGAAAATCTATATTAGAGGAGAGGGAGGAATTCAATTATCCGTGCTAACAAAGAGCATCCTCCGCCAAATTGCTGGTTTGTGTTTCTCGAATTTGTTTAGTAGTTAAGATCTGAGATGTGTTTAAATACGGCTGTGTGTCTCTACATGCCTAGGTTTCTGCTTTTTTAATCACTCTGTTTCTCCCTTTTAGCCCCCCTTCAATAAAAAAAAAATGCCAAAAGGAAAGGCATTTAAAACATCCACCCCATTTATTAATAGTTTTTTTCTCCTTTCATCTCTTTCCTTTCAGTCCTCGCTATTTTCTCTCATGTTTTTTGCACAATGGAGGCTTTTCACCCACCGATAGCTCACTCCCTGGTTGCAGACAAGAACCTATACTGTTCACACACAAACATAAACACACACGTAAGCACACACCACTTCTTGTGAGTACAGCCTACATTTCTATTTACGTGAATCAACACACAGAATCATGACATGTGTGTTTAAGAATTAGGGCAGCCTCACTCTGATATATATCCCAGACCTGACGGTGAACTGCTGCTGAGCTCACAGCTCTACAAACAAATACAAGGTCAACATGTCTTCTGAGAGGGTGTGTTTTGACTCTGCTTTCTAGCTTCAAGGTTCCCACAGATGTTCATGCAAGCTTAGATGTGACTAAAACTGCATTTTGGAATATCTAGTCACATACAATGTAAAGTGAATGTGTCACCTTTTAGGAAATACACATATTCATTTTCTAGCCGAGGGTAAGACGAGAATACTTGTTACAATAATATTTTCCAAGACAAACCAATACCGTTTAAGACTATTTACCCAAGAGTTCTAGACTATATGCAAAGGTAACTAACAATTTTGGCTGTAGCTTTATATTTACTGTACAGAAATGCTAGTTTTATCAATCCAACTCTAATCCTACTCAAAGCAAGAAAGCGCTCTTAATTTGACCAGACAGTTCTAAAGGTCTACGTCTCTAATGTATCATCTTTAAGCTAGAAATATGTGTGTGGGTCCCACTCCTGCTATCTGAGACCTGTCTGTCTGTCTGTCTGTCTGTCTGTCTGTCTGTCTGTCTGTCTGTCTGTCTGTCTGTCTGTCTGTCTGTCTGTCTAGCGGTGCATTCCATCCCAGATAAGGGACCTGACCTCTGAGCCCTCGTAAAGTTCAGCCTCAGGTCAGTGTAAGGCTGCTCCTGTCACTCAGAGCGGAAGAGAACAACCCAGCAAGTGGTCGAGGGCTGCACATGAATGTGTGTGTGTTTTTTGTAAAATAAGTGTGGGGGAGGTTAGGTTGGGATAAAGGGAAAGAAAGAAAGGGGCAGAATGACAAAGGGAGGGACGATAGACAGGGAGCATGAAGTGGGTTCAGACAGGACAATAGGTCTCTGGGTGACATTTGAGCTTTTCTCCCTGCAAAATGGCCAGACTATGGATCTGTGGGAAAAGATTCTTTGGAGGAGTTTGTTTTTTTCTCCCGAAGAGTGAAGCAGATTTAAGGATAAAAGCCTGGTTTCTATGACACCATTATGTCATGCTTCGCCCCGAATAACAACTTAAACACCCAAACTTCAGCATTAGCTCAACAGCAGTGTTTTGGCTGTATCATAGCTGCACTAAAAAATACCATAGGGATATTTAGAAATAAGCCTGAAAGCATTCTTGTTGAGGGTTAGACTACCAAATTAATACCAGCTTATTTATCTCTTCTGGAGCAAGATGCCATGTTAGCCTAGCTTGGCCTGGTTTAAAGACTAAGAACAGGGAAACACAGCTGGTCCCAAGAAAAGAAAAATGTAAGTAGCTGTCTTTAAAACTCACCAATAGATGTGTTATATTTTTTAAAATCTGTATAACACTATAGCATATTGTTAAAGTATACTTTGCGGTGTAAAGTTAGCTAATGTGTTGGTGTGCTAGTCACTGCCTCGCTCACAACAACTTGTCATTTTCACACTGATATGAATTGAGAAAAATAAATAAATAATGTTTGCCTAAGAGATGCCAGTAGATAAAGACGGTTGTCTTTGATCAGAAGGTAGTTGTTTCTCCTTGGTCGGAGTCTTTTTGCTATGCTATGCTAACCTTCAGTAGCTTTATATTTAGAGGGACTGACATGACACATTACTTTTCTTATTAAAGTCTTAACAAGAATGAGTGTATTTCAGAAAATAAATAAGAAAACAAAAAAAACTCAATGTAAGTGTTTGTTCATGATCTAAGCACATTTGCGTGTATCACCTAAAACATTCCAACTCAAAAGACGACAGGTTTTTCTGGCAGCCTTCAGCGTTCATCAGTTTCAGTTAATTTAGGACTAAAAATGACTCCAGTTAAGACACACATGATCCTTTACCTCTTTGTAGTCATCACTGAGGTACAGGTTGGATGTTTGCCTGATGACATCATCTTCTCCACCACATCCATCCATATTATCCAGCGCCTCCCTCATCCTTCCCTCCCTCTTTATCTTCCTGTCTTTTCCGCACTACTCCCCAGTCAGTAGGATAGTCCAGACTGACTCCTGAGGTTGAGTTGAGTCAGTCCACATCATAATCCAATCCAGCTCGACTCACCCACCGCCTTCATCTGACATCAAATCTCCTCCTTTTCTGGTGGCTTTCTCCTTGTCTTTTTCTTACATGTTGTGTGACACTGCTTCTGCCTGACTCCTCCACTCTCTCCTGTAGGTTTCCTCTGCTGTGCTGCCTCTGCCGCAGGAGTGTGAAAGCACAATGTTCAGAGGTAAGGCCCCTTTAGACCCTCCCTACCTTCCACCCTGTGGTCGGCGCAGCCTCTCACAGCCAGGAAAAGAGCAAAAAAAAGAGAGGGCAAGGGAGAAACTCACACTGGTGTTTTTTCCCGGTTTCACACCCTGATGTGAGGACAGCAGCTGCTCATGACCATTTTGGAAAGAGACACCTCAGCCATGTGTGTGTGTGTGTTTATAGCAATGTACTTGTGCTGTGCATGCCCATGTGTGTGTGTTTAGTCTCTAAACTGGGCACCTCCTCTCATATATTTATTTCTCTCTGTTAGACCAAACTCCTTTCTGTTTTTTTTTCCTTTTAAGCCTGCTAACCCTCTTATCTAAAATGGCTTAGATTCAGTGTATGTTTATGAACAAAACAGTCTTACTTAAAATGTGCATTAGCCTACATATTTGAAACATATGAAGAGGATAGTGTGTGTTTATGTAACAGTGGAGGTAGTGTGCTCCTTCCTGCTAAGGTAAAAATAGCGCCCTGTCTGGACTCAAAAGGCAGCAACCCCACAGCCCCCGGCCAGCTAAATAAACCCTGACAGAGCACAATGGACCATTAGTCTGGCACACAAACACTAAGTCACTCACTCACTCACTCACTCACTCACTCACTCACTCACGCACACAGAGATTGGCCGTGCCTTGTATCAGTGACTTACATTTTCAATCCCAGCTCTCCACGGTGTGTAATGATCTCATCTCTGCGAGACGTTATCGACCCGTGACTCATATATTTGTCATAGCCGCCCAGACAGAAAATTATGTCCACATACGGCCGCACAATCATACAGCAGGGGAACATGGCTTCACACAAACCATTAACTGGTTACACACACACACCAAAAAACACAACTATGTACAAATGAAATGTATTTATAAATCATAAGCACTACATGTGATCACAAATCAGTTTGAGGATTATTGTTTACGATTAACTATTCAGGTCATTATTTTTGGATTCATCGTCTGTCTATGACATTTTAGAAAACTGCAAAATTATACAATCAATGTCATTATATAAGGTGACATCTTGAAATTATTTTTTTGTGAAGTCCAAATCCTAAAGATGAAACCATTTGACTGACTAGTAACAGAAAAAATAAGCAGCAAGTTTTTTTTTTCAGAAGTGAAATACATTGAAGATGTAAAACTTATATAGCTCTACATTTAAAATGTAATACAATTACAGAATTAGGAAGTTTTCGCTTTGAACAAGTAATGCAAGAACTCATCATAAGTTGCTGTAAAAAGTCTTGTCAGGGTCTAAATACTTTATTATTGCTTGAGCAGATTTTTCCTGTAATTAGGCCTAATTCTAAAGTATATTAACACTGATGCATCTAAGGAGTTGGCTTTTTTTTTGTTCAAAGGATAAGGGTTCTGTGCAAAATTATCCTAAAAGCTGACCATTTCTAAAGTATTGGCATAGAAAATGTGGATACTTAAATATGAAAACCCTAAACCGAAGCAAAAGCACCTTTTCATGTCTCTGAGAAACTATCACCTGACGACCTAAAGCCTCACAAAGCTTTTTAAAAGTTCTGTTTGTTTCTTCCTTCCCTTGAAGACTCAAAACTTCATCTGCAGACTGATTCAGAAGATGAATCATACTGAATAGTCTGAGATCTAACGGGAAGCCGCGATATCTGATAAGGAATAAAATAGCCTGCCAAGGACAAAGAGGTATAGGAGGGAGATGAGAGGAGAAAGACGAGAGGGAACAGAATGCTGAAGGATGCTGATGAACATGAGTCATGTTCATCTGTTACTCTGCTGAGAGAGAGAGAGAGAGAGAGAGAGAGAGGGGTGAAGAATATGAAAAAATGGAGATGAAGACGGTTGGGGAATGATGCATTTGCACGATAACATCAAAGAGCATTTGAGCACGCACACATATGAACAGAGGGGTTAAATGGAAAAATAGGAAGTGGGTTTGATTCACTGCTGATCCCTAAGGATTATGGGTAGAGTAGAGAGAATTGTCTGGCTGACTCCTGAATCCACCCACATGGGACTGCTAGCTGCTGCTGGGGACAATACAGCACACACACATGGACATGCAGGCCAATAAAATTGGTGTTAGATGGGAGCGAGAGTGGCCTGTATGTGGAAGCAGGGTGGGGCCGACTGCTTCTCTGCCTCATTACTGAGGCTGACTTCATGGTGAAGGTGAAGTCAGAGCTTAATCAGATGGGAGGGAGCGGTTACCTGGCCTACCTACGCACAGGAAGCTAGAAATAGAAATGTACAAACGTGAAATGTGCGCACCAGTGTTGCCTCAGTCACGAGGTAAAAAAAAACTTGTGATACTTTAAGCCTCATTTTTCAGACTTTTACACAGGTTAAATCCTCTGACGCTTGACTGTGGGTCAGCTGATGGAGCAAACGAGCGAGAGAGAGACAGCAAGACGGAAAGAGAGAGAGACGTACACGCAGAGAATGGCTTATTGTTCCAAGTGAACAGAGGGTGACTGTGGGAGAGAGGGTTCCTGGCACCTCCTGTAAGCCTGGGATCCAAGGCCAATGGCGCTGTGTGTATTTTTGTGTCTGTGAGCGTGCATATGTTTGACTGGTATGAACCTACCCTTGTGAGGCATTCAAGCTCACTCTATGTTGAATTAATATAAGTTTTTTGTATCTGTAAATTGTCCCTTTTATGCTTTATGTCTATGTTTTTCCACTGACACACATGAAAGCAATGGACTGATCTTATTTTGGAAAGCAGGAAAACAAGAATGGGGGCTGCTACCATAGCAACATGGTGAGAATTTCTCCATGGCGATGCTTTGTGTTCCAAACAAATTGGGCTGCAAAAAGGAGCACGGGGCGGCCCATCAGGAAGCTGGCTAACTCACACAGAGGCCAGCGTTGGAGGGAGACAAAGTTTTGGCAAATTGAGTAAGATTTTGATCAAATATGACTCATCATGTCTATATGGAAAAAGACGATTGTTATTAACATCTCCGAAATGGAGATGGGACATTTTGAGCATAACAGCAAGAGAGGGTATACAGCTAGATAAACAAATGCCTTTGCTCTGATTTGCACATAATTTGAAGCTCCTTATTATCTCTTTGCTGTTTGTTGTCATCCTTTAGAAGTGTGAGTGTTTACAGATGAAGCATCTCATCATGCCTCCTTTTAACAGCCAATTTTCATCATTCACTGTGAATCTTTGCAGTAAAAATTGTAAACAAATACTGTTTTGGTATGGTTTTCACACTGTCTTACACCTACCCAGCGTCAGATACAACAAGCATAAAAAATTACTATATAGAAATAATCCCTCTTGTCGCTAATGGTATTGTGAACATTTGTAGGTCATATAAAGACATTAGTATTCATTTCAGTCTGTTTCATAACCAGCTAAGAACTCCTCACAGGAGCTTTAATCTCTACATTTCAAAAAATGTATACGTGAAAATGTGTTTTCTTTTTCTGGTTTTCCGATACCTACTGTGTGGCAAACTAGACTAATTCATTATGTCAGTAATTCTATACCTTGGTGTAATGTCCAGCTTTGTTGGTCAATTGTCACCCCACAATGATCCATCAGTGATATCTACTGCACTGTTAGTTCTCATTTATAATTCATCAGACCACACCTCGTCTACTGTTACACTGACACCAAAGCTCTCCTTCAGCCCTCACCAGTCAAGCATAAAAAAACTGCACAAGCTTGTCGAGATGTATGCATTACATACATACGCATAAATCCTCACATGTAAATACACACAAACACTGTGTGTGTGTGTGTGTGTGTGTGTGTGTGTGTGTGTGTGTGTGTGTGTGTGACAGGATTCAACGTTCAATCAGAGGTCCTGTAGCCTTGGCCAGCTGACAGTATTCCTACAGCGCACGGGATGACACGCTGTGGCCAAGCTGATAAATCTCTCCATCAGCCTTCAGCCTGCTGCTCCTGAATCTGCTGCAACACATAGCGATATGGCACCGCAAGATTTATAGATTTACATAAAAACCTGAAACCAGGACGACATATTGAGACCTCAGTCTGTAAAGACACAGAGGGGCAGCGTGCTTTACGCTCACTTATGCTCTCAACAAAATGAAGAGCAGCGTCAGGATAATTGAGGGGGCTGCAGCAGCTGATAGCAATGTTCTGCCCTTTTTTGTTTCTCGCATGGTCTATTATCAAAATGGACATGACTTCAATCGATGCATGGGTTAGGTTGACTATGGGTCAAATGGTCCATTTATTGGCCTGCGACTTAATTGGCAAATTGTTTGTGACACTAAGTGGGGGATTGTCTCAGCGACATCAGCTTTTTTCATTCTCTTTTTCTTGTCTATTTCTCTTCTTTATCTTTAATAACCAAAAGCCAAAGACAGAAACCCAATGCCACACCTTAAATACAAAAAAAAGAGAAAAACAACAACACTGATAACCAAAACAAAGATTGCCCCAAGATATGAATTGCCCCATGAGAAAAAAGTGACAACACCCTGCCTTTTTTCCACTGAATCTGTTTACTCCTTTAACATTTTATTCCTTCATCGAACCCATCTTTCCATCTCCCTCTCTTCTTTCCCCATTACACTTTGCCTCTCTCCATCCTTGTGTGTGTGTGTGTGTGTGTGTGTGTGTGTGTGTGTTAGGGGCGCTGTCTGCCTGCTGGTTGCCAGGTTACCAGTCTAATTGAGGGGCCTCTAGAGAGTCGCTGTTATCAGAGGCTGAACCCTCTGTTCCGCTTACCGCTCTCATTCTCTGTCTTATCCTCTACATTTTTCTATATTTCTGCATTCTGTGCATTTCACTTCTTTCACTTTCTTTCCCGCCAACAACTAACTTTTTTCTACATCTCCCTTAATGTTCATTCCTTAAATCAATATCAATCAATCTTACCCTCCCCCTATCATTTATCATCTCAGTTGCCTCAGAAAGGGATACGCTGTTCCCATTTCTCTCTTTCCAACCATTTCTCCAGTAGTTTTGTCGATACTTCTCCTGCATCTGTTTCATCTCTGCCTTTCATCCGCTGTCTCCACCAGCACTTCAGCATCAATTTTCCCCTGGTTATCTGTCTTTTTTTGCCCCTTTTATCTCTCGGTCGCCACAGCTAGTTTTTATCTACCACTGAACATGGCAGGAAATCCTTATCCCGTTACACAACTGGTCCCTCACCCACACCATCACAAATCCACCCTTACTGGCATGCAACTATACATTTGGAGATCTCACAGCAAGATTAACACACATTTTTTTGTTAGATTATTTGATGTCGTCTTTCGGCAAAAAATTCCTAACCAGAGACGTGAGAAAACCTGACCTCAGATGTGCCTGATACTGCCAAGAGATCAGCTTTATAAATGTTAAAAAACAAGGGTGGGGATCACAGCTTATCTCACAATATGATATTGTTCCAATACGATATGATTTGACACAATACAAAAGGATCAGCGATATGTGGCCCGCGATAAAGGTATCACCACGATACAGCGGTTCTGTGATCTACAGCAAGTAGAGTATAGTGTCAGTTTCACCTTTTATTATACTTCATCTTTCTTGCTTGCTGCAAACTTCTTCTTTGGCCATTTGACTTCAGTTCACATTATCCTCATTGCTGTATTCATGTTTTGCCCCACAACTAAATGCCAGAGAATTTAACAGCCAGTTTGAAGTCATAGAGAGAAAAGAATCTAAAAAAACAGCAGTGCAGTAAAAACTGTAGCTATTGCATGTTTCATAACACAAAAAAAAACGCTGCTCCATTTGTACCCAATCGCAGTATCGGTTAGAATTTGGACTCGAAAGTTTCAGTTTCATGTTGACTAAGTGCACCCAAAAGGCCCACCCATCCTTAGGACCCTCATGTTCCCTCTTCATCACTTCCTCCGCAGCTTTTTTTTATGCATCTCTCCCTACTTCTACACTTGCTCCTCTCCATCAAAGAAGCTCCGTCTTCCCCCCTCAATGCCTCCCCTGGCATATTCAGCTCATCTCCTCTGCCTTTCATCTACCTCCCTGCCTGTTCCCACACTCCTTCTCCTCTGCATTGCAGACTTTTTCTTCCCTTTAGCAGAGCTGGTAACACAGAAAGCGGATGCACAGCTGTGATGTACTCTGTTTCCTTTAATCATGCCTGCTTCATTCCTATCGAGATAAAATGGGACATTACTCGTCACATGTCACACCAGGATCCAACACACACACTAATAAACACGCATACACTCAAATACACAACCCTCCGAGCAACCATTCACATTTAAATTCTCTCTACCACTATTTTTCTGCTGCACAAACTTAATTACATGCATCCTCTACATGAAAACAGCACCCCAGGATACACTTGCACAAACACACTGTTCAGTCGTGACACTGGTAGCTTGCAGATGCATGCACACCTCATGCCTCCTTGACATGGATTGATGGGGCTGATTGAGGAGGAGCTGGAGTGGAGGTAGGACATTATTCCCTTGAGTCAAGTGCTCTCTTAGCAACCAGCAAGCCATCAGATTCAAAACACAATCACGTAACTAGAAAAGAAAGAGAAATACTCCCATACCGGTCTCTGCAATGACCCACAAGTCCTACAGATGTGCAAAAAATGTCAGAATTTCAACATGACGTCCAATGATTAAAGATAAACTTAACTGTGAGGGCAAAACAACAACACAATTGACATCAAACTAGCAAGAAAATAAATGAAAGGGATGTGTTATGTGGCTTTGAAAACTACCTGGTAAGCACAGTTTTCCTGGTGGACCATCTTTCACAGCATCCTAAAACGGAGCAGGCTGAGTGGGAAGAACAGGAGTGGGTCTGGGATAAGATTCCCAGCCCTGCAGTGGTATTCCAGCGAAGAGGAAGAGGAGAGGAGAGGAAAAGGAGGAAAGGGAAGGATCCCACTCACTTCAAGATCTAAACTACAAAAAAATCAATGCTCCTGCTTGTCTCTCCTTTACTTCAGTCTGTTTTCTGTCTCTGTTTACTGATTGTTTTCTGGTTTTCTCTGGTTTTTAAAAGAGAAGGGCAGGGTCTGATCGCCGCTTCCCCAAACGCCAAAAGAGAGAGAGGGAGGGGACGGAGAGTATGGAGTAGGAGGGGTGAGAGAGAACAGGAGAGAGAGAGAGAGAGAGAGAGAGAGAGAGCGAGAAAAAGAGGGAGGGAGGGTTGCAGCGAAAAGCTTTTTTTCCCTGTCTGGTACGGGCTGGGAAAGGGGAGGAGCTGTTAGACTGAGTGTGTGCAGAGTTGGTGAGTTGGGAGAGGGGACGGTGGAAAAAGGAGGTAGGGAGGGTGAGGTGAGTGTGGGTCAGGGTCGGGGTGTCATTCCTCTGGTTTCTATGGAGTCATGCCAGAGGGAGCAAAAGAGAAGGGCAGGAGTGACTTTCTGCTTTAACCTTTATGTTAATCCTGTCTATGCTGCATGAAAAGTCAATAAGAATAGGAGGCTGCGATGTTTTAAAACAGTCGAGTATGAATCCAGGAATCCCTTACATTTAATTTTTTTTAAACTGAAAACCCCCCCACAAAAACCCTCCACAAAATAATGAAAAATGCAAGACAACCTGGACTAAAAACTGTGGTCAGATTAGAAATCCTGCTATTTTTTTTTTTTTTTTTCAGTTGGATAGTTCCTGAACCTAAATTTTGTGCGACAACACTGACAATGATGTCACTGCCTTTTCATTATACATGGGCATTGCACGGCATCTTCCCCTCATTCTCTGTTTTTCTCTTTGTAGGATTATAATCCCATCGTGGCAGATGGCCGGTCTATAATCCAAAGGCAGGCCAACCTACTCACATAATCTCTGCCTTCTCCATCTCTCCATCCGCTCCTCTATCCTGACCTCAACACATCACTGTTATACATCCACCTCTTTGTTTTGCAGAGTGTTAATCAATGTTTGATCTCTCAGAGAGGTAAACGTGAACTGCTTCCTGAGAGTTTTGCATCCGGAGCATTATGCAATAATTGTAAGCATTTTTTGTGATCATTTATGTGAGTCTAGTCGATTGTATGTATATAGCGTCACAGGTTTTCCAGAGAGGGGCTTTACACTCTGTAGAGTGTAGAGCATAGTAAAATATGATCCCAGCACTACTACACACTCTATCAGTGACTTATCAACACTGTAAGAAAAGTATTGTTAAGTGCCTGGTTTGTCAGTCCTTCCATAAATTTGGTTGGAAAATGTTTGGTTTATCTTATTTAAGAACTGGGATTGCTACATTCGCAGATATTTAAGAAAGTGCAGTGCTGGATTTGAAACTGAATCACACATCTTTCGATTCAGCTTTCATTTTTTCCCCCATTTATTTTGGCAAGGGTAGCTCACACACCTCCTGTTATCCAGACATCTCTATTCGATATTGATCTCTGTCGGGTGGGGCTGCTTTCCTTTACAAGACCACTCTTTGGTTTAATGACATGGAAGCAGATCGATAAGTTCCCTGCTCTGATCTCCCTGCCTGACCCTGCACATCACCAGCTCAAGTTTGGCCTTCAGAGCGGTGCCCAGCTGCATGGCGTTACACTAACCTTGGATGTAATTATCTGTGCATGACATTGACCTGTGATAAAGTTCTATCTCTTGCAGCGAAAGCTGCCGCCCCGGGCCTCGTAAAAGCACGTTAAAGATGATGCTGAGTTAACAGGCATGCAGTGGGAAGGTGAAAAAAAAAAAGAAGTCAAGTGAGAAATAACAGGGAGATGAAACACTGCATGGTGTTGGATACATAGGGGATGCTAAAGCCTTTTTACTATGGTTTTTATTTTGCTCTGTTCAGCCCTCTCCTGTTTTGTCGCTTCAAGTGGACTACACAGCACAATGTAAATAGGCCTGCATATCCCCAAAAAAGTACCTTATTATGAAACTGTAGACTAAAACTTTGCACCTTAGGCTGAACTGCATTTCCAATAAATGCTTGTTATATTGTTCGGCAGTGTCTGGAGGAGTATTATTTGAGTAGGAACTATTTGAAAAATATGCCCTCTGTATGCTGTCATTGGTCAGGTGTGCAGAGGTAAGAAGGCCAACATGGTCCAAACTTCTCTTGACAATTCTTATTTCATTCATCACATACGTGGTGAAGATTTGCACAGTGTTGGACTCTGAAGCTCCATTAGTGAGCGACTAGTGATGCCTCAGTGTTCTACTGTTCCAGCAGCTGTCAGAAATGTTAATGAACATCTCTGATTCATGGCTGTAAATGATGTCTCGATGGTGTTTGTTATTTATTTACTTGCTGTGTATTGTGATTATACTGTCGATATTGGTTGTTGTGTGAATGAATTGAGTTTCCCTGCTGGGAATGAAAAAAGTTTTCTAATCTAATCTTCTAATCTAATATCATGTAATTGAAGTACTATACATTCTTTACTTTTTGTGTTTAAAAGCAAATGAACGACTTGAATGCCTTTGAGGAGAGTTTTTTCAATAGTATGTTCAAAGTCAAAGATCAAGTCCTTATAAGATCCACTCTCTCAAAATTACTTGTCCGCTTTAGGCATAACCTCCTCCTTAGTGGGTCTACAGGTTTAAATAGCTGACATCATCAAAGATGAAAACAAATATTGTGTAGTATTGATTGAGTGATGTCATGTCCTAGCACCAGCATTAAGATCTCTTCAGCCTCAGACACACTAAAGCCTGATGCTCCCCTCTTTGAATACAAATCGATACCAATTTCTCTTTCTGGCAGTGCATGTATGCACCACAACAAGGGCAGGCAAACACAGCAGGGAGAATAAAGAACTTTGATGTCCAACATCTGTGAGCCATGCACAAATCCACAGCAGCCCCCTTTTCTGTCCTCTATCACCATGGAAGCAGTCACTCTGAAAAAACACCCCCCCGCTGACCTTCACACGGTCGTCAAGGTTACAATCTGAGTCACTGCACAGGTGGGGACCAAGGCAGCACCACTTTTGTTAACACCAAAGAGGAAAACAATGTCCGACGCTTCCCAGAAAGCATTGTGTGAAGCCCCTGATTCTCCGATTATTTGACTATTAGCTACATTGAAATGCAAAAGAGAAACAACAAAACAAAGGACTGCATCTGTGGTTATAAAAGTGGACAAAATCTGCACAAAGAAGATGCAGAGGAAAGATTTTTAACAGAAGACAGGAGGAGACAACAGGCTGGCAGATTGGAGTTTAGCCTCCCACACATTGGCCACACTGGGAGATTTTCATCTTTGTGGCATAAATCGAAGAACTAAGAGACAAGAAGATTGATGCTAAGTGTCATTATGCTGAAATGGTGCTGTATGCTGATACTAATGCAAAAATTCAAATGCAGAGTGTAATTTATGCGTGTACAGAGCTAGAGGAATTGCTGTTATATGTGTCACTGTGACCGCGATTGTTTTGAAGTGAACACAGCACTCGAGCAGCATCCAAAGTGAACTCATGTGGGACTCTGTGTGTTTAACTCTGTGATGTGAGCATATTTATAGATGCAAACAGATATTCCTCATCATAAGCCTCTGAGAACAGAGGGATAACATAGTCTTCTCGACTCTGTGTACAGAGATGGAAATGATACTGTAGGTGGTTAAATGCATCATTACGTACAGCTCATGGAAAAATCAGGATTCTTAGCTTTGCCTCCTCCCTCTCTCCAACAAACAGCTTGCCCTCTCTCTTTTCGGCCTCCTTGCCATCTCTCCCTCCCTCCTCTCTCACTGTTTTTCTCCCTGGCCTTTCAGTGTGGTTACATTTGCTTTATTTTCTCCGTCTTCCTCCTCCTTCCCTGTCTTTCTCCCTCTCAGCAGGCAGGAGAGGAGCGCAGATGCTTTTAGCGGGCTGACATTTTGTGCCAGCGTAAAAACACTGCATAGCAAAGCAGGTCGGCTCAGTGTGAGGGCCGGGATCTGGCGGTAATGAGCTCGCTCTGACAGGGAGGAACTGATGTGGAAGGCCAGGGAGTGCATGCATGCATGTGTGTGTGTGTGTGTGCAGAAGTTGTTCTAATGAGGACTGTCTACATTACTGGTGGAAAATCTGAGCCTGCTGTGACCACCAGGCTGTATTACTGTGTGTTTCACTTTTTTTTTAAATGCATCAACAAATATGTATATCAAATGAGTAAATGACTAACTGGCCACTAGTTACATTTGTGCCATGACAGAGTCCATTAAGACACAGGAGGTGTGAGTCACACTGAATGCTAAGCAGCTGAGGCACACAGTGAGACAGAGTTCTTTTGTGATTCTTGTTATCTTCACTACAGATAAAGACATTCAGAACGTAAAAATGATCATGGAAAAACGGGGAAAAGAACTGAATTGAGTCTAAAAGTGAAACACAGGGGATCAGTGATCAACACAATGATCAATTAGTCGCCAGACAAAACAATCTTTTTCTAAGCTAAATGGAAAACATGCATCATGCTTTGTAGTGGACTGAATGCCTGGTTTGCTGTTTGTATTGTAAACATGTAATTGTCACCTATTGATTGTGTTGTAAATGTCAGTATTCAGATTGTTGTTTTCGTGCAGTTGGGTGTCATTATGTGTTGATCTATGACAATAACTGAGGAGACTGTCTGAGTTTATGTCACCTGCAGTGAGTGTCAATAAAGGTTTGAAAAAATGAAAGTAATGCTTTCTCTCTTTCTGTGAAGGTACGAGAAATTCATCACGAGTATCTCTGAGCTGCAGGCGAGGACAAAAATACATGTAGACGTTTAAAAAAGTATACATTTTGATCTCTTTATTATCTATTCTGATGTTGTCAGAGTGGCTTTGTGTCACTTCATGTATGTTGCTTCTTTGTTTCTTATCGACTCAATATGAACAAATCGCAGTGTGCTCTACAGAAACAGCTGCCTGAATGATGGATCTGTATTCGTTGCAATACAGTCATAAAAAAAGATTGGGGGTTTATGAGCAGTGGTTGGACAAACAAGCAAATATGAACATGTCGTCTCAACTTTAGGAAATGAAACATCTATTTCTCCCTACTTCCTGACAGTTCACCCAGTAAGTGATCAACAGACCTTAATCCGATAATGATAATAATAATAATAGCGACTCATCATAAAGTGCAGGCCTACAGTAGTCTGATGGAATGATTATTCATGAGTTATGGTTATGGAAGGAGATGAACGTGTGCTGCTCTCTACAGCAACAGATGAAGCTCTCTGCATGAGATGGCACAAAGTCTCTCCCACTGTGTTTTTCTCTCTCTCTCTCCCTCTCGCTCTCTCTCTTTCTCACACACACACAAAGTGCTTAGATAACAGTCAGTGTCATGGAGACAAAAATACTCCTGGTTTGTTGGGGCCTTTGTGGGTGCGTAGATGTGATTTAAACATGCCTCCTTTTATTTTTAGCCAGATATAAACAGACTGACTTCACAACCTACTTCTCTAACTCTCAAATTCTCACACACACACACACACACACACACACACACACACACACACACACACACACACACACACACACACACACACACACACACACACACACACACACACACACACACACACACACACCATATAATTAGAAGCAGAGAGGAGCGTTGTTTCAGCTCCACCCAAATGAGCACACATGTCCATGCATGCTTGTGCACACTCCCCACAAACACAGGCTGCTGCGTGTGTGTGTGTTTGTGTGTGACTCATTCTCTTTATTCTTCTGACAAGAGACAGGAGAGGTGACTGGTGGAAGTTTAAAATCCTTTACTACTCAGAAAAACATAAACCCTCTGTCTCTCGTTCTCAATTTCCAGCCCTTGCTCTCTTTTTGCTGCTTTCTCTTAGTAACCTTGTTTTTTTTCTTTCTTATATAGCCAGCCTGTGCAAGAGTGTATTATGTGTATGTGTGTGAGTTCTCTGCTCCCGTGTGACTGTGCAGTCTGAGGACTGACAAGAAGTTATAACATTAGAGGCCCGTCTCCTCGCTGCTACATAAATCCCTCATTTCCTCCACAGCACGCTCTGCCACTCACGGCCCCGCGCCCCTATTTGATAGTTTTCACAGGGTGTACAGGGGAGGGAGGGTTCGGGGGGGGGCTTCAGGCTTTTGGGGAAGTAAATGGTCTCCTGCTGTATTTTGGCTGTGTGAGAACATTAGGTTATAATGCTTCCTGACAGCCTCAGGAAGAGGACAATTAGCCGGTAACAGGACTTGCATGGTCGTAAAGGACAGCGGGTGTCAGGAAGAGAAGAAGAGAAAGAAAAAGAAGAGGAGAAGAAGAAGAAGAAGAAGAAGAAGAAGAAGAAAGAGAAGACAGGATGATGGAGAACAACAAGGACATACAAAAGAAGAGAAAAGATGACGAGAAACAGAAGAAGCTTAAAAAGAAGAGACACATCAAAAAGATGAAGATGATGATGATGAAGAAGAAGAAAAAGGACAAAGAGGAGGACAAATAAGAAGAAGAAAAGAAGATACAGAGGAGCGGGAAGAAGAAGATGATAAAGAAGAAGAAGAAGAGAAGGAGGAAGAAGAAGAAAAAGATGACGAAGAAGGAGAAGAAGAAGAACTTGGAGATATTAGATAAAGATTTTGTATGAGGCTAAAAAAGACCTTCATTCCAAGCTAAAAACTCCTCACAGGAGCTGATTTTTTTTTTTAAACCCTAAATTGTGGAATCCAAGTTTGCCACACTGTATTGGGAAAAGAGCTTTACAACAGATGGCACCATATTCCATCATGCATTGCTCTGTCTGATGAGCTAACTATACAGTCCTAGACATTGAACTTAGTGAGTATAGAGCACTGAATGAATGACTGGTTTCAGACACTATTTTATCTCTAATCAACTACCTTTTACATCAAGTGACCAAATGAGACACTTGTCAGCCTTCATCATTTAAACTCCTCACAGCAAATAGGTTGATATGTTGTTGTGTTTGTTTACAAGTGCGGACAAGGAGATATTATCAGGAAGCTGTATCAACTGCACTTTGACTCCAGATAAGAGCAGTTCAGACATCGACACTCCTCTCTTAAACTTAATAACCTTTGGTAAGTTTTGTTGTTGATGTTTCTAATTCCCCTGGTTAATGTCTGTGTGTGGAGAAGAAACAGAAGAAGCAGAACCCTCTGAGCAGGTGAACAGCAAACGTTTTGCTTGGACATGCCTGTACATGTGAGAAGGCTTTACAGACAGCACATGGTTCAGCTGTACATCTCATTTGTTAAACTTCTCATACTTTCTTCACCACAATTAAAAGGATCGGGGGCTCTTCTGTCATTAATATTCTTCATCTGCAAACACAGCTTAATATCTTTACTGCCTGCTACAACAAGCAGGCAGTTGGCCATTATAGGCGACAGTTATCTGATTGAGCGTGTTAAATTGCCAACAAAGAGTGAGCTGACCGGCTGGCTGCTCAGCCCTGCAAACCTGATTTTACCCATTTAAGGTAAATTGTTCAAATGTTTTGCTTCTGCCCTTTCTTTTCTTGATTCACAGGCAAAGGCTGACGAGGCCAGTGCAAAGAACACTTTACAGAGTCAGGTTCAGGATCTTATTCATTCACAACAGTATTCAAAGTGAATAAGAAGACTCAAGAAACATTTTGTTGCTGGTCTGTTGTGTCTTGTTTGTTGATTTTGACAGGTGCAGGTGACCATGAAGAGCACATTTGAACGAAGTAGCAATTATGCCTTTGTAGTTTTAGATCCGAATAGAAACTAGAGGTATGAAGAGCCAATACCAGGTTGGATTTTGTTCCTGCCTTGCCTGTTCTGTCACTTTCTCTGCACCTCAGGAACATTCAAAACAGGTGTGTGATAGCACAGAGCTTTGCTTATTTAAAACAGGAGTCAAACCCACATGCACGGCACATTTGAGGATATTCTTTTCTTTGCCAGAAAAAGAAGGAAAAAAAAAGAGTGAGTGCTACCTGCAGCAACCCACATATGGTCAAAGTCCTGTCAGCATGAACCTGTTCTTTATTAAAGGGTCACACTGAACAGAGTTCTGAGGAGACACAGATGCAAGGACAGATGTGGAGTTGGCTCTACTTTTGTTACATATTCAACATATTGAAGCATGCTAACACTATTTGAACATACTCTGTTACATAGCAACTCAAAAAAAAGCATGTGACAGTAAAGGAATGTAGTGCCCTTGGCTATAATTACATTTGGTGGCTTTTGCTAAACATTTGATCTCTCTTTGAATCTGATCTTTTGTCTTGGTCTAACAGCAGAGACATCACATGTTTATGAAGTGTACAAAAGAAAAGTGAACTTATACATATTTGAGGATATTCAGCTTTACCTGAGTTAAGTGCCCGACGTGCTGTGAGGAATCCAAGGTTAAGCTGAGATAAAAAATAGTCCACTGACAGAAAAATAGAAGATTTTTTTTTTTTTAACAACTCTCGCCGGCTGTCAGAAAACCATGTGAAGAAAAAAAAATCCTTTGTTTCAGTGAGGTGAGTGTGTGAACATGTGTGTGTGTGGACTAACAGAAGACAGAAAAATGGTTGACTTTAAAGCAGAGGCAGTGCCGTCAGTGTGTGTGTGTGTTTGTGTGAGGCGGAGAGTGTGTGTGAGAGAGAGAGGGCCGGGCGTGTTTCAGCTGGTACACACACACACGAGGAACAGTGGTTAGGCATGGTGGGTTGGAACCAGACACTGGAGCCTCAGAGGGTGCTTCTACACCTGGACAAAAGTCCCGCCCACTGTCTATAAAGCCCCTCCCACTTTTTTAACCAATCATAATGTGCATTTAGATTGAGTTACTTCATCTCTACACCCCTTTTTGGACATCTTAAACCTTAAATATGACCTCCGAATCATTTTTTTAAATCTCAACCTTCACGAAATCTACTTTGCTAAATCCGACTTCCATGCTTTGTTTCCCCGTTCAAAACCCAACTCCTTGTTTGACCACTCCACACACATTGTTTGAACCTATTTATATCCACTATAACTGCACTCAAGGCTTTACAAAACCTACAATTTCTTTCCTCTCCTGCCCTCGCCCTCTCTCACTCTATACAGCCTGAGCGCTGGGCCAAGGTAGTAGTTAGGTTGTTAGTGGAGGGTGGCGGGCACAGTTCAACTGCTGAACTTGCACATAATCACAGAGCGCAGAGTGGAGGGAAAGAAACTCAGAAACCACTCTCTGCTTTTGCTCTACTCACTAACCTCTAGCTGCTTCTTTCCCACCCTTTTATTTTCTACAGCCCTCAAGTGCTTCTCTGGGGCTGGAGCACTCAACACTTGTGGATGTTGGTGCAAGTCTTAGCCCTATTATTGTTTATATGGCGTGCTTGCGAGACACTTTCCTATTATGTAAATGTTCATGAGCCTGTTGCTTCCTCTGACAGCTGGAAATAAAGGAAGATGAAATCCCTAAGAGATTTGCGTCAGCAGACCGTGAGAGTGCGGGTGGGAGTGTGCAGGTGGAGGAGCTAAGACAGGTAGGGGGGGAGCCAGGTTATTGAGGGCTTTGTAGGTGATGATGAGGAGTTTGAAGTGGATACGCTGGGGGATGGGGAGCCAGTGGTGGTTATGAAGGACGGGGGTGATGTGGTCACGGGTGTGGGACTGAGTGAGAAGACAAGCAGCTGAGTTTTGGATATATTCTAGAAGTGGTTAAGGGTCTCAGCAGCTGAAAAGGAGAGGGATGGGCGAAGGCAGGCGATGTTTCTGAGATGGCAAAAAGCTGTTTTGGTGATGTGTTTGATGTGTTGGTCGAAGGAGAGGGTAAAACAATCACTCTTGTGATGACCATACATAGAATCTTATATTTGTATGACTAGAATGAGTACGCCTTGTTGGGTTTAAGGTGAAATCTTTGTTATGTACTGTGCACAATTTGGGATTTCACAGATGTCGAGAGCCATTTAATCATTAGTGAGTCAATGTGTGAACTTGTGCTTCAACAGTATGCCTCTTCTTGAGTTAACCTGCTATTTGACAGATTCTGTTTGTGTTTGATGTTCAAGGCTGTGTACTCAAAGGTTAAATTCATGCTATGTCTCAGTAAACTCCAGTTAATTTGTGAGTGGCTGGGTTTAAATGTGTGTGTCATAGAGGGAGCTTTTTTGGAGAGTGATGCAGGACTCAGCAGAAGCCCATATCTTTATAAGCACACTTTTGCCTTCGGGGTGTTTTTAAATTAGATGAGTAAGTCTGGGTGTGTCTGCACGGAGATTGAAAAAGAAGTGGCTTGCAGGCATAGATTTAATACTTTTTCAATATGCAACAACGCACCGGTAAATCTCTGATTGTCTGAGGCTACCCATACATGTAGACTGACCCCATCTGGGCCTTTTTCAACTCAGTACCATCTCTGGAGAATAATATTATTGTTTACCTTTCAGGGGTGCTGAGCTAAATGGAGGCTTAGGGATAGAGTTTCCCCATGTGTGCTTGAGGTCCCTGTGGGCCCCTCTCTGCCACGCGACTCCGGAGTTCATTAGAAACAAATTACGAACGGGTCAGCATGCCCTTCTTCCTTGTGAGCCTTCCTGAACCCCACACCAACTTCCACTCCCACAGCCTGCAGGCAGATGCTGAGATTACAGCAGCAAGAAAACCACACCCAAACTAAACACACCTGCACTAGAAGACTGGTTCATTATTACAGAAAAGAAATCACATGCAGGATAAATGAATGGGTTTCAGTCATGGACTGTTGCCATGGCTAAAGTATTCTGTGTTAATGAAAGACGCACAAAGAAACCAGTCATTTCATGGCGAAAAATCCACACAGCTTTTCCAGGAATATGAATAAACATTCCCAGTCAAAGTAAGAATCTGATTTGAGATGTAATTAAAAAAATGAAAATAATAATAAGTCTGGCCTGTAAAACGTTTGTGTGGAACAAAAAAAAAAGAAAAGATTTATGCAACATTTGGACAGAGCCAACTGTTTGCAGTCTCTATATGCTAAAGTAAGATGCTGTAGGCTAAAGCTTTAGGGTTTACTTAAGGCATATAGGCCAGATAGGGGGTAACTGTAGATGCCATGTTTTTCGAGTGCGTTTGTTTTTAGCCCTGAATGTTTTGAACCTATGATATAAATTGCAAGTCTATTGCCAGATTAAGAAGTTCTCAGCTAAGCCTTCCATCTATCAGCTCATTTATCAGTGTCTCACACACACTGGCGTTTCTAGCGTCTGTTGCGGCCCTAGGCAAAAATTCACAGGGGGCCCCTCCAGCCTGCATTCAATACCATTATGTCATAAATGTTTTAACAACAACAAAAAAATTCCGAAATCTGAACTTTTAATCAAGTTTTTACAGATTTTATACATTAGCAATATTTTCAAAACAGAGAAATAAAGAACAATAAAATCCCTCATTTTTCCTCCGGTGACTTTCATTTGTGCCTTCAGATGGGGCCACTTTAGGGGGGTTTCCGTCATTGAAAACTTGCACATTTTGAGCCACTGCTGTGGTTTAAACTCTGTCAGATCTGGGGGGGCCCCCTACCGACCTGGGGCCCTAAGCGGTTGCCTGCCTTGCCTGTTGACAAGCAGCGCCTCTGCTCACACATACAAAAGCACTACCTGAACACAAGTTACAGTAGAAAGAGAGGAGACAAATCAGAGTGCTCAGGTCCAGGTAGAAAAACAAAAAACAAAAAACAATCTGTTGTGATTGTTCATAAAGAGAAGGAAGGTTAAAAAAAAGTTAGCATCTGGAGCAACTTCAGTGAGATGTATTTATAACATGATGTTTTCTTTTTCATAATCGTTGGTTTTGTTTATAAGCTGGTCCTTCTTTTCTTATATGTAATAGAGATAGACAGACAGGCAGGAAGACAGACAGGAACACATGATGGACAGAGAGGAGAGAAGGGAAACAGCAGCAGAAGATGAGAGGTGAACAGTGCAGGCTATACACTGCATTATAGCTGTAATACGTGTGTGTTTAAGTGATAGAACCCTTTACAATACAGCAACAAAGACAATTTGACAGAATATGGAGCACGATTTATGAAGCTCTGTAGACTGAGTGGAGCCGCAAAATCACTCAGCTTTTATAAACTCTGAGGAACCCCTTAATCTGTGTGCGTGCGTGCGTGCGTGTGTGTGTGTGTGTTATGTGTATTTGTAATTGTTGGTGCTTGTGTATGGTGCATAAGTTTTTGTATGTTTGTGTGGGAGAGGGATAAAATACTACCTGTGAGATGAATTTATAATAATCTGTAATCAGAACCTTACTCACTCAATAAAATTAAATAATCAACAAAATAAATACAAAACATTATTATGTTAATACAACCTGCACATAATCACAGGTTTTATCTAGTGCTGTTTAATCGAAGCGATTTTGAAATAAACAACAATACTTCGGGTAGGTTTTTCCATTTTTTACGATAATGAATGTATGCATTCTGAATGTTAATTAGCTACGCAGAGTACATTAAGACCATTAACGTTATTTTAATCAAACATTTTCTATCTATTCAAGGGGACCAAAATGGCCTCAGCTGTGTAGCACTTCGTAGCTCTAAGATTACTTTGATATAAAAGTGGTGTTAAACTAACTCTTGGTGTGAGAGTGAAAACACATAAACATTTAACGAAGCTTTTGAAAAAAACTCCTTTAAATGCATCTTTTTAGTGACCCTCAAACTCTCATGAACTATGATTCAACCTTGTCCTCAAGCAGACAGAGCAAAAAAAGGAAGAGGGTCTGTTGCCATAGAGATGCGGACAGGAGAACCAGTCCGAGGTCACAGCGCTAGTGGCTGTGTATCCTGTCTGATGTCTGTGACTGGTTTGGAGCTCATTTGACCTCAACACGATTCAAACCTTTTCTCATACCATACACAAGCAAAAGTGTGACAATGTTGTGTACTGCGTCATGACTGGAGACCAGATAAACAAGTCTCTAGGCGCTGACAGCCACCAGCACTGATTATTAGCTCTGAGCTTCACTGTGTCCCGTCTCTCTTAAAGCACAGATGCTTTTGAAGCTCTACTGAAGCATGAATATCTCCGTCCCTGTGGACCCCAGCAACATCCCAGACAGACAGACCCCTCCATACATGAGCACACGCATCATCTCGCTGGTGGGTCCCGCCTGAGAGAAAGTCTAAATATTTAACATCTTAAAAGCCCCTACCCCCCACCCCAAAACACACACACACACTTTTCACGGTTTCTCAAGGGTGTCTGCAAAGTCCTGAAATTTTAAGAACTTGTAATCTCAGATGCTCCATGACATAGAAAGACACTGGCAATTGTGGTAGTTTTGACTACGTGTGTGCTCTTGTTTGCAGGTTAGCATAAGGTCAACATCAACTTTTAGCACATTAGGAAGCTTGGAGAAATGAGTACAAGAAATCCTAGAGGTCAAACACTTCAGAAGTCCTACAGTAGCACTTACATGATTTTAAAGGTGGTATTGTCCAGCATATGACCTTGTTTATCTGGTATTTTCTGGTATATCTGCTGTCTACTCAGGTGGGATTACGCGGCTAAATCCAATTCCTTATCTACTCAGGGCCAACAAAATTTGAGGGCTGTTTTTTTTTTTCTGAGAGTTTTCGAATAATAGGACACACAGTTAGAGGCTGTAGCACTTTATCTCCACCAGGACTAAGCTTGATATTGACAACGCCAGGCTAGGCCTCGATTTCTTCAAGTGAGAATGAGTACATGGTGATGAGCCTGTGTGTGAATGTGTATGTTGTGAATGTGCAGAAGATAGTGGCTGCATATGGAGACAGAGGCTCCGTTTCAAAAGATTTTCTTCCACCCAGGTCAATTTTATCACAGCCCACTGCCTAGGGAGAGAGCGAGAGACAGAGCATACTTTCCCCAGACTAAATCGAGCCAGGAGGGGACCTTCTCATTTAAGATTGGACAGCAGGTAATGAACATTGACACACACACACAGACATACATATGAGCCATGTGACCCCAAACTGCCAGGTCTTAAAGATACCATCTTCCTGTCCTTTCCTCCCTTCCTTCCTCTCATCCCCCCACTCCTCCCGCTGCATTCCTGACATGCCTCAGGGAGACAGAGGGGGCCTCCAGGACAGACAAACAAAGACACACAACACACACAACACACTCACAATGGCACTGGCTGCAGCTATTGTCAGTGTGCACTAAGGAAAAAGGACTTGGCACTTGCATACCAAAAGACACAACCAATCCCCCTCTTTTCCCCCCCCTCAAACACAGATTTGCCCTCGCGTGAACTGAAACTCGGGCTGCTGTAAATAATTTCCTCCTGCTCCTCCCTAAATGTTTCTAAAGCTACACCCTTTTGGACCCACAAACATAAAACTCTGGCTTGGATTGTGAGTCAAACTGAGTGATGTCATGAGATGGTAAGTGAATCATAAAAGCCTTTAGTGCTGGTGGAGCTGCTGTTGTGGAAATGAAAGGCCTGCAGCAGCTCTCTGCAGAAAGTCTATGCAATACTGACCTCTTCTGGTAGAAACAGAACATAGCAACAACAAAGGACATTACATGTTTTTAAACGAGGTGAAAAGCTCTGTAAGATGAGGAACTTATCTTTTCTGTAGCAGTTACGTATCCAAAACCATCTAATAATTAAAATTACACTGCTCTAATTAGTAAAATATGTCATATCTACATCCTACTCTGCCTTCTAAGAGTAACCAAGTCTGCTCTGCCTGTGTTGGATTTACAGAGATGCTCTGGACCAGGGTACTTACTTAGCCCACACTTCCAGTGATGGTTATTAGCTGGGCCACATAGCTTAGCGCTACACTACCCGACTAATCCCTTTTCCTTACTACGCTAGCCTCATGCTTCCAGGGTCCATCTGACATGGATAACTGCTGGATTACAGATTCCACCAGAGCATGAGAAAACTAAGAATATGATGTGTGGGAAATCTTTGACCCATGAGCAGAAAAGCTTACATGTAAAATCCTTAGAAACTCACCGAGGTGTAGTGGGTCTTGCCCATGTTGTGGTTCTGGTTGTGGTTGAGGTTTTGGTTCTCTTGCTCTCTGCACTGAAGCCCGGCCAGGTGTCTCTCCAGGGCTGCCCAGTCCATGGTAGGCAGAGGTTCCTCCTCTGCACTCTCCTCCTCTTTATATCCCCCCATTCGGGCCCCAGTACCTCCACTGCCTCCTCCTCCTCCACCCCCGACTCCACTACCTCCTCCAGTGCTACGGCTCCCCCTGCCTCTACTGGAACTGCGGCGACTGGGTTTAGGAGTCCCTGTTCCACCCTTTGGTGTGCCGGGAGAGTGAAGCTGGTTGCTCCTAGGCAAAATCAGATTGCCGTTCTGTTTCAGTTCATTGGGGACGGCTGCGACCGAAGTTGCAGTTCGTCCGCTGGGGGCCGGCAGGGGCGGGACAGACTTCACATCCTGGAATTCTTCAGCAAGGCTCCGACTGTTCACTGTCTTCCTGTAGCCTTCGTCAAGGCCTTCATCACCGACACCGCTTCCCCCACTGCCTTCCTCCTGACCAGCAGGCTGTGGAGAGGTGTAGTCCTCCCCGTACTCGCTCTCCCACTCCTCTATCACCTTCTTCTTGTACTCTTGGTAGTCCTCATCCTCCTCATAGTCCTCTAAGGTGACCAGGTCCAGAGAGGGGGAGGATTTGTAGTCCTCCAAGGTGGCCAGGTCAAGAGATGGGGAGCACGGTGTGACCTTGTTGGAGTTGGACTCTGAGCTGGAGCGACTGGATACATCACTCCCCAGGTCCATGCCATCCTCCCGATAATCCTGCAATGACAAAGAGACAGATAAAACAAGTGAAACTGAGGAACTAATATAAAAACAAAGGTTTAAAATCATTTTTTTATTTATATTACGACAAATCAATTACGAAAGCTATCTCTGAAACGTTAGGGCAGCTCTAAATGGCACTCTTTATAATGTTATTTAAAAAGACCCAACAACCAACCACCGCACTGGCAGAAACCTTGAGACAATCCAAACTCATTTGTGGACAGCCATCTGCCCAACAGACTGGATTGAGCCAAAAAGAGACAAAAGAAGAGGGAAGTACGAAGGAGAAAAGGAAAATAAAAAGAGTGAATTTAGGGAAGTGTGTGGATTTAGATTAGTCACTCTTGTGCTGTGGGTTGAGACCGGCTACCACAAAGAACTTCCTGTCCCACAGGAACTTTTGGATGTGTTTTCAAGCCTTCTGTGCTGCTCCAAATCCTCCTAGTGGTACGAGACTACTATGCTAACAGATTTTCAGATTCCTCTGTCCTGGTAAATGTATGTGTGTGTGGGCTTGTGCAACACTTGACACAAACAGCAAAGGCGGAGTCCGTGTGGCTGGATGTGTCAGAATAATATCCCACCACCCACTGCTACATCTGCACAGCACCACAGGGACAAATCATGGCGTTATGAGGGGAGAGAGTGAGTGACACTGACATGTCAACGAAAAAACACAGCAAACCGTGATAGGACGGATGAGTGCAGAGATGTTGTCTAACCTTGACTGTGATGCTCCCACAGAGCCCAAATCACCCCCTGACTGATTAGTTCACAGCTAATGAAAACGTCTGTGTTGTTTACAACCCCTCCACAAATCACCACCTGACCCGAGCCTTCTCTTCCCGAGTTATCAGTCTTTTCTCCACAGGAGCGCATTATCACAGCGCCTCACAACACTTTTAAAAGTTAATGAAAAGCAAGCAGCGGCAAAATTTCTCTCAGGGCAAAGAAAAATTAACGACACATTCCTACGTGATCTACATTTATGAGCTGCTCTGGAAAAGAAATTAATTATAGAGATTGCAGATTACTGGTTAAGGCCAGGAGGACTTACATTAGTTTCTTTTTTGTTATGAGGGAGAAAATGCTACCAGTTTAATCCCAATAATAATAAGCTTTATGACTGCCAGACCACACCTGTGCAGAAACTGGCTGTTGACGTCAAAGGACTCTGCAGAAAATATCCATGTTGGGCAAAGCAAAATGACTCAGCAATTTGGAGACTGGATAGTCAGATTGCGGATTCTGTGCAGAGACATAAGCCACTTTATGCAGAAGAACCTGCTTTTCTCTATTAAATACTAACAGGTCAGAGAGAAGGGAAGTAAAGCTGCATGACTTAGGGGTGAAGGTGTCACTGCTGGCTGCAAAATTGAGGTCACAAAGCCACATTTAGCCTTGACATCATGGCTAAGAGTTACTAGGTAGTTAAAACAATGTTATTAAAAAGCTTTGGTTACATAATGCAATGCCACTGGGGTGTTGGGACCTCCAAGGTCTTAAGTGGGAGAGATAATGTCAGTATTTCACCTACTGAATTAGACACGTTGCCAGAGTGTATGACTCTTGTTTTGCTTGCAGTCTAGACAGCCATAATTACATGTAAAATCACATATTCAGTTACTTGGGATCATTTTCAACAGATTTTATGACATAAAAACCACGAGGAGCCCTTGTGGGTTAACAGTGGGGGGGAGGATTTAAGGGGCACTACACATTACCAGCCTACTTATGGCCTAACACTCCGCTTAAACCCGGCGTTTTACTTCAAAATAAGCCCAGTCACGATTGTGCGAGTTTGTTTAGGGGGGATTAGTCTATTTAGGTATGCAAATGTAGCATAGATTTAGCCAACATGTATCAGTACAGCGAAGAACAAGCTTACCGACGTGCTCATCTAACGCGCTGGATCACTGCACGGTCACCAGCACCGGTGGTGTGTGAACCAGCCTGTCATCTCGGCTTTGTCACCCTTCAAGTAGTGCTATTAAAAACCCGGTTTCATGAAGCGGTTGGTGTTTCCTTCTCCAAAGTAAGAAGACCGTTATTTGGAAGCAGATGGAGTAGGCTATCCACGCCGCGATCGCGTTTCAAATCTCGGTCACCGATCCTTTCCTCAAAGCGTTATCCCGATTTGCGCCGCCTTTGGTGTGCCAGATATTCTCGCGTCAATACATGATGGTCACATGAGCCCGATTAAAATAATGTAATCATTTAAAGTGCATGTGTATGAAAGGGAAAGAGAGAGAGAGAGAGAAAGAGAGAGAGAGAGAGAGAGGAAGGCGCTGGAAGAAAGCAGGCTGGAGCGCTAAAGCTGATCCGCTGTGGGATTAACCGAAGCGCATTCAGACCATACAGGCAGGATTTGGCCACAAAAAAAAATACATGCAAATTGACAGCTGCACCGATCCCCACCCCGCAGCCGGGCGGGTGTTTTAAGGGGAGGGGCGTTTAATTTATGTCAAAGAAAGAGTAGCCCCTCACAACTCTGCTTGGCGGTCTGTATTTCAGTGGTTTGCAAGGGGACACAAGCGCATACGCCCAGTCTTTGCGTGTACCGAGCGCACTCCAAGTGGCATGTCTGCACGCGTGACAGTTGCGTGATTACATAAAAAACAGTAGTTTATCTTGATGAGGACTATTACATTTAAAGAAACGCGTTATTTAGGCTATAAACACTTGGATAATACGCGTGCGTTTTCTCCAGTTCCTCATTGGCTACTCTAATGATGTAATGTTCCCTAAAAGTCCCACGAGGAACCTGATTTACCCTCGGCAACAGCGTTAACAGAAACGCCCAATATCACACTATCACAGGATGGATGACACCCACTACAGCTGTGACCACACTGACCCCCACTCAAGCCCCGATTATCGGTCAGAATTAAAGTCACCGGCTGGCACAAATAAAACCAACCCCGGGAGACGAGCTAAAAGTAGCCTGGGTGGACACCAGAGCCATTTAAAGGAGCCCATACTCACTGTCATCATCTTTGTAGCTTCCCTGTCGCGTCTCAAGACATTGTAAAGTGTAAATCCCAGCTGTCAGACAACGGTAATGATGCTGAGTTGTTTCACAGCAGCTTTATTCTAAGGGCGGATGGTGGTGGTGCTGGTGGCGAGGCTGGCTTCGCAAGAGAAATTACAGAGAGCCGGTGCATGATTCAGACCAGTCATCGCCTTAAGTGCTCGAGGCTGCCCTCAAATGAGCCAAAAAAGGAGTCTTGAATCCTGATACAATAAATTGATGTCTTAAAATCCCAGCAGGTCAGCGCTTTTTACCCCTCTCCTCTCCGGCACAGAGATATAGAGAGAGATGCCCAAACCAACAGTTCAGCCTGCGCTCCCTCGCTCCCACGTCAGCTGGAGAATAAACAGGCTCTAAGTGAAGTGCGTCCCCTTATACAGTGGGCTTGCGCACGCTTTCACACTTCACCGGCCCTCACGTAAAAACCTAGAAACAGGACTTAAAACTGGGCGCAAAACAAGCATGCTGCTGCTTCTCCCCGGATGGCACAGGTCCAGTGTTTATAGCGACTCTGCTCTCTGTCGCAGCCTGCAGATCTGAGGAGAAAGTGACGAAGACAGAAGCAACTAAAGCCCAACCTTCTGCACCCACTGACCTTGCAAATGGCCGAGAGAGGGAGAGAGGGAGAGAACGAGAAAGGAAACTATAGGTGAATTATTAAACATATTTCTGGTGCTCTGAATATAGAATACTTCCAGACTTATTAAAAACCACCTGGGATCTCAAGGACCCTGTCTGTAGATCTAAATAACTTCAGAAAACTATCATTTTCCGTTAAAAGATACATCTGTACAGTCTAATGCAATCTTAAGAAATAATATATCTAGCATTTTTGTGAAGGTTTAATGTTCAGTTTGGGTTGTAGATCATGTCACACAGGGATCGATTCAGAGTTGTTAAGCCCTGGCAGGAAGCAGCTTATAAAAAGAAATGAAACATACATTCGCACATTGCTCCATATAACCTGAGCATTATCCCTAACATTGCACAAGGAGCTCGTAATATCCCCAACAATCCAAACAACTTTAAAAGACCTCAACACTAAGCATCTCCTGCTTTAAAGAACATACTGCCCAGAGTTTTCTCATGCCTGTCCCCCTATTACACTTATGTATTACACCACGTATGTACTAAGTGGGCAGAATATCAGAGATCTCACAGTATAACATTAACATACACAGTCATTGCTAAGCCTGTTGATAAAAGACTAGCTTCACAGAGAGAATAAATAAACCCAAAACTATATTTTGATTATTTTAGTCATTCCTCAAGTGTTTAGGCCAAAGAGTTGCTTGCTTGAAAAGAAAAGAAACATCAATATATTTGACTTTTTGAGAGGTATTTTGCAGACTTGCCTGCTTGTCACCCCCCCCAGTACTATTTGTGATGACAAAAGTTTGTCAGTGAAAGTCAGCGAAGGACAAAGAAGGGGAATTATCCATCCGGGAGTGAAAAAACAAAGAAGAAAGAAAGAGTAAGAGGAATTAGAGTCACACCACTGACAGAAAGTGTGTGAATTTAGACATTTTAAAGCCTAACAGGGGCGGATCCAAACTTTATTTGACTCGGCTGGCCCCAAGATAGTGTCATGTCTTTTTGTCTTGAACCGTCTTGCTGGAGGAAATCACTATAGTCAAACAAGTAAACACACACGTGAACTCACTTATAAACTAACACAGGCAGCTGCAGTGTCAGAGCTGAAGCAGGTGTTAATATCAACATGGCATGATATCTTCATGTTGCATTCTGTTTCCTCTTTAAACACCTGGTTATTTCCATATTCCAAAATGGAGATCAAGTTAAATGCTGTTGATAAACCACTCCCATCCTCTGTTGGATTAAAACCCACGGAGCACTGGAATAACAAGCATCATTGTAAGGAACTTGCTCTTGGAATCACAGAACTGCTGCACTGCAATTGTACGTATTTTAACAACACAAATGAGAACATCCATGTAATAATAGAGCAGTACTTCAAAGACCCCTGAATGGGCCACTCCTTACACTAAAGCAGAGACAGCACTACTTTGGATCTCCCCAAAAAGGAGACAGCAGGAGTCCAGCCTATTCCTTCCACACCATTCCTCACCACCTCTTTCAACTCTCTTATCAGCCCTGCCACTCCTCCCCTCTGCACTTCCTCACTTATTCCCCAAACATAATCAGTCACAGTGAAGTAAAGTGAAGAGCTGTCGAGTTAACTGAATGCCTTTAAGGTGAATAAGCTCCTTTTGGGGGGAAGAGAATGTGACCAATTAAAGTTCATATACACAACAGGCAATTAACATATCATTAACTTGTCAACAGGAGGCCATTATTGCTCAGGTCACTCTTGCACACATACTGTGCACATGCTCGCTTCTACAGTTTGCTTCCTTTGAAGTGTCCGTTTCCCCTCAGCATCAAAGTGTCTGAAAACAGTTTTGACATGGAATTCTTCCCCTCTGTGAATTGTTTCCGAAAACAATAAAGCAGCAACTCGCTTCAAGTCAGCTGCACCAGATGAAGATGTCCATGATATGTCACATCAAAGCTCTGCGATCCATGTCTTCATCAAACCTGGGAGGAGATGATGACTTTTTCTGCATTTCTGTTGAGGATGTGGTCAAAGAAAGTTCACTCTAAGGAGTCAAGCCTCCTTTCTTTTTTTCTTCTCTCCTCTCTACTAATGCAGGTGGATGGGGTTTACGTCAAACTGCCATTCAAAGGGATTTGCCAAACGCTGAGGGGCAGAAACACGTGGAAAAACAGCCAGGTTTTTATGTACAGTATCTGGGAAATCTTTGCTCTATCTGCCTGCCTAGCAGTCCATCCGCAACAACTATCTGGCAGGAATCACTGAAGGCCTATTACTGACAGAGAGATAAGGCTGGAGAAAAGAATGCCCCTCAGATAATACCAAAAAGTCAGGGAACATCTTCCTCTGCTTATATCCGTCTCGCAGGCGTTTAAAAAACAGGCAGCTCCTGACAGTCAGTGAGAAATTGAAACTGTCTCCGCCTTGTCAGGAGCTCACAAACTCTAACGGAGAGACACCGAAAGTGACCTTGGAGGATTCTCCCTCTCACTTTTTCCCCTCACACTCTCTCTTCCCAGGGACCAATGGGAAAAGCTCACCTTGAAATATGACTCAGGCCGAACCAGACAAGAGAAAATGAAGCATTGGAAACATGACTGTGGTACAAGGCCAGGCATGCAGATGGGAAATGTCCTGCTTGGTTATAAGAGACACGGGGCCACAAGAGGCCAGAAAATAGACTCAGCAACAAAGTCACTTACCATGTCATATCTTTTTCTGATAAAGAAGATGCAACCATGGCTGTCCTGAAAAAAGTTGTTTCACTTCAACAAAATCCTGTTTCTCTGTAAATCCTTGCTCCACTTAAATAACTCCCTAGTTTCAACACATACTTTTTACAGTCTTTAACCGATGCCAAGAAGAGTCCCATGTACTAGACTCTAAGGACGTGACACCGACATGTGAGGATAAATGGAAAATGATAAAGATTTACCAGTGCTGTATGAGAAACACTTGGGTTGTCTGTGTGCCTCTCTTGGCCAATCTGCTATGTAAAAGATGACATACTAGAACACCTGGCTAAGTTTCCTGACAGTGCTGAATTCCTACATATGTTAAAGGAAGTCTAGGCCTAGATATTCTTTATTGCCTATTCAAATAATCACTATATAATCCAGAAGCCCCAAACTGGCTGTCTGTCTTCTGGAGGATTCGTTGTCTTTAAATGATGGCCAATTGTTTCTGAGATTCTTGGGATACTTTCGGTCAGTTCTGTATCATGAAGATTCATAGTCTTTTTCGCAATGACGCTTTCAGAGAGTTTTCTATTACATTTTTTATTCATGGGAATTTTTTGCCTTCATTTGAGAGACAGGAGAGTAAAGTCGGAAATCAGGGAGAGAGAGTGGGGAATGACATGCAGGAAATGGGGCACAGGCTGGATTTCAACCTGGGCTACTCGCTTTGAGGACAACAGCCTCTGTACACAAACTAACCACTAGGCCACTTGCGCCCCCAGAGAGTTTCTTCAGTGTGTTTGTTATATCTACGTTGATGATAGCCTCATGTTCTCCAAACTGGAGCAGGAGCACGTACAGCACCTCAAGTGTGTACACCAGAGGCTTATGGTACCATATTCTTCCTAAAATGACCAATAACAAACCAGTGTTATTGTTATAAAGAGAAGATGCAGCACAGTATAAAAGGGTGTGGGGAAATCTGCCGCTTGAAAAATTCATATTGTCATACTCTATATAATATAGAGGCAACCTGGACATTCACCCTTTCCCCTACATCTGCTGCAACATGACTACAAAGTGCCTCACAAAGCCTGCTGTGCCTTGAGACAGCATCAGGATGCAGTATGTGCAATGATGAATAGATATGTCAGATGGCTACAATAGAGGTGGGATCCTTAACTGGCCTTCTGACCTGTAGTTCTAAATAAGAAAGGATGGCCAAACCATTGAGAGGGGTCATCAATCTCCTTCTCTAACACAACGATGATTTACTCCATTCAAATGGGCGAGTGAAGGGGAGCGTAACAAAGACTGGTGTTTGTATCTGGTTGTTCTTTATTTCCAAGGCAACTATATGCATTTGCATGTGCAATAATCGGCACGTGTATGTGCACTATCTCATGTGCTATAATGCATAACTATGCACATCTGTATCATGTTTTTCTAATTATGTTTACTCAATCAGTTGAACCCCAGCACCAGTATTGGATTGCACTGCTAATACCTGGCTGTAACATATTGATCTTCCCTTCCATACAGTATATCCAGCCAACAATTTCACTTGCTAACGAAGTGTGAAATGAATTGTGAGAGCAACATCTTGTCCAATGTATATACAAGCACTCACAGCTAGTAGATTCGTTTATATAGGAAGCACTTTCGGTTTCTAGTCTGCAGTATAGTGAATGCAGTGTACAGCTTTTTGCTCGATAAGGACAGTCTCGAATTTGCCAAATTTGTTTAATCTAGCTTGGTTTCTAGAGGCTAAATGGATTGTTCAATGGCGAACAACATTATACCCAGCAAAGAATTCATTAAGAAGCCTTAAATCCAAACTAGCAATTATGGAAGAGACCAGAATATGTCCATATGGTCATAACCGTAAAGAAAGCCAAGGCAGAAAACTAAAAGCGATAAATGTGATGAAGGGGGAGTCAATAGTACAACAGAGGGGGAGGAGGAAGAGTATTACTTTGATGAAGAAGTTGGGGAAGATGAAAGTGTTGCTAATGATAATGTTGACTATACCACTACAGAAATCAGAGTGATTACGGCCATGCGTGCGCTGATTAAAATTACAGTTTCTAACACAACAGCTCCAAGTAAGGGGATGATTATGATGACAAGCATGATTAATCTAAACCAATGGGTTGTGGATACATCTGCTTCCATAGTGGGCCAAATGATACAGAAGAAAAAATTCTGTCAAAGCTTTGAAAACTTAAAGAAAAATGTGCCCTCTAATAAAAAAAGATGTTTTCACTGTAGGGTGGCCAAAGTCAGACCCAAACTCCTCGGGGGAGACTGGAACCGGAAGAGTCGGAAAAAGTCAGCCAAGTCGTTAATGAAGTTATGACCAGAGTCGCTGCTGTGTAGGAGATCTTAATCATCCACCAGAGTGGAGGGCCGAGACCTATACTCCAAACCCATTTGGTCCCTGGCACACTAATGCTAATTAGAGGAAAAGAAGGGAAGGTTTGTAATCTGTTCAATTAACTCAGCCTTAAAAAGGCGTCCTGTGGGGCTAAGGAGAGATTCAAGACCGGGACAATTTGCTATTACTGTTGTGTATAAGAAACTCCAGTGGTGTCTGCAGATGCAGGTTTTAGATGTAAACATTGCTAACGAATCACAGGAAAGAGACCGGAGCGTTTCCATTCATTTTCTAACATACCAAACTTCTTTCACAAACTGTAAGATTTTTAGGTCAGACTGTTTTTTCTCCATTCTCACTTCTCTTGATATTCCTCGACACCCAAATCCCCCTCGCTTCTTTCTCTTTCTGCAAGGTGGCAGAAAACATCCAGGGTGGTTAAGGAGTCAGATATAGAGATGGAGACTCTGCGAGTGAGTCAGGTCTGCCTTGTGTCCTTCCATTTGTTTTGGTGCCCTGTCAGCATTAAAGCCAGGCAGAGATATGCATCCACCCTGGCCTGTGCTCAGCCCCACTTCGTGCAGTGCGCAGATGTCCACACAATTTACTGCCCACACCAAATTGGATCACTTCTCTGGTGTTTTGTGCAGGACTCGCACCTGCTGTTTTCCACCTTCTCTCGTAAACACCTAAACACCATGAGATTGAGGGGACAAAAGAGGGGAGGCACTGATAGTTGATTTAGGGGGCGAATTAAAACAGTAAAGTCTGAATGAGAAATAAAATTAAAGTATGAAAAGAGGAGATTGTTTTTTTCTTCTGAAGTATTTTTTCCCCTTCATTCACTGGGTTTGTAAAAGATTCCTCCTCTTAAGTTCATGGACAATTGGGCACAGAAATCTGCAGGTTGCAGGAAAGCATTGACAAAACCCCCCTATGATCCACAGCTCACACAGTTTGCCCCAGACGCTGCCATGGAGTCTGCCAGGTCACCATTATGTTGTCGAGGTTAAGCTCATTCTGACATCAGCTGTGATGTGACAGAGTGACAGCTCCATTTCATAGCTGAGTTGGTTGTGTATAGATCATTACAGTAATGGGAGAAAAAGATGTGTGAGTCCATCTGTGTTTTCTGGTAACACTGCGTGTCAGTGTGTGTGTGTGTGTGTGTGTGTGTGTGTGTGTGTGTGTGTGTGTGTGTGTGTGTGTGTGTGTGTGTGTGTGTGTGTGTGTGTGTGTGTGTGTGTGTGTGTGTGTTTCAACCCTGAGGTTCCTGGCAGGTGGTAGCACACTGTCTAGATCAATTATTGATCCAGCCTGGACTACAAGGTGTGAGATACTACTGCATCACAGTCAGACGTGGCCTCATAACTCATCATTGCAGAGATTGCAGGAAAGGAGAACTGAGCAGGAGCAGAATAACTGCAAAATCCTGATTTAGGATCAGGATCCTAAATCAGGAATGTAGGCATATTGTAGATTGTAGTGTTCGGGCAGTTAGTGTTTAATGGGAGAAAATTCTTGTCTTTGCAACAAAAATCATTTGTAACAAAAGCCCATCACCAGTGTGACCTCCGGCTTTAGCTTTCACTCGGGTTAGACTTCAGAATCGAATTGGCAGAATCATCCAACATACATGATTTCTAATGATACATGCTTTAACTTGTGGGCATGGCTGTCAATAATGTATTAAAAAACAACAGTACAGCCAGTACTTATTTACAGAATTTACATATCCTCATAGTAATCTGTTTTAACAACAAACTTCTCCCAGTAAAGATGGAATAAAAGGCAAAACATCTGCATTTAAAGCTTTTCCCAGCACTGTGTCTTTAGTGTACAGCATTTTAAATGAAGAGTACTTTCATTTAATTTACATTTGGTTTGAGTCAGTTGTATATATCTGCTGTAATGGTAATCACTTTGGCATGAAACAACTTTTACATCAATCATGCTATTAGACTGTTCAGCAGGCAATCCTTTTTGGTTCAGTAGTTGATAGAGAATAAGTGAGTTACCAACTGACCCCGATGCAAAGATGTTCATTCAGCAGCTGTTTACATCCCAACCAATTACTGCATGGCATCTTGTCTTTCCTGTTTTATTTTGTGTTAAAGATTAGAAAGTAAGTCCTCAATGGTATTCTATAATTCCATCCCTAACTTCTTTTTTTGTGTTGAGGTAAATCATCATCAGGACAATGAAAATCGTGAAACTATTCTTAAAACAATACTCCAGCTTAACCTTAATAATCATCTTCTAAGCATACTGTACTTGATTCTGTTACATCTATCCTTAGAGACAGGTTGGGTTTAATTTTCTCTTATCTTTTCAGCCACAGGAATAGAACAGTTTTTTTCCCTTGAATATCACAAGTATTTTTTGTTTAGTGATATCTACTGTTTCTACCCTTGCAGCTAATTGCCTTCCTAATTGCTTTCATAGTGCCTAAAAGCATGCAAATCAAAAATAATTAGCTGCAGCCTAAAAGTTTGCACTGACTCATTTACAGTCCACTGTGCTCCGTCTTGAATAAACAGTTTCCACTCTGATTCTGCTGCTTTAAAGACAGAGGGATACACTCACCTCACATACTCTATTCTCCACACTAAACTGTTAATTAGTTCCAAAGAAGAAGCCTTGAACACTGATCCTGCATATTCTCAACTTCAAAGATGAAAAACTAAACAAAATTTCTTATCATTTGCATCTCCATTACACAGTGTCTCTAACCTGATGACACAAAACCTTTGTGACCATAGCAACCACATGGTTTTCAGATGTAGCATGTCTTCTTTCCTACAGGGAGTTACAGAGATTCAAACGAAGCCTTCTGCAATCAGTTGCCTCTATCACATTGCACATCTACCATACAGTATAATTTTTTATCCAAACATTCAGATTTGATTCCTATCATCAAATGTAGCTTGTCACATATGATGAGATAAAGTTTCTTTGGTTGCAGGACTCAGTCTGTTCTGTATGGAACATGTGTTTTTGTCTTGTCTGGAGTGAAAGTAAAATAAATATACCTGTAAGTCAGAAACATCATTTTGCTGCATCATTTTCACGCTCCCTAAGTCGGTGCAGATAGAGGACACATTCATAGATTGGCTAAATGATGAAGTCATTGAGGAGACAGTGAAGGAAATGAGATCAGATTGCAGCAGTTTAAATCATAATAGCCTTCTTTTTCAAGTGGATTATATAATACAACAGTGATGATTAGAGCTAATCCATGACCACAGTGCATGGATAATAGAAGCATGAGGGAAAAGATTGCTCTAGTTTGTACTAAACGATAGTTCGATTTTTGTAATTACATATGTCATTTGGAAGTGAAACCATTCAGTGTATAGTGGGGTAAATATCAAACCCACCAGCACAGGCTTGGTCACCGCAGCTCTGCTATTTGAATTAACAGGAAGGTAGAAAGGTAGGGCAGATAATCACACAGATGCTTTGAATAAGATCGCCCTATTTTGATTAAAAATGATCCTGAGCCTGAGCGGTGCAGCTTTTGAGGGAAAGGCATTTCCTTTCACCTGCAGAAAAACGTCTGTCTGAAAGTTTGAACATTTGCTCGACTGAAAAGTCATAATGTACAAAAGGCAATCCAGCCTGAGCCATTGAAGGAGATATAATGGCAGCCAGCCACTCCTGCAGAGATGCATGCCCTGTCAGAGGCAGAGCCAAAAGCTCCTGGAACTGAAGAGGGAGGATGTCACCTCGGCCACTTTGGCACAGAATATACCTGGAGGGGGGCCTTCTCACCTCCATCATGATGAGCACCTCCCTCCTTCCACAGCTACTCAGTGAAACACTTATGTGTCTTTTTTTCCTTTTCATTGTCCCTTTTCTTCTTTCTTTCTACTCTTTCGTATTCTACGTTCATTGTCTCTCTCCATCTCTCTCCTCTAGGCTCCATGTGCCATCTCTGGTGCTTTATGCAACATCAGAGCTGCAGTTGAAGAGGCTGAGAGGGTGAATAGGCACGAGAGCATCAAGCCCAGAGCCCCCTGCCAGAGTTATAGAGGGGGGAGGACGGCCGGATCATCAGCAGAATATGAAGAAAACCACCCTGACAAAAGGAATCAGACAGCAAATGGACCTTGCAATAGAGTGTGTTGAATCATTCAAAAGCCAAACAACAGGGTAGCACATCAATATAGCTGCTGATAGGTGGATTGAGTAAGTGTGTTTGTGTGTGTGCTTTTGCAACTTTGTGCTTCATTAAATCTTCATTAAATCTTTGTGCTTCATTGCAATGTTAGCTTGCTCAGGAAAATATCTGCAAGTAAAGTAAAATCTGCACTTAAATGGATTGTGATTGTCCTAATTAACAGAAAAGCATTAGTGGGAGTTTGTTAGACCAACTTCTGTACAATGTCCAATGGCTTAGGGAAAAAGGCTTCAAACCGTATGTTAATTAACATAAAAACATGACGTGCTCATCTGTAATTAACAGAGTTGTAGTTCATATTTGTGTTATGTAAGAGGGTGTTATAGGGTAGGAGGTAAAGAGGGCTGTGTAAGTTTTATGTAAACATGCTAGAATTTTAATGGATGCTAACGTCCTTAGCCCCCCCCCCCCAACCCGTGTGGAGTGGAGGAGATGGAGGTAAGGGAGGATGTGGGAGGCTTTCAAACCACTTTGCTCCTTTCAATCTGTCAATTCCGCCCTGCTTTTTTCCCATCCTACCTCTCTCCTCATCTTCCCGTCTTCTTTCACCTAAATTCTACTCATGCATGTTATCACTGAGCTGGCAGCAGTGGGAGGTTACACAGGAATTTTTATGCCCCGAAATGCTCCCCTGGTGCCATCCGACCCTCCAACACTCCATCTCCATTTTTACTGCCATCGCTCCACAGCTGTCCTCCTCGCTCACTACTGTAACTATTATACCATAATTCTCCTCTCCTCTCCTCTCCTCTCCTCTCCTCTCCTCTCCTCTCCTCTCCTCTCCTCTCCTCTCCTCTCCTCTCCTCTCCTCTCCTCTCCTCTCCTCTCCTCTCCTCTCCTCTCCTCTCCTCTCCTCTCCTCTCCTCTCCTCTCCTCTCCTCTCCTCTCCTCTCCTCTCCTCTCCTCAGCTGAGTGGACTTAAAACAGGTGTTAAAGGTTTGCATTTTTCCACTCCCTCCCTTCTAGCTGAACCAAAATGCTATGACTAAAACATTAATCCTGACCTCCTCACCTGCTGCTGGTGCTACATTATGTGTGAAGTGATGATGATGATGTCCGTGCACAGCCAATGAAAGACTCTGAACTGACAGACTGGATGATCAGGATCACCTGTAGAGTGACTGTTTATATATTTTTATTAAACAATTCCTAATATTTGAATTACTGCAGTTGTCAATGTCCATTGCTTCTTATTTTTTCTCTTTTGCTGTAAAAGTTAGGAAAAGTTTCTAAAGTAAATAGCTCATAAAGACAGCAGTGCGCAGATGAGCTTCTTCAAACAGCAAAGCAATCTTGTTTTTTAATGCGAGGGTACTCAAAGGTGATGTGAAACCAGATGGCAAAACAATGACTCATCTAAAGTCTGAAAAAGTTCATCCTTCAAGTTAAACTAATCTATTAAAGTATGATCAAGATGTTTCCATGCACTGAGGTGATTCACAGCCTATAATGTAAAAAAACTGTTGAAATAAGTCATTATAAATAATAACAAAGTGATGTATTTTTATACTAAGTTTTGTGTTACTAATAAATAATTAATTAATTTTTCCATTTATTATACAGGACAGTTTAAAAGTAACATTAAGTTACAGTTTAGCGGAGATAGCCATTATGAGTTTGTAATATGCTATGCACTACTATAACCCATACTGTACTCTGAGAATAAGACTACTCATCGTCTTAGTCCAGACCAAACAGGCCATTTTGATTTTGTCTATATTGTGAAAACACATTCTTCATGGCCTTATTGGTGTTCCTGGAGACAGATTTGGTCATATTTAAGCAGCTTTCAAGATAACCAAGATGGAAATTTCTGCTACCAAACATAATAACAGTGTCAATACTCATCAATGTCATGTTTTTTTTTTTAAGGTTTATTTTTTATGTTTTCATGCCTCTATTTTAGAGAAATCGAGGAGAGAGAGAAAGAGAGAGAGAGAGAGAGAGAGAGAGAGAGAGAGAGAGTGGGAAACGACATGCAGGAAAGGAACAAAAGGTCGGACCCAAACCTGGGCCGCCCGCCCAGAGGACCATAGCCTCCGTACATGGAGCGCAAGCACCAACAATCAGGCCACCGACAACCTCCATCAATGTCGTGGTTATTAAATAATCCACAGATATCAATCAGATTTGATCAAACTTTGCCAAACCATGATATTCCTTCTTTTTGTTGCAGTCTCTACCTGCTTCTGCCAGATGTCATGTCTAAATGATCTGTAATCCCTACTCTACTCTTGACGTGACAAAAAAAAGAAGAGAATAAAGTAAATGGAAGACAAAATATGCTGCACATTCTCTAAAAGTAAGTACACTTTTTTCCCTTTCTTCTTACTCCAGCTCACATGGGACTAAAATTCAGATGCAGTGAGGGATGGATTTCATATACCATGTCTGTCTGCATGGATTTAGAGATCACTTAAGGCCACATCAGAGTAAAAAAGAAAAGACAGTTAGAAAAACTGAGCATATTGATTGTTGGGGAAAAAAGTAAAAACTGAACAAGAGCTGTCACAGATACTGCTTAATGTTCTTTTTTCTTTCTTGTAATTTGCAACCTCATACATGCGAGCGCACACTGAAGCATTATTTTTGTTTCTTATGATCTTTAAATAGGCAATACAGGAGGTTTGCAAAACATGTTGATATGTATGCAGCAAATTATATACAAGCAAGATGTAGTCATGCTTAAAGAAAGTATAAAGAGATTGAAAAAGAAAAAAAAGGGTGAGAAGGAGTGAAGGGGATGGGAGGGTTGGAGAAGAGAAGCCAGTTCCGAACAACCTCCACCATCCCGGCTTAGTGTGAACAAGGTGAGGTCATCTCTTGGGGAGCCGGGCCTGAATTCTAATCACAACAATAAGGTCAGCGGAGTAATCCCTGTCGACTGAAATGTCACTGTTCCCCCCCTGCTCTGACACGGCTCCCCACATTCAGCATCACAACAACTAGGTATCGATCACACACTATTTAGGAATAGACGAGGCCTGCTGTATTCTGTATGAGATACAAGGGACACACAACTCTGGACAGAACCACAGGCTTGTATTCCTGAAATCAAATATCCCCCCTCTTAAAACACATAAATGGAATGGACCAAATGGACTGCACTTATTCTGTATAGTGCCTTTTCTCCAAAGGGCTTTACAATGTTTTTGCATCTCATTTACCCATTCACACACGCACACGCACACGCACACACACACACACACACACACACACACACACACACACACACACACACACACACACACACACACACACCAATGGCAAGGTGCTGGCCTGACCATCATGAGCAACTTCGGGTTCAGCTCAAGGAGACTTTGAAACATGGACGGGAGGAGCCAGGGAACCGAACCGCCGACCCTGAGCTTAGTGTACAACCCACTCTACCTCCTGAGCCACAGACAACACATGCCAACACATACTAATGTTCCTAATCTGACTGCATTACATACAGAAAGTCAGGTGCAAAATCACAACAGGAAAAACAGCAAACACATACCAAAACGATAAAAGAGATTCAAAGGAAGGAAAATCACCTCATTTTTAATTGGATCAGGAAAGGGATTTTTGAGAATTGATTTTTTATCAGATTGTGATTCACCTCAGCTTTACATGCTAAATAGAAACCTTAGCGACCATAAATGAAATGTTGCTTTTGTATGTATGTGGCATTTTTAAGGACAACTCAGAGACACTCCTGCCATGTACGAGTGCATTCACAGCATGTAGGGACATACAACTATCCATCACAATCCTGAATGATACATGAATCATTCAATTTTTCATTTTTTTTATTGTAGACTTTAATGCTGAACTCAAATTTAGATAATTCATGTTTTTTTTTAGTATGTACATTTGGCATTTAAAACCTGTGAGCTTCTGCTGTGCTGGCTACAAAGAAGAATCCATTTAGAGGCTTTTTTTTTCAAAGCTCTGCTATCAAAAGTGTCCTTTCAAAATGCACCCCGGGTGTGGAATGTAACTTTTTACTTTATGTTGTTACCTATAAAGGTTTGAAGCTTTAAGGAGCCACTGGTTTTACAACACATCTGTTCGTATTTTTTGAGCTAATGATTTTTCAAGAGGAGTTTCGTGTTGATCCATAAGGGGTCTGACAATGAGCTAAAACACATTGTCTAAAAAACAAAAAACAAACATGAAACCCTACAGAACTTTATCTTCCAGGACCAGGGGAGCCTTTAATGAGTCCTTCAATTACACAGCTTTGAAAGCAATATTAAACTAAGGTATTGCTATTATATTAAGCCAATATTATCACTGGTTGGAATGGATTAAGCCAGAAAGCCAGAATTTAGCCAGACATTTTAAAAGCGTAACTACCTAGAAATGAATGGTAAAATAAAATCCCCCTTACACACAAAATATAATATAGGCACACACACTCGAACCAGCAGTTCAGAGGACCAGAGGGACATAATCTGTCATGGTATTTAAAACCAACTTAACCAACATCTAGATGGAGCGACAGCATTGTAGTCGTATATTTTAAACACTGCTATTTTTGTGTGTGAGTGTGTGCCTTCTTTTTGTTTATTCTGCAATGGGTGTTGAAAAAATAACAGTTCAATAACAGTGGAAGGAGAGGAAAAATGAAAGAAGCAACAGCAAGTTGCAGCGTAAAACTGGCAAAAGAAGTGTCTGGAGAGAAGAAGAAGAAGGACAGGCAGAAAGGCAGCACAAGAAGCTGAAATAAAATGGAAAGTATAAAAGTGAAGCAAGTCTAAAGGATGGAACAGTGTGATGCATGACACAGACGGTATGAAAAAAGATGCTCTATAATGAGTGTTAATTTGCATTGAGTCTGTATTCACGTCAGCATTATGGTTTTCCATATGAAGCCATGATTGATGAGCCTCGCTCCGGTGACATTATTAAACTGATCCAACTCATTAATATTTTAACTACCTGGGTGCTTATGTCAGAAGGGCACATGGTGGGAGAGAGATGCTAATATAATGCAAAGATATAACACAGTCGTAAGTTTTATTCACTTTGGCGACACATCTTCATCTTACAGGAGGTGTTAGAGGATAAACTTACATTCTGGATAGACACATGATGTGTTAGATTTTGATGGTTTCATCAATGTATATGTTATTCCCAAAGCGACTTTATCTTTCACCGTCCTTCTTCTGTCTCGCCTCCTTTCAGTCAATTACCCTGAGCACAGTTTGTATAAAATACCATCAACCACAGTGCTGACTAAGACACACATTATGTATACATCCACAGAGGATCACAAACAACAGCTTATTGCTCATAAAATGCAGCCAGGCTTTAAACCCCACACACATACAAACACACAAATACAGACACACAACACCTACCTACGCAGGGCCTGTTTTTCATTCAATTATTAGCATGTCTGTGCAATCTAAAACTGCTTAGAGAGAGAGACAGAGTGCTGTAAAAATGGGCTGTGAAATCTGGCCTCCATAACCGTGAGAAACAAAAAAAAGTGATGGCAATGCATATAACAGCGAGCACAATTATACCACCTCCGTCTGCCTCCGCCCGCTCTCACACAAATGGATAGGTAGATTAGTTTTGCACTTGACTGGTTTTGTCTGGCAGCTCTGGCGGGTCCCCGTGTCACATGCTGACAGTAAGGCCACCACTTCCACAGGTCTGGTCGCAGTGAGACAGACTCACTCGGTCTGCAGCAGGGTTTCTAACTGTCAATGCAACCCTGCCCCCCTAAAGCTGTGGATACAGGAATGCATGAATAGCTCTACGAGGAGAATATAGAGTAGAGAGCACAAAGACATTATGAAGATAAAAGGGACGAATGCAAGGTTATTCTGAAGGATCAATGCAGTGATGGATGAAAAGAAGGATGTAAGGGTGGATGGCTGATCAGGGGACACGTGTCGAGTCATAGGTGGGGCATGAGTTAGATCAAATTTTACACAAGATACAGTATTCATATTCATTTCTGACATATAATACAGTGATCAGAATTGATGTGTCTCTTCAAAATGCTCTAATAATCTTAATTATTTTGAAACCAAACAATCAGGGTGCCCTTTTGATCGAGCGTGAACACTCAAATCAGGTCAGAAGGTTCTGTCACCATGCTGTAACACACCCACTTCATGCAGAGTTGACCAGATGTCTGGAGGTGAGAATCTTCTCTCTCAACCTTGTTTTTTTTTAAACAGTGTCGCAGTAAGTCGTGATCATTCACAATGCCAGAGCCTTTTGATGGAATGCAGCCATTGTTAATGTTACTTATTGTGCTTTTTCTGCTTTCACAATTCAATTCAACTCTGTCTTTTTTTCCCTTATGAACAAGCCATGCTGAGGTTGTTCTTTTTTGTTGTTCACATTTCCTTAACTTTGTTCCCTAACTCTACACTTAATAACCAAAAACGTTACACCATCTTATATCACAGCATAGATATTATATAGATAAATTGCCCAGCGTTGGGAGTAAGGGGCAATTATGATGAATGAACTCAAATATTAATGTGAGGATAGATGCATGGGTGTATGGAAGATAAATAGACTGCAGAGAACACACTGTAGCCATGAACAAGAGGAGAACAAAGAAAGTTGAGAGCATCAGAGAGGAAGGGTATGAGAATGGAGGAGCTCAGTAGAAGGGAGAGAATCACTATGAACCACATGGCCTAAAAATAATGCAATTTATAAGCATTATGTCAAGACTCTCTCTCTCTGTCTTTGTGTATAACTGCCTCTGTCCCAGTGCAGACAGGTGAAGCTGCAGCCGAATAAACCAAGTGGCTTTTATTTGAGTGCCTGTCTCCAAGCTTAGAATAGTCAGCCATGCGTCTGAGGCATTTGTAAACAACATTTCTGTTTATATGCATGCTCTATCTATACACACAGATACACATGTCCATGGATACCACATGCCCTATCTTGAAATCTATTTTGGCCACAGCCTCAGCTAGATCCTTTTCCATCTCCCATTTCACTCCTCAGACCTCTATGTACTGTATCTCTCCTCTTGCTCTTGCAGCACCCTCAGCTGCTCCCCCCGGGGACAACAGGCTGCTGGGTTGTCAGGCTGCAGAGCCCCTCAGAGACGGGAGGGATGACAACGAATGTCCCCTCAGGGATCGACCAGGGATAGAAGGAGAGATAGGAAAGCAGAATGGAAGGACAGAGGAGGAGAGAAAGAGACAAGAGAGTGCAGGAGTAAGAGGAGTTATAGACTGTGATGTGATTTTACCCCACAAGGTAATACAGCATGTGAGTGAGGACAGGGAAGGGAAGTCCTAAACCATCCTTCAAGGCCCCAATTCATTTTTTACTCAGAGTGATATATTCTCTGCCTGTCCCGGCTGATATTGAGCACACAGAAGCCATATCGTTCACTTTAATGCTATCTCTACCACAATTCCCTGATGAGAAAAGGGACAATGAAACTTTATAGTGTGAAAAGAAAAGAGTTGCTGTCTGCTGTGCTGTCATAGGCCATATTCTATAGAGCCTAGAGGCTCCGTTAAATACACATGGACAGCAGGACAGGGACGCACAGTGGGGGACTGTGGAATAACTTGAGTCAGAATAAAATGGAACAAAGACATCAGCGTATTCATGAATTTAGATTACCATACTATGGCATTGTTGGATTAAAGGTCACAAATGTTAAGTCATATTTTCTACAGGCATCATACTGGCTAAATCCCACTTTGAGAATGACATCAATGATTTGGTTCCAGTGTGAAATATTATTATGTAAGATATCATTCTGCATTATCAAATTATGCTAACACAGAAACTCATTCACAAATTATACTGACTGAAGAAGGAGGAAGCAGGGACACCGTCCAGGAAGAATTTCACAGTATACAGTGTGTGTCAGTTTATGTGAATTATGTGTGTGTGTGTGTGTGTGTGTGTGTGTGTGTGTGTGTGTGTGTGTGTGTGTGTGTGTGTGTGTGTGTTTGCGCGCGCCGTAATTTGCCTCCAGCCTCGATGCTGGCCATCCTCTCTCTTGGGCCCATCTGTGTAACCATAGTGATTGAGCTGTCCCCATCTTTGTTTGTTAATCTGGTGTTTCCTGTGGGATGTGTTTGTCTCTGTGTGTGTGTGTGTGTGTGTGTGTGTGTGTGTGTGTGTGTGTGTGTGTGTGTTTAGTCTTTCCATAAACAACTGCACACAGGTTGGTAATGCTTTTTTTGTAGATGAGCTAAGAAATATGAATTTAGTTGCTGCTTATTTGTTTCAGGACAATTTCAAAAAAGTATGTGTTGGTTGGACTTTGCTTGTGTTTTGGCAGGTGGTAATGGATCTGTTTCACCTTAAGGAGCATGTGGAGAAGGCAGGGTGGCATGCACAGGGCAGCTGTTGGTTAAATTGAGCCTAAGCAATGTGATATGGATACAAGTACATGCACACATTCACACACACATGTATTCAAATTAAGCAGAAGTTTATTTAGAATTATTTTATTTTGGTCTGTCTGTGTGTGTTTGTTTGTGTCAAGTTTTAAAAATAACGATACCGTTATGCAGTTTGTGCGGCTTTTTTTTTGGCTTATGCCTTCATGTTGCTACATTTTATTTACAGTTTCTACGTAAAACTGTAGAGTCTGTTCGTGGGAGTCTGGATTTTAAAAATGTTCTGGCTTCCCTTTGGTGAACTTTAGTTAGAGTACTGAACAATCCACTATCAGCAGGTTTTGGTGTATGCAGGAGAAACAGTCGATATGGAGAGCAAAAGCAGGTGGAATGCAACCTTGACATTTAGCTCCAAACAGTGGTTATCTGATGACATTGTGTTTATCTGTATTTTATGTTTTTATTTTTATGTTACATTCATATGAACAGATATCTGCAAGTAAGTGCAGCTAACAATCTGTTCTATATACAAACATTCAACTCAAGCAAACAATCTGCTTGTTGGTGTGTCATAAAACAAAATCCACATTTACATTTCCTGATTCCCTGGAAGGCATGAACAAAGGTTTTGATCAGACCTCCATTCAACAAACAACCATTTTAAGTGTTGTTTTATTCTCCTTTTTAAAGGACAGACTTGACAAAGCTCACCATTATACTTTTTATAAATCTGCATCATGATGATGTTATTTCAGCAATTTGAGACCTGTTAGTTGCAAGTTAATCCCAAGAAAAACTGTTTTCTTGTTCAGGCTCATACGGCTGATGTAAGCAAGAGTTCAGCGTTGATATACTGTAAGTTACTATTTACAGAGAAACTGAGACTCACCAGAAACCGATTTACAGGCACTCCTCTGGGGGAGTAAAGAACCAAGAAATCATGGCGTTTACTTTGCAGACATATCTGGAGGGGCAAATTTCACTTTACTTTTGATCTCAACACACAGCCGCTTCTTAAGTTGCTAATTAGACTGTGAACAATGCAGCGCAAAGGAAAGAACGTCCTGGCCCCAAGTCATTTATGGCAACACCAGAACTGTCGAAAAGTTGGCCACCATTCCCAGAGGAATATATCGTCATCAGATGATAGCCGAGTGGTTCAGAGATTGCCATGTTGTATATGCTGTACTGTATGTGTGGGAGTGGGCTTGCAATCTCTGCCCTCTCTGACAACAAGTCTCCACTATCAATCTCATGTTACTCCAGACTGACTCTCCTCTGCATCACAACTTTCGTAAGGAGCTGAAGTATCTCATTGATGTTCAACTTTGAGCCGGAGGATACAGCTGTGTGAAGAGCTAACAATGTCAAACTGTGGCAGTACATTAGAGGACAATATAAAGGTCAGCAAAGAGAGGGCCGACAGAGTGTTAATGAGCAGGTCTATCTGTGCTTCTACCTTCTTCCTGTGGGCGATTTTTACCTCTGAAGATATGAGACAGTATTATTCCTGCTAACCCACCTCCAGTCTGCTGCTTAACTGTGACTCAGAAAGAGTAACCTGCAGAGCATCTTCAGAGCCCCTCAACTATAAAATATCATGTGGATAGGTTTTTTAACAAGGAAGGCAATGGGTGTGCCTGCCTTTTTCTTTGAGCTTCTGACCACCTCCAAGCTTCCATACCTTTACTTCTTATTCACTCCATTTGCAGCTCTTCTTGTCTACTTTACTTATATTTGCTTTTATTTATAGTTTTGCTTTTGCTTTTATGCGCACAACCAACACTCAATCACCACTCTTATTCACTCACAGATAAAGTACAAAAAGTCTCTCTGTGTGTAAATGTGTCTGAATAAGTTTTTCTGACAGGTTGCAGAACTAGCAACTATGCCTGAGACTAATCATAACTCTGCATGCCAGTTCCTCCAGTCAAAATCTAATAAGAGATTCGGAGAGTGAAATGGCCAGGGAGAGAGGGTAAAAAAAATAGAGACGAAGAATAAATCAATACTATGAAAAAAGAGAGCCAAAGAAGAAGATATAAAAAAAGAAAGAAAACAGAGAATATATCGCATTTATCACCCGTACAGTGACATATAGCTCTGAAGAAAGTCTGTTCAGCCGGTCACACGGGGCCCAGCAGGGTGCAAAGAAGCAGTCTGCAGGAGCTGCTTGACAAATCAGTCATCTTTGGACCAAAGGGAGGAGACCAGAGTGGTGTGCGGAGCTGAAAGGTGACCAGCAAACTGCCTGACATATCAATCATCTGAGTCCTATGGGACACAAGCTATACAGGAAGACACAGGTGGCTGAGCGGGTTCACCAAACACACGGAGGTCTACAAAAACTGCCAGATCCCTGTGAAGAAAACGAGAAACAAAGCTGAACACTAAACATTTCTGACAGGAAAGAAGACATACGGCATGGACATCCATCTTAATTTAAAGAGATATACTCTGAAGACAGTTATAAAAGCAAACAAATGTAAGTTGGCCGTATATAAAAAGCAACAGGCAGGCGGCCATATGCTTCTGGGCTCTTGTAAGACAGTGCACCCAAGGGAAATTAAACAATATCAGTAATCTCTCTTCCTGTTCCCGATCATGCTCCCATGACGCCATGTAAGAGTTTTAATATGGTCATGCATTTATGAGCATGAAGGGCTGAGAGAGAGAGAGAGGAAGAAAAGAGAAGAGAACAGATAGAAAGGATTCATGCATACTCTGAGTATATATGAATATGTATTGTACTAGCAGATGGGCTGGCTGCAGTGTCAGGGGGTGCACACTACGATTTGACAATGAGAAGAGCATATTCAAATGAATATGAATTTGCATCCCCCTGACACATCCAGACCAATGTATGAGTGTGTCCGTCCCAAGATGACAACCAGAGCATCTGTTTGAAAAGCTGAAGAGATAAAAAAAAGAATCGCAATTGCTCCAAGTGTTTTTCCATCAGATTCCCTTTCGTTCCTTTCATGGGTCACAAACTTGAACTATTGGAACAGTTGGAGTTGAGGGATTTTACGCCACAGTAGCGAGTTTATTGCTGGAGGGTTTCTGGAGAGGTGCTTACCAAGAAATAAAACAGATGAATAACTGACTGAAAGAGCGAGAGAGAATATCTGATTTTCAGGTGCACCTGTTGGAATTATTTTGTTCATACAAGCGAACAGCCTTATTAATTTATCTGCCTCTTTTCCCTTTTAAAGTGGAAATTGTAGGGGAGGATAGAATAAGGATTACAGCTCAATAACAGGCTGGCATTATGGCTCCGCGTCCCTCACCCACACAGGGATTAGCTAAGCGGGGAGAACCCCATGTTACCGTCCTAGGCTAATAAGATGGCCATCATAGAGAGGCGTTTAGGAGCTATGAATACCAATGAATGAGTACAGAATGCATTCAGCAAACTGGCAAATGAAAGCCATGCATCACAGTGACAGGGTTGAATCCATCTGTTTGCTGACTGGAGATCAGCTGGAGCTCAACATGTTGGTTTCCTCACAGTGAGGCGTGTCACACTGAGCGGTACAGAGTAGGGGGAAAGTCTTCTGGTTGGTACTATAAAATAAAATAAGGGTAGCTGAAGTAGTCTGTGCTGCAAGTGCAAACGCACAGATGAAGTTGAAACATGGGCACAAAAGGGTAAAAAAAACAGATCCACTCCATTAATCAAGTGAGTAATGAAACATGTAAACCCATTTCCAAGAGCCAAAACATTGAAACCATGGGTAAACACTTTCAAGCAAAACTGTCAGTGGTTCTCAAAAATTGAGCCAACCATTTCTTTCCTTACCTAATAATATCAACGTGGTTTGTCAGAGTGGTTAAAGATGATGGCTGCATTAAAAAAAACCCATATCTGACAGTGAGTGCAGCTAATGTATATTTGTGCTACAGGCTCTTGGCATGGATATCAGCAGCATGTAGATGTGCCAACTCTGTGTGGTTCTGCTCCTCCTCTGCATATTCCGAAAGGCTCTGTATGCAATAACTGATTTTGTTAAACACATGGTAAGCAATCTAAGAGCACCACACTGACATTTTCCCCTTTTAAAGCATGAGGAACTTGATTTAGTGTTGATGTAGGCGGCCACTGTGGACCAAAGCAGTTTGCCAACTTCTGTACACTTATTTATCTTGATAGTGTATGCATTCATTTGGGAAGAGATTGAAAGAAAGACCTAGCTTTTTTCTAATACTGTTCATATCCTAAGAAGTAGCTGATTTCAGAAGTATAGCAAGAGGTTATCAATCTTTTTTGGCTGTTAATCATTTTTTGAAGACTGTAAAACTAAGATAACTTTGTTTAAGTCCTGCTATTACACAAAGTTAATGCTCTAAGTGACAGATACAGCTACTTTGTGATGGTGGTTTTGTTGATGAAGCTATATTTAGTGTGTACTGTGACTTCCATTAAGACTACACAACCATGTCTCAAAATGTATTTTATAAAAAATATAGTACACATAACATACAAGGAGGGGGACGACACAGCTGTCCATTCAGGCTTTTATGTTCTGCATTCAATTCTCAGCTTTTTTATTATCTCTTTAGTCTTTATTGATCCTCTTCTGTACAATACGTGTGTGCATATATATATCTATGGAAAAATCTCCTCTTGTCTTCTTTTACCGGCTATCCAACTCAAGGTTAAACTTTGCAGAGAAAGAGACTCTTCGGGTCTGAGTGCTGTAAATAACTTGTCAGGATCAGTCCCAGTGACATGAGTGACGACGTTGTTTTGGTTTATTTATGGAGGTCATATAAAGGAATCATTCTTAGAGTGAGACTGCTTAATGTGCAGTTTAACACTTTTTGTCGAGTAATTTGGTACGAAGAACACATTTTGTTTGTATCTACCTTATAAAGAATAGTGCAGCATTCACTCCCCTTTTAGCTCTGATTTGGTATCAGCCAAATAAGACATAACTGGATTTTAAATGCAAAGTGACACCATTCTGATCCGAAACCCCCCCCATCAGAATTAAAGTGATCCAAGAAGGTAAACAACTAAATGACAGATTTTACAGGATGACATTAGTGTTGTGATATCAACTGGAAGTTTGTTCCCAACATTTTTTTTTACCAAATATCTGTTAATGATAAATGAAATAATTAGTTAAAAGACGACTCTGAGGAACTTTTAGTTTTTGTGGATTTTGGCGCCCCCTGTGGAACAATAGATGAAGTCCCATTTAAAGCAAATCCATATTTGTTAATCCTTAAAACCCTGCATCATTACAAGGTTGATCAAATCCAGTTAACCTTTAAAAATGGGAAAAAGTGAGCTGGATTTCCTTATCCTGCATAGTAAAAAGATCACTGTTATCCAAATTATACATTTTAAACAATCAGGCCCAAATATATACTGTACAGTATATGTTTTGTTTTACTCAGGGCTTCAACTGGTAATTGATTATCAGAATTTTTGCCTAAGTGTATGCTCAACACAGAAAGGTAAAACTTCCAGCAGAGACATATACTACTGCTGATGTGAGACAGAGCAGAAATGTAAGTGAGGGACAGAGGATAAGAGAGAGAGAGAGAGGGAGGAGGACAATGATGAGTGAGGTTCAGTTGTGCTAATAGTTCTGCCCTCGCTGGCCGTCTCTCCTCACCATGCCAGGCCGCCATGATTTATGGGCTATTTGGAGATAGCTGGGCTACTAAATGTACACATACCCTCACACACACTCTGCTGAAAGAGCGAGAGAGCAAGAGAGAGAGGGAGAGAGAGAGAGAGAGAGAGAGAGAGAGAGAGAGAGAGAGAGGGAGGCTCAAGGTATAGCAGGAGATGGTTTGGGCGTGGATCATTCCTCACACTGCCCATGAGAGAGAGAGAGAGAAAAAGAAAACAGAGGGAATTCAAGGGTGGAAAAGAAGGCAGACAAAATGGAAGAGAGGAGGGTGATAAAGTGCCAGATAAGAAAAAAAACTACAGAGAAAGCGGGAGAAGAGGACAGAGTGAGAGAGGGAAGGAATGAAGAAGAGCGAGGAAGGAGAGAGGAAGATAAGAAGAGGCCAGCACTTTGATCTGGACCACATTGGAGCATTGGTATTCAGCCTCAACACTTGCAGAAGGAATCTCCCCTTCATGTCCATCACATTATTCCACCTTTTCTACATTCCAACAACCTCTGCTATGCAACCTTTTTCTTATTTCTCATCTGCTCTACCCTGCTCGAGTTATTGATCTGCAGTGGTAGATCTGTATAAAAACAGTAGTACAATGCATTTTGTTTATGTGCATGTGAGTGGCTAAATATATGGCTTGAATTAGAAAACAGTGATGGGAAATGTGTGAGAGAGGGGGAGTTATCACAGAAGTTAAATAGAAATGTATCGTATTTGCCTCTTGGCACTTTAATGTGGAAGTATCTCTTCATTATGTTTCTATTAATGTTTCTCACTAGTTAAATGCTTTATTCTAATTTTGTAAAAGGGAATTAACGTGTTAGCTCAGAGAGAAATGATTAAAGATTATATGACAACAGAAACATAACAGATCATGCAGCATCAACTCCAATTCATTGTGGCATTGCATTCTTTTTAACGAGTACACTTTCCTGATGTATTAGAACCCACTAGCAGTGTTTTAATGCGACGATTTCGCTGAGAGAGGCTGCTTAGATGAATGCTAAGCTCACTTAAATGGACATGAACCAGGGTCATTTCTGTTACATACACCCCCTAGTTTACTGTTTGTGATTTTTTGGAGTGGATGCATGTTACAGTGGTGCACACTGAGAAGTAAAAGCTTTGTCTACAGCAGAAGAAGAAGCAGCTACTGTTCTGTTAAGGTGTGTAAAAAAATCTGTTCCCAACAGCTGATGTGGGATTCAATGTATCTATCTACTTTTCTTCCTCAGCCAAGCGTAAAAACCTTTTGTAATATTGACGCTTATCTATAACTCTCTGATATAACTTGACTTTTTTTCTATTAAGAAAGTGCGTTTAAAACAGTTGGATGAAATGGTACCTATACAGCTATGACCCTGGCTCATCTTTGTTTCCTTTTTAATGTGCAGTCTTGTGCATCTCCTCCCAGATGTAAGACTGTATTTTTTGGGGAGAAGTGTCTGTGTACATTTTTGGGGGTTCAGGTGGGGCTTCTGATTGGTTTATTTGAAGGGATTGTTGCTTAGATAACATCAGGCTGCTTGAATCTCAGCTGACTGCAGCGCTCTTGTCCCTTTCCTTCCACTTCCAACAAAGCCAGCATTAGGGCCTGTGTCCACTAACAGCGTTTTATTGCACTGGCAGCACCCACAACCTCAATTTCAGAGTGTTTCTCGCAAGCACTTATTGTTGCTAAATTGTCTCGCTGCACTTCTACTTCCCTCGAGAAAAGCCTTGTTCACACTCGCACAAAACTCCTGAAGTTTTCGGACTGAACTGCATGCTGCTTCATTCACAAATGCAAATTTAGTGTGAAAAAAACTTTATTATTGTTCTCAAAGTTGTTGAACAATATAAAGTACAATGAATACATAATTCTGGTAACATAAAGGCTATAAAAACCCTGAACATGTGCTGCTCTTAGTTTTTGTGTGTAATGTAACAAACATACACCCTGGCTATTCTGTCATGTTGTTGCTCTTTGCAGAGTGCAGCTCACCGAGTTTTTCAGAAGTTTTATGCAAGTGTGAACAAGGCTTTTCCCAATGGAAGTGGACGTGCAGCAAGACAACTCACCAACAACTAGCGCTTGCGAGTAAAGTAATGTTTGTTGATTATGTGTTCCCACTGTGAGGTGCAAGTGTGAACAACCAGATCAGGAGGATTTCAGGGGCAGTCCTTCAGGAATGTGAAAATGTCTAATGTTGCGAGTGACTGAATCTTCTCTGTTTTCCACCCTCATTTTTTTTTATCTGCCCATGTTTCACTTCCTCCTAAATACCTGGGTTCTACCCAGACTATCTCCAGCCTGGCAATTACATGAACAATTTGGGCTGTCGGGGTTTTTACCACAGTTGTCTTTCACCCTCCATTTGCCTTTTCATATGAGATCCGACTCACCTAAACACACCTTCAACTACTGTCACACAACAATGCTTCTTTCATTCCGCTTACTTTCACTTCCCAACCTCTTTGTCCCCTTTGTTGCCTTTCTCTGCAAAACATCTAATGACTGAGCACACAGTATGTTTCAATATGGCCATAAAATGATGTTGATTGCCTTAAATAGCAATACTCATCAAGGATGCAGGTGTTTAAAGGCATAACTGTTATATTTCACGCACTTCAAGGCAGAATTCAATTGTCTTTTATTCCAGTTAAACAATCAGTAGCCTGGCCCTCTCCTTCTGCTCTATCGTCCTGCCAGCTGCTCACAGTCACACCATCAAATACGCTGCATGAAGGGGCTTATTGACTGTTCTCCAGCCAAAAAAACACACCATCAACAACAAAGCTCCAGAATAAACAGAGAGAACTGACCACCACAATGAGCAGAAATAGCCTGGACGTCACATATTCTGCTGTAAATGAGGCAGGATTTCCTTTTTTCATGGGCTCCTGGCTGACTTCTGACAGCTGCCACTTCCTGGCTTTTCCTCTGCTCGGCTTCACTGCCAGATTCCTCTTTAAACAGCCAAACTGTGATGGCACATAATGAGAGAGCAGCTAACCTGGGTCTTACACTACGTGGGGAAATGCCAAGGTTGGACACCTATCATTTATGTGAGTGTATTCAGGTTAGGATGAGACTGTACAGTGAGCATGCTGGAAAAGAGATTAAAGAGCTCATGAATCTAAAACTATCATGCCTGTTTCACTACAGCGGATATTATAGCATACAGACATATGTGCAAATACATGATATATGGGAGGATCAAGGGGATTTACTTCTTCATACAAGGTCATTTATAGCGTTTGTTCAACATCAAGTAGCATTGTCTGGATATAAGAAATTTCCTTTAACACATTTCCCCCCACAAACTGTGCGCGACTCAGGGTGTTATCAGGTTGTTGTTGTTGTTTTGTAACACTGTGGAAACAGAACACAAGTGCAGTAAGAAGAGGGAATGTAATGTGACCAATGGTTGCCGGAATCATCACCAATGTTTGTCTACAGTTCATTTACACCGTAGCCAACTCATCACTGGACCTCTGTCCTCTGAGATAAAATTCAGCTCCAGCTCACTCCTCGTAAACGCTTACGACTCGATGCTAATGACCCAACCAAACCAACAAATCAAACAAAATACTGCAGGTCTTCCCGCTGATAGCGACCTTTGGCTTCTTGTTAGCCATTTTCTGCTCGGGTTTGGACTTTTTTTTTTGCTCAAACTGGTATCTCTCTGACAATGCTGTAAACACCTACAGTACTGCAGGCCATTTTCAGTCCACACAGCAGCTACATTAGTTGTGGACTGATGCTGTTTGTACTAATGAGTATGTTCGGTTTTATTTTCGTGTGCTTTGCATTCAAAATAACTGTAGCATTATTAAGGAAGGATTGTCAGATTTTTATCAGTGCAACCTACTTACTCACGTACCACAGGGACTGTGCAAAGAATCACTCAGTTTCCCTAAACCTACAGAGAAAATATTAAAAAACAGCCTTCTTTCCAAGATACCCATTAAATGTGCAGAGTTTTTCTGATTTGAAAGATCTTATCTTGATTTCATTCTCCATATTTGTTTTGATTCTCCATATTTGTTTTGATCTGGGCTCTGATGACTGAGAAAAGTCGAAACAAGTTTCCAGCCTCAGTGCCACTCATACAGACACTGTATGAACATACTCATACTAATGTGTGTTTGATGGTTAAGATGTCTAAAAGTAGCCCAGTTTACTTGTAAAGGTATAATGATGTAATGTATAATTCAATTTCTAGTAAAATTGGATAAAAAAGTCTCCTCTCCTCTCCCTTATGTTTTATGTTACAGAGATTGATGAAGCTGAAGGCCGGTGGCTTGCACAGTTGTGTGGGTGTAAAGCCAGCAGCCCTCTGTCAGCCTGTCAGAAAACTGAGACATGCCAGCAGCTCTGTGTGTGTGTGTGTCACCTTCTCTTTTTGTGTGTACACTAGTGACTATATATTTGTGTGCAAGCATAGTGTGTTAGTGTGCGTGTTTGATATGGGGACAGACTGGTCCAATGCCAACAGCTCAGTGAGGGCCAACTCTCCTCTCGATGTGACACCTGCTGGCTGGGGGGCGAGAACAGGACACTCTTGGGGAGGGAGCCTGATGGATGGTGGCAACCAGAGGTGTGTGTATGTATTTGTTTGTGTTTGTGTGTGCCATGAGTGTAAAGACAAATCTATCACACATGTATAACGTCATATTGTGAATTTATGAATGTTTAAGCAGACATCTGTGTGTGCATGCAGGCGTAACAGTGAGGAGCATGTTGCATCCCAAAGAATTAACAGGCTCCTGAAAATGAAGAAGAGGGAAGCCCCAGGCATTTTAACTGCTGCCTCACAGATAAGTGAGGCACAATCTGCAGCCTTTTATACTTTCATCTGTCCATCCATCTTCCTCTCACACACACACTGGTCTCTCAACTTTCCTCAGAAATATCTCCTGGTCTCCTTATTCCATTTTCAAATCTCATCAAACCTTTCCTAACCTAATTTACTTCGTGCTGAGATCTACCATCTTTTCATTCCTATTTTCTTACCTTCTGTCTTCTATTCATCTAGTCATTCCCCAATATTTGCCAATATTTCACCTTCCTCCTTTATCCTTTCTCCATTTTCCTCCTCTCTCTTTCTTCTCTCATTTTTCACTGCTTCCCTTGTCTCAAAGCTTGGCCATTGTTTCATTCTCCGTGCTAATCTGCTAGCAGCAGACATTGCTGCACAGACACATTGGAATGCAAGCTCAAATTTGCACACACTCACAATCATCCAACACACACACTCACATTCTTATACGTAACACACACAGAGTACAGGGTGCAGCAGCACCAGACATAAGGGCTTAAACAGCGGTTAATCCTCCAGCACAGTGTTTCTGTCTTCCACAGGGCATTGGGCTCTGTGCCATCCATCCAGATCAGTGTGTATTCAGCTCCTATATACTCTATTGCATGCACACAAACACATACAGTACTGCAGCCCTGTTAGAAATACCACAACAGCACTCCAAATGCAGGAAAATCTGAGAAGGTTAATGCCAAAAACAAAAGCGATAAAAAGAGAAGGAAATAACATGCCGTTATGTAAGTTAGCATAGCTTTAGCACAGGTACTTTTAGGGGCAGATTTGGTTATAAGCAATGCTTGAAATAGGGAAAACCTTGAGCCTACTTTGAGCCTAAGTTGTTTACATTAGCCTTTAAGAAGTCCCTTACTTTCATAGAAACACGACAGAAAAACAGAAAAATGAAGAGAAAGAGAAAGAGAGTAAATATGGGTCTTTGAGTTTCATCCAGGCAGACGGATTGGCTCCTCATCAGAAACACGGCACATGAAAAGAGGAAATCTGGCCGATTTCTCCCATTTGCCACGGAGGAGGCCTGCACAAATGAAACTATCATCCATGTGCACCTCCCACCAGCCCCCCTCGCTCCCCAGGCCTTCCAGGAATCCTCCCTCCCTCTTTACGTCTGTCTCTCTGTCTTTCACTCCAGCTCTTCATTTCTCTGTCTATCGGCTCCACCTCTAACTCTGTTGCATCTCGGCGGCCTCTCATTCTGTCACATTTTTTTTCCTTCTCTCCATATGTTAATCGGTTTCTCTTTTTTTTGTCTCTTTTTCATTAACGCTATCTCAAAGTTTTTCCTCTCTCCCTCTCCAACACCCTTCCTTCTCTCCGATCTATTGGTGGAGGGAGAATGAGCTGCGTAAATGAGTCTGTTCTTTCGTCCTCATTAGAGGGTGGACATTGATTGATGCAGGGAGGAGTTTAGAGGGTTTGTGCACATGCAAACAAGCACACAAATGTGCACAATCAAAACCATGACCAGGTTTGTTGTTTGTGTGCGTTTGTGATACTTCAGTGGAAATGAGTGCCTCACTGCAGCTGAGAGAGACGGCCGCTCTGCCAGGGCCTGATTGGAAGAACAGTTGGTAATGATCAATTGGCAAACACATATGTGAGTGTGTGTGTCTCTGTGTGTGTACATAAGTAAACAGCAGTGCCTGTGGAGGCAGAATAGCTTTATTTGGGAGGTTTTGAGTGGTACCATTTGAACACAGAATACACAGACACTATACTTGAGGATGAATCTGCTGTAAGAGGGAGTGAAAAGGAGATGTTAACAGGAATGAAAAATGTGTGAAAAGATTCCATATCAGCGTTAGATTTCACATTCTCATCACACAAGTGCACATTTGTGATGAGCCAATCAGCATCAGGAGTCTCTGGGTGAAGAGGTAATTACAAAGTGATAATTGGATGTCATTATTATTAGCCCCGGTGAAGGGGAGAAAGTAACAAGAAGGAGGGCAGATGACAAACCGAAGACCCCTGAAAACCAGAGTTCATGATAGGGTATCCTGGAGACATTAATGAGTCGTGGGCAAAGGGGGGGAACAGCTAATTATGTTAGCGAAAAGCTAATCAAGAAAGATAGAGATCAAACAGTTACTTAAAAATCCCAAATGATTCTGGATGTTGATAGGAAACCAATAACACAACAATAAAAACATTTAATTAGGGTTATGTAACATACTGTATACTAGGGATGGGTATTTCCAACAACCCCACGATTCGATACGTATCACGATACAGAGGCCACGATACCATACATATCGTGATATACTACATTGATTTTGGATAATGACCATGTCCTACACAGAATTCACTACAATAGCTGTTCTTTATTGTTGAGAATAACAGCAGAGGCAGCAGAGGCATAAGGATCCTACAACTTAAAACCCTCCAATTCAGGTCCTCAGAGATCCTAGAAATACATTAAAATATTTGAATTCCAGAGCAATTGTTAATGGTGTGAACTGCAAAAAACACATATAAATTGCCATATCGCTTTTGAGCACAGCCCTACTGTATACATTTGCAAACTTGAGTGTTGCAGGTCATTCCAGCTGTCTTTACAGAAAACTCCTCAAATACAAACTTGAATGAAGTACTTCTTACTGGCTTTCTATTGAGAATTTTTGTTGTTGTCAAACACATCAATGTGATGAAGATATCTCTGAAAATCTATGTAGATTTTTTGTTTGGGCTTTTTATGCCTTTATTTATAGGACAGTGGATAGAGTCAGAAATCAGAGACAGAGAGATAGTGGGGAACAACATGCGGGAAAGGAGCCACAGGTAGGATTTGAACTTGGGCTGCCCGTTTGGAGGACTTAAGCCTCTGTACACGGGGCGCACACATTAACTGCTAGGCTACCGACGCCCTGATAATAGTTTTTTTATATCTTATGTAAGGGGGATAGTAGGACTACACTTAATTTAAATGAATATGTCTCTGTATTCGCAATTAAAAGAAATTAAGGATACAACACATTTTACAAAACTATAATTAATTATATAACAAAACAAAAATCTGAGATAAAGGTAAAACACTTATAAAATGTTGTTAAATCAAAGGTTTATAGCTTTAGTTTACTGTTGTGCACCTTTAGTTTACTGATGTGCATTACCTGCTTTTTCCTGATTATATCAATCTGCAGACGTATCAGAGTTATTACTCTCCATTAAATGCAACAGTTTTTTTTCATCCTGTGAATCGACAGTATTGAATAAACAGGAAGAGGTGAAAGAGTTATCCTGCATATGACCCTGAATTTCAGAAATAGCTTTCCATTCATTTTTCATGTGTTTGCGCTTTTTGAGAGGAAACCCCTCTAAACAAAACGCTGAACTCTTTGGCAGCCAGACAGAGAGAGAGGCAGATGAAACGCAGGAGTACACATAAAGAAAACTGTTTTGCTGTTTTCATACAGTTAAAAAAAAGAAGGATACGCTCGGAAAAAGTGAAGGTAAAGGAGAGTATCGGTGTATGAGAGTCTTAGAGAGACCTGGAGTTTGAGTCGAACATCAATCACAGAGATGAGAGGATGGAAGAGACATGAAAAGAGGGAGAGAAAGGTGAAGCGACAGGGAGTTGTTTGATGAGTTCACACAAGTCAGGTCCTGGGTGGCCTGAAGGCAGGGATTAACCGTGGTGGAAAAGGCTGAAAGGTCAATATTGATTGACACTTTGGCTTTATAGATGGAGGATTCGGGTTTTGCATGTCCATGATGCAGCATTCTTCACCTCAGATCTTTAGCAGAAGCTTTAAATTGATTTGTTTTCTCACCTTAAAGAAGACCTTTGTTTTTTTCTTCCAATCAAACAAGAGGATCTATAACCCCAAACCAAACACTGGACTGAATGCTAATGCAGAACCTTAAAAACCCCAAACCAAACGAATACATCCCTAAATGAGTCAAAGTTGGGACAAAAAAACTCACTTTCTCCTCTCACATTGTTAGCCTCAGTATAATCAGTGCACACAGGAAGGCAGTTGTGTTTTATCAGGAATCTAAAGCAAACTGTTCTTCCTTATCCTATATCCACATTCCCCTGCTCTCTGTTTTCCCATAAACAGGAACAAATGGCATTTTATCTTTCACTGCTTGTGATAAGTCTGTCACATGACCCCGTACTGTTGGAGCCATGCCCTCTGGTCTACATTTTATAACCTTCAAAAGCACAGAATGACAACAATTTGTAAGACAAGCTGCAACATTTACTTAATTTAACTGCTAAATGATGCACCTTTACCTCTTCTTAATACAAACTACAGCTCTATCTAGAGTTTTTAGAACCTTTTTTTGAGCATCAAGCTTCATATTTGAGCTGTAAATGTCATGCATAGTGAAATATAGTATGGTTTTTGTGTAAACGCATGCACAAAAGTACAATAGTGTGCCAAGTCAGTGCTCGTTTGAAGGTGAAATTAGAGACTGACTGCAATCAATCACTGCAACAGATCAATGGCATGCAGCTCCACCCAGCAAGCACTGCAGAAATCAGAGGTGTGGTAGGTGAAGACGTAAGTGTGCCTGCATGTGTGTGTGCGTGCATGTAAATGTCGTGCAAGTAGAGGAAGAGGAAAGTAGGAAGCAGCTAAGAATGGAAAAGAGAAGGCCAAATGAATTAGATTACAGTGTGATATGACATCCACATCAGATGACATGTTCTGCTGCAACACGTGACACACAAATGATTCTTTGAAGAAATAAAAAACAGCCATGATCATTTTGTTGCCGACTGTCATGTCACTCTGAAAAGGTCTATTCATAAATAGTCACATCGGAAGCATGTGAGGAAAACCACATCTATTCATTTTTCATGCTCTGTCCTAGCTCTCTCATTCTTTAAATCAAACCTCCAACACGCTCGCTCACTCTTTCTCACGCTCTGTGACTAAAGCTCTGCGTCTCTCAGCCTCTAACATTTAATACTCTACTGTGCTGAGTTTTAGAGGGTTGTGGTGGAGCAGCATCACTAGAATCATGTGGAATAGAGAAGCAGCAGTCCAGCAGTATCCTGAAGGCTGAACTCACATATCTAATAGAGCTGATTCTCTTTCGGCTCTTTGAATCAAACAGGAGGAACAGTAAGAGTCTCTTTGAAAGGAACAACACTTGAGAGAGCTAAGTTAATATCCTACAATTCACCATATTCAGGCATTCATTTAAAACCTGAGACATCCCAAGGTCAATGTATGGGATTCAGAGAAGCCTGTATGACTGGGTGTATTCTAAGTGAAAAGACTGACCGAATTAGAATTGACTGAACTGATAATTGAGCTGTTCAAAATTTCTGTTGCAGATCAGAATAAAGCAAAAAAATGTCTTAAAGAAACGCTAATAGCTATGGCATAATCACGCAAAACATTCTCTGATGTGTCCTCATTTGGGAGGACTCTGTTAAATGGGACTGTGGTGAAAAGAAGTCATTTATCAAAGTGTTAAGCTCCTGTGCTTTCTGCTGCAACAGTTGTAAGACATGCACACAAGGTGAAATGGTTTAAAAAACAATGTTTCCATTTTAACACATTTTCATCAAAAACATTTTTGCATGGATGAAACTGATACTGACTGATAAATACATAACATTTTCAAATTAAATCACAGAAATGTTTTTACCTTCTGAAAACTGATATAAATTCAGTCGACTGGTCCCCTAGGGCTGAATTTGAAAGTGTATCAAATAAAGTGAGTTAAAGCACTCCTCAGTTAGCAGGATTCTTCATCTTTTTTAAACACAAACATTGTAAAACTGGAAACAATTAAACTCATCAATATATTAAACACACCTCACTGCTCAACAAAATGGCCCTGAGAAGACCGAAAAATTCCAGAAAAATCAAATCATGAGGAAAATAAGCATCTATTTCCAACCTTAGGGATATTAAACAAAAAATAAATCCTTATATACAATTTCTACAGGTGATTTGTAGAATTGATATAACCCCCAGATATGATTAAAGAATACACCATGTTAAGGTCAGGAGAGGAGATATGCTTTTTGTGTGTAGAAACACTGATAAGGGTCGGATACACAGATAGTAGCTTTGTTGGTAAAAAAGGAAAAAAGAGAGAGACTCCAGGCCTTCAGCTAATGGCTAAATACATCCTCTAAAGAAAATTAGGGGAGGTGAAGGTCTATAAATAGCTCTTGAAGTGCTTGGTCTGTTCCAGGAATCATGACGACAAATGAACCAGTGAGCTACATGTCTTCAAGGATGAGATCTACCACTGGGTTTGCTCTGCAGTCACTATGGTGGATGAGAAGGCAGAAGGGATTTACTTACTAAATGTAATATTGATCTTTCACTATATGTTTTACCAATGCAGTAAGACAGGTGTGTAGTGTATGAAGATATGAGACAAGGTGCTAACATGCTACCATAAGGACAAAGAGAGTGTGACTAAAAAGACTAAATAAATCCAAGGGAAATGCACTCCTTCAGACTGAAAGGGAACATGATATCCTTACTGTATACATAAGCGGAAAATGCTTAGGCATCTCGGTTAAATTTGTTACCACAAAATGGGAAAAAGTGAGTCAGCATAATTCTAATTACATATTCTCAGCAGCTTTTGAAGCTACATAAACAGTTTAGGTTGAAGAAGGCCTGAACAAATAGGAGAGTGAATTTGGATCTTACAATTTGTCAGTTAAACTAAAACAATGTTGCTCTATATGTGCTGGTTTTAAAGGTCAAAATGTTTTGCTAACAATCTGGCCAAATAAACATTATGCCATAATAATATGTCTATTCATGGTAACAGTATGTTCTTACTGCCCCCAAGTGGCCTAAAAAGTTACTTTTGTGTACATTTATAATTCAAATGGCCTCTTGTGGTTGTATAAATAACAATTGTCTCTCTGTGTAGGAAAAGTGGAAGTACCATGACATGTAAGGATTCTACATAATTCTTTTAAGACGTGGTCTGGTCAGACCCCAACACCAGATTGTGCATCTAACATCCTTGGTATTGGTTTCTTTGAATCATAAACACATTCTATTTATTCTATGTTGTTACAATGTTATTTTATTCTCCTCTATAGTTGATTGAACCTTAAATAAAGGGGTGACAGACAATGCTCTAAAAAAATCTTTAAAAGTATACAGTCTGTTCATAAGGCAACGAGAAACTATATTGTCGTCTTGACAGGGGCAACAGAGACAAGTCAACAAGCAACCAGTTTTTTCATTCTGGTTAGAGAGCTTGTTGCAAAGTGAATAACCTGTGAAAATTCTTCTACCTGGGCTCAAAAACATCTTATAAAACTCTCTGAATTATGTCAAGAATGTGTTATTGCCAGGCTTCAGGCAAAACAGTTTTTCTTGGCTCCTTGAGGGTTGACATTTTCAAGATAGATTGCAAGAGTGCCAATATTCAGATTTCCTACTTGCACTTATCTAAGTTTGGCCCCCCAGAGAAATGAGTCGATGCTAATATTAGCAGTCAAGATAGACGATGTTTCTATAACCTAACTTCTCTCCTCCTTTCTAAAGGGTTTCTTGGCCGGTCATTCTATCTGTGGAAGAGACACCCAATATCGATCCAGCTCTGACACATCACCGATGACTCACTGAAGGGGGAGAGAGAAGGAATGTGTGTGACTGTGTGTGACTTTGTGTGTGAGAGAGAGGGGACTGAAAAAGATGTGGGCCACAGAGTGATCCCTGATGTGTTTCAGAGAGGAGTCCGCAGGGACAGTTTCTGCAGGTCTTCTTCTTCTTCTTTATGGTTATTTTTTTTCTTCTCTTGTTGTGCCTTTATGTCATTGATCACCTCTTCTTCCTGACCTTTAGCTCTCTCTCTTCATCTGAGGAAGCTGTCCTTCCTGGTTTGATGGAAACAACCTGCTGCAGTGTACAGACGAGGTCCAAGTTTGTCCTTAGGTTTGTGTGGGATTGTGAGGCCAGTGGCATGGCTGAAAGCTTGTCTTGGAAACATTAGATGAGTCATTACTCCAGGGAGAGCGAGGGAGCAGAGGGAGGAAGATGGCAGACGGAAGCAAGTTTAAAAGGTCGATTCTAAAACTATTCTAAAAGTAAAATATTCTACTTTTACGAAACGATTGCTGAAATGAAAGGATAACTCTTGTCTTTTGAATGATCTGCTTTGACTTACATTTGTCTAAAAAGACATTACAAGTAAGGACAATCAAAACTGTGTGTTTCTGGTAATACAGAATAATGCTCATTGCTTTATATACTCAGCATGTGGGATTGAAAAGCTTTCAGCTAGAAGAGAAAGCATACGGAAGGGGAATTAGAAGTAGAATGAATAGAGCGAAGAAATTGAAAATGAGAAAAAAAAGATGTGATGAAATAGAAAGTAGAAAAAAAGCTGGATGATATTATTCGGGCAGAGAAGAGAGAGAGAGAGAAACAAAGAAGGAGAGAAAATAACTGCAGCAGACACTTTCTTCTCTCTCTGTTTTACAATGCAAGGTAGCATTCCAGAGCGAATCACAGACAGCCTGTGCATACTAATATATTAATACTCCAGTCATTACTGCTGCCATCAGCACGATGGTAAACATTCCCCTAATTGCATATCACAGATAACACTACAGCTTTATGATGTCAGTGTGTGTCTTTGTGTTGGTGTGTTTGTGTATTTATTCATATTCGTGTGACTTCGTGGGGGGAATGTATGAAGTTAATTGGCTACCACAGATAACAGAGCGGTGTCACGTTCCATTGCTTTGCTCTCTGCTGGTTTAAACATGGTCTAAAGGAAATATAAAGAAATAAAATAAATTAGCATGATGATCGCAAATATAAAATCATTTGGCTGGTTGCAACATGCTGGAAGGATTAGTTTATTCATTGATTTTTCAGTTGACAGAAATGTAATTGATATTACTGTAGCTACAGTGCTAGTTTCTGAAATGGAAAGTAATGGATCTATTAGCCTCTGGATCTGTTTTGAATAACTCTAAATTGGTTTGATAAACCAAGGAATTTTAAGAAGTTACTCCCCAGCCCACGTCATCTTGCTCATGGGTTAATGATAATTTGCTGATGGCATATTTTCACCATTTAAAAATGATTTAATTAGTTGCTCATTTAACAAACATCCATATGAGGCTCTACCGCATCACTGTGCTTCAAACTAAATGTCAAAATCAGCTTGCTTACATGATAACAATGACAAATGAGAAGGATGTGATGTTTAAGGGACACACGTTCTTTCATCTTAATGTGCACGTGCAGCATTAAACTTGTATTTGTTACATTTCCTAATATAAGTACCTTAAGCGTGAATTAATTAATCTTGTTCATAGTAAGTCTTATTAGTTTGTATAGTCTTGTTCTGTAATGATTAAATTCAAATTGTTTTTACTGCCTTTGTGTATTGAAAACAACAACAACCAAAGCTAAACAGTACTATTTTTTGGAAGTATCTTAAATAATGGATTCCTCACCAGAGAATGCAGCCTAATTTGAAATGCATATTCCACTTTTGTTTCCACTTCAAAACCCAATGGAAAGTAAAGGCAGAGTAGATGTTGTGGTGACAACAACACACCAAAAACCATTTATACTTTGTGGGTACAAAGCTATGTATGTCAATAGATGAGAGAAATAAACAATGTCTGTTCCCCCTCACCAAACACTTTGCTCAGCTATGAAGCCTTGTTTTCATTCATGAATATTACATGGCCTGTGATTGGCTGCCGGATCATTACATTGATGAGTGAGAGCGGGCCATCTGCTGGCGGTGAGAGGGTTATCACGACTCCCTAGCAATAAGCAGCCCACACTTATGAGCAGGTTTGCTACTAGAACAATGTGCTTGAGTGTCAGTAGCAGATAATGAAGTTCCCCAGATACATAAATACAGAGACATGCAGCAAAAGCTCCCTCCAGAAACACATCTCTCGGGTAGCTCTGACTCTCCAGAGTGGAGGCATACAGGAACCCTGTGTGCTGAATCTACCCAGTAGGAGAGAGCTCGTGACAGGCTGCTTGCGACAGCCTCCTGGCCCCCTTTCCCGGAACTCACGGCTCACACAGGTGTTGGGCTCAGGTGGGCGAGAGAAGAGGAAACTTGGCAGGCAGATAGTGCCGAAAGACGAAAAAGTGAGGGAAGGTTTGTGGGTGGAGAAAAGAGAGAGGAGGAATCAGGGAAGAAATGGAGGAGAGGTACAGTTGGACTGATCTCATTTAGTCAGCTAAGAGACTGGAAACACACGCCGCACTTTTTTTCTGCTAACATAAGTCACCTTACACTGAAGGGTTAAAAAAAAGTGCCTTGCTTTCTTTAGCTTCCGCTCTCCGGCTCTCGCTTCTGTTTCCACACTCTAAAACAAGCCTATATGCATCTCAAGGGAACACATGTGAATGAGGCGAGTGGAGAGGTACTCAGCGTGTGTCCTGCTTTTCCACCCTGCACACACGGACACACACACACATAGAGAAACACAACACGCTCATTCACTATTTAAAGAACACTGTCACCACAGAGGCATAAAAAAAGGAGACCGCGCCCCTCAGTGGTGTCCATTCTCATTTCTCACAATACTTCCACACCAGGCTGCCATCTTGAATGTTATCAGCCCCTCCCTGTAGGACATATTCGCCTGTGCATACTTGTCCAATGCCCAGTCAATGTGTTCCTAATTGAGCCTGAAATGGAAATGTTGATGGCAAGTGATCCTGATTGAAAAAAACAAGACGGTGTTTGTTGACAAAGCATCGATACTGGAAACCCCCCTTGGTGAAAGCCATATCACTAAGTGGGAAACACAATAATCGTATCCCCTCCCATGATAATTTACCCCATGGGCAGCTTTAGCACTATTAAATGAAGAGTAATCAGCCCGACATGTAAAATGATCAGTGTTTATGAATGTTTACACAAAAACCGCTGAAGACATCAGTCAGTTAGCTAAATCACTCCACTGCACCACAAAGCAACGTAGCATGACATCAAATACCGGAGGATAAGTAAATACTTATCGAATATATCGGTTACCAAGCACCATCTGGGAGCTACTGGGAGCCATCATTCAGTCACTCTAACAAGTTTCCAATGTTTTAAGGTCTGTATTGCTTACATTTGTGACAGAGAGATTAAATCCCCCTCTGAAAGATACCAGTTAAGACGCTCTGATGTGAGAGTGTATCCTGCCTATTTCCACAGAGCCTACGGGCAGGCCACCTAATCTACAAAGCCTCCACACTCATCCACATGGATCAATGGATAACCGGGCAAATATTAGCGCACATCTCCCTGCAGTCGCCCGCCTGTCAGACTATCACTGCGCCTGTCTGTATAGAGAGATTTAATCTGCTCAGGAACTATGTCCATGTCCAGCGAGCGTCATGCCAGTTACCCCTGACAGACTTATGGAATTCTACAAGAGCTGTAAATATTTCACTTGGGACAATAAAGGGAATTTAATACAGTTGCTTTTTGACTTCATCTCCAGCATCATATCTGTTGATGGACCAATTTAATGAGAAGTTTTGTTTGGTAATGAAACAAAATGAATATTGATGTCTTTTTATGGCCTTCAAAAGCAAACAAGACCATACGAGACAAGATTGACTATTTCTATATAGTTATTTATAAAGCTTAAAACCGCAGCCGCAGGGTAGGTTTCAAACAAACTCATTAACTGCATTTTGCCGTAACAGGCTTACAAATTCCCATGGCAAAGATTTTTGATGAGTGATACGTTTGAGTGTTAGGTATACATGACCTAAAAATACTTCTAACACATGAACAGGACAAAGCAAAGGATAGGAGGTTCTGTTTTGTCCATAGTGGTCAACAAAATTGACACAAACCAAAATCATTTTCAAACATGCAAACGGCCAAACATTGAACTCAAAATGTCTTCAAAATGTGATTTCACAAACCAAATGGGAACATCATGCTGGCTATGTCCACTTGTATGATTCAGTATATGACCCAGACAAGATATTAAGTTCTTCACGCTATGTTAAGATATCTAGTAGTTTGCTAAACACACAGGCTTAGTATGTCATTAAACCCTGCAAGAAAGCATGGCAGCCTTTATTCCAAACAATTCAAACTATTTCTTTGAGGACTATTTTTGAACATTTTGTGTTGTGCAGCTGCCTCCACGCTGGAAATCCTGTCTGCCCCTAAATTCTAGTGAACCTAACGACGGGCTAAGAGCTGGAGCTGAGGCGGGTTATAAGCCTCCTGAAAAAACGTTAGATCGCACCTCCTGTCAATCATGTCAGCTACGCAAAAAGCCTACTGTACATGTTATATGAAATTTGCTAGAAGTTTTCTCTCACACTGCCACAGCAACACTAAATAATGTGTACACTGATATGAGTATTGAAGCAAAAAAAGTAACGCTGACAGTAGTAACTAATTAATTGTTATTATTGTTAGGTAGGTCCTAATTTTTCATCAACCTGCCCATCTCTGCTGAGAGTAAATGCACATTTTCTGTTGGAGTCATGAATCATTGAGAAACGTGGCATATCGCTTTCACAGTTCTTTCGCGATTACAAATATGCATGGCATTGGCAACACAGGTGGTCCTAATATTGTTTATCTGTCTCCACTTTCCAGCCCTGTTGCTTTGGTAATTGAAGCATAGCTTGGGGAGGAAAGTGTTGTCTAGAAATTCAACAGTTCAGCTTCAGTGGGATGTATAATGTGGAATTTGGAAGATATAACGTTTCATTGTTAGTGTGCGTGGGTGTGTTTGTGTGTGGTAAGTTTTATAGGCTGTAGGGGGTATTGCAAATATGAGAAGAGGAAGACAAATGGGTTTATTCTGCACTGATAGTTCAGTGCCACCTCTCCTCTCATCCCTCCATCCTTCTCTCTTCCTGCATCGTTAGAGTTGTTGTCTGGGTCGTGAGGCCCTGTGGTGTGATATTGAACATGTTGTAAAAGACCTACGCCCTGCACTTAGAGCTGCTACAACACACGCAGACACATAGTGAGGAAGATTGTGGCATAAAAACGGGTGCATGTGTCTAAAGTCGTGAACTACTGCAGGGCTGTCTAGGTCGCCGATGGCAAGAGAGGGGACGAAGCACTGAAACAGGGAGGAAGGGAAAAATATGTTTTTCTATCCTGCTTTAATTTTCCTGTGGGATCTGTGGGGTGGGGCAGCGTTCAGCAGATCAATAGTGAAGTTTGTCTCTGTCAATGCAGAGGTTGGCTTGGAATAAAAGCCAAAGTGCTAGGAATGGAAACATTCATAACTAAAAATTATACAAATTTCTGCTAGAAATCATAAAAGAAACAAACTTTTTCCAAACTTTTAAATCGTCACACGAATAAACAGACTCTAGTGCTCATGAGACTTAACAATTATGACTATAATCCCCATAATTATAATTAGCAGCCTTGTCTTGCCATACATGCACAATTAGCTCATGCATGTGTTTTTCCGTCCAAATTCAGTCTGTTCTTTTGGTATTTAAAGACACAGGCACATTCGTTAAAGCGTCTTTGAGACTACAGCAAGAGAGGCTTGACGACATGCAGTGCTACTGACTGCACACTCCTCAGGAACAGAGAAGTGAAAAATAGGTCACTATTCCTTAAAAAAGTTTCTTCTTATTTTTTATTCTTTGCAGGAAATCACACAGCCTCATGGGAATGTGCAAAGGGTTAGTGAGTGCAACTTTGTACTTGTTGCTGATTAGTTTTGGCGAGCCATGTGAATTTTGGCTCAGGAAAAGGCAGGGAAACCAGCTGCCGTTCATATGAGGGGCGGGTGAGTTGGATTTAACGATGCTAATCTGGGAAAATAAAGAAAAAGGAAATTAAGAGGAAAGATTTAGAGATAAATCTGTAGAAACAAATATATTATATAGGGTTTTCACGATACATTTGATTATGGGTGTGACATGAATAATGGTGCATTTACAGTGACCTTTTCCACCAGAGTTTGTGAGTCCTTTTTTTGTACATAGCATAGTAAGGACACTAAGGACAATAGAAGACGGAGATGCAACAGATTCAAGCTAGATTCAGTATCATAAACTGCAGTATACAAGGAGTGGTTTCCATGGAAAGTGTATTCCAACTCGTAGCAACCGCAGCCCATCATGAGAGCTTTTCTAGTAATTCGCCACAGACAGACCACGTCCTGCTTAACTGGTGCTGACACATTACTACACAGTCACACATTGTGGTACTGACCCATAGTCTTCATATTTTCTTTGCAAAGTGCTGTAATGTAGAGTAGTGATTTAAAAAGTAGCTTTTTAGTTCAAGGTGTTTAACCTTCTAATACAATCTGCTGTAGGAAAGGAGGTGCACCAGCTTGAAACACGAATAACAGCTCTAAAGATTCAGCTCCCTGGAAAGTTCTCAAGTGAAAACAAACACGAGGTTTTTCTTATTTTATAACTGTCCTCCTGTACTGTCTCTATCTGAAGTGTGCGAAGTCAAGCAGCTTATGTTCTGCCAAGGAAAGGAGCAAGAACCGAGTTACTGTCTTGGTTGCCACATCATTTAAACCGAGTTCCTCTCCTCTCACTGTGAGTGTGCCGCCTCCCACCAAACAGCCCTGAGACTCTGATCTGAACTCTGGCATGAGTGCAGCTCATTATTGCAACTGCACAGAGGTGGGAAAGAGAATCAGATGATACAAAATTAAATTTACATAAAGTAACCTTGAGGTGAAATGAAGCCGCTGATGGTATTAGTCAGTGAATTAAAATGACACCCTCCATATTCTTTTATTCTCCTCTCTTTCTACATCGCTCTTAATCCTGTGAAGTCAAGGATTTAACAGGGGGAGATTGATTATCAGCTGCTCTCTGACATGGAGGACACACATATACCTTCTTCCTCTATTTCTCCTTCCCTTCTCCTCTTGCATCCACGATACTCAGGAAATCCATAAACCCAATGTCAGCATTATAACAACATTATAGCACTTCTGTCGATTTGCATGAGCTCATTGTTACTGCAGAGATGAGTGCTTGCTGTATTAGTTTGGGCTAAAGCAGGGTTCTGATTGGCACAGAGCAACAATGATTTATCTCTTACTGCAAGGGGGTAGCATTAGTGTTTATCACACAGTCTTGATGTTCTAAGAAGAAGTAAGGGAGACGACTAGTGTGGGTATGTGTGTGCGTAGGTGTGTACGAAAGTTGTTGATGTGACATGTATTGTATAAAGCACTTTGAGTCCACCAGATGTTATATTGTGTTTTTTTAACTTGAAAAAGTAACAACACAAGGTGGAAACAGCTTACATTTCTGAGCCTAATTATTTAAGGACTTAAAAAGAAGATGTTGGTCCAAAGTCACTATTTAAAGTACTCACACACTTTTCAGCTATGGACACCCCCATGAAACGCCGCTGTCAGGGGCCCCAAATTACAGACCCAACACTCACATGGACCTGTGAGACTTGTTCAGAGATGCATTTGTACCTGATCATTCTCAAACAAATATAAATAAAACTGTATTTTCCCTCCCAAGATATTACAACACCTACAGTACCAGGTGCATCAGGGTCAGTGCACATAAACTATTTCCTTTTTACTGCTGAGTAATAAAAAGTTAAATATGCCATTATTGGAAAAAAAAGGAAAGTTATTGTTATGTTCTCCGTTTGTTTGGTCTATTTTTGTGAAGAAAAAAAGAAAGCACAAGGGTTACCATAAAAAAAAGAAAAGGCAAAGCTTTAGTGACGGTTGCTGGGAAACTGTTTGGATCAGATTTCCCCTGTTGACAACCACTCCTCCATCCTGTGTTTAAAAAAAAAGGATGGATCTCAGTTTGCCCTGGTCGTAGATTCTTTCACTAAGGTGAATCAGAGAACTGTTTTCCTTTTGATTCATTCCTTCTGACAGGTAGAAACAAGTGAAAACTGTTGTACTTTTACGTGTCAGCCCTATAGAGCATCATGACGGATACAGCCAAACCTTGATACAGTAGACGTAAACACTTCATCACAGGCACAGGATCGAAGTAAAAAATAAAAACTGATAAACAAGAGAGGAGAGCTTCAGTGTGTGAGCCAAAATATAAAAGCTCAATGGGCACTTGAGAAAATGAATGCACCAAACAGGATGTTCAATCAAAACTTTTAGAAACTGTTTACTGCATGCAGGAAACTTTCCAGCATTTGCTGCGTCATAAACAGCTCGTATTTCAAACGTGTGTTATTTGCACGACACAATATCATACAAATGCACTTAGCATAAAAAATGTGCAGGAGAGTGTATAGAATCTATAGAACACAATGTTTTACTGAGTTTTATGCCATATTTTGTTTTACACGTTACATTAGCGCAGGACTCACACAGTAATGTAAAGCATATATAAAGACCCTGATGAGTATATTAATGGAAACTGGTCATCCCCAATTCTAAAGTTAGTCATATATTTATTTTGAAGGTTATTTTCACTCAGTAGACTGAAATGTTCAACAATATGTAGCTGCCCTAACCTTAGGTGAATTTGTTTCTGTATATCCTGGTGAGCATAAGTGATAGAACAGTGTATAAATATAGTGGATGTATATTATAAAAATAAAGATGTATAAGAGAGACTGGTCGTTTTACATTGAAGATCTCCATATGTTTCTCCTTGCATTTTGTCATGAAGATGTCTGCAAAGTAACAGAGTGTCATAGTGTTTTTAAAAATGACAGCGAAATCAGTCAGTGACTGCAGAATGCAAGAGTGTGAGCTACTGTAAAATGTTTATGAGAGCGTCATTCAGTAGACCATGATGTCTGGTAAAATATGGCTGGGCTAAGCTGATGTGATTGTGTTTCTGTATTTTTAGAAAGGTATTAAAAGTTTAGTATGGGGCGTCAATGGCCTAGCGGATGTGCCACGCAACCCATGTGTGGAGGATATGGTCCTCATCTGATGCATGTCATCCCCCTCTCTCCTCCCAATGTTTCTTGTCTCTCTTCCGTTGTCCTGTCCTATCAAGGCAAAAAACGACCAAACAAATTACTTTAAAAAAAGGTTATCATGAGCAACATATACAAAAGTTTTTACACAGACGAGATTTTAAGTTGAAATTCATAGCACGTATACTGATGCTACAGTGCCTTTTGCGCCTGCTCCTCAACTTTCCAGACACTCCTTTAAAAGGTGCAGTCTAGCTGTCTTCCGTCTCCTGTCCTGCTTTACTTTCCTGCCCAATCCACTCACTCAAAGTGCCCGCCAGATGAGTAGATGAGAGAGTGAATCCAATCTGTTAAAAAGCCACAACTCAACGGCCTCTATCCGACACTCAACCCAAATCTGTGCAGCCCTCCACACAGCACTTATTTTGGGACAAAGTGTGTGTGTGTGTGTGTGTGTGTGTGTGTGTGTGTGTGTGTGTGTGTGTGTGTGTGTGCGTGCGTGTGTGTGTGTATGAGCAAAAGAAATGATGTGGGTGTTGGTTTATAAATAAAAATCACTGTCTGGAGTTATTTCATTCTGTAAGTGCTAAGGTGCTAATGAATAAGCTTAGTATATGCATGTGGTATTATTCATTGCTGAGCCTGTTAGTGCATGCAGTGCTGTATTAAAGTCCATGCATTGTGTTTGCATCCACTTGAGCCAGTGCTTTGCTCAGACCTTTGCAGCAGGAGAGCACAATGTCAATGATCCGCTAGATTAGTGAGGCATAATTACGGTGATATGGCACGTAACAGATTTAGAGCTGTGGACATTATTGCCCCACATTCACAGACCATGGCCTAAATATTAAGGCTTTATTGCAGTTCTCAAAGCTAACAGCAGATGCAGCCACCTGTTGGAGTCAAATGGGGAAAATATATGAACAATGTTTTGAGGAATAGCTTTAAATGTGGATGAGTGTGGATGTATTTTTGTACGCGGGACATTTAATGTTAATTCTTCACTGGGTTTATATTGCTTTGCTTCAAAGAACTGATGCAGAAACAGTTTAGGATGTGCATTTTGATTGAACACAGGAAAGACAGTGGAACAGCTTGTGTTGACTTAACCTTTCAGAAATCAATCACAGGAATTAAAAGAGGAAGTTAAGTACACTCTATTTTCCTTAAAGGTATCACAGTTATAAATACTTTCAGAAAGGAGAAAAAGTGTTTGAAATTGAGAAAGGCATACTGGAAAAGAGAGAGAGAGAGAGAAAAAAGAGGAAATAGCTTTCTAAAAAGAGGTCAAACCTCAATCATCTGAGATGCAAAGATGTGGCAGATAATGCATTTTCAGGGTTAGTTCTTAAAAGAAGTTAAGAGAGTGCGACAGCAGATGTTTAGTGATGGAGGGAACTAGTAGTCTAACATTCCTTCCTGTCAATATTTAATCAAATACGTCACTCAAATAAGGCTTTTAAAAGTATTTGCTTTTCTTCTCCCTAAGGCACCTCATCTCTTTGCATTCGCTCTCTTTAGTTACCCCCCTGGTCACTGCATAAACACATTTTTGTTTCCACACCCCCCACTCTCTTTTGCCTGTCTTTTATCTGAACAGATAAAAGTGCCATCGCTGTTTGACAAGTCACACTCGCTTGCTTTCCTCCTCCACGGGTGAGTGACAGCAAGAGGAGAAGGTGGATACATGCAGGTACAAAAGTTCACAACGTTTACGCAGCCTTTGATCAGAAAAGGAACCTGTCTGCAGCCCCGAGGGCCACCGTAGTTCACAAGGTCAGTCGTGCAATAATCTGCCACTCATGTCTAGTATGTTTGAAATATTAGGGCTGAAGGGTTGTAATAGAGCCAGCGCCTTTATGCACAAAATAACTCTTTGATCTGAAATGTAGAGATTTACTAGGCTTACAAAAAAAATAACAGCCTCAAGACTGCTAAATGTCAATGCAAAACATGTAGGATGTTATCTTGCTGATCATTCTCTTATTTGATATCTAGATTCCCCCATCTAATACAAGAACATATTTTATATGTGACAAAAAACAACATCAATGTAAAAGATGTGCACACGGAAATGTACATAAACACAGCAATACTAACACACACACAGACACAGACACAGACACAGACACACACACACACACACACACACACACACACACACACACACACACACACACACACACACACACACACACACACACACACACACACACACACACACACACACACACACACACACACACACACACACACACACACACACACACACACATATACAATTCTTTGAATGATAGATTGGTATCATAGTGTCCTGGCTTGTGCAAGACAGTCAGATTCAGTGCACATATTTTTATTAAAGCCAGGAAGACACACACAAAGTAGAGGCTTCCCTGTGATGGAGACTGCAGGGTGGATGTGGATGTAAGCATGCAGGAGCAGAGGGAGCGGCATCCCTGACACAGAACTGCAGTCTGTTTGGATTACATCACATACATCTTTCAGAACCATTAGCACTTCTCATCGGGGGAAGGAGGGAGAAGGTGGTGGCAGAGATAGGGAATACAGAGATGGTCACTGAGAGCTAAGGGATGGGAAAAATGAAACTGTGCATGGATGTAGGAAAAAAAAGAGAGAGAGAGAGCGGGGAGAGGGAAGTAGGGCAAAAGTGGCAGGGCACAATTTATTACGGTTCCCTTTTCACTTGGAGCAAGGAGCCTGGGAGGGAACAACGGTGTGAAATATTCAGAGAAGGACCAGGAAAAGAAACACCGGTTCTTGGTGACGTAACAAAGCTGCAATGCTGGAACAACGCCCACAGAACTCTGCTCTGCTTCTAACCCTGTTTGTGTGGTCGGCTTTGATATTTTCCCCCAGAGTCACAGAACAATAAGACACATTTACACTATTAGAGACATTCCAAAAATATCAGATTTTCTACATCTCATTAGATTGTTTGATGCTTTGGTGATGCAAATTTAGTGTTTTGATGTAATGACTCTTTCAAACAAAGAGTCTAAATGAATATGCATGTGAACCTTAAAAATAGGTCTGTTCCTCTCCAACTTGAAACCTTTGATACTCCTGGATCAGACTTTATCTCCTTCACCTTTCCTTCACAGCACCCCCTGCTTCAATCTCTTTCTCCTATTGAAGGACTTTTACCATTACTGCTGTCCATCCCCTGCCACTCTTCTCCTCCGGCTAAACTCAAGCCTGTCTTTCACCTCCTCTAACCTTTAATCAAACTCTACCTGTCTGTCTCTCGTATCTGTTACCATTCCAAGGTCACTTGTTCAATCATTTCCCCCTCTTATCTAGTCGAATTTACCTTCCTACACCACCGTCCCAGTGGACTCTGCTTCCAGTACGTCCTGGGGCAAACAGAGGAGAATGTGTGTGCATGCCTGAGTGTATCTTGTGTGTGTATTTGGAAGGGTTGTAACATTATGGATGACTTCATTTAGGGGGGCTATTAACAGAGCATGTCCCTGGGCGTTGGACCTTTCATATACGAGTCCTCCCCAGAGAGTCGGCGAGCGGAGAAAAGAGAGCGGCAAGCATTTGAGGGCAATGCGGAGGAAAGGAGATGTCAAGGAATGCCTGATGTGTGTTTACGTACAATCTAAAAGTCAGATTTCGATAACCGTGCTCGGAATAAAACCCATTTTATCCCAACAAAAATGTGCTCTAAAAGAAAAGAAAAGAAAGTCCTAGTACTCTGAACTTCAGAGGTGTTGTAGAATACTTGATGATTAGGTCTGGGGCTAATGTATGTACATACATACTCCCATATAACCTTGGCAGTGTGAACACACACATTCGCCAACACGAACAATGCACATGAGGAACACACAGTTTAGTGTGTGTGTGTGTGTGTGTGTGAAGAATATTGTCACATTATTCTGGGTAGATAAAAGCCCCAGCAGCCCCTTTTTACTGTCAGTTTGTCTGCATGAGTGATGATACTCATAATATCATACTGATGATGTGTGAGCATCAATCACAAATCAAGAGGGAAAATATACAAAGAAAATAGCTTGAAGTGAATTATCAACCCTATTTCCTCCCCTATAAACAAAGAATTGTGAAGGTGCGGCAGCTTGCCAGCTTCTATGCGAACATTTTTGACACAATGTGCTTTAGTGCTGTTATGGTTTGTTGCATTAATACTTTTTGGGAGACAAAGAAATGTTTGAACGGGCAGTTTTTCAACTAGTCAGGGACACTAAAACTAGATCTATGCATATAAGAAGAATCATGTACATTTAAAACTCCCCTAACCTTCATAGTAAAAGGCTGGGTTCACAGGTTTAACAGTGTCTTTGTTCTGAGAAAGATTGAGGTGTTCTTCAGCAGCGCAGACGGCTGTAAAACATGTCACGTATAATATACCAAGAGACAAGTTAAAGGCCCGCGCTCCTTCCCACTCTCTTTTAATCGCTGCACCTCTCAGTATATTATACCAACACCTACAAAATGTCCAGAGATAGAGAGAGCGAGGGGGATGGATGTAATGAAAAATGTGTCATTTCTTTAGACAGTGTGATACGTGTATATGATAAATAAAAAGAGAAGAGAAAAGATAGAAAAGTGTCCTCTTATTGCTGTTTTATTGCAAAGACAAATGCAGAAAGACTGTTGACATGCATCGCAGCTTGGTAGGGGAGTTGCGGAAAGGGAGAACATCAACTGAAGGATAGATCAAGAGGAAGGCTCGAGGCTAAACACGGTACACATTTTCACATACTGCTTCCTCACCTCCAGCTGTGCAGTAGCCAGAGATTGGGAAAACAAGCCGTAAAAACAAACTGATGGACGCTGACAATGAAACAGAGACCAAAAAAAGTATGAAACTGAAGCTAAAATACAGGTTCTAGTATAAACACCCATCCACCCTCCCACACGCAGACATATGTGCTTGCAGAGCAGCTTGTCCTCATCGTGCTGAACGGTGACAGCGGATGGTGGGTGGATGGTTGGTTGGAGGTAAATGAGAATCGATAGAGTTAAGGAAAAAGAAGAATGCTCCTCTCCCTCAGCATTGATTCTCTGCTCCTTGGGGTAATGGTCCTAATGTTGTAGGCTCTGACCTCACACACAGAACAGCTTTAATTAAGAGGAAAACTCCCGCCGCACAGCAACCCAGTTGTGGACATACTGTATAACAAAAATCATCCCAGCGCAGCCTCTTTGAAATGCAAATCCAGAAACATTATTTGATACTGAGATTTGTTGTCTCTGAATTCCGGAGAGGTTTGGACCTTTACTCTTTTCCTTTCAAGTTGGCCAAAGACTCACCACTAACAGATTGTACGCTCAGTGATTGTAATTAATGACGCAGAGGCTAAATTTCCCTGTGCAACACTCTGTCACTGCCTCTGTTTGTCTTTCAGTCCCACACTTTTTCTTAAGACTTCTTCACCACTAATTTTTTTGTGGAGATTTAGTCAGATTTACTCTCTCTCCTTGAATCTGTCCCTTATACCGCCATGCTGCGTAGGCTTTACTCCAGCTAACGTAGCTTCATTTTAGCTTGTGTAGTCTTTCTCCTGAAGTAAGTTGGTTTGGATATTTAAATGTGCATTAATAAACCTAGTTTATAGTTCTTAAGCCATTCCTGACCATTGCTATTTTTGCAGTTTAATATGCAGCATTTATTTAGAACAGCACACCATAATCGAGAAGTTCATTCAATTTATATCTTCTAGTCAGGCTCAAGGATTTTCATGTTTTGTTACTATATATGCAGTAAATTAACGAGAACACATGATGCATGAGGGGAACAATAAATCATTCATGTAGGGGTGACTAGTTTTATCTTTACAGGAAGGAAAACTTCCCTTTCTCCTTTGATATAAAAGTTACTGTGTAGTCTAAGTCTTATTACTGCAATTTTCTGAACAAGATGATCTATTTGTTGACATTTAATTTGACCCTGTTCTTGTGGGATATGTTCAGACAACTTAAGGTTACGTGTAAATTGATGGAATCCCAGGAAGCAAAACTCCTAACGCTAGCCTTTAACCCTGCCAAATGCAACTGACATCACACTACTATCAAAAAGACAGCAACATAGCATTGTGCAATGTGCTAGCACAGGAAGTTCCCCAAGTCTCAACATACATTCAGTTTAAAGTAAGAAAAGGGTGAGGAAATGATAAAAATGTGGCATGTGGAAAGCTTATGACCTCTGCGACTGGCAATCAAACACACCTACACCAAGTTCCAACACTCTTATTCATCGACTCGTGTAATGTAATTTTGTCTCTTGAGGTCAGAGGCAGCAAATATGTCAATGTGTGAAGAGGACAGGGGGGATGCTGCTCTATTGAGAGTAGACAAAGTGGAAGAAATGTGTCGTAAATATAACCTCTTCTACAGGAATATATGTGAGACATTTGTGAGTGCTTTGTAAATAACCAATCAGCAACCTCCAGTGTTAAATAAATGGAGCCAATATGGAAGTGCAAAAACCCGAAGTTCCTGGAGCATCCACTTGAGGCTGGCTCCAAAAGCCAAAGAATCCCTGTTAGGTCACATATTAAAATGCCCAATTTTACAACAGAAACAAACATGCTTATAGCATGCACAAGCATAACTCAAACATTTTCACAATTAGGGGTGTGGTTAGGATGGATGACAGGTGGGTGCGTTACAATGTTTTGACAGGAGGCTTAAGACCCGCCTCAACTTAGCATAGCATTACCAACATGGCAACTGCCATCCTCAGGCTTCAAAATGCCTTACCAGAATCCAATAAATGATGTCACTGAGACTACGTACATGTTTTATACAGTCTATGTAATAAGCTCATTCTCTTTCCACAAGAAGGGACACATATTTTCCCTGCCTTGCATGACTGTTTCACTGTAGTTATCCTACTGTTAAAAACAGAGCTCGCAGTGCACAGCTGTGCTGAGGGGAATGAATAAAGACTTAACAGAGGCATAAAGGAAGACAAACTAATGTTGACACAGGGGTGTAATGATTCAAATTTTCTCTCTCTCTGAGCCTCCATACACTCTCTCCCACACAATAAATGGAGGGAAATGAGAGGCAATAAAAGCATGAGATGAAATCATTTTCCAAGGCACTATATTTATTTTCCTCCCATCTCCCTCATTAAATTGAGCGCTTTGTCGATGATAAACCAAGACACAGACACACTAACATGCATGTTGGCACAAACAGAGAAGACATAAGTGTAGAGACTTATATTGATTGAAAAAGCCAGAAATGGACAGAAAAACTACAAATAAGCAATTTAGAAAATAACCATATTTATAGATAAATGGTTGCATTGTTAGTGTTAGGAGAGTGGAACATTATTGATTCATTAGAATCGCGACTATTCATTTCTACAATTTTCCCCCAGCAGCCACTCTGACCTCAGCAAACCCGCTGTTTGCATTTTCTTCAGTGCATCCTCTCCACCTTACTTGGTATACTGATGCAGAAAGTTGTATGTCGATTCTTGCTAGTAAATGCTGCTAACAATAGCTAGCTCCCAACATCAGTAATGTATAGCTGTGTCTGACATACTAACATACGGCCTGGACTGTCTTTGGAGCAGCATGATATTCAGGCAGTGAGGGTTGCGGGTGCACTTTGGATTCTACAATCTCACGGTTAAGAGGAAGCTTCACCCGACATATTCAATATTCAAAGTCTGCAAAATGAAAGTTAAATACGTCGGGAACCAATCAAATGCCGGAGCTCACATCATACGGTACCACCTGGAGTTGAAAGAAGTGGAACAACGGCCAACAAGCCCTCACCAACACATATAATATCACTTTACCAATCTGCCAGCCATTTCTTAAAGGACAATGAAAATAACCAGATCCATTGTGTATTTCATTTGATAAGACCTGCGCCCCTACAGTGTTGTCAACAATAATGACTTAAGACTTAAAGTCCCATTGTTTTTTCACTGGCAAGTTTCTAATTAATACTCAGCTAGCTGTCTTAACCTGACACATTTCATTCATATTGAAGTATTTTTCAAGTGAAGCATTTATACATCGTTGTTTTTTGGTTTTCCTGTGTATTTATTTGTAATCAGCTGATAAAATTGTTTCAAATATTCAGTAAAAGCTAAATTATCTTGAACAAATTCTACCATCCATTTAAAAGTCAAAGAACATGTTGTAATTTGCAGCTTAGCGCACAACAGACTGGAGAACCCCTAGCCTTAAGGACTGTATTGTGAATCAGCAATCGGTTTGATCGGAAAAACAATTTTTGATAAACCAGACATGAAAATATTCTCTCTTTTTAACCACACATACTTAAACACATTTCAGACTTTAAATGGTCTCCCTATGGGTGATTTAAGGGGGGTAAGGCATTGACACCTTGACTCACGGTGGGAGCCGCAAGTAATGTTAAACAGCGTGAGGCCCCTCTGACCCTGACCGTTGCTGCAAATAAATCCATTTACATACAAACCTTCCCCTTAGGCCTTTAACTGGGCTTCCCAGGGCCACTCAATGCTTCCAGCAGCTCTGTCTATTAGTCCAGAAGCATTATGTCAAATTGTGTGTCTGTGTGTGCGCGTGTTTGATATGAATCCACTAACAGCCTGCATATTTTCTACACTTTAACATGGATCTCAGCGCAGCCTCGACCTGTTCAACCAAACTTTGACCCCCAAGAGGGAGAGTATGGTTGCTAATGAGACAATTTCCCCCATGTGCCTTAACCTCGTCACATTCCTCTCTGAGTGTTTTCTTAGATTCTTTTACAGACATGTTCATAACTTTACGCGGACAGACGACTGTGATTTGAAGCCAAGTAAAAATAAAACTGTGAGCAGCTTAAGGTGTACAGCAAAGAAACACAAGAGAAACAGCTTAAATCTCTTCTTTCTACAATGGGCTTTGGTTTATGAGGAGGGCAAAAGTCATTTTCAAACCTGGCAAAAAAGCACAATTTTGTGATGCCCACTTACACCCACTGTATCCAGACTCTATCATGATGAATTGATTGTCAGATGTGTTTGTGTCATAGGGGCGAGGAGACGTCCTACTGCTGAGTGATTTATAGGAGCAAAATCTGAAAGAGAGACACCTCGCTCACGGATGAAAGCGCTGCCACTGTTGTTTGGTCAAGGGTGGACTGAGAGGGCTCCATCTGTCTGTCAGCACAGCCTTACTGTATCTAGATGAGAGGCAGGCAAGCAGGCTTATTGGTGTGTGAAAAAAGACAGAGCTGATGTGTTACCAAAGAGGTGTTTGTAAGGACATGAGGACATTGTGTGTATTTATTTATCAGACTTATAGAGTGTTAAAGCAACACACTTTCAAATAACAAAAATAGGTTTTAATTGCTGCATTATTAACCTCTTTCTAAATATCCTCCTGAGGTTTAACAAAAACAAATAATCCACTCTCGGTCCCTGAGTCATTGTCATTATAATTAGTTGTTAATTAGTTTTTAATTGATAGGAAGAAAATACAGCACATTACAACAACACCTCTGTGATGTGAAAGCTTCTTTTCTCCTGGTGGACATATTAGAGGTACTGTGATTTTATGAGGATAACAATAACACTATTCCCAATTGTCATATCTTGCCAGTGCAAATAATACACACACAAACAGAGACAATCACAATGTCACCTGATTGAAGTGCCCACTTAAGCAAAATGACAAGAGCAAAGACTAAAAAAATACAAAGGCTAAGTAAGTGCTCAATCAGTTTAAGCTGCAGTGACTTCGAGGAGCTGTTCATCAGGATAGGAACGCTGGTCACCAAAATGACGTCTACTTTAGTCTCCTTTGGGTGTAGGGAGGTGAAAACCTAGTTTCAGGTCTGTTGGGTACATTACTGTTATTGTATGTAGATGATAAACCAGAATATTCCATCATATCATAAAGGAAGACAAAATCAAGAAACATGTACAAAAACAATTCTACAATTCATTTAGCCGACGCTTTTATCCAAAGCGACGTACATCAGAGAGTAAGTACAACACAAGCAAGGATCTATTCAGTGACAGGACAAGTTAAAAGCTGCCTCTACAGTAAACCAGTTCAAAGGCAGATTACTCAAAGTGGTAACATGAACGCTTAAAACAAGCAGCAACTAGAGCTTCAACAATAAATCAATCTGCCAAGTAAAAGACAATTATCAGCAACTTTTTTGATTAATGACTGATGATTTTAGTATGTTTTAAAGAAAACTTTATATTCTAGCTGTCCTTCTTTAGTGTTAGGATTTTCACTATTTGTTGTGTTTTTTGAGAGCAAATGGAGAATATTTGAGTTTATGGACTACGTGAATAAACCATGAATATCTATAAGTTCATCCATTATGAAAATAAGAATTATTTGCAACCGTATTATTAACTGTTCAAAGGAGCACCAACTGACTCTTTTGAGCAACCGAGCAGAGCATGTTGTCAACTGGGCTCTGAAATTAGAGACCACAGTACAGAAAGATGGGAGGTTCGTGTTTGGGGATGTGGGGTGGTGGTGGCAAATGATGAAATTACAACATGAAACCAATCAGCCCTGTCCCCCTTCCTCCTTATTCATTCCCTCCACCCCTCCCTTCTTACACAGACCACTGCCCCTCTCGCTGCTATCACGAACATCATCAGTGCATGAAATTCTCATCTTTAAGGACCAACACAATTCCCCTGTGTTCATATAGGGACTACTTTATTCTTGTTTTACTGTAATTAGAACCAGAGGAGGAATTGATCTCTTTACTTTCCATGCGGGTGCGAATGTCCGAGGGCAGCGGCAACACCTCTGCCACCACTGCTCTACACACACACACACACAGTCATAAAAGGAAAAGTCATGCTGATTGATTACAATCATAATCCCTCACCTCATTTACTTGTGTATGTGTGTTTGATATGTAGGCTTTTAATCATAAAAGCACTACATGTTATTATAATTTGTGCAATATGCTAAATTGGAGCCAAATTGCTGATCAATACTTGTCATGTGCATGCTGCATGGTCTGGGCTTAACAAGAAGCATCTGCTGGAGGCTTTAATGGGATCATTGATCTTTACGGGTTTGGTTTATGAAGGCTTTGGTACCTTTATTGTTCTTTGTTTTATATCCACCATTTATCTAGTTTCAGCTCTGTCTGGCTCTCTTGTTCTCAAAGTACCTTTAATGTCCTTTTTCACTTGTTTGCTCTTTTTTTCAGACTTTTAAGATGCAAGTCATTTTCTATAGTCGTGGAAAAATGATTTTTCTCGAGTTTTTCTCCTTCTCTTCACATTAAAGGTCATGTGATGCACTTTCTGTATTTACTCCTGCCATAATCCACCTCTTGTAAGCGTTTTTTTCTTCTGCTCACAATGTCGTACAAACTGCAGCTTCCTCAGAAGCCCTGAGGTCTCTGAGCGGCAATTAACTTTGTCTTTCAGGTGTGCGAAAGAAACACGCTCATGCATTTACCCACTCTACACACTCACATGAATGGTGGATGACATATTTCTTTAGCCTGCAGATAATGTTATTACAAATCGACTGTATGTAAGCAGGACAGACCGCCCTTAATCAATGTGACAACAGCCATACAGAAGGCAGCTCACTGTGCTTGTGTGTTTATTATTGGCCCAAGCACTCAAATGTGCAAATAACCCTCCAACGCACGCGTTTACACAAACTTCCTCCCTGTTTGACTTAGTGGCGGTGAGCTGAAAGGTCATTAGTCATTCAGCACGGTAGTTATAATATCTCCTCCCACTCTTGCTCTCTTTCCCTTTGCTGCTCTTCGCTGTCATCTGTCTCCACTGACAGCCATGTTAATGCAGCACACTATGGAAGTGTTTTTCAGCCATTGTTTCTGAATGTGGCTGCAGTGTGCTGCTGTGCTTTGGAGTGAGCTCAGGAGAGCCTTGAGGTTTTTTTGCTCCAAGAGAAGTTAAGATAAGATAAAAGTTTAATGATCCCCCTGGAGAAACTGGGTCATTGCAGCAACAAAGACCATGAAATGTACAAGAGAAGGACAATAGAACAAACTGAATAATGGTAAGGTGTCTTTGGAATAGTAATGCAATGCGCTTAGCTTCAAACAATTCTTACTTTGCCAAACATAATCAGTAGGAAATGCTTAAGTCCTAAACTTTCAGAGCCCATTTTTTACATGAGTGCTCGCTTGTCAATGACATTCAGTTTATATAGATTTATGCAAATGCACATCATTTCACATTACTTCAATATAGAACAATAGATGGCTGAGTGTGTGTGTAGAATAAATGCATTAGAGCAAAGTCAAAACACACTTTGGGCAAAATCCATATAACATTAGTAATTTGGATTACATTGACAAGCTCAGTTTGGAAACGTCTTCCTCAAAGAGAAGATATCTTTGCACGCTTGAACTGTAAAAAAAAATTTCTGTTTTCTCCCTGTAAAAAAACCCATTTGTGCACTTAATGATGAGAGGCAGGTTTTGGCTCTCTGTGTCACTCTCCATAGTGAAAGACAGACAACTCACCATGCTCGAACAACCGTCACCTCAAAATAACCCCTTTCACACATGCTCCCCACTCCTAAACATTTCCTGACATTGTCCTAGCAGGGTGCATGTGTGAAAATAAATTGACGTATCAGTTCACTCCCACTTTATGCAGACATTTTTCCTGCCAGTCTCCTTTTTAAATGTCTGTGTAAAGTGAGCTGGGATGAGCTGATGTGTGAACACTGCAGCAGGTAATAGGCTGAAACTTTCACCATTAGCGAGTGGGGGGGATGATGATATCGCTCATGTTGAACTGTATACTCTACTGCTTCGGTTACCAGTATTACATTTTCCACTGTTGTGTTAATCCTGCCAAATCATCTTTGTACATATTAACACAGAAATAGTCACCATTATGGAAGACTCCTTCTCCTGCACACCTTACCCAGTGCCCCAGCCTCACCTAAACCAGAGTATTTTAAGTCAAAAGAGCAGGTCTGACATTAAAATATTAAAGGACTACGTGAGTTACGTGTGTGAAAGCCAGTTTCTGGAAAATATCAGGGCCTGTGTGTACTAATATTTCCTGAAAATGTCAGAAGTTCATGTGAGAAAGGGGCTTTTGTTTGATTTTCAGATTTGAAAACCAAACACGCTCACCACAAGGTTCATCTCTGTCCTGCAGCTTTTCAATGTATCACACAATCTTGGTCAGCAGATGGAGTTGTCCCAGTGTGATACATACTGTATAAGCTTCAAATCAGCAATAGAATGGATGCTGTTGTGAGACTGTTTAACAAATAACTGTTTTTGAGGTTTAAACAGAACGTTCAGTCACGATTTTTAAAGAGCTGAGAAAAATAAATTTTAACACCCATGATGCCATGACAACTTGGCACACTGTCTTCTGAGAGAGAACATGAAATGTGATTGAACGCTTTACAGCAGCTTGGGTATGAACTTTATGCTGGAATGTTTGTTAACTGCTGCTTCAAGTTCAAGTCGTTTTTTCCATTTTACGTCATGCGTACGATGAAAGATTCTCTACCTACAACTCGTACAATAAAGACAAGTCCATTAACAATCAATGACTAATTATACATTGAACAATATCTTATAACATCATCACAATATGTGTGAAAAAAGTGTTAATGTAATGTCCAAGCACATTTCAATTCATGAAATGTATTCCCATGATTATTGGTTTGGGCCATTTAATATCTATATTCATTAAGAATTGACCAAATCTATGTTAGAAATATTTTTTGTTGAGTACTTAATTCACTCAAATATTACAACAGTTATCAAACCCAGAGAAATCCTTAATTTTATAGTTGCAACGCCCCTTATCTTTTGGTGGCGGCTTCCATGACAGCGCTGCCATGACAGACACTATATGTTTATTGTTGCCATGGAAACACAGGATGTTAAAGACTGCTGCACAAGGAAGCGGGAGCTGCTACTGAAAGCTGCCATACTGTTGCTGTATGTGCTGCCGTGATAAAAACGTTACGTGTTAATTATACTTGGATACATTGTCGGTAAACACATTCTCTTCCTCAGGTCTGTTTCGCCTGTTCGTCTTGACTATGGTCAACTCAGAGTTTGTTTTAATCAGGGGTGGGGGTGGAGTAGCAGAAGGAATCACTCCCATGATTCCCTGCCACCCTCAATGTAATTTTTTTTTATTGTTTTGATTGAAAGCCCCCTGGCAGCACAATTAACATATTTACATACTGCTCGTTTAAGGGTTTGGGAGCTAGACCAAAACATTCTGTTTTCCCTTCTCTACAAGTCAGGGGTCTTGAGTGATGAAGCAATAGATGGGACTTCAAGCTTATGGGGGAGGGGCAGGGTGGGAGATGACACTGATGAAGTGAGACAGCAGTCATGTGTTAAATCACTGCTTCAGCCTGCTCTGATCTCTGCAACCAGCATTGAGTAACCTAAAAAATAGGTATGTGAAGATAATTCTTTTCTTCTCAACACTTAAAGGGATTACTGACATGTGGGATGGTTTGGTGAAATCCCTATAATAAAGGCGGAAAAGGTGATTTTCTTGCATCTTCTGCATCTGTTTTATCCTCCTGAGTGACTGCCAAGCCTATTCACAGCAAATAAGCCAGGTCTGCTTTGAATAAACAGATTTCTTTTCGTTGTGAAAAAGCAAAGAACTTTCTTGTTAATTTCCATTCATTTACACATACACACACACCTGCCTACATCTGACTGTGTGTGAACACAGATGGTTGCTGTATGAGAATGGGAATTGGTGGTAAACTGACAAAAGAGTGGAGCTAGTTATTGAGCGTAAGAAAATGTGAAAGTGTGAGAGAGAAGGAGAAGAAACAAGAGGGAAAAAAGGGAGAAATAGGGCATGTGTAGTAGGTGCAGCTGTGCAGAGGGAGAACGTGTGATTGTACTTGTGTGTACCTGCAGTTTTCTGTGCATATGTGTGTCTTTTAGAGTAATGAGAGGAACAGTTATACTCTCATACTGTACACACAACCTCCTCCCTCTGTCCTTATTTCTTATTGTTTCCATTACTTATCCACGACTATATTCCTTTATAACCTTGCTTCTGCCCCCTTCATCATTTTAATGACCTGTAAAAGCAAATGGGCTTCATGGGCCACTAACAAGAGGAGGCCCCACATTAATGAATTGATTACATGATCAATTATGTGCGACTGTGGGCAAGTGTAATTAAGGGCTGCCATATGCGCCTGGCTGATGTGACCGAATCCCTCACGAAGATGGTCTGTCACCCCTGCACATGACGCCATTTGTTTCCAAGAGAAAATTATTGTTTGTGTGTGTTTGTATGTCTCAGTTTTTTCTTTTAGCACCATTTGTGTAAGTGTGTGTGTGTGTGTGTGTGTAAATTGCATGCAAGACCAACCCAGATTGCATTTGTGTATGACGTGTTGATGTGAATATGCATTTGTGTACATTTGCGTCGTCCCCTCCAGGCTTGCGGGCTGATAAAGACTTAAAGGTCAGGTGTGCCCTCTCATTTCTCTCCCTTTCAAGGTAATTACTCCAAAGCACAGTTCAAGGCACACAGAGAGACAGGAGGCAGGTACACACACACACACACACACCACGGGGGATCAGACAGAGAGCGGGAGAGGCAGAGGGAGATAAACTCACTACCGCTCTTGTAGTTTGAACAGAGAATTAAAGACAGACACCTGGATAAAAGACAAAAGCTGAGCCAAAAGGGATAGAAAAGTTTGAATAAAAGATGATTCATTCACAGGTAAGGCTCCACGACTCATCATCAGCATCACGTATACAGATATTTGGTAAATACTCAAGGCTGTAATGAATGCTTCAGTTCGTTACACACTGGCAAAGGAGTTTGATGGAACATTTGGGCTCCAGGGATACAATGCAGAGAGCTTGAGGCTGTCCTGATCAATATGTCAGACAGCGGGGCGAGGCAGGGCACTGCAGTAAGGGCACAGACGAGAAGTTTACGGCGGATGTTAAAGACACATAAAAGAAGATTGGGATCGGCATTAAGAGAGTAATTGGGCTAAAATTGCTAGAAAATCTCACCCCTTTTATCAAAGCTTTTATATATCAGGAAGGAAAAATAAGTACTTTACTTTATTCCCTCTGGTGTCAATGTATGGGTGGTGTTTGATAGTTAAAAAAACAAACAATAAAAAATGAAATATTTTCCAGTAATCTGCGCTAGTAATCCTCTTCCCTGAATAGCAGCAGTGATAGTTACTGTGCCGATTACAGTCTCATGCAAAATGCATGTGGAGAAATCCTCTTAAGGCCAAAACATGCTGATCTAATTCAATCAAAGATCTGATACGGTGGATGAGGACATAAACATGATTTGCCATTAGAAATATGCATGGATCAGCCTGTGTGTGTGTGTTGGTTTGTCTTACATCCGCCAACGTCACAATGGCTCTGACGGTATGTGATATGAGTATTAGCTGTGAACACACACACATACATGCGTGTACACATGCTGTAGTATCATGATGACAAGCTTAGTGATTGCCGTGAGTGTGCACAAACGAAGGAATCTCAGAAGATCCCCGTATTCCCAGAGAGAGGGCAAAATCTCACCACTCCCACCACCCCTCTTTATCCCCTTCTCTTACAGCATCCTTGATCCGATCAGCAGGCTTCTCGCGAGCTTCAAAGCGCACAGTGAAGAAAGAGGAATCCCTAATTCAAAAAGGTCTCTCTCTACTCCCTTTCTTTCTCTTTACCCTTGTGTTTATCATTTGTTGCCTACAGAGGGCTTTTGTTCGTCTGACAAACAGTCAAGACATCACAGAGATCCCATTACAAAGGCAGAGGACACGAGCACGCTGACACACACACATCCACACTGAGGAGCATTCAGAGAAAGTGTTTATAATAGGCTTTCCTTCTGAGAGCACTGTCCCTGTGCTTTTGTGTGTAACAAACTGAATAACCTCAGACTTCTTCTATGAATTATACATCCAAGAAATATAGATCTGTAAAAATACATGAACGTGTTCAAACGAAGGGTTTTCAAGGAAGACTTGTGCGTTTGCTTTCCCAGGAAAAGGGCTTGGAAACGTTGTTACCTGCATGACAGAGGACGATACAGGAAGATGTGTGGGATAGAGTATAAGACATTTGTTTGTAAAGTTAAGTCTCATGAACCTCAGATGCCAAACATTTAATCAAGTAGCACTTTGCCATTCATTTGGCATATGCAGGGCTCTGCAGTCAAGTTATGATACATGCACCATGTGGAAATCTTTCATACTAAGCAGTCAATCTGATAAGATTTTAAAATAAAGCTTGTTAAATTTCCCCATTTATGATTGTTAGTCACTGTTTACATAAAAAAAAAGAAGGACACATTTGTTACAAAACATATTTTAGAACACAACTTTTACACTTTATAAAACCTTACTATCAATCAATTCAACCAATACATTTATATAGCCGCCTCTACTTCCAGAGGAGGTTGAGGTCCTTTAACATCTGCAGGACGATGCTGAGGATGTTCTACAAGTCTGAGGTGGCCACTGCTATCCTATTTGTTGTTGTGTGCTGGGGCAGCAGGCTGAGAGTAGCGGACTCCAACAGACTAAACAAACTGATTTGCAGGGCCAGTGACGTTATTGGTGTGGAGCTGGACTCTCTGATGGTGGTGTCAGACAGGAGGATGCTGTCTAAGTTGTGTATCATCTTGGACATTGTCTCCCACCCACTCCGAGACGTGCTGACAAAACACACTTCCAACATATAATGTTTACTTTCAACTGTGCAATCTGTAAACCGTCATGTGTGCAATGCTGATATTAAGCTGGATAACATTGTCTTCATTGAGCCGTATGTGCAACACTTTTTATATTTACATTTATATAAATATATCCTATAATATGGTACTGAATAGCACCATTTTTAAGCTGTATAATGGCCAGGCCTCACCCTACAGTATATCTGTGATCTGCTAACTCCCTAGGAGGCTATGATCCTCAAACAGGGCCCTATAGTGGTTCCTATAACTCCACTACTCAAAAGGTGTCCGAGCCTTTCGCACTCCCTGCCTGGGGATGTCAGGCAGACAAACTCAGTGTCCTCTTTTAAATCACTTCTTAACACTCACTTTTATCGCTTAGCTTTTTCATAAACATTGGCGTTGTCATGTTCTAAATACTACACCATCTAAATACACATCACCATCAAAACAAAAAGCCAGACAAAAAGAGCTATAGGGGTACGTCCAACGTCATTTTTTTAATGCACTGGGCCATTTACCAACCTGCAATACTGCAAGACTTGGGGCTGAAATATGAGCTGCCCCAAGGTAGGTTGTCTCACAACATTTATATGTGTCCAGCATTCTGCAATGCAACATCTTGCTAAGCACAAGATTCACACTCAATGAGCTCCATCACTTCAGTTCTAAACTCCACAAGGATAACTGTTGAACCCAGAACTCACAGAAACTGTTTCATTTGAAGAGCTAACTTGATTTGCTGGGTTTTGTAAGAACAGAAGTCACGCTCCATGTGTAGGTAGAGCGCGATGCTCCAACAGCATTGTGACAGCTTTCCAGTTTCTCCCTGTCATTATGCAGCATAATCAGAGCCTCACTGTGCCCAATTAACCCCGTTAATCATTGTTATGGCTTACGAATGCACAAATACTCCACACACCTAGCAGTGGCCTCAGGATATCAGTCTGTCAGTACCAGCTGTCAATGTTCAAACCAGACTGGAGAGGATCGCCCATGCATGAAAGGAGTCTATTGTCGCACGTATGCACATGTGTCTGTGGATTAGCCATGTGTGTAGGACTACAGGTTGATAAGAAGTCTTATGAGCTGGCATGAAATGACAACTATTGACCACTGAGGCAGACTGACAAGATGAATTTCAGTGCTCCAGCTCCTTCGCTGAAGCCTGAAGCTCCTGGGAAGCTCCGGCGGGAACAAGACTGATGAACAGACTGTAATCCATCACTTTACTGTTCATGCATTAGAGTTGTGTCCACAGCAGAGCAGACCAATAGACCATTAGCTTTGTAATTAGCCAGGCACTAGCACAGAGAAGCAGGCAGCGTACAGAAACACTATCTCAGCCACAATTAGCCAGTAAACTTTAATTAGCATCCTGATTAAAGACACAGAGGCAGAAAATCCTTGAGCAAATTCTTCAGCCTCCCACTCTCTAGAAACTCTGACAAGGGTGTCCGAGTTGAGCTGCGTCTGCGATTTTCTAAACAAATATGTGCGCAGGCCTGTGGTCTATCTGGGTTTTAAACTAATGCGACTCAGCAGTTACACACACCAAGGATGAGGAACCAGCAGCTGACGACACAGCAAATAGGGCACAGAGCGGGCTGTGCTGGCTATGGATTATACACACAGAGTCTAAACAAAAGCTTGGCTTTTTAGGTACGACATATGTGCAGCCAGAAGCCAGAGAACAACTAGTGGAAAAACAAGTACTAAGCAGCAATACTTCAATATAAATTAACAGCATTACATTTAAAGTCTGGCATTTAGTTCAAGTTTACTCAGGGAAAAATGCACAATCACTTATACATGAAAGGGCTGCACAATCCACAATTATTATGCCAAACTGCAGCTTTTTTGCACTTCCACATTGGCTTGGTTCTTTTTGGGAAGAGATATGAATAGCTACACCTATTTGCTGATTGACAGGTCTTGTCAATTACAAGAAACACCCCAAAGCAAAGGGACTGTAGTTTACAAAATAAGCATTCTGCTCTACCAAGGAAGACATGAAACTAGTGATTGAGGTCATAAAGTCATCAGGATAAAGTTTGCAGAGGTGAAAAATCAAGTGAGAGGTAGGACCATTTCTCAAAGACTTCCATACAATGAGAATTTTTGATGACAGCAGAGTAGCCTCCTGCTGGCTATTATACAGAAAGTGGGACCCTTCACCATTGGCTTTTCTTTTCTGACATGGACGCTACATCCACTTCTTTCATAGAGTCCATTTACAAGTTCAGTTTCAGGGAATGACATCAACATGCACATCTGACTGCCTCTTGCCTCCACATCTTCATCATCCACCAGCATGCTGGAGGTCACATGACTTTGAAGGGTCAGCAAGAAAAACAAACTCAAGTTCTAAAAAGGACACACAAAGAGAGCCAAAAAACCCAGTTCCTTCTTAAACACAGTCATACAGGGCCAAACCAAAGGAGAAGCTAGTGACACAGCCCTGTCTGCCATTGTTACTGCAGGTGCAATGATTCATGGGAGAATTCATCAAGGAATGGGCTGGTGAGCAATAAATCACCTCTACTGCAAGACATCAACACGCGCCCAAACCCAGCCTGCTTGTTCTTTGTGTGTTTGCTGAAGTTTTTGAAGGTGTGTGTGCATGTGGAGGGGCGTGGTTGTACATTTATTCTCAAGTCTGTGTGTGTGGAAATGCTGTACATCATTATTTAAATCTGTACCACAGGATCCCGGCTGCTGATTTCACGAAGGCTTAGCTCATTGATTTGTGACCGAGACGATATTTTAAACATGAACTATATTCCTTCTTCTTCTCTCTCTGCCACTCATCCACTCACAACTTGTCCGTCATGCATCACATCGCCTATGCGCCATTACGGAAGAGCTTGGTTTAAACTAAGACACTCCGTCCATCTGTTTTTATCACACTGTTTTATTCTGCTAAGCCTCCCTCTGTCTCCCTCCTCCACCTCTCTGCACTGCGGACTGTCCCTCAGCAGCGAGCCGGTCTTTAAAGCAACATATTTATCTCTGCATCAATGACATCACCAGCTAACAGAGAGGCACAGAGAGTAAGAAGGAGAGAGCAAGGGAATAGAGGAAGAAATAAAAAAGATATGTTGCATCCAGGCTGCTGCCTGTCTGCCAGAGGTTACTCCCCCTGAGGAGGAAGAGGAGAAAGTTTAAGTCAGAGGAGGGAAAAAACATGTTTCTGTGCATGTATATAATGTGGGTTAAACCACCTTCCACTGTGTATATCCCATTGTATAGTTAAATCCTTCTTATATTGTCTTTTATTTCCCCTTTGAGGTTTATTCAGATAATAGTGCAGGTGTCTACCATCCTGAATAAACTGCACCTTGCTGCCTGGGAGGTAAACAATAAAGTAAAAAGGCAGGTGGTTAAAAACACGAACAGAAAACAAGGTGGGGTGAAGATCAAGCTGCTGAGCCCATAGGAACACTTCTCGAAAACAGACAAGCTGACCTTTTTATGCTTTAGTTCCATAAGAGTGATTTTGGTATTACTCAGACAGCTTTCCTTTACTCAATGTGTGTTGCTCTTTTCTTTTGTTGTCTCTGCTTCTCACATGTTGGCCATGAGAAATTCTGGCACCAATAAAACCTTCAATGTGATATTTACTATTGTTTACTATTGATGAATTGCAGTTGCCCTTTTAACCAATTCAGTTTGTTTTCAAATGTCCCATTTCATTTTTGTTATTTCTTTCCACTGGTTTTTGTGGAACCAATGAAATAACACATAAAGCCTCCCTTGGGGAAAATGAAGACATCCTCGATCCTTGACAACCATGGACTGAAATTCTGTGTAATAATGATTAGGAAGGTCAACTGTCAACAGTCTTACAAATGCCTGTGAAAAAAGATAGTTAAACGGTAGATGATTTAGTTGAGCTCTGTTTTTATCTTGCTCTCCTAATGCTGCCATGTTGAGGTTGCAATGGCAATGCATGCAACATTTGGACACATTGTTGCTGCACCTCTGACTCCTGTTGGTTGGTCAGATAGAGAGGATATCTGCAGATGCTATATCTGTATAGCTTCTAATCGTAGGTAGAAGAAGCAGCTGGTCCAGTAACACAGTTCATCAAATGAGAGCCTTTCTGAAACCTCTATAGCCTTGTAGACACACGGAAAGAAGTGTATGAGACGTAACATTTCCAAATCAAAAAGAAAAAAGGGTGAAACAATGGCCCCGAGTCAAATAGAGCAAACAGCACATGTGTATGGTTGGATATCAGAAAATGTTCCTTCACCAGGATATCATGGTTACAATACATGGGAGAATGAACAGAGAATATGTTCCTGTTCCTGAATAAAAAGGATTGGTAAGATGAAGCAGAGAGAGTGGACATGGAAGTGAGGTGTGAAATGAACAGATTCAGTCTGTCTTCATACAGGCAGTAGCAGTTACGACCCCTTGTTCTCCACCATTGCTTTCCTCTTTTCTCACACTCTCGTCCTGGCCTCTTCCAACAGGCCCTCTGGGACATATTGGCTGTTTTTTATTTATTTCTGGAAACAGTCAGGGACCCCCTTTGTTGTCCTTTATTTCCTCACCATACCAGCTCTTCCTTCCTCTGCCTTTGCTCCTTCCACTTCTCTACTGAGCCAAAATCCAGTCATTCACAGCTTGATCCAAAGCGTCTTATCAGCCTGACTGTTTATCTGTTTGCGTTTCACTGTCTTATCACCTGATCTGTCCTGATCGACAAACCGCTGGCTCTCTCTGTTTATTTCAAATCATTATTTACGGAGGAAAAGTTGCCTGAGCACTTACCTTATTTACCAGCATTAGCACATCACTTAATGCAATCACACATATTCACACCTACGGCAACAACTACAGTCTATTGTTGGCCATTGAGCAGGTCTATTGGGAATTTGAGATACCCCGTTAAATCTTTCACAACTACTGTGTTATCGCGCAAGAAGCATTAAATGCACGAAAAGAAGACAAACTGCTGATGCAAGATTAAAAAAAAGAAGTATTCAAGAATAAAATATGCAAAGCCTGAGTAATGAAAGTGGAATATATGCAGTCACCATTTCTCTTATAATTCGTATCACTTCTCTGCTGGCACTAAAATCTAAAAACAGAAATTTGTCAAATTAGAACACAAAGATGGCTGAGTGATTTAAAAATAGAAGTGGTATTTTTTGATTATGTTACTGTCAACAAATCCCATAAAAGTTCTGCAACAGTATTGCCTACTTTCTGACTTCCCTAGTCTTTTCCAAGCCTGTGTAAGACACAAATAAGAAAAACTATATTGAATATATTGGTAAATAGACTGTATAGCGCTTCCAAGCTTCAAAGCGGTTTTACACTGCATGTCACACCTACCCATTCACACTCTGATGGCAGAGGTTGTTATGTGACCATCAGAAGTAACTAATCCCACTCATACAAACTCATACGACGAAGCAGCGGGAGCAAATTGGGGTTAAGTGTCTTGTCAGAGGACATATCGGACATGTTGCTGAAGAAGCTGGGGATCGAACCCTCAACCTTCCGGTTAAGAGATGACGGACTACCAACTGAGGCACAGCCGCTCTTCTAATTGATTTTTGAAGGCTTTAATAGGTCTCAAATAATGCATCTGGGGGTGCCGGTAGCCCAGTGGTTAGTGCGTGCACCATGTTCAGAGGCTGTGTGGGCGGCCCGGGTTCAAATCCAACCCTCGGCTCCTTTCCCACATGATATTCCCCAACCTCTCTCTCTGACTCTATCCACTGTCCTATCTCGAAATAAAGGCTTAAAAAGAGCAAAAATAATACAACTGTGTTGGTGGCAGGGATGATGAGAATGGCACAGAGGAAAAAGCCTAAAGCTCCAGTGAGGAATTTAGAAACAGACTGATATTAATACTGATGTATATGACCTACAAAACAGCACACTGCAGAAACAGTCTATGTATACATTTTTCAATGCAGACATTCAAAGTGAGTGAAATGTTTGACTGGTCAGTTAAGAGATAAGAGGCACACTTTGTCTCCAGTGGTCGCTAAAATCACAGCAAAATGAAAGTTCCTCAGAGGAGCTGGAATCACTTTTTTTAAGATGATTTCTTTTTTTTACTTTTTGGCCTTTATTAGATAGGCAATGCATCTTTAGAGAGACAGGAAATGTGGGGGAGAGAGAGAGAGAGGGGGAAATGCAGGAGTTAGTGTCAGGACCAGGACTCGAACCTGCAACCAGTGTCATGAGGCTTGCAGCCTCTATACATGGGGCGCCTCCTGCTCTACCAACTAAGCTAAACCATCATCCCTCGATCAGACTTTTTCATCTTTTGTCAGGCACAAACAAGACTTGTCAATGGAAATTTGAGCCACTAGATATTGGGATTTTTTCATAGGATTTGTTGACAACAAGAAAAAAAGTAGCACCAATCTTATCCTTCAAACAAAAGCTGCAATAATTTGAGTTGTTATCAACTGAGACACAAAAGTTGATTTGGTGAGAAAGCAGCATATTTTAATTTTGTACAAAAAAATGCCAGTGGGTCTTAATTAGTGCCGAAGCTTAAGGGGATCTGAGTGGCGGTTTGCTTAGGGGAGTTTTTTCTCACTAGATATTGTCCATAAAGAATTATTAAGGCTAACCCAGTGTACAAGTCATATACTGCACTTTATACAGAAAATGTATGTTCATTATCTGTCTGGTGAGTTATAATGTCTCTATCCTGCCCAAACATACTCCGTCACGCTGCACACTATGGCGGCCATGTTTAAGTTTAGTCATGAAGCACAGACACATCCATGTACTTGGCACACCTCTAATAAGCACCTCCAGTCTAGACATGAGGGCTTATGTGAGCTAAATAGCGAACACAGAAGACATCTGCAAGGCACCATCCATTCAGTCTCCATTACCCCACAGATAGGCTCTCTCAGTCCCACGCTAGTCATCATCATCAGTCAGTTACCGGCCTAAGCACCCATACAGACCCAGCGTTCTGTCTCCCAGCCAATTAAGACACAGTTATGAGTCCAGCAACACGGCTCTGATGGGACGAATGACAAATAATCAGACCAGCTCGGTCCAAAATGAGCCTGGGCCTAATTGGTGGACATTAAGCGTAAGGAGAGTAACTTGGACCAGACGGAACAGTAAAGAGCCTGTTACAGTGGGAGTGTGTGGTAGTAATATTAGACAGGCAAGCATTCAGATCTAACTATGCTGGCATATTGCTCCACATTTTGCAGTAGCATTACTTTTCATTTTGTTCTGTACTCCCATAGCCGTAAAACCACATGAGGTCAATTGTCAAACCAGGAAAAAGAAGGGAGTAAGACTTGCGAGAGAGTGTTCTAGAAAAATAAAGGAACACTAAAAGGAGGAGCTGAGAAATTCAGAGCATGAGGGACTGAACAGACTGCAACATTTCATCATCAAAACTCCAACAAGCAGCTATTAAGAAGAAGAAGAAAAAAAAAAGAAGAAGCCCTGAACCGTGTCGATTTGTTTCGCAGGGTGAAAAGCCGGCGGTGAGATCAAACAGGCCTTTGATATTTCTGTCATGTATAAAGGGAACCGTGCTCTTGGGAAGGATGCGCTGGTGAACAAGCTCTTCTTATATTCACTGTTTATCTTATGCTCTCTGCCAATGTATACATAACACCTCAGTGGAATCAGTCGCAAAATACACTAGACAGGCTTCCTTTCTACGGTTGCGGATGGATACAAAACCCTTGTTCTATCCGTCTGTCTGTGCCTGTCAGAAGAATTACAGCATCCTATTTCTTTGACAAGGCTTCCCCGGCTGTCATAAAACCCCAAAAGCTGCAACTAGTGGTTCCATATAAGGCACTAAATCTACTCCTGTGTCCATCTCCTTCCCTTTTCTGCCTTTGTGTTGGCCAGACTGATACTTTATGTGGGCAAAAGGCATCTCCAGTCGATCTGCTGATGAAGAAGAACGGCAGTAGAGTAAATGTAGGCAAGGTACCAAATGGGATGAGGGACACAGGAGTAAGGCAGACAGAGCACTGTGCCATCCCATCACTTGCTATGAGAATAATTAGCGTGATTGTGATATTGATAGATCCTATCTTACAGAATGTTCATGCCAGACTCTCTCTGAGCGTCTCTCTCCCTTTCTGCCTCTTTCAATCTCTCCCTCACACAAAGCGGTTAATAAAGAAAAAAGAAGTTCAAACTAACCCAAGAGTACTATCATCCTGCTGTCTCTCAACCTTGGGGATCAATTCACAGACGAAGAAAAAGTAGACTCTAGCTTAAAGTACGCAACGGTGAATCAAATTACCTAGCTGAGAAATCATTATTCATAAGCCACTAGAGCCGTCTGGCTTTTAGATTCATTCTGTTTTGCGGTTCAATAAGGCCAATAACTTACTGCATAAACTCAGCGCTAATTGTGTTACTGTGTGGGTGTTCGCTCCTGCAGACCAGCGTTTGATATATGCAGTTTTTCTCACTTGATGACCCCCCTGTAGATGAATGAACATACACAACTTCTGCACACACTCACTTACACTTCAGAGGGTTTCAGTAGTAAAGGTCAGGTATAAATAGAAATTGTTAAATGCTTGTTTCAGCTCTCAGTTACCTTACTGCAGTCTGAAAGAGTGCCAAATTACCGCTATATATGTGTGCTGCAATGCATGTGTGTGTGTGTGTGTGTGTGTGTGTGTGTGTGTGTGTGTGTGTGATTTGTGTGACTCTGTCCTGACTTCATGAAGGATTAATTGATGGCTGCTTTGCCATCATCCAGATTTCATTTCCTTCGGGAGAGAGATGTGCATCCTAGCAACAATCTTACTGTCTCCACACACACACACACGCACACACACACACACACACACACACACACACACACACACACACACACACACACACACACACACACACACACACACACACACACACACACACACACACACACACACACACACACACACACACACACACACACATGCACACACACACGCGCACACACACACATCTCAGAATTGCTTGATGTGAGTACCTCTCTCTCTGTCTCACACACACATACAGACAGCGTACAATCCCATTTCTCAGCCAGCGGAGCTCAGCACATTGAGGAAACTCCAATCAACTGCATCTCCGCTGATCAAATCCAACTGCTTGAGAATGAATTCTCAGGTTTCAAGACTATGAAAGAAAGCTTCAAATATCCTGCTGGGAGCCAGTGGTTGGGATTGGTATACCTAAATGCAGACCCACTGATTTATGGGAACAGCCCGGAGAGGTGGGGGTGATTACGATGAGTCATCAACAAACAGCCGAGTCATAGCTGGGTTTCCCGGACACATTGAAGAATGTTATTATGATGCAAGACAAGGAAACAATGCAGTGAAAGAAATACACAGGGCTGATGTTTTTAAGTGAATTACAATCTAACTCAATGGTTTTAAATGTGTTAACATATATACTGTGTATACAGTATATAAATGGCAATTAAAGATGTATGACGAAAGGACATAATATATGCAGTTTTGAGGTTGAAGTCTGTGGATGTCTTTATTTGTAAGTATGAGACGGATGAAGAGTTGTGTCTCCTGTGCTCCTGATAGCATCACAGAACCATTTTGCTTGTGCTGGAAGTGCCCCCCCCCCCCCCCAATAAACACACAAACTCCTCTTCTCTCCAGGCGAGCTCATTTTGCTCTAGCAAAAGATGCATCTTCAGTTCCTTATAGCAACAGAACAGCTGGAGCTTCTTCAACTTGACAAAGCGGGTCCCAGGTTCTCTAGATACAGCATTGCTGCACATAGCACTGATCCACTGCTGATTCAGAAAAAAACTGGACCAGTGGGAGACATTCAGGTCTTAGCTGAGTGCCTCGCTGAAGTCTGGAAAGATGTGTGTTTGGAGGGCTTAATTGGAAGAGGGAGAGTGATGTCAGAGGAAGTGAAACATAATGATGCTGCCCTCCTCATCTTCTCCACAACCTTTTTCTCCCTACATCACTTCATTGTTTTCATGTTCCTTCTCTTTTTGTAGGTTTGAGTCATCGTGTCTTCACATTTATCTCCAAAGTCACATGTCTATGTTTGCCCTTACTCCTGGTACTTTTCATTTATTTATAATTTTTCAATTGTTTGTAGTTATGAATGTGTGTTTTTTATCTTCCTGCCCAGGAAGCCCTGTAGCTAACTCTGGCTCAACAGTTGTGTAATGCATGGTCCCTGTCAAATAAACTAAAGACTAAAACAACCTTAGAGAAAGCCAGTCTGAAATAACTCAAGACTGGCTGGTTGTCCACTTCACAAATAGTTGAACAAATGCCTTTCAGACGGATTTGAACATTAGAAGGTAATGGAAGAAAAAGCTAATACACTATGGGATTTATTATTTATTATTTGGAACCAATACTTGGCTGCGTATTGTTGATGCATAATTGCTCAAGGCAGAGAGCCAGCAATTAACATTGCCGCTGGATTGAGAATATATTAGAGCCATATATTGTTGCCTGAAGTTATTCCAAAATTAGCATATTAGTTACATCAGTCTAATGGCCACCCACCATGCAATAGGAAAATGCTAAATGTGGAGCTGTTCTTCTATATGCCTTCCACGACAACCCCTCTGCAGCTGAGACAAAGAAACTGATTAGACACGGGGACGTAATAAATGGAAATTAATAAGAAGGAGTAATTACCTGTGGATTATCTATGAGTAGTAATTAAACAGCATTGGCATATGTGTGACACTGATATGCCTGCAGAGCTTTATGAACTATGTTGATGTCAGATCAGCCTGCAGCTATTGTTCTGCTTTGTGCCGTCTCTATGTTAGCAGGAATATGAACGAACTGAAGGGGATTATACTGATGTCTGCTTTTAGCTAATCTAGAACAGGTAACTGTTAGCATAGCAGTGGTCTTGCCTTGAACTTTCTGTGGTCTCAGAAGAATACAGAATGGATAGGCCTACACGCATCTTAAAGTAATAGATTAACATTACTACCCTTTCTTCAGCCGAGTAAGACAAGAAGATTGAAATCACTTTCATCTCTGTCTATCAGGAAATAAGATCCTAGGTTGCAGATACTGAGAATAATGGAAAGGATAGGGTGCAATAAAAGGTAATAAAATCATCAGCTTTCTATGCACATTCAATGTCATATTTTTAACAGATAAAAAAAAAGAAAAGTTTGGGTTGATGAGTGAGATTGGCTGTCAGGGGAGGGGTATTTTGATTATTTTTATTGGTAAAGCAAGAAGACAAGACACAACAAGAACATTTCTAGCCTGCTTGTCGTTTCCCCCTCTTCAAATTGACCCCGATTCCTGTTTTTATGCTGCGAAGATAACTTTCTCCTGACTCAAACGTACTCCTGACTTTATATTAAAGTCACGGAGGAGTTACAACCCCCCTCATTCACAGTAACTTTTTTTTCCTAAAAAGCGAAGCACCATATTTCCCCAGTATTTTGAGTAATTCCTTGAAGGCTGTTCTTTTTTTTTTATGAAAGAAGGTACAATTCGTCCTGATTTTCTGGATGAAAACAAGTTATAAAAAAAGGTCACCTATCCATCAATCCATTATGTATACTGCTTGTCCCATTAGGGGTCACAGGGGGGGCTTTGGCTGATTCTAGATGCTATTGAGTGGGTAGTGGGGTACACCCTGGACTGGATCCCAGTCAATATAGAAAAGACTTGACCACTCAATTTTGAAAACTTACTTTTAGCTGGAAAAAAATGACTTCTGCTCATTATACTGTTACAACTGTAAAATGTCAGGCTTCAAAACCAGGTACAATCTAAATGAGGTTCAATTATGGCGTAGCAGCTTTATTACTGCTGACATTCCAGAAGATCTACAGCTAACCTATTCTCATTTTAATTATCATTGTGTAATCATACTGCTGCTTATTGAATATCGTTCGATAGGGACTTGGAGTGTGAGCTGAGTGGTTAAGGCAAACTAGGCTTTAAGGACACTTCATGGTACTGATCAGGCTCTACTGGATTAGCATGCAAACTGATATATAATCTTTCTCATGGCTTCAACTGTGTGAGAAAGTGCAGATTGAAATAGAAAAAATGGTAGATATATTAACAAATAAAATACAGAAAATGCAGTCATACAATTGTTGTCCTTCGGATGCCTGTGATGAGGCACGTATGGTCATGCACGCACAAACAAACAGGGAGAGAAAGAGAGAGAGTGAGTGAGAAGGACAGACAAAGCAGGACGTATCTCCTCTCTGGTTCCCTGAGCGGGTGTCCATCAGACTAAATGAGAGATGAGAGGTTGAGTTGGTGTGATTTGGATATGATCCTAATGAATGAAACCTGGCTGACAGATGATCCAACTGCATTCAGGCGTACGGACGAGCATTGGCAGACCTGCCTGATAACATTCACACAAACACACACGCACACACACACACAAACTTTAAAACAAAGGGGGGGGGGGGGGATCCATGACTATTGGCAGCTGTCACCTTCAATCAAAGCATTTCTCTGCAGGTCTGAGGGAGTGTTCATCAGAGAGGTGAGGCAAGGACGCATATGGATGAAAGCTTCAATAACAGCCTTCATTTCTCCTCTACAACAAAGGAAAAAAAGGGGAGGAAGAAAAGAGAGAGAGAGAGAGAAGACCAAAGGGCTACTTCTCTTGCTTGATTACAGCTGCACTCTCATACACGAGAGAAATCCCTTAAGAAGAAGGTATTCACAGGGCTCGCTCAATGATTAATGGCTATATATCAGGGAGGTGTATGCAGGCTGCATGGCGTGACCATAGCTTGCAGACACACACACACACCTGTCCCCAAACATGGACAAACACAGATTTGCCTCTGTGGACGTGACAGTGGGAGTCAGACAGTCAGGGCTGATCTACCTGTACTTTAGCTAATGGAACGGAAGGTTCCCTGCTGTGTGCCGTTCAGCTTGATTTCCCCCAGGCACCACAGTCAGCCGGGGGGTGCCACTGCATGATCATTCACGTCTGCACACAAATATATAACAAAGTAAGGCCATAGTAATGTTTATGTCTGCTCCAGTGAGCATGTCATCCTGACACCATACATTCATAAAGCATGCAGCGTTTTCAGATGACACTTGAAACATAACTAGTCCTGAAAAAACATTAACATTATCTCCTATTTTTAGTTTGCAAATGTAAAAAATGATTCAGAGAACATAAAATCAGCAATCCTTGTAACATAATACTCCTTCATCCAGCAAAATTGAATTACTTACCTGTCTTAGTCTTAAAAATGTGAAATCTGCTAATTCTCTCTGATATAAAATCAGTCAACCTCAATCTGTTTAGATTTCTGACTGTTCAACTGGATATTTCCCGCTTAAACAAGGAGTAGTATTAGCCTCAGCCTCGCCCAACAGACATTAACATCCTGTGTGGATAGTCTTTGACGCCAGATGAGGTACCCAGCTGATGACTGTGAACAACTTTAGTGATCCCCTGAACTTTCATTTGTCACAGTCAGGTCAGCATTTCTGTATATAAACTGGTTATCAGGTTGGTGTGAAAAAAAAAAAAAAAAAAAAAAAAAACCCATGCTAACACGATCAAGCTAATATGAGCTATTAGCTTAAAGTACAGCTGTGACCAAATGAAGAATCACAGAGAATTCAGCTTGACAGAAAACTCCTAAATCTACACATTCTTATTGTACAGCATTTTTTATACACACATAAATTCAACATGTTTTACAGTGAACATTTCATTTCAATCCTGACATGTCAAGCCATGAAGAAAGATGGTTAGTTGTGGCCCTATTATGCAAAAATATTCAGTGTAAGATGTGTGTTTGTGTTGTTATAATGTGTACATATTTATTGATGTGTTAACGGTTATTTGGTGTTCTGGTTTGTGTCAATGCCCATGTGCTTCACATACATGCATGTTCTATGTCTGTACTGTACGTGTGTGTAGTTCGTGTGTGTGCGCCTTGATCTTTAAGTGTGCATGTGTGTTGACCTCTCTCCGACTCAATTATTTCTCTGCCTGTGGCAATAAGGATTAGAACTTTTTCCGCGCCGTAGAGAGAACTTCAATTCATTTGTTGGAAATATGACAATAAGAATGAAATTGGTTTTCTTTGGCTGAGTAGATAGAAAAATCTAAGAAATTATGTTCTGCCACCAGATGACATTTTTTTTCTCAGTTTGAAAAGGCTTTTGAGCTTCTTTATTTTTTATTTTTGAGGGAGTATCACTTTATATAAAGGGGCTGAGAGATTATAGGGCGTCTATGCCTACAATATACCTTTGTCAACAACATATTGAGGGCAAGAGGACCTTGCAAGAAGGTGGCTGGTTAACATGAGAAACTCACAGTAACACTCAGTGAAGGGATGTAATTTCTACATCACAGTCCAGTGACCGTATGCGTACTAAACACAACAGCTGTTAGGCTTTGACACCTGGGTCGAACACCGCAGAGCTGAGTGCCAGAGGTGACGCTGGTGGATTGACTGTTTGATGGACTTCAGAGACATATTCTAAATTCCTTATTTCTTGTCCGAATTACACAAAAGCGGTACAAGTGAAAGATGATTGGAGTCCCAAATGCTACTGGAATAGGGAATGAATACCTTCGTCCCCCTGCTGAGCGAGTAAATGGCTTTTTTTGGAGTCTCACTGAGTGCGTTGTAAAGCTTAGACATGTCTGGAGCTTTTGTATATGCAAAGAAAATCACACAAGACAGTAAGGGGTTTTGATGTTGAAAGCTTTGCTTAAAGATGCATGTGTTTGTGTTTGTGTGTGCATGTGTGTGCCTTGATGTACTTGTACACGTGTATGAACTGAAGAACATCACAGGCAACAGATCAGGCAACATCATAGGCTCACTAAATGGTGTGTAATTGTGTGTGTGCGAAACAAAACAATTTATCTGCAAACCAGGGTATTTGTCTCCATGCTTAACATCTAATATGAAAAATTGGAGAAGACAATTTCTCATCCATCGATCAACTCGACTCCATTCTTCTTCTCTCCTCAGTACATACATTCAGCTATAATTGGCTGTAATCTATCATTTGTCCCTCTCTTCCTTCTTAACAAATAAACAAACCCCTTCCATTTAATGTCTGATTGATTTTGCCTGCACTGTTTGCACATTTGTCTTTGCGTTAATGCTTTTAAGTGAATGTATTGTCATCGATATGATGGAAGAATAGAGGTCCTTGGCTTTGCATAGTTCTGTTTTAATGAGTCTAAACTAAATGAAACTGCACTTATTCACTAATGCGCTACCTACCAGAACCCTGCATCACATCTGTGACACCTCATCACTTCAGATGACAGCTTAGTAAAGGGCCGTTTAGACAATGCACTAACAATGTCCTCATGCCAAAGCACACTGACTGTGGTACGTTTTAAGCAGTTGCCTTAAGGCCTCACACTCTGGAGGGCTTATGATTGGAAAGTTGCAAATCTGGAACCAGTTGGGAGAAGTAGAGCAGGGAGTATGAATGATAAATGTTCCCCTGTCTATACTAAAGTGCTCTACATGTGTCCTTGAGCACACTGCACTTAACCAAACTCGCTGTCAGCAGTAGAATTAAATCAGTTCTATTTGATAGCTATAGTCAGGTTACTTTGTAGTTCAAACATTTTCATACACAACCTATCATACCCTTAGAAAAATGATTCAATGATATTTATTAGACCACCACCAAACTGTTTTAAATAATTAGCTTTAGCTTAGCTAACAGTGAAATGCCTCTCAGACATGCATCCATATCCTGTGCTTACAAGTAGTTTCTAGATGTTTTCTCAAGATCTCCCCCGTTTATGTTGCTACCTCTAGATAACCACGTGACTTTTACTGTGATAACAATTAATTACAGATGTTTTCTTGATATTTATACTTATCTGAGAATAACAAAGCTGGGGTTCCCATTGTATCTGATAAATGTGTCTCATTATCTAGAAGATAGAGTCAGAAGCCTTTTCCTACGATTAAATATTAACATAGACTTGTACAAAAGTAATGCTACTCAATGATCACGTAAGAACCCCTTCAACATGTATTTGTGGTGACAGTGTCTGCAGAGACCCAGTCCTCTGTCTAATTTTTTTTTTGGTTGACACAACAAGTTTACGGCCGGGGAGCTGGTGTATTTTCCCCAGCAAATGGCAACGGCGAGGTAATTTTCAAGGAGTGGATACAATTCAGAGATTGGACGTGATTCCAACCGGCGTATATGAAGGACACCCTCATAGCGGCAAAGAAGAGGAAATATAATCAGAGTGAGACGAAATGCCAAGCAGATAAAGGTTGTTCCAACACGAGGGGGAACCTTCGGCTTGTGCTAGGGCGCGGTAGGTACAAGTTTGCAGTGTAGGTACAGCAGAAAATGGACACACTGAACTCCTGCAGTGAGTTTGAATGTTGCCTTTACAAGCTGAAACAAACAATGCTACAAGGTAAGTTAAGCCTATTTCCATGTTTGTTTCACGCTTTTACAACTCTAGGGACAAAAGAATATAAGTAATGAGTTAAGATCTTGAGAGGAAAAACAGAAACTTTCTTGTATCATGTAAAATACTGAGTACAAAAATGTATGGATGCTTGTCTGCTTAGGGCTTCTGTACATTTGCGACTGCAGAACATCTCTGAAAAATGTGATGCAATGTTATTTATTAAACCCACCAAATCATCTCAACATACCTGTGATAGTTCTGCTTATAGTCCAATGACTGCTTACAAAGCTTTGAGTCATAATTTTAAACACAACACAGTTCATAACCTTTTCGGCAGCGTAATCTCTACTTTTACATTCAAGAAACAAACTGATATTACTACTGAAGGTCTAAAAGCACAACCTTTACGAGGATATTCTCATGGAGGTATTGTGACGTTTACTTCTGAGGCAGGGCCTTGCTGACACAGCAGCATTCATGCTTAATATTCCTGGATAAGCAAAAGGTCATCTTAGCAAACGTGAAATCTTACATTTTTGTTGTGACTGCATTACACCCGAGCTCCGCAGTATACTAAAATGTGTGAACTAATAAAAAGTGAAAAGACAAAAACAGCAAGCTGGGCACTTAACTCCTCAGAGTCCCTGAGGACAAAACATCCTGCTGGTTTCTCTGTGACATTAAGACCAACTGGTGATGAAAGTCACTATGCAGCTGAGAACAGAGCCGCGCCATCAAAGTTAGTCAGACATACTATAACGCCTAATAGAGAAATAGATGTGAAGTGAAAGTTTTAACTCCATCCTGCTAGGTTAGGTTTCTTTAGATGTTGCATTCGTACAACATAATAATCCATCCAGCTAGTGCGCCTGATGCCCCATAAAGAGAACAAGGCGATGACAGTGTCGCTCTGCCTTTCTCTGAGTAATTATCTGCTCTTGTATTGGGCTTCCTCGGGGGATTGTCACTTTGCCCGCTCCTTTCAGATGCGGTGCAATTACGGCTTTTTTTTTTTTGCAGCACTCAGCCATTCCACACACATTAAGGCAGGAGAGCTGATCATATATTTTCTTGGCAGTAAAAAGAGAAAGACCCCTAACACACACACACACACACTATTCTCACACACATTCAGTAATAGCACTAACCAGACAGTAGTTTAGATGAGTTTATCGTAAGTGAAAGCGGTGATATTTCTCTCATGCAAGCAGAGTTATGACAAAAGGAGGAAACAGTACAAAAAACTATATTGAACTAAATTCAACAGAAAAGTTTCAAGAAAATACACAATTACCAAAAAAAAAGAAGGTAAATAAATTAACAGTAGATAAAGCAAGGAGACTGGTTTGCCCAAAAAGTCAAACAGAATTTGATTAAGAGAGACAAAAGAAGAGAAAGGGAGAAATGGAGGGCTGTCTAAGTCTGTCTAAGTCTTCCCTAATAACCCTCAGCTGCTGATCGGGCCGTTTTTCTGGGCGCCGACACTAAACATCCTGTTCACTCGTCCTCACTCCCGTAATCCTCTTATCTGAGTTGATTTCAGTACTGTGAAGTCACAAGCCACGGTCTGCTCTGAAACTGGCGGCGCAGTGATAGTTGCCTTTGTTTTTTTTTTGCAGAAGATAAAGTCAAAAGTAACATTGGGGTGTTGTAGAAAAGAGGGGGGACATAGAGGTGGTTTACTTTGAGTTCAAATGAAAAGCAATAAAACATTCATCTTGAACAGATTCCATAATGCATTCCTCTAAAGCTTGCCTCACTGCACTTAAACCAAAATACCAGAAAAGAAAAATATCTCATAAATCTCCTGAGATAAGGGCGTCTGGAGAGGTCAATGTTAAATCAACTAAGACGTGTCAGGAGGTGATCGCAGGTCAAGGACTTCATTGACTCCTGACCTCAACCTGGAAATCAAAGTGCCGGTCAGATTTGATCACACTTTCATACAGAATCTGACCTTGGTTGGAAGCACATGCCGGAATATACAATGTTATTGGATGAAACATACTCGGAGGAATATCTGTGATGCAATTAAAAAAGGGAAACTATGCCCTGTGTTCGATAAAACTGCTTCAACACAGATTCAGATACAGATTCTAATCCCTCCATGTTTTCCCCTAAAGAATTCCTGCAGATCTTCGATTTGCTTTGGGAGAAAAGCAAAGCAATAGAAATGTTGGCTTTTTTGGTCGTGTGTGTGTGTGTGTGTGTGTGTGTGTGTGTGTGTGTGTGTGAGTGCGCGAGCGTGTCTGCGTGTGTGTAGGTCCCACTGTGAGAGAGATGGCCGCCCAGCTGATCACCTCAACAGGAAGCTCCATGCTCGGTTAAAGAGATAACACTCACAAGGATTGGGACCTAAAGTCTGCCTCCCAGCTGGGACCACCTACACATCCTCACATCCTCGCGCACGCGCACGCGCAAGCGCACGCACACGCACACGCACACACACACACACACACACACACACACACACACACACACACACACACACACACACACACACACACACATGGATACAATATGGAGGATAAATGATTTGTTCCGGGGTTGGGGGTGCTGGGACATTGAACATGCCAGGGATTATATCTTTTCACTGTTTCAGTGCTATGAGTAAGACATTTTTCAGGAGTTTTACACACATGCTGTCAAGCACCAAAAAAAGGAGCCGTTTCCTTCCACTCTGCAGGTGCCCTCCTCCTTCTGCAAGAGCTAGCAAAGTCTTAGTCAGTATAAATGTCTTATGTCATACAATTCACTCAGTTGTACTTATGCATGTACAATTTTAGTCTGAAACTCATCTGACATGCACATAAATAGTTCTGTATAATTGATAATTTATAACCAATTATTAGTCACCTTGTTAGCTGTACATAAAATATCAGATGATTTTTTCTGATCGATCACAAGTTGCAACCGTTGGAGATGAAAAATCTACCTACTGCCACTCCATCATACTGTTCTGAAGCATTACGTAGTTTTTAATGATTGATCAAACAATACGTTTGCTGAAGATTTATCCCTTGTTGATTTTGTTTACGTCTCTTACTCTTACTATACTGTGTAGATTTACTTCTAAGCAGTTCATTGACCCTCTGACAACCAAATAGACACCAACCAGGTCTATTTGCACACTAATCTCTCTTTTTCTCTCTCTCTATCTCGTATTTAATTAAAACAAGCTCTATACTCACTCATCTTACACTGAACCATGGCCCTGCTGAGACAGGAGGGCAGATAGCACATGAGATATCATGTAATTAAGGCTGCGGAGAGATAGTCGACTGTGAATCCATGGTTTCAGTATTAAAACCAGACACAGTGGCTGTAGTTTTCATATCTCAGCTGCGGGTAGAAGATTTGAAAATGTACTACTGGTGATGGATTGAGCTAAAATATGGGATCTGGCAGCGAGTGGTGTCATTTAGACGATTCATTACAGATTCCATTACTCACATATTCTCTACACCCTTCTCACTATGGCCGATGCAGAGTGGTTTAAAGTTGGTTGGGGAAATGTGAAAAATCATCGCCAGTGTCCACAGCTTGGTTTTTATTCAATTAATCTTTTTTTTCTTCCTTTTAACAACAGTTCACAATTTCATACTCTGTTTAGGACTCAACTGTTCAGTCTTCCTGTCTTATCTTCTGTTTGTCATGTGAACATCTGTGTTAATAAACAATCCAGAGGAACTTCTACCTCCAATGACACAGTCTCAATTGTTGGACTGCACAAACACAAGATGAGTATTGTAGCTTGTCACAAAGTGTACATCAGCCTCTACAAAGCAGCACAAGATGAGCACAAACAGCTACGATAGCGAGCCTTCTGGGATCAGACATTTCATTCCCCCTCATGATATGCCCAGCTGTTTTCTATTAACAGTAGATAGGAGTGTGGAAGACAAAGCCCGAGCAGTTCAGATGGAGGACACAGTCTTATCTTGTTTGGCGTAATTAAACATCAGAGCTGATCAAAGGGACATGTGTTAGGCTGGGACCAAGGGGTGTGGGGGTTGCACAAACAGATACAGACGGAATACAATCAAATGCCATCGGACATTTTAAGGGAGATGAATTTAGCGTCCTGTGATAGCAAACAAGCTTTGAAACAAAAGTTTAAATAAAGGCTAGACCCTACCCAGGGTTTGTCAGTGAAAGCAAATACTTTTCCCTATCCTTTTGTGATTTCCACTTCCTGACGTGCCCGGTTACATATCTGTGTTCTGCCTGCTGAAATGGATCCAACCTACGTTGCTATGCAACTTCTCCTACAGGACAATTAGCCATGCAAAGATGAACACTCCTCCACTGACATGACGGTTGTTAATGGAAAATCCCTTGCAGGTACAGTTTCAAACTGTTAGGACACCTGTTTGGGTTTTCTGTGACTTTGGCAGTTCATTATTGTGGAATCACACATGCTGTTACTTTCTAATGTAAGCAGAGAACACTACATAATGATGGCAGACCAACAAAGGGGATGTTTGTAACTTTACAACAAATCTAACAGGAATTGTCAAGCTTTCCAACCATAGAATACTGTGTTTTCAATCATATATTAAAATAATGTGGTTGTTTTACGTCATCTTATGTCCCTTATTTTTGCAGTTTCTGACTCCAGTCAATGCAGAATTCTGAGCCACAGCAATGCAGAAACCTTTCCATCCCTACAGAGAAAGAATCAAGTGCTGAACAGAACAAAGTGTGCTTTAGTGCAGAGCAATCTTCTCTCGCGAAAAAGTGAATTAGCTAATCTTAGTGCATAACTGGCAAGACACCGGCTGCATTGTGGCCAGCCATATGGAAGCACGGTCCAGTGGGTTTAACTTAATAGCACATGCAGGCGTAGCAGCATTCACACAAGCTAACGCCAGACTGTGTGCACTCACATTGGACGTGATGAAATATGTGTCTGCCGGCCTTGAAATGATAAAGTTGGCCCCCACTCAGACTTTTAATCTCAAGGACTGTCTTTTGTTTCTCAAGTCTTCGACATACTCACAAACCACGCAGTGTGTTGCAGCAGTAAAACAATATGTTCAACCTTCTTCAATGTTTTAATGTTCGGTTTGTTATGATTTGGTCTTGTTTTAGTTTTGTATTTCAGAGTTTTGATTTCTTATTCTTGTTTTAGTTCTACTTTCCCCTAGTGTTGCTTGTTTCCTTTGTTTAGACTTAAGTGTTTCCTGTTTTATTTTGTAAATTCTTCTTCTTGTGTCTCTCTGTGTTTTGTTACATTCTTGACTTCTGTGTGTCTTGTTACGTTCTGTGTGCTTTCAGTGTTCTATGATTTACTTTGTAGTTGTCTTCAGTGTTGTCTTAATTCCTGTCTCTGTGTTTCCCCTGTTCTGATTTGGCCCGATTGTCCTCACCAGTGTTTTGTTTGTTTCACCTGTCTAACTAGTCTCACCTGTGTTGATTACCCCTGTGTCTATTTAGTCTCTGTGTTTCTTCCCCTCTGTGTCGGTTCATTGTTTTGTCGTTCGTCTGTGTTCTATGATGTGTCGGTGTTGGATGTTCGTTCCTGTTTTCTTGATCCTCATGGCTACCATTGTTTTCACCTTTTGGACTTTGTTTTTTGAGTAAGTTTTAGTTTTTGCCTTTTTGTTTAAATAAATATTTTTGTTCGCTCTGCAATTGGGTCCTCCTCCTCCTGTTTTTCCACAATCGTGACACAGTTTCTGTTTTTTAAAAAAGCACAATGATTCAAAGTAAGGGTTTCCTTTGGAAATCTCAGTGTGTGGTGCTGTTGGCTTTTAATGGCTACAGATGTTTCCGTTCCTTGTGAGGAAAGGCAATTGTAGCAGCTGTCAATATAATGCAATAGATTTAAGAGGTCCAATGCCCAATATTTGGGTGATGGAAGTAAGTGTTCAACTCTTTCATGTAAACTATGACATGTGTTACCATACTAATGTCCGTCTGTCACTATTATTCCAACAGGGACCGTCTCAACTAACCTAGGTACACACCAATATCTGGATCCAGATGTAAAAAGAAAAAAATAGTGTTTACCTGTCTTTGAACATTAGCCTATATAATCATGGGTAAATGTAAGCTGGACAAAAAGTGGACAGAACTTGTCCCTGGGGGTTGACAATACAGCCAATTGGCGCAATAACGCAAAAACGCTCTGTCAACACAAACTGATTTTCTTCAAACAGTCAAAACCAACAGAAAGGTCGGTCAACAGTGGACGGTTAAACTACAACGAAAAACCAGAACACTTCTTGTGTCGTGGTGTTTTTTTGCATCCTTTAAAGTATTGAGTGGTTCAGTGCTTATTTAAACTTAGGTGTTGTGGGACGACCTGAAGATCAACTGGATTAATCGAAAAAGTGTTTCCTGCAACTTCATACAATTAAAAAAACTCTAAAAATATGAATATTACAAGATGTTTACATCGTAAAATCTAATGCAAAATGAATATTTTACAAGAGTAACGATCTATCTCGTATGAATAAAAGTTTGGAAAATGGTGGTCATATGTAAGAGTTCTTGCAAAATTTTTCCCTTGTTAAGACAGATGCATTTGAGGTAAACATAAATCAATTTTACATGAGCACTTGACTAAAACAGGATGTCCTTAATGATGTGATTCCATCAGATCTCAGTATTTATCACTCTCAGCAGACACTCCTGCTGCACATGTTCGCACCAGCTCCTTACGCCCTTGTCTGCAGTAATATATCACATCAACTCCTGTTCTACAAATTAGCATCTGCTTAGTCATTTGTCATTTAATTACGGATGTTGACTGAAATATCGTGGCGGGACCTACTATTCAGTCTTCAGTCTCTGTAAAAGATGGATTTGTACTGAAAAACCCAACACAGCTGGGTTGAGTAAGGACTCCTGTGCTGCATTATGCATGCACAGAGCGTTTCTACTTTCCAAATGGTACTTGTAAAAGCGGCATATTGAATTTGTAAAAGTCTCTGAAACATATGCAAATAAAGGATGGTGGTATAGAAGTGTATTAGATATATATTGTGATTGATGTTGTGAGATTTGAATACATTTGCTACGTGCCAGAGAGGCTCTGGTCATTTCCATATTCCAGCCTTTATGGCAGGGAGACAGCTGCCTACCGGAGAATGGAAATCACCGGATGAAATTTTTATGCACACTGAAGAGCAAAGCAGCTGGTCAGCACAGAGAAAGAGACGATAAATTCATTGAACACAAATGTAGAGCAGAAAGAAACCCATAGCAGTTACTTTTGACGAGACTGCATTTTTAAATCACAACTGGAAAACTTCCCAGTCTCCAAACTAGTTAGCCTCTCCTTGCTTGTACCAACTGAACTTTCTACCTCTTCTATTCCCAGTAGAGATCTTCTCACTACAAGGCACTAAATATGCCTTCATCTAAATAGTGACATGATCTCCTTTCTCAGCAAAACCTCTGTTTCCCCCCACTGCAGGAGTGTGAAGACAGTGAAGAGTTGTACAGTATTAAAAGAATTCCTGGAAAGACTTCCCTTGCTGTCTTCTCTCCATCGGACTCTCTTTCACACACATGGCACACTGCTTTTTCCTCTCTCCGTCTTTCTAGTTACCTCAGGGTTCGTGAACTCGGCGAATAACTGGTTTTGAGACGCTGGAGCTCTACGCAAGAAGGAAACTGGTTGTCATATCAAAGCTGTCATACATTCTCTGTTTGCTCTATGAATCCCGAATGCATCGTGAATATGCAGGCGTTGTCTGGGACTGTACGACTGCTGTCATTCAGTTTACAACAAGGGTACACAGTCATCTCTGTTTGCAGCAACATGTTTTATATTACTGAACAACAAACAAACGCTTCTTGAATACTGAATTAAGTAGACTCAATTCTGAAAAATACTTCATACTCTCAGGCACCAGTTTATAAGGCCGACCAAGCTCAAACTTTTATAGTTTAACACGACAATAAACACAGTTGAAGGTTATAGTGTTTACTTATTGTTGAGACAGTTGAAGAAAGTTGTTAATCTAACTCTAGGGTCATTGGGAGATTGCAGTTGGGCGAACGGTTAAATTGTTTAGCATAATGCTTTGCTCGTTCCTTGTAAATTGTTTACTTGAGTTACTACAGACTAGATATGTGAAGAGGCAGCATTTGCCCAAAAGTGGAAGGGTTCAGGCATACTGGTGTGTTTCTAAGAAGAGAGGATAGGACTGCTTGAGGAACTGAGTGATCGGTGAAGTATTATTTAGTCAAACAGCTAGATAAATCAGACTAAAGCTGAGTAGAAACATTTGTTTTCACAGGTTAAATGTATGTTCCTGTTGGCACCATTAGCCATAAAGTCTTGATTTACTGAAAAAGGCTCCAAAATCACAAGAAGAAAAGAGGTTTTCTTCATCCAACTCAAGTGAGGTCTCTGTACTAGTGTGTGCTTCACCTGCTGATTCAAGTCATTTAGGCAGATGTTAGAGATGGTCCTGACGAGTCGATTCAAAGAATTATTCCAGGAATGACTTAAGTTTCTACAGTACGGCCAAGAAAAACTGGAGAGACCTCCTTAGTCAGATGATATTGATTCATGGATCTCATTCACTGTATATGCCTTAAAACATATTTGATGGCCTTCTCATATTCTTTAAATCATTATCTATCATTTGTATTCTTTGGTTTACCTTCTACACTTCTTGGATGGGATGTGAATTTCTCGCTTATTCTGGTGAAGCCAGCGGTTATAACTTCCAGGCAAGACTTCTATTTCCATGCATCGGTTACGACTGCAACATCTTTCCAGCTCTCTAGTAGAATTACTGCATGAGGTAGGGGTGAGGCGGTGTGAGAATGCAGCAGGTACAATGCTTTGTACGATTTCCGCTCACCTCAACATACTTTTCCATTCTTTCGTTGATCCTGTGATTATGTCCGATAACACTGTTTGGCGTCCTGTCTTGGACATTTTATTACAGACGTCTTGTTAAGATTACGACTGCAGCATCCTTTTTACGTTATGTCCTACCTCCTGAGACCCTCCCTGTCCAACAGGGAAAACTGCAGGCCATGAGGGACATGTTTATATAACAACTTTTGAAATTTGTCAGAGGTAGGCTGTCCTGAAATGTATTAGAAATTCCATATGTGGAAAACAACTCATGTCTCTTTTTTTCCTCACGCTTATATGACCCCTCTGCTGCTTCCTAACCCCTAAAACTCTATGACCTGAAATGCTCCTAGTCTTTCAAATCATCTTTTTTTTCCTATTTTTCAACTCTGATTCTTTTCTGTCCCCACTTTTATAACACTTACAACTGTTTGCTCTCTGCGTATTTTCTGTGAATGACGGCTTGCAGAAACATTGCCTGTGAAGTGTCCCTCGTGACAGGCAGGTGCAGCGTAGCAGCATGGCTTCTGATCTTCCTGGTGGCTCTCATGATGATACTTACGCTCACCCGTGTTTCATCTCTACACATCTTACAACTCTGCCATTTCACTTGTTTTTTCCCCCACTCCTGCCTTGTGAAACAGTTTATACACAAACTTCTTCCTGCTTGCTCCCCTGCCCTTTCTGTTCAACGCCAAATAAGGAGGCTGAAGTAATGCTTTGAACAGTAATATCAGCAGAGTACAGGGATGTGTGCTGTGTGGTGGAGGTGAAGATAAGGACAGAACAGCTGATATCAGTTTACTGAGCTAATGAGGCATGAAGGAGCTCCACACAACTCTGGATCTCCGACATTCCCCCCTGCCTCCTTTGGAACTCTCTCTGTACACATCACCTGCCTGCATCATTTAAGCTCTCGATTCAAGGCATACTTATTGGTTAACTCTGTGCTAAATTAGTGCAAATGTCTTACAAAGTTGTTAAGTTGAGGGAAAGTTGGACGGGAGAAGGCCATGACTTTGTGTTTTGCAAGAGGTCAGGTGTTTACTTCATGATAACACGTTATCACAATGCCTGTGTGATGATAATACTGTTGATGTTTTTACATTCCTTTTTATTGGCTGATTTTCTCTTTATCTGCTCCGTAATCATTCCCATTACACAGACATCATTACCGAGATGGATTCACAGGGTGAGAGAGTTGGGTTACAGGGAGAGAGAGAGAGAGAGAGAGAGAGAGAGAGAGAGAGAGAGAGAGAGAGAGAGGAAAGAGGAAAAGTGGGAGGGGTAGAGGGATAAAGGAGAGGATGAGGAAGCCTCTTCTCCATCTTTTCATTAATCACAAATCAGTATATTTCTCTCCGGAGACCAGACCACTCCAAGGAAAGGAGAATAGGCTCCCTCACGCCTCTTTTTATCTCTCTTCTGTTCGATACATTCCCCACCCTCCTTCCTTCTCCACTCTCAAAATGCCAAACCAATAAACCGAGAAACAAAATTCCCCTTCCCCTCTGTTCAGTATTTCAATACAAATCACGGCTTAAGATGGTCACATCTGACAGAACACACTCACACACACACACACACACACACACACACACTGAAGCACATGCAGACACACAGACACATGAATCGGAGTTGTATGCATGCTGCTGTCTAATATATTTCCAGAGTTGGTTTGGTGTAACCTACTGTTGCACGCCTCAGCGGAAACTGGGACTATTAGTGGGATCTCACAGGACTGGACAAGCAGTGGGAATGTTCAGGTTGAATAACAATGGTTGGAACTTTGAGGCAGAAAAGAAAAATCAGAGAAACCAAACTGGAGAAGAGTGCCATTTGGCAAGAAAAATAAATAATGCAGGAATACCTAAAGAAAGAAATACTTAATAATGGCAAACAACAGCAATGAAATCGATCAATAACTCCTGAAGCCAGGGAATGCTCAATGCTCCATTACATGTTTCTTTTTTTCTGTGTTGTAGACAAATGTGTCATTCATGAGCACATATACAGTAAATGACCTTCAAGTGCAACCTAAACTTCATGCTCAACCGTGGTATACATACCAGGGGACAAGTCGAAACGTTGTGATTGTGATGGACTAAAGACTTTTTGTGGCATTTGAGCAAGTGTGTGGGTATATCTTCTTCCAACATCTGCATCTCCTCACACTTCTTTTTCTTTAATAATTATTTTTGCTTTTTGCTTCATGAACTCATCAACAGAGAGAAAAACACATTAAATAAGAGTGCCATTAATTATGATACAACAGTTAAACGACAAAGGATACAAAGATAGAAATAAAAATGAAATTAGGCATACAAATCTGCAAAAACTAAAAACTATAGTTAAAGGGATACTTCACCCGTTGAAACATGAATCTGTATTGACATTGGATCATAGTAGAATTGTGAAATAAACTTTGAACTTGGTGCCTTCTTGACCGAGAAAAGGCAGAAAGTGTATTTTTGGTTCATGTGGATGACAGACAACAACTCCCAGAATGCACAGCACCGCAGGCCACTCCCACTGAAGCTACGGTACTCTATTTACAGTCTGTCTACAACACATACAGCCGTTTTCTCAACTGATTCCGTGATTTCTTCCAGAAGGAATTGGCATCGTGGAAATTCTTGGCAGCAAACGTCTATGTCTGTGTCCATAGGCAAACAGTGAGAGCCCCAACCCCACCAGTCCGCCCCAGCTCGAGTCGGCCCGGGCTCCTTGTTCTCACAGCCGCAGACAGGCAGCAGCCGCCTCCTGTTCCTCCATCAGCCTCAACTGCTCGTCGCTTTATTGCGGCTTGTAGAGATAGCCACGAACATCGAATTCGAGCACAATACCTTCAGAATACCCTTCATCCATATCAGTTTGAAGTTGAAACATACATTTTTTGTCGGTTCTCATCAGCTTTCTCCACAGAGCCTGTGAGCATAGCTTCCTAGCTACCCCACCCACTGATCTGTAATAGGTCTGTAGCTTCAGTGGGTCAAAAACACGAGGAACTAGCGATGTAGATTCACCCCCTCTAACCAAAGCAGCCTCAGACGACGCAAAATGACGATTTTTGCGTCATTGGAGGCTCCTTTTCAGACAATAATAAGGAGCTTTCCTGTCTCAGGGGAAAATGAGGGCGGGATGCACAACCATTCAAAAATATTACCAGGTTTCTAATGAAACAAAGCTTAATGCAAATGGGTGAAGTATCCCTTTAACTAACACTAAATTAAATCAAATATTGAAAGGCAGTTGCACAGTCATTTACGGGAAAGAAGAGTTTTCTATTTAATCGTGATAAACTGATGTTTAATGATACAGCTTCAACTGTGACCTGCAAGGAATTAGTGCATGGTTAGGGAAGACGTGTGCGCCAAATGTGTTATTTTTCTTTTCAGAGTACTGCAGGTGGAAAAAAAATGTGCGCTGATCTGTGAACTTTCACACCTGGCAGTGAACTATTTAAGGTTTCTTCGGTTAACTTGCAAAAAGAGCGAGAATATCAAGCATTCTGGGAGTTGTATTTCGGTTCCCCAACTAGAGTCCCTGTAGAAGTGAAGCAGCAAGAGCAGGGAGCAGAGAGGATAATGATCCTGCTGATAATGGAGGAGTGGAATCTGGTAAATGAGGCTGCATATGCACAGTGCTGCAGGCTGTTCTTTCGCACCCAGTGTCACACACACGCACGTGAACACACACACACACACACACACACACACACACACACACACACACACACACACACACACACACACACACACACACACACACACACACACACACACACACACACACACACACACACACACACACCTATCACCTCTCGGGGTGTAATGTATGTGCAAAATCGTACACATTAATTCTACTACACCTTCCCTTACCCCCCTTTAATTATGTACCTGTGCATGTACAGTGTGTGAATACTTCAGTTAATGTGCCAGGCTGGGAGTATGACCATGGATGATTCCCTTATTAATAAAACATTGTCAGCACTAGCATGATAATGGGAGGGAAGGGCTTCTTTCGTGGGAACATGAAGTGTATTTTTATACATAACTTGTAAAAGTGAGACAAATTCACCAGCAAAGTAAATGAGCTCTACAGCAAAGTTTTTAAATGATCTGTTTTAAATTGTGTTTGCCTTTGATCAGACAGGATAGTGGAGAGGGACAGGAACTGTTGGGAGAAGAGACGGGGGGTGACATGCAGCATATGTTGAGAGACCCGGGACGTCTCTGAGGACTAGCCTCTGCACGAGGCACACGATCTAATCGATGAGCTAAAGCGGCGCCCCAGAAAGTAAAGTTTTTATTGTTGAATGTTGGAATCCCACAGTTTCTGATGTGATTAACACCATGTTTTGTCGTGAAATGAGATATCCCTCATAAGTATTACAAATTGCTTTCTAAGCAAAATTACTATTACTGTACATAAAGAAACAAAATTGCATTGAGTAGAATACAAACCTCTATCACTGTTGTAGTTATGTCTGCCAATAAAAAAAAAGTAATTTAGTCTCAAATGCAAAATAACTATCAATTTACAGAGATAAATAGCTGGACATAATTTCTATTTAACTTATTAGACAATAAACCAAATATTGCAAAATGTAATATCCTGCAAAATTGATGCATTTAGAAACTAACCGACTGAAACTGATTAAAAGTTTCATAAAAGTAACAAAACACTTTATTGCAACTGACTGGATGTTGTATTTCTGTTTGATGGCCCACTGTTCATCTCCTTTAAGTGCTCATTCTAGAAAAAAATAATAATACAGACCCATTTGTCTTCCATATATAAAGTCTGACTTTACTGTCTGAACGTGGAGAGAACTGAAGTGTAGTAAATCCTCATCTTATCTTCCTTCAGTGAATTGTGTCCAGAATCCATCAACTCAATGACCCACTTATAGTTCTTATAGAAATCTTACATGGACTCTGTCCTCGGAATGAAGATCCACACTTTGCAGAATGTGTCTAATGTGGCCTTGATTACCTCTGCAAAGCCCCGATCGATAGATTCCAGAGCTGAGATGATTCGTAATTGTCTCAATCTGCTGCTCCTCATATCTCCACTGTCTCCAATCAGACATTAATGATCAATTATGGTCGTGTTGCTGGGCAAGTAGAGATCAATGGGATAATGTGGTGGTGGCGGCGGTTGTGGGATCAGAGGGGGTGGGGGTTAGGGCTCTCTTGAGTTGAGTGTGAGGAAGAGAGATGGGATAAGAATAAACTATACTAGAATAAACTTAGAAATGACCTCTTCTATTTTGGAAGACTGAAAGCACAGAACATGTGTTCTTTGCATTACTTGCTTGAGTTAGAACATGAGAAAAGTGAAGCAAAAATCCAGAGGTTCTTGTATGTGTGTGAAATAAAGACCAATTTTTCTTAAGTTCATAACATCACCAGGACGAGATTTCTTTGACCTAAATGAAATACTGTATAGACTAGATAACATCGTGATGCAGATGCCTAAATAGCAGAAAACATGCTTTGTAAGTTCTGTCTGAAAGAGGACTAAAAGCAACCTATAAAATACTTTGTTGAGTAAAGAATGGATCAGTCCTGATGGATCCCATCAAATGGAGTAATATAACTGCTGTATGTATTACGTAAAGACATAAATCCAGAGTTCCTGTGTTCCCATTCCCTAAAGCAAATCTTGGGTCTTGCCATTGACTTTCTATGTAATTTCTTGCATACAAAATATTCAACAAGCCTTTGGTTTGAACATGCACACCTGTTATTTTTAGAGGCCTATGCGTTATTGCATATGGAGCTGCGAAATGTCGCATGTTGACTCCTGCATACAATAATATTGCTGACTTGTGTTGCACACGACTATTTGAGTTTTGTTTATGGCATATTGTCCCTGATATGTTGTTTCTAGTACATGATGTTGCAACAGTGGGGATGGCATGATTGCTCATCACCTGCTGTAGAGTGGCACAAGTCATTGCGCTGGCTCCACTAAACACAGAATAGAGCCCAACATGTGGTGCTCTGGTGTTACCTTAAATTATTCATATGATAAAATTAGATTTAATTAACAGTTCATAAGGACATGATTCAAGGCGGTCAAGTACTGTATGGAACATCCTTCTAAATGTCAGAGAAGAAATTGGGGGGCAAAACCTTTGAATCAAATCCTACTGATGTGCCCAGAAGGATTTTATCCGGTGCTCTATCTGCTGTCTTCTTTTCTGTATTTTCTTGCAACAAAACTGGACATACATGTTAGGTAAATTAAGCTATTTGAAATTCAAATTTAAAAAAAAGGAGAAAAATAAGGGAGTTTCATAAATAGTAGATGGGCTGGAAAAAAAAAACCCAGCAGCTTGTTCACTAGTCTGACATCACCCTGAAACACTTTAATATTTAATTGAAGTGTCGTGAAATTAAATGGCTCAAGGAGAAGAGGCTGAAGACGGAAGATGAGGAGAGACACAGCGAGGGAAGCCGAGATAGAGAGAGACAGAAGCCACTGCATAACAAAACAGCAGCCCACCTCTCCTTTTAATTACAAATAGGATGATAATGTGTTATTATCTCGGAAAGAAGAGGCCCTTGACGAGCGTTATCAGAGGAGGGGAAAGGTGTGTTCGCTGACTGAGAGTCCTCCACAAAAGTAATCAAGAGTCCCTGTGGTTTAGACAAATTGGATCAGAATTTCTCTATCTGCACACACGATGATTTCTAATCCAGATGGATATTGATGTTAAGAAGGAGAGAAACACCCTCCAGAGTAGAGCTTGGATCCATTTTGACCCGTTGTTTTTTTTGCTGGATCTGGACCTCTCCCTCTACTTTGGCTGGACAGTCCCAACGTAGCAGAACAGTGACCCCCTGTGGATTGTGTGAGATAATACAGATGCAACATGACGTCACTCTGGAGCTGCTATAAGTTGTAAACCAAAAAACTGAAATTGCGCAAAGTAAAGCTATCTTGAATAAAAAAAAAATCTAAAATCTATTCTTTAATTTGCATATTTAATCACTGTTTTTTATTCATTGTGTTTTTTCTTTTTATTCAACCATTGTTGTAAGTTGTTCCTCTTAATTCTGTCTTCTTGTTTTATTGCCTTTTATATTCTTTGACCTTTATGTTTTGCAAAGTACTGTGTTTTTGTGGAATGAAGAGTACTTCATTTGAATCTTCTTGGTGCTTTGGTAGGAAAGAAAATGCTTGAGGGGTTTGACTAATTAAGACTTAGTTTGCCTTTAGTTCCACCTTCATCCTCTCTATCACCTCAACACACACACACACACACACATACACGTGTCAAGCATGACACATGCACGTAATATGTATTCCACCCCTCACAGACTCTATGACATGACATGTCCCAGGTGTGAAAGGGCCCATGTTGGACTTGACGCCCGCTGGCATGTGATTAGCAGAGAGTCAGACCTCGCTGCTCCCCCTATCAAACATTATTGCACTGAACGCTCTGTCCCCCTAATACATAATTATAAAAGTCATATGAATGTCCTTCACATGTCTGGAGGGGGTTAAAGCGTTTATTAAGAAACTAAGAGCTGGAGTGCAACGACAGGAAAGGCTCGTATTGTTTTAAGTCGATGTGGTGGCCAATTCCGCAGCTTCTACATCTAAAGTCCGCCCACAGAAGGTGGTGATGCAGTGGTGAGAGCTCACTTATGATTCTGTCAATCAATACCTTGGCTTGTGTGTCAAAGCAGTGGCCTTACATCCTGCCAGGCCTGTCACTCAGCCCGACCCATAACAGACAGAGCAGAGACCAAGCACACCAACAGCTGCACGGCTACACTACAGTATATCTTGTCCATGGTAAGAGCTATAACGTCAATATAATGTGTATCCATACCCAGCATCACACTCACGGAATACTAAAAAAAAACGTCTGAATCCTCTTCAATCAATTTGCCCCTAATGAATGGAGAAAGATGATTAAACACATGAGCTAATTCGAGGGAATCCTTAATCGCCTGACCTCAGCTTTTCACTTGTCCCTGGTATTACAGTAACAGGATTGTAAAAGCATTGGCTGCAGTTACACCCATCCTCCAGTGTACGAGACTAGCAGGGGTTAGCATTAATTTCCAAAACCTTATGTTGCATTTGCATAATTACCATAAATCATCACAGGGACGTTGTGGTCCACAGTGGGAGAGGAGTGGTGGGAGAGAAAGCTGGGAAATGGGACTGCTTGGAGGGGTGACAGTGTGCAGTGGACCACTGACTTGATAGCTGACATCGTAATGAATTAGAATTATCTAATGGTTCTTTAAACAATGTTAAGCACACCGCAAGACATTTCCTGGTGCCCGGGCAACCTAAGGTTGAGAGAAAATCATTGCTGTACAACAGCTATGATTCCTGAAGTGAGGGCTGTGGGCCCCACTGATGGACTGTGAAGGTACTGCAAGGAGGTCATGTACAATTAAAGCATGAAAGGTTCAGTTTCATAATTTAATAATGCACTTATTAACTTTACAAATAGACGATGACTGTTTGTGGACGGATTTTTTATTTATTTTCACTGTAACTTTCATATAGGATATAAGTGTTGATCTGAGTTGTGTGAGTAGGTGGGCCCTGAAGAGTTACTGCACAGTATATATATTTTATACGTCATGTCTGAAATGGAAATTGGCTTCTTATACATTTTTAAAACTACTGCAATAATAATGATCTTTTACTGAAGTACGTGGATGTTTACTACGCCTAAGAATTTTAGATTTGCTTTGTGTGCTTTTGTCTGGCATGACATCAGACACATTTCTGTTGTGAGACAGAAATGTATCTGTCAAAATACGAAAAAGCTTTTTTCTTTCGCCTTGTTGTCCAAATGAAGATTGGTGAGCTGCCTTTGTCCAACAATCAGTCCCCATGAGGTCAATTTAGAATAAACAGAAAAAGAATGGGGGCACAGGGAGCCTGAGGGAAACTCATTCATACAATAAAATGCTCAGGCCTTAGTCTAATAGCCATTCTACTGGGGTGATACAATATGTGACCTTTCCTGCTTTCTCCCATCTAAAGTAATAAAAGGTCGGCTTGTACTGTGAATAAAAAAAGACTGCGAACATTCACATTATGTGAGCTTGGTGACAGGGCGGCTATTTGCACCCTGCATTGGATTAGATGGGTGAAATGAATGTGAGGGGTTAAATGCTTTGACACAGGGTACAGTGTGTGCTGACTGCTGGCTCAGTAATCTGCTGAAGCTCTAATGGTTTTTTGTAATGATGAATTTAAGTCAGCGGCTGAAAAAGTCAGTGGGTTATTTCAGGAGAACTCTCAGCAGACCTGAAAGTTAACCTGCAGACCCTGCAAAGGTAATACAACTCTGGTGAATGTCTCTTATCTCTGTGGGGTCTATATGATTAGATATGTGCACAATACATAAAGGGCACATACAGTAACACCACAAATATTCCTCAAACTTCGTCTAACCTCTTTTATCTCTCCTACCAGGTTTCTGAAGCTGTGTTTGCAGCTGCATGACCTGATAAAGCCAAGAGAACAGCAGGAGGGTGAAACAGAGACTGTGAGCCAACGTGAGAGAGAGAGAGAGAGAGAGAGAGAGACAGAACGAGGCATGAAGAAGGAGATGACAAAAAAGGAAACATTAAATATGAAAGGCAAAGGCAGAAATAAACAATGACATGACAGAAAAAGACGGAGGGGGCATTAGGAGAGCGTCGGCGGAGAGGGCACAGACAGGGAATCGTGACAGCTGGCAGACGAGGCAAGGCAGTGCTGCTCTTCTCGACCTAGTCTCAGCGCACCTTAGCAGGCCAGATGGACTAACCTGCCCCCTAGTGCCCTTCACCAGCCAAAACACACACACATTTGCATATATCTTTTCTCTTCATCATACCCTTGTTAAGCTGACATGATGCCAAACAATAGGATTTTGCCTAGTATAATGCACTTTTTTAGTACGAAAATATGCTTAAAAATGTTTTCCTCAATTGCAAATAAATACACAGAAAAGTTTAACACATGACATGATTTGTATTTATTTTCAGATCTTGAGGTTTCACCTTTCACCAACAGAAACTGGTCCAATCCCTTCCAAAAGAAAGGCAAAGGAAACACAAACAAAAACTGTGATGTAGGATCTCCCGCTAGTGTTAAACCTCTGCTACTACATCTTTAAAAAAAAATCCCATTTCAGGACCACAGCAATGGACAGCTCTCACACCCAAAATGAAGACTACAAATAAGCAAAGATGAAAGGCAAGAAACTCAACAATTATTCTGAAATAAAGGACTACACAGCTTGAAGTTTTAACAGCTTAAAAAGACACGTCTCATGTAGGTTAAGGTCTTCTCTAGATGTTTGTTTTTTCGTCCTCATTTCTCAAGTAATTTAGTGCCAATCCTGTTAGAAAAACACGCAGCCAGTCCCCAAACAGTATTGATTGATGTCTGGCTATAAAAAGATATCTATCATCTAGACAGTCTGGAATTAAAGCTGTAGTGGTCTGTGCCTGTGTCTCTGTGTGTGTATGTGTTTGTGTGTGCCCTCTCTCCCTTGTGTACGTGCATGTGTGTGGCCAAGGAACGGATTGGTGTGTGTTGACGCTATACAGTATTATGAAACAATAAAATTCAGACAGCTGATTCATATCTGGGCATAAAAGCCAGAGTTTTGTTAGGTTCCTTTTTAATGAAACCTATAATTTCTGCGTCCCTCTATGGTGCCGCGTTGGAGCGGAGGGATCGATCATAAAGAGAGATATCCAGAGCGGCTCAATTTTGCGGGTTTGTCGTGGCAATGATTGAGCTGAGTTACAGTGTGAAAGATCGTTTACACAATAACGAGTCGCATGTCAACTTTGTCTCAGTGGGAATATCGCGCCCATCAATCCGAAGAACGCAGCAAATGAAAGATTGCTCGCTTATTAGCAGACAGAAGAAAAAGAAATACACAGACATGTGAAAGCGTCATGCAGCAGGGTTTTGTCAAAGACTGATGTTATAGGCACATAGGTTACAAATTCAATCACTTTAGAGATGGTTGCTACATCACTGTGTCTTCTCTCTGGGGTGAATGTACATGTGTGTTAGTGTTTGGTGTGCGTGTGTGTGTGTGCTCTGGCGTCTGTAAAGATAATATTGCTGGGTTGACAGAAACCAAACTGTTAGAAATTCTGACATGGGCGGAGCTGTCAAATCCACCAAATGAATCACTTTAGAGATCAGACAATCACATAAAGAGAAAAAACAGGAAAGTAGGGAGAGGGTATGAAACAAGGAAGAGTTGAGAAAATAAGGCATATACTGTTCTGATCAATCAGGCAAAAAAAAAAAAAAAAGTAATTCAAGAGAAGAAGCTGAGCCTTCGTTTCCCCACATAGGAGGGAGGATCTACAGCGTCAGCACATTCAACCGGTGAACCAACATCTGTTTTTCATCTTCCTTTCCTCACTGCTGCTCTCCTCTATCTCCTGTGACCTTAGGGAGCAAGTACACACACACACACACACACACACACACACACACACACACACACACACACACACACACACACACACACACACACACACACACACACACACACACACACACACACACACACACACACACACACACTCTCTTTCTCTCCGTGATGATCGTCTGGCCGGAGAGTCACTGAGCTAAGCATTTCCTCGCCATCCCAAAGGATCTCATACACAACCAATATTTACTACAGGTCTACGTGTGTGTCCACCATATAGAATTCTTGATGGCTTTATCCACAACCTCCCTGGCCTGAAAAACTATCGGCCAGCTGCTCACATTACAAGTTATTGTAAAAACTAACAACTGTGAAGAGAGCACACTCTGAATTCCCTCCACTTTAAACCCCTCTGACCTGCTTTTTATCCACATGAATCCAAATCAAACAGTCTTCTTCTGTGTAAAAGCTTTTCTCTGTAGCAATTGAGTGGACAAGTACCACCTAAGTGCGCTCATACACACAACTCTCTCAGCCGTCTCGGAGATTTAACCCTGCCTGTTGACTCCAGGCTCGGAGATTAGCAGAGAAGTGTACACACACTTGCTATTCAGGCAGAAGGCTGCAGAAGACGTCAGGATTGAATTATAATGACCAGAACAGACACAGTGAGGAAAATCCCCTGGATTTATTGTGGTCTGGTTAAATGAAGAGAAGATGTGCTGAATGAGAATGACTGTTCCACTGATTTCAGTGCTGTGTGTGAGAGAGAGTGTGTGAATGTCAGACCAACTCCTTGTATCCATTTACAGGGAGAGAGAGCTGGATGTAAGTCTGCATACTGAAGACATCGAGTATGGGATACTGCCCCCTTCTGGACATGAATGGGACAACACGTCATGTCCCAAATTCTTAAAATAAAGCCGGCAACACTTTCAAACACATTTACAACAGAAGTGTGTACATTAAAATCCCAAGCAGCACACATTTAAAAATCACAACAACTGCCGGTATGCCCATCATCATATTTAACAGCGCAAGCAAAGACAAATCTCCGTCACAGCGTAGTCTGAATGCCTTTAGTCTGTAGTGTAGATTATATGTAGGCCATAGGCCTTACTTACAGGTGTGCTGCCGTCTGACAGGGTCGTCATGCTGATTGACATGCTCATCTTGTCTGAGGAGGAAAGTGAGGGAGGCGAGGGGCTCCTCTTCTCCACTTCTTGCCTCTGGAGGAAGTCCCGCCAGGCCCGCTGGATGCTGCGTGCAGTGATGAGGAGACAACGTGAGGACACCAGCATGGGAACATTTGAATTGAGGTAAGCTGATTCTTCTGTTCTGAGTTTTATATCATCTATAACATGATAACTTTTTTTCAAATGAATCAATTAAAGAAGAGCAAAAGTTGTAGAATTTCACAAAAAGAATCTGACGATGTCATTAAGTCAGATAAACTATCAGTGGTACTTTCTTTCTTTCTTTTTTTCTTTCTTTGGTGTTTCTTTCTTAATCTAAAGTTGGAGCCACTGACTTAGAAGAACATTAAACACTTTTATGGCAAGTCAAGTGACAAGAAAGGCAGTTTTCTATTTTAATGAAACAAGCTGTATGTAATAAACGCCCACAATCACTCCTTTGTAGTTCTACATAAAAGATATACTCACATCAACACCTTGGTTTCCTCTGGTGGCATGTTGATATTGATGTTGTTGTCCAGGTTCATGGTCAGATGATTACTGAGCGAGAAGAGAGGAGAAAAGGATGTAGAGGACATTCAGAGGACGCATACAGGTCCAATCGCTGTCTAGTTCCTCTTTAATTAAAAAGCCATGTTTTTGGTCTGAATGGCCCTTTACAGCTGCACAGGACATTGATTCTCATTCCGTGTTGTGTTTATAGTGTGTGTGTGTGTGTGTGTGTGTGTGTGTGTGTGTGTGTGTGTGTGTGTGTGTGTGTGTGTGTGTGTGTGTAAACCCACCTCTGCAGCTGGAATCCTCCATCATTAACTTGCTTGAAGCCAATCTGGAGGCTCTTCAGCTGCTCCTAAAGAAAGACATGGAATATGAAAACATGACATCGAAGATACAGTATGTGGAACAAAAAACAGTTAGGTATTGGCAGAATGAAAGATCCTTTAAGCATGTGCGAATATGAATGAATATTTAGCAGACATGTGATCACTGTGTGGTGGGCTCAGGGACCCCTGTAGCAAGTGGTTAGGAAGCATTTTGGCTCTGTTAGATGTTTTCTTGTAAAGTTAGTGAAGTGAGCTTTGCAGGAACTCGGCCAAATTGCTGCTTCAGCATTTTCCAGGCATTTGGCCCAGAAGCAGAGAGAGAGTGAAAGAGGAAAGTCAAACAAGGAGAGAGAGTGGGAGTGAGAGAGAGAGAGAGAGAGAGAGAGAGAGAGAGAGAGAGAAAAAGAGAGCAGGACATAATTCATGATGTACGGCACAGTTGTTGTACAGATGTGGCGGACACGTTGGGAGATTAGGGCGATGAAACTTCCACTAAAACGACTTTTAGCTCCGCTCCGTGCCTTCTGCTCTCCTCCCTTCGGCTCCTTCCTCCTGCTTTAATAGTGCTGTGTAATGAGGACAGGCCTGCCTCTACATAATTGAGCAGACTAATTCAATTACAAGGGAGCAACAAAGTTTAAGTGGAGCAGTTTCTTCCTGATGAGCCAAGAGGGTCACATCAGGGCACTGAGCAGCTACGGGCTACGTCATGATGTGCGTGTACGAGTGTTCTCTTATGGTCAAACCTGAACCTTTAGTTGACTTTTGGTTTGACTGGACTATAACTGCATAATAAAGTATGCATGAAAGAATATATTGCATCTATTAGATGGCAGATTGGCCTATAAAGAGATTCACACTTAGATATATTGCATCTATTAGATGCACTAAGAAAAATGGCTGTACCGCTGTGGTAATTCAGCTGTTTAATATTCAATACATAGTGATATACATGCTGCACCATTTGTAACTATAAAGGAGTCTTAGAAAAGTATCCTTTGAAATGTAAATAAGCACATATTTGCATATGTATCTGGTTAAAGCACTGTCTTACTGAATTGTTTTCTTAGGAGTCGATGTCAAAATGCAGCAACATCAAATCTTCTTTTTTTAATAAAAGGTCTTTGCTGTTTGGCTGCGTGTCCACTTTCTCTGTTGCAGGCAGCAATGTTTTTCTCATTACTCTCCCTCCCAGAGGGAACAAGCAGCTCATTAGACAGAATCAAGGACTTTGACTAGTGATCAATGGTTTGCTTTAAGGAGCTGTTTTTATCTCTTTCTGTCTGTTCGACTCTCCCTCTAAATCTCTCTCCAATCAAACCAGAATCTGTGCCTCAGTCGTATTCTGTTACCGCCCAAACATCACTAAAGCTTCTCCTGCTTTGAGAGTCAATGTCACCTCAGCCTTTCCAAATCCTCCTTAATGCGATCCTGAACAGCAGGCTGTCTGTCTCTCATTTGAGTCTGTCACTTTCCCATATACTCATCCAGTCAGACACATTCATACAAACTGTGTAAAAAGTGCCATCTGGGAGTTTGGAGACCGGCAGAAAAAGACAGACGGGAACAAAAGTTTGAGAAATGAAGGAAGAAGATTGAAGTTCAAGTTCCTGTGAGGAACTTTTGGGTTGTTTGGATTTTGGCGACTCCTGTAGAAAAAGGATTTATGTCAAACATTCTCATCCTTCTTTCTTTGAAATGTCGAGCGTCACAGTAAATCTTTGACGTGTATATAAAAGGCTGTTGTGAAAGCATAATGGTCACCGCCTTGTCACACCTTCCTGCAGCAAGGGTGACAGGCATAGAAAACAACTATATAAAAAATAATACATTTTCTCGCTGATGCTCCAGTTTGCTTTTGAAGGTCATAAGGAGATATCAGTGTTCATTTCCTTCTATTTCTTTTATGGCTAATAACTCCTCACAAGAGCTTTAAAAAAAGGCTGCAATAACTTGAATTCAGTGAGATGCAGAATATCAACTTGGATAAGAGACAACAGACAGGGAAATGAGCAAGTGGTAATGATATAGAGACGATGAGCCAAGTATGAACGTGGAGGGAGGAATAGTGTGTGAGAGAGACTGTTGGCTTCTTGGTAATGGAGTTGTTTGGGGACTGGATAAGCTGATCATTTCAATTTCCTCCAAGACTTTCTAATTGTCCAGCAACAGGCCTGGTGGACGATCACCCAACCTCAGAAAAATGCACATACACTTATGACAAGGTAAGAAATGACAAAGATTAGGGGTTTGCATCCAATTGAAACATCTTGTGACTCTTCAGGCATTGTAAAAGCTTGTTAGTGTGCTTTTTCTAGTCCCTTTATTCAACATTTCACATGACCATGCATGAAAGTAACGCAGTTATGGATATCAACCTTTAGTTTCTTAATGTCAGTTTTCAATGATCTGAAACAGCTTGATTTTATAACTTTATTCAACCCTTCAGACAACTTCAGAAACTGATGGAATCTTGATTTCTTATATTTGCATCACTGGTTTTATCATTGATTATATTTATGTGTATGTTGTTGTGTGTGCATGCATATGCTTGCAACATCCAGCGCTGATATCCGGAGCGCATTATTCACCACTTAAACAAATCCCTGACTTCAGCAGGACATTTACAATAATCTTAATACATGCTATTGATTTTAAAATCTATAACAGTATACATTTTGCAATTACTCTACACTGAACCACATTCTGTACGTCTTGTCAAAACTATGAATTCCTCCAGTCCAAAAGCTATTTTTCGTTATTCATAACATCCCTGCCTGAGTGGAAAACCCCGTCCCGTATCTGGAGTAGGAATGCCAAAAAAAGTACTGGAACATAAACCAGAGGTTTGCATAATTTAGTGGCAGAGTCGACAGAAAATCTATAGTCATTTTGGGCTTTGGCAGTGCCAAGCAGGCTTGTATTGATTGGTGGGTGTGTGTGTGTGTGTGTGTGTGTGTATGTGTGGGTGTGTGACTGTGCAAATATGTGTGTTGGCGGATTTATGGTAGAGTCAGGTGGAGCAGTGAGAGAAGGAGGCAGAGAGGCGGAGTGGAAGGTGCTGATGGAGAAGAGACCTTGAACCACAACGCACTATACAACAACAGAGGAAATAGAGCTGCTGACAGCCAAATACAGAGCATCAGCCCTCCATACTGCACCCCCCACCCCCCCCCGACCCACTCCACCTCCTATCTCCACCTCTATCATCAATCTCTGCTCCTTAACTCCATTTTCCAAAATCAAAACGAAAATAAAAGAAGACAGGCGAGAGGAGGAGATGAAAAGAGAAATCAGGGAGTTAAGAGAGATGGAAAAGGGGGAGATGATGATTCGATCACACTGTGAGAAATCTACTGGACTCTTTCTCCGAGAGCCGGACAGGAATCAGGACAGACATACATCATATTGCAGGAGTCCATAGGAAAAGGCTTCAACCACTATTAAGGCCATAAAAGCTCGGCAGTCTAGGCTTTAAGGTTGACTGAGACTGAGCGCTTAAGATTTCCTTTTGTACAAAAGTAGTCAAAAGTCAGTCCATATTGCAAAGTGTGTTTGAAAAGGCCTAAAGGCCTGGTTGGAAGTTTTAGAAAGTTTCATGTTTTTTTTACGTACCTTATTTATCTCTGAGGGAAATTCTGGACTACTGTCTGTTAATGAGAGACATGCTTCTCACACATGTAGGCCCGAAATATCCACATACACAAACAGTACCCGTGGACATGTGAGAGTGGGGCTGCTACACAGTGCTACTCATGGAGCAACTTGCGGGTATATGCTTTGCTCAAGGACACCTCGGCAGTACTCAGGAAGTGACCTGGCATCTCTCCAGCTACCAGACATATTTTTGTCCGCACGAGGACTTGAACCGCCAACCCTCCAGTTCCCAACCCAAGTCCCTACAGACTGAGCTACTGCCGCCTCATTGCATGCAAGATGCACTTTATGGTTTACATTAGAACTCGGAATATGTAAATTCATTAATAATGTATTTCAAGGATGTGTTTCAAGATCCTTACCAATATCCTTATTTGAAATACGCTGGATGACTTTTTAAATGGCTTCAAACACACTGCATTAAATTCATTTTTTTTTTTTCGTGGTAATCCAATGTCAGGACAGCTGAGGAGCTGATCTTCACGGGGAAGAAAGCAAGAATGCTGAGTGAGTGCCAGGGACATTTATTGAGGGGGGCTGGCTGGCCCGTGCAACGAAGATGATTGGTCCGTCCCCTGACAGAGGTGGTGGTAGCAGAGCTTCTGTGATTGGTCACGCCAGATTGCGCTTCCCATAGTGAGATACCAAGCAAGGTTTGAAAGAGAATTATAGTTATAAGTATATTTTAAAAAATCTGGACTTTTTACATTCTTGCAGGAAAACTTCACATAAACTTCCAAAAGATATATACTGTCAGATGACTATCATGTCAATAAAGTTTAAAAACGTTTTTAAAATATATTTTGTATAGATGACTTAACATATGACCGTAAAGAATAGACTTGACAGGCTTGACGGTGTTTAAAGCAGGACATGTGGACATAGTCAAACTCAGTTTCACAATATTTATTTACCAGGCAGGGCTTGAGGAAGGCCAAAACCATCTAATACTGTCCTGACCTGCCTCTCACAGCAGCTATAGATCCTCTGCTCTGAGAACAACACCACTAAAAGGTTGCCTTTGTATACATACTCTACATAAAATAGCTCATCCACTTCATCAGCTGCACTCAGCATTTTATTTCCACTTCATGCTTCCTCACTCCTGTTATGATCTCAGGCTTTTTATACAGCTTATTATTTTTATACTGTTTCTACAGAATTATTGTTTTGACTGCCTGTTTTTCGTATCATTTTTTATTGTTCTACAGTTGTGCTGGGTGTCACTGCTGTCTTATTTGTTTTGGTAATAGTTAAAAAAAAAAACTTTACTGAAGGGATTTATTTGATAATACAACAATAGCGTTTCACAGCAGGGCCTTGGTTTTTTTAAATGCATTTTTGGAGACCATTTTTATAAATTGTCTTTTTGTTGTGCAGAATATTCGGTGCATAAATGTAAAAAGGTTTTTAAAAAGTCTTGTTGTTGAGAGTCATCACAGGAGACAGAGGAAGGAGAGGCGGGGCTGAGTGATTGACGCTCTAAAAGGTTAGAAACCTGCGCTACAGGGGACAAAGGGCAGAGAAAGATAAAGATGCAGCACTTTGCAGGGAGACAGAAAGTGATTCAGTTAAGAGCCGGCGAGGGAGTTAAAATGTGAAAGTAGGTCCTTCGTTGGTGGCAAGGAAGAAGGGATGTGGAGGTGAAAGAACAAGCCTGTGGGCGCCGAAGAAATTAAACTGGACTGACTCCAGAGAGTGAGCCAAGGAAACACAGAACAGAGAGAAATGGCCTGCCTGGGAAAATGGCCTTCATCCCTCCTGTACATGGGGTGTAAATCTGTCCCCTGCACCTCCAGCTGATCACACTCACACACTCACACACACACACACACACACACACACACACACACACACACACACACACACACACACACACACACACACACACACACACACACACACACACACACACACACACACACACACACACACACACACACACACACACACACACACACACACACACACACACCCTTAACTCAGTGTAGTGGACAAAGTGACTGAAAGAGAGGAGACATAAAAACATGGACAACGCCATGATCCTCCTTTTTCTCCTCTACTGGCAAATGAACAAAAATGATGCACTGTCATGATTTCTCACACAACTTTTCTACGCTCGTCCTTTCGTGTATTCCCTCCACAGCCTCTCAGGCTAAGTTGGCTTCCCTCTTCAATTCTTCATGAGCTTCCTGATGTGTGCTGGGTCGTCACACTATCGTCTTCCAGCTCTGCAGAGTGCTGGCAAGCTGTGTTTGTTTTTACTGATGAACTCAATTAACTCAGATTCCAGAAAGCTACACCCCAACATTGGCATATGGAACACTAACAACAGACACATACAGCATGCATTTTGTTTAACCTACAATCAAGCATGCAATTTTAGTTCATTTACGTCGTGCAGACTGACAACATGCAACAATGAGGAGAGAAACAATTACTAAAACTCGGATTTTATTTAAAAAAAAATCTCTTTTTGCATTAAAGTGTAAGCAACATGTAATTGTAGTAGTTTGGCATTGTTAGTTTGTAGTAGTTTTTGTGCTTCCTTTTGGTTCAGAGCATAGAGCAATATGCTAGCCATCATAAAACCAAAGACAATCAGTCAAATAAACATAATGTACCTCGCTACATGTATGGATCTCTCTTTAGCTCTGTTTGGACAAAGAAGAGGCACTCCAAACTTAACAATGGTTTAACCTTGAGGCTCAGTCTTCTCCCAGTCAGCCACAAAGCTGTCGTGACCCACTCCGCCACTGAAGCTAACCTAACGGGTTTAAACACAACCATACCATCTGCTGTACTATGTAGACGTCCGTCTCTCTGTAACACACATAAAGATGCACACACACAGACAGACACACACACACAATCCAGAGGGTTTGGAGGAAGCCTCTATCAGTCAAACCTCCCCGGGGTCCTTTGGCCCAGCCAGCAAGCCGGCGCCATCTCTGCCATCATCCTCACATCCTCATCGCTCTCTTCTGCCACTGGGACACACAACCTGTCAGGACACCGGGTGCTGTGAGAATGTGTGTGTGTGGGTGTGATAGCAACCAAGACAGGTGCTGTTATCTTTAGTTATTCTTGACCAGACACACACCTCCCTGCACCTGCATGTGTGTGTAGATATGCCCATTGGGATTCAGTGTCCAGACTCTGGCAATGTCGTCCATGAGTGACCTGGTTATCAAAACTGGCTGGGACTCTCTAATACGTACACACACGTACACATGACACACACATACACACACAGAGAGGTTCTTTCTGCTCTGGGGGTTAGACTAATGACTGACGGTGTCAGAGACAGAGAGGAGAGGAGCTGCACACTGAGATAAAGGAAAGGAGGATTGAGAAAACTTACAGTAAAGACAGTCGCACAAGCTTACAGAAAAGTGTGGAGAAAAGATACAGCAACACATCACTGCATCACCATAATACAAAACGTTATAAAAGACAAGCTAATTGATGGACTAGAGGGGTAAACGGGAGAGGAGGCATGGTGAAAGGGTCAGTTTGTAGGAGACTGGAGGAGTTGCCAGGGGTAAATGCGCGCATACAAACACACTCACACATTTGAGAGGTCCCTTGATGTCCTGGTAACAGAATGAGCATGTGCGGCATTAGGCCAGAGCACAAACTGGTCCACCATTGGAAAAGTACAATTCTATCGCCAAGTGGGTGTGTTTATGCATGCACTTGTTTGTGAGAGCAAGAAGAAGAAGACATACTTTATTGATCAATCACAGAGTTTTTTACACACATAATATGGAGAAGTGTCAGAGTAAAAGGTTGCACATGCAAGTGCAGACTGAGTAGTTGGGAGTTCGGTGCCTTGCTCAAGGGCACCTCAGCAGTGCTCGGAAATTGAACTGGCCCCTCTCAAGCCACAAGACCACTTCCACCTCGGTTCCGAGCCAAAGTCCCGACAGCCTGAGCTATTACCGATGTTGAATGAATTTATTGTATTAATTCCATAAACCTTTACTGTTGTAAAGATCACTGTTTTGTTTCCTTTCACTTCCTCTCTTTTCCTACCGCACCTCCTTTAGTACCCTTCCTGGTTTCTCCCTTTCTCCCCTCCCCCTTGATTGGTTACAGTTTGCACTCTGTCACTGATTAGTTAGATTGAATTCACCTGTTCACTGCTTATTTAAGACAGCCCTCTATTGCACTCACGTTCGGATCTTCACATGGGGTGGCAGCACTGCACCGATGTTCAAACATCCCATGTGTGTTTTCTGTTACCTCCTTATTAAATGAATAAACCTGTTCACCTTACTCAAGTCTCCTGTGGATTTATGCATTCTGACCCGATGCCCATGGTGACAGCCTCTCATCCTAAGAACCCTTCTTAACACTTACCTTTGTAGGGATAGCAGAAATTGAAAATCAAGTTCTGGAATCATGGACTTTGGAGGATTTTGACTCTTACCTCAGTAAGTGTATTTAGTTAATTGCTAGTCCAAAATATTTTTACACTTTTTATAAGCCACATTTACCTGAAAATATCTTATTTAAGATATTACAATTAAAAAACAAGGCCCGAGACGCTTGTAATGAGTAAAAATGAATTCTACGTGTAATTGGATGTATTCACAGTATACGAATGAGTGGAGAAGTGAAGAAGAACAAAATGGCAAGCAGAGAAGAGTATGAAGCAGCTTCAATACGTGCACGAAGATCCAACGAGTCATGCAGTGGAAGCAGGATATATTTATAAGGGAACTGGAGGGTTAAAGTCCGGTTGAAAAATATGTCTGCTTTCACTCATGCAGCTAACTCAGAACATTTTGGAATTTTATGTATGAAAAGGCTATACGTCTGCAGATTAACAAATTTCCTCCCATTATTTGTAGCACTTCAAGACGATACACTTAAAGTTAAGACCAATGATGTGTACAATCACACTCAAGATGTCATTTAAGAGTATGTATTCTAAGAAAAATGGCAAAAGATTGTTTATCATGGGAAATCCCCTCAGAGTCATCACGATTACTATAAATATCAAAAGCGGTTGATTTCACTATTCACATACTGAAATATGTCACCGGGGAATCAGCAGAGGACAATGTACTACATAAAAAGATTTTTGTTGATAGTCGGTCTTTGCAAAGGCACACAGACCCTGAGGTAACGTACGTCACCACTTCATCCCGTCCTCTTTGCCGGCAGCGTTATCCTTGTATAGTTAGCTCTTCCAGCTCCCCTGGTGGGCCATAATCAGAGCAGTAAAGCCCGCCGTTAACATGCCAGAACAAACACATAGTAAAGCAGCTGCTTTTACAGCACCACTCAATACTTCCTGTCCTCCGCTGCAGCTGAGCAGAGCACCACTGTACTAACGACTGCACTGCAGGATGGAGAGCGATAAACAGTATTATGCAAAGATCTGAAGGTAAAAGTATGCAACTATAAAGCCTCTTTTATTGGGCATTACGGTCCAAAGGAACGGATCGGCAGCATTGCTTAATGACATTGTAAAGGCAGTTGTGGAACGAGTTGTAAAAGAGATGCAGACTAAGGAACATGAAGTCCCCTCTGGGATTTTTATTCAATTTGATATGATCCTATTTGGAACTTTATTTTTCGAATGAACAAGTTTTGTTAAAGACCTCCTTAGTGTTTTTTATTTATGCCTTCCCCTGGCTGTGAAAATGAGTTTTCAGAGGTCTCGGTGGATGGAGTCAGAGCAAGGCTTATGTTCAGGCTCCATCCAGAGAGGGATTAGATTGCACCTACAAACCAAAGAACATACTTAAGACTTAAAAGGTGCCATTTGGCCCTAAAACAGGCCACCAGTGGATTAGTATTGCACTAAAACCTGCAGGAGACAATTTAACAAAATAATGATCAAATCGATATGAAAATAAATTCTTTCTTTGTACCTTTGTACTTTTTTAGCTCCAATAACCTACAAAATCTTTACCTTAATCCAACATTTTAGTGTATTTTTCAGACCCTAACAAACTGCCTCAAGAATTGGCCTTAAAACAATCTATCTCTGTATAATGTACAGTTATGACTAAGCTCCTCCTCCAAAGTCAAAGAACATTTACAACATGTGAATAAAAAAGAATAGGTTGTATTCTAGTGAGATCCATAGACTTAATATAAGAAATAGGTGAGGCCACCATTAGCCTACCAATTGGTTTTGTTGACTACAATTTTGAAGCATCTAGATTAGCATGTTCGCAGTCGCCTATCTTTTTTTTTTTTTAACTCAAGTCACCGTGTTTGTGACAAAAGGATGGATGCTAATTGCTACGTCTCCATGCTAGTTGGCTGCTCCATGTGGTGGCAACATGTCAGTCAAAGGCAGCAGTAAGCTAAAGTTTAAACCTGCATTTGCAGCTGAACATCTTGCACTTTAGAAAATCTTTCACATGGTTATAAACTAGTAAGAAATGGGTAAATTTACCAATCTTCTTTACCATCAGCAGTCAGTTTCATGTCAACAGTGCTGGCCATTCAAAAAAAAAAAAGCAAGTTAAAAGTATTCACATTGACGTCAGTACTAACAAAAGTTTTTGGATTGGAGCTTAAAGGCAAGATAAGTAGAATTATGTTTATCATTATTCAATGGTTGCTTTCCTAGCCGTGTGAATTTGGCTCTAAAACTGAACACAAAGCACCAATTAATAAAAAATGCATATCCCATTATTTATAATGTTAGTGATATAACTATGGGTGTACAAGCTCACGTGTAGTTGTCACACACAAAATAAAAAACCCACACACAAGCCAACAATTATAGCTTGGCCTGAGCGGTGAGTTAGAGCTGAGACTGTCCATTAGCAGAGGGCCATCGCTGTTTCAGGCTTAATGAAGTAGAAAGGAAGGAGAGAGAGAAAGCCTGCAGACCTGATTAATGAGAGAGAGGAGTAAGAGAGAGGAAGAGAGGAACAGGGATGAAGACAAAAGAAGAGAAAAGAGAGAGAGAGAGAAGTAATGCCTGATTAGAGGTGATGAGGTGAGAGGGGGAGGGCAGAGAACGAGAGAGGAGGGGACTTTGCTTGATTTTTAATTGATCCGTGTAAAGCCGCTGTGTGAAAAGCGCTTATCTAGTCTTAATTCCTTCAACCTCTTTACTAAACGGTGGCTCTCACCTCCTTTCTAAGCTATCACTCCATCTTCCCCTCTGAAAGTCTTTTGAAGAATCTTTGTCTCTATGACCGTATAGCTTAGCTCTGTGGAAATCCTGGCTTACCTTTCCTCAGCCCAACAGGAAATGATTAAAGTCACGGTCCAGTTAGCTGCTGGTTCGCTCTCAGCCCTGTTGGCCTTTAGAGGAGCCACCCACCTATGCTGGGCCTCACTCACACACACACACACACACACACACACACACACACACACACACACACACACACACACACACACACACACACACACACACACACACACACACACACACACACACACACACACACACACACACACACACACACACTCCAGTGAAACCAGCTACCTGTGCCATGCAGGAACCGTTAAACTGTGGAAAGCTCTAGCTAAAGCTCGGCCATGCTCTGAAAAGCAGCAGCCTGAATGGCACTGCAGGCAGCCAGCATGGGTGTTCATTAAAACACCCAGCACCATTCACAGGGAGAAACAAGGCCATAAAAGCAATTAATCTGCCCATAAACAAGCCATTCTGCCTGTCCAACACACCCACTAACACACAGGCATGACAGAGGGAGCAGCGAGGAGGGGAGCGTCTCTTGTTCCTCCTGGCTCTCCTTCTCATTATTTCCCCAGGTCTGATTCTTTTTTTTTAAACTACTCAGATAAATCCAAAGATGTTAAGCTATTTAATCTAAAAAGTGCTATGTTGCTTTCTAAATCTCATAGAGCTAAGTTGTCGAGATAGCTGCAGAAATGAAATGCCGCACATCACGTTCGCTGCAGACCAGCAGACTGGAAATAGATGAGGCAGCCATACCCAGATGGTTTTTAGGCTGTTAGTGATGTCATCTCAAAGGTTTTTGCACTTTTTTGAGCATTGCTCCCTCTTTTTTTTTTGCTTTGACTGTTGTCCTTTTAGGCTGGAGATATTTGCTTTTAACTACTTGTTCACGTGTGCATGATGGCTGTTCCACTTGCCCTGCGTCTGTTTGTAATATTTAGGCTATTTATTAGGATAAGCCCCTTGAGATGTTGGTGCGTCAGCTGTGCACGCCGTCAAGAATTAAGGCTACAGCTTCACAAGAAGCAGTATGCACATGAGCTGTAGGGGCAGTGGAGAGGCAGTGGGGATGTGACGTGTTCAACACAGCAGCAGGGACAACAACCGCAGGACGTTTTGAAGACAAGCTCTCTGGTGTGCCCTCTAGAGGTAACTTCCAGTATCACAAGTAGTGCATAGACAAGTATGTTTAAAATTGCGTTCATGACGCAGGTGTGTTCGCAAATACAAGGCCAAAAACTAATGAGTTTTTTGATAGTGGGATTTAAGGGTAATCATATTGGTAAGTCGTTGCATTTTGAAAGCAATTAGTTTGTGCTTACTAAAACCCAAATGGTGAAACAAAAAAACAAACAAATAGTAACCTAAAAATAATCAGATCCATCAAACTCGGCATGTCATTAATGAATAACTTTACGAGTGAACATTAAAGGCACCAACAACTTGATTACACATTTTAAAAATGCCATTTCTAAATCATCCTTTTGATCAGTGTTTCTCAACTGGTGGGTCGGGACCCAAAAGTGGGTCGCGAATGTGTGCCAGGATAAAAAAAAATTGTGTCAAAACGTCTATTGAGCGCTTCAAATATGGTTGTTTTCGTTTCATGTCTTTGTTCTGTCGCGTTTTGTACCATCTGAGGTCCAAACGGCACCATTTTTCATTGAACAATTCTGATTGGCTAAAAAAAAATCTGAAATTCGGGTTGGGATTTTTCACGAGGCAGTTGGTGGTGGGTCCTGAGGCTAGACCAGTTAAGAACCACTGCTTTAGATGTTGTTGAAAAGTATTTTACAATTACCTATGCATGTCTACTTAATGTACAATGTGTTTTTTATTTAATTTCATTGTGTTACATTATTGATCTGTAGTCTACCAATTCACTTTGTAAAGCATATATGACTGTTAACAACAACACCATCCAGCCACAATTCTATTTCTTGTTTAGAATGACTTGACTAAATGAATAATAAAAAAAAGAACAGGGATAAAATTACTCTAAGTACTCATGACCAATTTTTTTTTGATTGGAACCCCTTCAACAAAAAGGTCATTAGCAGCTACTTATTCCATTTTTCCCTCAGGTCTCACATGACTCAAACATGTACATTCACTTATCACAGCACATTTCCCCTCACATTAGATTTTTATCACCACAGAATTCAATAAGAATATCAATTGGTGTATCTGCAACACATAAACTAATTTTTCTATTGCTGAGTGTGAGAACTAATGCGCGTTATCAGCATTGATACTTGTGCTACAATTAGAATTGATGACGCCCCCCCCCCCCCCCCTCTCTCATCTATCCAGTCATTTCACAACACTAAAATTATCAGACACAATAAGTCGTCACAAGCAACTCGATGTGTGTATGTGTGCAACATCTTGTGTGATCGCTTTTTTTTTTTTTGCTGGAGGCAGATCAGATGATGAGAGATCATGAGTTGCATGCCTCCACCCTATTGAGTAATAATGAGAGTGCTGTGATTGCCTGAGCTAAGAATAGTGTCTGCTGGTGGAGGCTCTAATAGTGGGATTGTCTCTCTCTGCTATCCAAACCCCACGGCTACACTGTAACTGGATTCATCTCTACAGAAGGAGCTGCAAAAATGCATCCACGCTGTTAATGACCATGCAAACACATGCACACACACATACACAGGTTAAGGACATGTTTTTGCTGTTAGGCCCACAGGGAAGAGGTAAAGTAATAGAGGACATACAAGCAGACTGAGAAGCACAAAGACACTGAAGGACAGGTGGATTTTAAAGGATAAGGATGCCTCTACCTAAGGTCAAATGTAGAGTTTGGAGAGGAGGCAAACATCCAACTATGTTTTTTTTTAGAAATCTACTCTATTCGTTCTCTATTTTTTTGTCCCTCAGCTTATTATTTCTGAAGGTCATAAAATTCTTGACTGTTTTCTAACCCTTCCTATAATTCATTCCAACATGGTCATATGGTGTTCTTCCGCCCTTCAGGATCCATGAAAACATGAGCACACCAGGTAATGTACATTGTAAATACATTATGCTGTAATGTGCAAACAGGCAAATTAGAAGAGAGATATGCAAAAACAGATGACATCCCCCATGCAGGATGCCAGAAGAAAATACATTGTCATTCCTCTTGTAAACCATCTGCTTCCCCTCAGCCTCAATAAGGGGCTGAATAATGGCGATGTTTGACACAAACACACATTCCCTTACCCCCCCATGGGTCTCCTAGTTTATTTTTTTCCGTCTGCCCTGTCTCAGTAGGTATCACCCTTAGCCAATCTTGTGGAAAATGAAAACTATCTGAATATTCTTACAGAGCTCAGAGAGAGCTGCGTTTGCTCTCCGAGCCCCATTTCACCTGTTGTGTTTACGGCTCCATGTTGAGCTATTGCACGACTTGGCTTTGCTCTCCAACTCGCAGAGGGAGAATGAAGTTGAAATTAGTTCCAGGGATATATGTGTGAAAGTGTATAGACACACAAACAAACAGACACACAGGTTCAATTAGTTTGCAGTGGTGGTAGTGGTGTTGGTGTGTGGGGGGGCATGAAGGATAAGTCATGTTTAGTACAACTGTCTCGGCAGCAGGACTTGTGCAAGAATTAAAGCACAAAGTTTTGGAGCTGTGCCACGAAAGCATCAACGTGAGGTCATAAACACAAAGAGGAGACAAGCTGGAGTGTATCCTGCTTACATGATGACTCTAAGGGCGGATGTGATAAATAAATCAGCACCACCACCTAAACTGAAGCACACAGTTATACTCAAACATACCTGCACAAACATGGACACATAGTGTCAATAAAAATAAAGAAAAGGTTACAGAAAAGTACACGTTTCTCAATGCAGATGCAGCACAACACAAATCATCACACAAATCAGCACATCATATTTTCATGAATGTGTGCATATATGTGAGGCTGTGCTTGTAGTATTCGCCAAAGTGCACCCAGCAGAGACTGTGAGTGACAGGTACATTGGTAACTGTCACTGGTACACAGCTAATGAATATTCTCACTGTTATTCTGACTACATTATTTACACAAGAATAAGCTCTCTTTCTCACACACTCTCACAACATGTTGTGCATGCACAAGCATCCGCAAGCTTGCATTTTAACTTTCGGGAACTGACAAATTTATACAAAAGCAACGGCCAATGAAAGACAGGCAGACATACGGACAGAATTCCATTTCTGCAACTCGCAAATGGGCACATACTGTAGCTGTCAGCTATCGCGCTGACAACAGGGAGAGAAATGCAGCCCGTTGAGGTGACCTTGACTTTCAACACACACACATTTACAGACACACAGAAAAGAGTTTACTCCAGAGTTCCTGCAGAAGTTGTCATTATTCTTCCCTCTGTGTTTGACTCTTTGTCAGGAGATGTCATCCCGGCCATCTCTGTCAGTCTGTCATGTCTGTCCTTGCTGTTTCTGAATGTACGAGGAAATGTCGGTTTTCTAAATCATTCTTTTGCATTGTGTGTGTATGTGTGTAAATGCATGTGTTTTAAAGCTAAGCTCTGGAGTGCGGTAGAAAGGCAGTGACTTCCTCCTACCACTGAATAAAACATCCCATTTAGAGCCCCTTTCGGCTACCATTGGGCCTCCACCCACAGAGAGAGCGAGAGAGAGAGAGAGAGAGAGAGAGAGAGAGAGAGAGAGAGAGAGAGAGAGAGAGAGAGAGTGATATTAAAAAGGGGAAGCACTGAAGGGAAGTTTTGGAAAATGGAGACATTCGAAGAGTCTGTGAAAAGATACTGATGCATGCAGAGAAATTAAAAAGCTGAAGTGAAATTTAGTGAGCCAAACGCACACAGAGGCTAGATGTGACACATCTGATGCTTGATATTATATTAGTCCGTCTGCATAGATACAAGTCAATAAAAAGATAATGACATTGATGTCATATTAATGCTACATTTTGAATTTTTTTAAGCTAAAGCTGGGATGTTAGATTTAAAGATATAAGCTAAAATCATAGTAAACATACAGTAAAAGCATAGTTTGGTAAGTGTGCTAGTTTCCTTTGTTGTTGAGAGTAACATAAAACATTTTTAAAACTCAACCACCTTAATCCAGTTTGTCTTCTTAACAGACCGCTTTAGCCAGACGACATCTAACCTAGCTTAATAGACAGAGAGAAAACAGCTCGCTCTGTCTAAAACTCACAGAAACTACCTACAGGCACAGTTGAAGCTCACAGATTAACGTGTTTTAATCTTTGTTACTTTAATATATACCAAAATAAAAGACTAAAAAACTATTTCTTAGTCCGTCATGCTAGCAGTTTATCCTGTTTTTACTCTTTGTGCTAAGCTAAGTTAACCAAATGCAGGCTCTATTAAGCCTTCAAAATTTGGAAGTGGCACAAATATTCTCATAATGTGTCTGACACCAAACACAATAATCTCAAACAACACTTTAGTCAATAAAAGATACAAATAACTGACTATGCTGCTCTCCAGGCACAGCAATCAAGCAGGAATCAGGTTATGTGCTCTGATTTCTAGGTTGATGGTTTAAACTCCATGCACCTACTGTCCACATATTGACCTTGTGCAGAAAAGAAGGACGTCGCATAAAAATTGTCTTAGTAAAAATTTGAACAAACATTGAGGGATGTAGTTAAAATGAAGAGGCCAACTGTTTTTACCAGGACTAAACGATATATCATTTTACCATCACAATTACAATGTGCACATGCAAAAAAAGTCACATCCCAGGACATGCAATGTCGGTCAAGTGACCTGAAGCACAAGGTGGAGTTACAGGTGAGACCTCAACATAGGCTATAACACTGTAATGTAATTCAAATGTAAATGTGTTTTTACACAAAATATAAAATGTGTAATTATTAACTTTATAAATGTGATATTTCCTGCCTGCATATTGGTGTCATTACACCGCTTAACAACGTATAAAATGTTTCTCCCCGGCGGCGGCGCATGGTGGTGTTGGGTGGGGGGGGGGGTGGGGGGCCTCTGTCCCCACCAATGTCAAAATCAAACCTACACCCTTGGTTTGAAGAAAACTAAATCCGCCAGTTTTTTCTCATTTTCATGTTAAATCTACAATTTGGTAGTCACAGAACTGACCAAGGTGCATGCAGAGTCTGTGTTTCTCCTGCATGTTAAACGTACAGGGTACAGGTGATGCTGCTGCCATCACAGATTCCCCAACATGACGCTCGAGGCAGACACTCAATGACAGATTTGAGTGTAATCCAGCATTTAGAAGCCCCTCGCCTGGTGCTCGTTAATGCTGTGGCCACGTATACGGACTGTTAATAGAGCGGATATGCCGCTGTTTGTTGACTTTTAGCGGTCTCAGCTGCAGCCCACACAGTGTAGTGATAACTTTATGAACATCGTTAGAAATGGTTGATGACATAAAAGCAATACAATTGCAAACCACACGTTTATTTGTAAATGTCATGAAAAAACGTGTTTCTCCACCTGTTCTCTCTCCACCTGCCCTCCTCCTACTCCTTGTGTCAGAGCCTGTGTCAGAGGGCTGGACACAGCGTGTGATGGAAGCAGAAGGGGGTGTAGATTTGAGCTATAATGGAGGCTATAACACTTCAATTTAATGTTTCCCTATAAAAACGTAGAGAACCGCTTGAAATAGCTATGTGTGGTTTTTAAATGTATATTTTACACTTGATTGATCAGTTTGTGTGCATACAGGCTATCATTTTGTAACATAATCATGGCAGGGTAAACAGGTAAAGGTCACCTTAAATTACGGGGCTCTTTACAGAACGAGCAGAGCTGAAATAAATGTAAAAGCAGAATGAGGCAGGAGAGGTGGAGGCTGCAGTCACACAGGGTAAACGCTGCCTTTTCTCAACAATTTTCTTTTATTTTTTGGGGAGGAGTGATTTTAATAGAGGACTGTGGAGGGGTAATCGCATCAGAGTGCCAATCATTTCTGCATTAAGGGGGCAAAAGTGGGTTCTCACAATAGGAGTGTTAAGGGAGGGGACCTCCAAGTGGCTATCAAACCACATCAACTCCCCTCCTGGCTGAGATAAAGAGGAGGGGTTTGGGGGTGTTAAACAGCCTGTGTCTGCTCATCTGACCATCTGTCTATGTACCTGTGTGTGTGTGTGTGTGTGTGTGTGTGTGTGTGTGTGTGTGTGTGTGTGTGTGTGTGTGTGTGTGTATGTGTGTGTGTGTGTGTGTGTGTGTGTGTGTGTGTGTGTGTGTGTGTGTGTGTGTGTGTGTGTGTGTGTGTGTGTGAATGTATTGGATTATGCTTCTTGTGTGTTTCCACGTGCCCGAGTCTGGGGTGTATATCGCCTGCTACAGTTGTCCAACCTTTTCTAATAGCTTTCTGGTTATTTACAGCAACACAAGCTGATGCATTTAGCAAGTCATATATCAGGCTGTGTGCGTCAGGAGCAGGCACATGACCAAGTAGACGCACACATCCACATCCAAACACACACACACACACACAATGAAGTAATGCTCTGGACTTGGATGTAGACGCAAGACAATAAATCACACCTCTTAATTCTTTTGCACTGACAAACAATAAAAAATAAAATACTCTTAAAACATTGTGAAAATATTACTAATGAAACTCCTGTGTACAAATGAAAGGCCTAAAGAGCACATTTATTCTTTTAAACTTTGCTTAGTCAATGTGTTAATACTGCATCAGGTCATATGAAGTTGTATGGTGTTAAAGATGTTAAAGAGAATTATCTCCCAACTCTCTTCCCCCTCAGCTCTATGGTCACTGTTTTGGTCTCATGGCACCATGAGCAGGCAGCTGTTTGCCTATAATCTGATTGCCCAACACTAAAGACACAAAAACAAAGTTACCATTTCCTACGGAGCTGATGCAGACCAAACCACAGTTCAAAGAAAATCCAAATGCTAACTTACATTTGTGAGATGTCCAGGAACTATTGACTCTGAATGAAAGTTAACATTACATTGTGTCGTCTAGATGTTTGACGTGTTTGCAAAATATATTTGCCATATAGCTTTTATAAGGCAAATATACTGTATTTAAAGCAAGGCTTTCTATGGCACTGCTTTACAGTGGCCAAAAAAATATAAATAAATAGGCGTTTTCAGACCGCAGGATCTTTTTCTAGTTCCTTGAACCCCGTTTAGAGGAATCTTTTTAGCTCCTGCTTCACTCTTACATTTGCTGCTAGTGTACTTTCTGCACCTGGCTTTCCATGTACAGTAAAGTTAGCCTAACACTTGTCTCCATTGGTTAGATCACAAATCTCCAAGCCTACCATCTTAGTTTTGCTGGGAAATGTGCACAAAAGTCCAGAGGGAGGTATTGTTAATGCACCTGAAGCTATTTGGTAACAGCCAAAAAACCCCACTCCTGCCTCCCCAGGTGGTTTAAACAATCAGATTTTAATCCAGCTAAAATGCTTCCAGGGTACATTTACACTTTGCTTTCTTTGATATCCAATAGCCATCAGAGCAGCCCAAGGGGGAATACAGTAGCTGAGTGTAAATTAGGTTTTATATAATTGAAATTTGTATTAAAAAAAACGGCAAAAAAAATGTGTTCAAAGAGGACAGAGGGTCAGCTAGCAGCAGGCGGTAGCTTTTAGCAAGAAAACACTGAAAGCTCTCTCTCTCTCTCTCTCTCTCTCTCTCTCTCTCTCTCTCTCTCTCTCTCACATTGCTGACATACACTTGTAACCATTCAGCACACAAACATGCACACACATTGGTTCACACACTTGCATCCATTAAGCACACAAACACACACAGGAAAGAAACACACATTATGGGCATGTTGCAGGGGTAATGGACTTGGTAATTGCTTAGCAACAGGCAATGGCACCACCACCTGTCTACCAAGGTACCCGCTGAAGGTCAGTGTGTGTTTGTGTATGCACGATTTTTTTGAGTGCCACCATATCCCAGACTACAGACCCCCTGCAACTACTCACTTTCACTGTCTCATTGTTTTCTTTTCTTTTCCAGTCTTGTTAGCTTCCCACTGTGTTTAGCTCCCCTGTTGTCACATGCATCACATTACAATATGACATCACAACAATGTCTTTTTGTGACTTACAGAAAACCTTTTACTAGGCTCTGGATACTTGTTTGGGTGTGTTTGTGTGCGTCTGCTATTGATGATGTGGGTCTTTCAAGTGCTGCAGAGGAAGATTGAGCGATCTTTCAACCCCAGGAGAGAAGGTGCCTCTATATGTCCTCTCTTCATCTCACCCTTTCATTACCCGCCTTCACTCTCCTCACCCTGTCACTGACCCTGCTCCTGAGTTACGTCACATGACACACACACTGAGACCCCCTCTATATCACACACTGACTTTCCACCTCTAGTGAAGACAGGGGTGTGTTGGAAAAAAGGCAAACCTTGAGTGCATTCTTGAATTTGAGAGTGAGAGAGGTTTGATGACTGCTGTGTGAACTATGCTTGTGTCTACGTGTATACATTGGTGTAATGTACTGTACTGTATATGTGCGAGTGCCTAGCAGTAGAAAAAAAGAGTTAGGACCTCCCTCCAGCAGCACACAGACTATATTTCTCCTGCAAATGAAAAAAGGAGTGGGCCTGCCACCGGTGTTTTACTGTGGAGAGACAGGCAAGAGGTTCAAATCAGATACAGGACTAGATCACAGTCACAGTGAATAATACATGCATTTCATATTCATGGCTGCTTGTGCATTTCATGAATAGGCCGCGAGACGACAGGACTGCTCAGGGTTAGAACTGCCAGCCATTGTTTAGCTAACAGCAGCGGAGAAAAGGCAAACAGAGGAAAAGGTTCACCATTAGCACTGCTGTGCTGTCAGTACTGTTGTAATGAGAACACTCGACCTGACAGCAGCAGGCTGTGACGTATATACACAGGCACTCATTACAACTACCTAAGGATATGTAAGCATTTAGATTGTACAGAAGTACAATTTAATGAACCCTTTCATTGTGTACTAACTTGTTGATGCATTTCTCTTATATTTGACAACTGAGCTTGAAGTGAAATTTGATTTCATTTCTTAAAACTGCTTCTAAGTGTAACCAAGTTAATAATAAGATATGAGAAAAAAAAACACAGAAATGAAAAATTGAGAGGCTTTAACAAGAGATTAGTTGGGCATTTGCTTGTCGAATTATTTTAGAAATCACATATCAGTTTCTGTTGACTGATTTAATTATGTCAGTTCTGTTCTACACCTGTGAACGTTTAGATCAATTCCTTCTACTCTATAAATTGACACTTTATACTTTTGGTTTAAATTTTTAGTTTACCTTGCATATGTCGTTAATTTACTGCCCTGTGTGCCTTTGAATTGCCCCCCCCCCCCCCCCCCCCCCCAGGGACAAATAAAGTTTTTTGAACTGAATTATTGGATTCTACTACATGCTTTACCTTATCCAAGGTATTTCTGAACTTGAAAGCATAATCAAGGATTCAAATATAAACAAAAAGGGAAGCCTAATGGTTGAAACTGAAAACAAAGATTACCTTAGCTTCATAACTGACTTTCCAGGATTTCATTCTAGATTTAAGAAATAAAACTAGTTGAAATGAAAAGGTTTAATGCCATCTTTGATGTTAGCAATAGATGTGTTTTTCAAACACTCGTAAAAATTACTTTTTTTTTTTTTTTTTTTTTTTACTAATATAGGAGCCACATTTTTATTTTAATACAGATTTTTTGTAGATTTTTTTCTGAATTGAATGTGTTATGTACCCTTATTAGGCTGAGTGGGTGCTAGTTTATGTTAGTGCACATGGCACATAATGGAATGAGAAAGGTCACAGCAGATACCGTCATTGACTTCAGGCACAGCGGAAGAATGTGGATGACTGGAATGTATTACTTTATACTGGCTTTGTTCACCTTTTAAAAGAACAGAATGCATTAAGCACATGCATATAATACATTTTCTTCTATTTTAAAGGTTTTTCACCTAACAAAACTAACAAGGCAAACTAATTGCAAACCAAGCTGAAAAGTAACTTTCAAAATAAAAGGTGACAAAAGGAAAAACTTTGAGTTTGAGTGGAATTGAGTCATATTTTGGGTAGAACAATCGATCCTTTTCAAGTGTGGAATTCGCACACTAATTGAAGAACTTGACAATATTACAGAAAATGTTTTTTTCTTAATTGTTTCGCAATTAAACATTAAAGGGGACACACTATGAAAAATCCACTTCTACAGTGTTTTTGAACATATATTTGGGTATATATATTTTTTGGGTCTAATGACCCACAAAATGTGAAATAAACCCATGCATCCAGTCCATTGTTTTTGGTCTGCATAATTTATTACAACACAGAGAAAATTGCTTCCGTTTCAAATTTGCTCTCCTTGTGACATCACAATTGGGGTTCTTGTAAAGAAATACCCTCCCCTCCCCTGCTATCTTCACCCATGGACTCCGACCCCCAGCCTAGAACAAAACTTTTGCGCAGGTCCACCATTTTTATTCTCCCTAGCGAAGGTGTGATGTCTACTGGGAAAACTCAGGGGGGGCTCATTTAAAGAGACACACACACCAAAACGAAGCGTTCTGAGAGAGCTGGTTTATACAGACTCACAAACCTCCTCTGGTGCTTGATTCAGGTTATATTTTGACCAAAGCACAGCACAGATGTTTCATTTAGACCACAGGAGGGACAGTTTTAAAAGCTGGAAAAGGGGTATATGTCCTCTTTAAGGCAACTGAATGAGTCTGCAAGTATTAAAACTGCTGTTGCAAGAGAGATTACAAGTCCTTTACATTGTTGCCACTTCTTTAATGTGTATTTTAAGTGACCATATGTCACTATTTTTGTAACATAGAGAATGAAACAGACCGAACCTTTAATCCTGAATCCAATCTCTTGTCAATTTGTAAAGAAATAAAACTGGCAAAAGCTTGTTTTATATCTGATCTCCATGATTGGAGGAACACATCCAAGGTGTAAATCATGCTTCTTCCACACTGATCACATCCACACAGCTGTGAGGGGACATGTTGCTGCATACAATCACTGCACACCTCAGCAGAAGGGTGGTTTTTTTATGGGGAGCAGAGAAAATGAGCAGTTATTCACTCCCCATGCAGTCAGCACGTACAGAGTCTGTCTGTCTGTCTGTCTCTCTGTATCCTTACATTCAAATGGATAACCTAACTTGTCTGTCTCCTCCAGTACAAAACACAGTCTCTTTGTCTGCTTCACTGCCTTTCTTCCTGTGCTCTTCCTCTCTTTTATTCCTCCTCCACCTTCTCTCTCACATTCAGCGACACTGCTGGGCTTCTCTAGACATTTCGTTTTTCATTGTTTGCCTTTTGGTGAGATGACACCCGACACATTGTGGAGTCTAGCCACCCCGGGGGAATACTAATGGAGGAGAGCCATGAGTGAGTGAGTGAGTCAGGGAAACAGAGAGAGAGACCAAGGCAGAGCAGAGAGACTGAGACGGGGTGAGACAAAGGGGAAAGTGAAAATGAGAGATAGTCATCAAAAGAAATAAAATGAAAGGGAGTCTGAGTGAGACAGACTGAACAAAGTGTGATGGAAATCTAAATTAAAGAAAGAGAGGGGGAAAGTACAAGGAGCAGCGGACCAAAGAAAGAGAGGTAAAAAAAATATATGAGGGAACTGAAAGGGTCAGATAGAAGAAATGGACTGAGGATAAAAAAGAATATCTGAAGAGGAGAAGGATGGGACAGAGTGAAGAGGAGAGGAGATGGACAGGAGGAAGGAGTGGACATGAAAAAGTGTTGTGTTTAGTCAAAGAGAAAGGGCAGAGCAGAGAGAAGAGGTGAGGGATGAAAGAGTTTTTCTACTTGGATGAATAATTCAATTGAAAGAAAACAAGGGATCAGCAGAATAAAGCACAACATCCGCCCACACTTGGTCATACATGTCTATGTACCCCTAAATAGCCGAGAATGTCTTAACAGTTCCAAATATTTTTCATCCCTGCCCCAAGAATACTTATTTTGAAGGCAACACTGACTTGATTGCGCGAAACTCCCATCTTTTTTTAGTTTTTCCAATTTGTTTGTATGCAAAAATGTGTGCTTTAAGCTTGGATAGCACGTGGCCTTTCTGCAAGTCCTATCCTGACTTTCATTTAAATCTCTGAGTCTCATGGCCCCCTGCTGTTCACACCAGCAGCCTCTTTACTCTTAGATCAGTAACTATAGCAACACTCAAGATAACTGAACAGCAAGGAGAGATACACAAATAGGAATGGAGGGGGAAGTGAAAAACTAAACCTTAAAAAATGTCCAAGGCTTTGTGAAAGAGATCTTGATCTCAATGGGTTAATTACCTGGTTAAATAAAGGTTAAATAAAAGAAAGATGTACAGAGGGAGAGCACAGTCTGACTAAAGGCACACTCAAACCAGGACACTTTGCCGAAGCCCGATTGTCCACCCTCCCTAGTCCCCTGCCTGCACTCATATTGCTCCAGGCAAAACCAGAACTGAGTTACTTCTCTCTGAGTTACGGACACCTTGTTGTCAAGAAGTGCGATACGAAGAGAACATGACTGTAACTTCACTGACTTTGTGGCTTATTTTGAGTCGTTTTGTCCAGATACAGCATTCTGAATATTCGCGTTTGCCCAAATTTTAAGTAAACACTTAAAAAATGTTACAGTACATCGATTAAACCGCATGTACATGTTGCATTCCCGTGCTTGTGCATGAGCAACCGTACCGTCCCGAAGCACCTCTCTTCCAAACGGTGCCACTGCCAGGGTCAAGGAAGTGAACCATGCTTGGGCACGGTATGGAGCATTCACACTAGTCAAAGAAACTGGACTTTTGGGTAAAAACTTTTTTTGGCACAGTACATATTGCCTAGTGTTTGTGCAGGCAATATTGTTTTACATGCTGATACCAGGTTTTATAATCATACTGACATTAGGGCAGGCTCAAAACACAAGAGAGTAAAGGCGATTTTTACCCACTGCTCCTTCTCACAATCAGAGAAGAAATCTTGGTTGGGCCCTTGGTTGGAAGAGACTTTCAGGCAAAGGAAATCTGGTATTAAGAAAGTTTTACTGAGATAGTTTCAATCATTACATCCTACACGAACCACAACAGCCAATGAGAGAAGGGAACAGAGCTGCTACAAGGCAACAGGCAAGAGTAACCAATTTAGCCTCTCTGGGTAATGTTGACAAGAAAAATACTGCAGACAGAAATGCTAACAGATGCTGCTAGAGGCTACATCATCATCAGACAGTAGAGGCTTAGTTCCGAGATTCTGCGAAAACCATATAAGGTCATGTGAGTCGGTACGTGGTTCCCTCTGGCATGCAGGTTCTTTCAGTAATGTCCTGTAGTGAGGGATGCTCAATTTTTTTCATATCTTGTTGTATAACTATGTTTGAAGTTACAGTGAAGCACTTCTGAAAATGTGTCCCTTTATGTCCTAAAATGTGTGATACAACAAAATCTTTAAAATCTGTCAAATTTTAAAACTCCTTAAGTCTGAGTCCAGCTTAAAAACCCCCCCACAACAGATAAAAACATATATGTTTAAAAGGATTTTACTTAGATATGTACAATGTTTGTTTCATGAATGCGGCCATCTTTTTGTGCATTGCTTCATTTGTTGAGTTGAGGCTGGAGTGAGGCCAATAACCTCACACATAAAGCAAAAACAACACTGATGGCAATAAGCTACGGGAGGAGTGGTCGTAAAATGGATTGCTCTGCTGGAATGTTTATTCCTCTCAGAATAATTGTATCAAAAAGCTGGCACCGGATGAAATCTACATTTGTTAATACTCAGCTGTATTGATGTCCGGCGGTTGGTTCACATAGTAAATATTGAGTTTTTTGCGATGTTTGAAACTGCACCGCTGCGTGATTACTGACCCTCTAGATTCCACTGCTTCATCTCCCCATCCATCTTACCCACACCTTCCTACCTCCTCGTCCTCCTCATTCCTGCTGGCTTGTTTGTTTATCCCTTTATATAAATCCTGTGTTATGGTGCCTCATAAACAGGTCAAGTTGCATCCAACCAGAACTCTGACATACTTGCACCCTTGCACATACACTGTAATTAAAGAAGGAACTATCTGATAAATCAACATCTGTGATTCTTTTGTGGGAGGAAAAAAAACTTCGTCAATGGTTTTCTTATGATTTGTTGTATCTTCATGTTGTTTTAGGTGTAAATTTTGAACCACAAATTACCTGAGCAGTGGTTTTATGGTGCATGCTATGTTCTTTTCTCCAAGGGTGACATTCAATTGATCAGTACTTTCTATATTCTGTGGACATTACAGCCAGCAAACAGCCTCGTCAATCAGCCACCGCTAAAACAAACCCTGTGAGCATTTACGGCCTCTTCACACACTCGCACTTTCCCTCCTCCTGCGACTTCCCCATCATCGCTCCCCCTCTCTGTCTCATTCCCTCTATCTGAACGCTAATCTCCTTAAAACAGCAATCTCTTTCTTCCCTCCTCATCTCTCTCCCTTTATCTCTCCTTTCTCTGTTTCTTCGCACAGATCGCCCTCTGCCCATCACCAGACCTCTCCATCTTCCCACCTGTCTTCCTGTCCTCCGTCCCTCATTTCTCTTCTCTCACATCTTCACCCATCATTCTTTTTTTTTTTTATACCCCAAACAACTCCTGCTCCTGTTTCCCCTCTGTACCCTCCCTCGTCTGATGGATCGCTTTGGGGCAATCTGCACCCTCCGTACTCTTCACATCTCATTAGCCCTATTTCAAGGTGAAGTTCAAACGAAATAGATAATCTTCCAATCCTGCAGCTGATTCAAACTATTAATGATGTATTATAGATGAAGCAGTCTGCAAACGTCCACACGTATCCCAAATGTTGACCCTTCAACAAATCCAGATTGGTTGGAAAGCAGGGCTTTGGGAAGGTCAAACGAATTACCAGAATAAGCACACACACACACACACACACACACACACAAGTGACATTTTAATTAACAGAAGAGACAAATATTAAAAAGGTGGAGACTAGAAAGAGGATAAGAAGTGTTTGCTTTTCTACAACACTGCTAATGAAAAAGAGAATAGGACAGCGGAGTAAGGACAGGGTAGGGTGAGAGATGGAGGAGAAATGAAGGAGCAGCTGAAGGGAAAGTGTTACACAGAGCAGCGAGGGAAATGGAGACAGGTGGCAGGTTGGGTTGCTGCTGATTGACTGATGTTCAGGGCAGAGGGAGATTAAAGAAGAGCCAAGAGGCCAACATAGACAACACACCAAGGAACAACAGGGAGGGGAATAAAACAAAGGTGGGGAAAGAAATAGACAATGACGAAACAGACCAAACATAGACTCTATTAATAATGATGCGAAAGAAAAATACAAAATGAAGTGAGAAGATTCAACTATAAAATCTCTTTAGGGAATTTAACTCTGAAGTAAAAACATGACCTGTGACTGTATGATTACTTTCTTAAGTCCTGAGTAGCGTCTGCAGGAGTACCGGAGCAATAAGATTTAAATTACATTTAAGAGGATACAAGTACACATGTAAGGAAAACTGGTGCATTTAAAAAAAACAAGCAGAAACAGAGAGCAGCAGGGGGCAGCCAGTGATTATGGCAACATCCGTCCGAATCTACATCTTAAAGTTCTAAAGCAAGACTGCAAGGGGTGACAGTAGGAATGACGCTAACAATATGGCCTTACTTGTGTTCATATATAGCCCTTATGACCCTGACCAAGATGTTAAGCCTGAGATGTGAAACCCAGGGCAGAAGGCGCACTTATTCTTCAGCTCACCTAAAAAGGCATGACAGCTCCAGAAGATTAAGCAAAACTGTTTTTGTTAAGTCAATCACAGGCAAGACACATTCATTCAGTTCAAGAGCTTTGCAGTAGCTCGTATTCTACAACGCCATGTTTGTGCTGAAAGAAAAATGATGTGTTTCAGTAGTTTTAAGATAGAGCTAGTCACACATTCCTATTACTGTTTAATGTGGTATATATCCCAAAAGGTCAGTCTTTTTCTTGAGTGTCTAATATCAGACATATTTTGAGGTCAAAAGTTGCTTCAGTTACTATAGTCCTGCTGTTTGATTGTATGTATCTTTTACTTCTCACCAAATATAAATATAAATCTTTCAGGAACCTGAGTAAAGAGAATACTTTCTTCTATCTAAAGTATTCTTGATAAGAGCCCACTGCTGGTCACGAGTGAATTATCCTGCTGGGTCCACCTCAAGGGTTTATTCTCAAAGGAGATGGACAAATTGAAAGGTGAGGGGATAAATGGTCCCAGGTTTGGAGAGAAGAAAGGATGTGCAAAATAGTGATGGAGATGGAGGTCGGAGAGTGGGAAGCAAAGACAAAGCAAGAAAAAGGGGATAGAGAAAAGAGCAGCATATGGAGCAGTGCAGAGAAAGAAATTGTAGCATGGAAGAAAAGGAGACAAGTGAAGGTACAAAGACTGGGCTGGGAGAGAAGAGAGCATAATGGAGGCACTATATGAAAGAGAAAAAAAGATACAAAGAAGTATAGAATCAAGGAGGGAGGGATTTCAAACATATGATGTAACAATAGATGTAAATACAAATGAGGAATGGACATAGAGGAGGCTCCAGGGAAACTGCTTTGAGAGAAAAGGAGGGTGGTTAAGAGTAGGGAAATGGAAGGAGTGAAAACCAAAAAGGATGGATGGAGCTGGCTGGATGGAGAGGGGATGTTCAATGGGCCACAACGCATCTCACTCTCAGCACGACATCTTTCCACTCAAAAACTCACAGGTGGAGGGGATGCACGCACAGACTTACGCATGCTTACACACATCCACAAACAGAGCTCCAGTTGGGCTTTTCATGTTTCAGTGCCAGTGATCATCTGTGTTGAATGGGAACTGAAGGCTCATTGCTCTTGATAACAACCCTTTTAGAGAAAACAGCAGCCAAATGTGTATTCAACTAGGATGGGGGCATGATGTAACAGAAAAAAAAAAGCACCTAGTTTAAGTTGCATATTAACAAACAAAACACAGGAAGGTACCTCATGTTCTAGGGGCTCAAGTGGTACATGGCCCCCCCATGTTAGAAAGTTCTAATACATGTACATTTATTATGTACTGAAGTAGGGTTTCCTGTATTTGTATTTCATAGAATAACTCCAGGGTAACTCACTAAAAGATATGATAACCGTACGTGGCCCAATATCTGATTAAATGAAGAATTTAAAGGAAGAATGTGTGATATTTTACACATAAATATAGCAGAAATTGCATATATCGTATGTAAATATCTCTGTGAGTCATGACTGTCTACAATAAGTGAGACGCGTGAGTCCCGCTGGCTGTGTTGTTGTCGGAGCAGTGTTTACATCAGGTTAACATGGACGGGACGGCCGACTCCTCTCATTGTGTATAAAAGCTGTTTTAGTCAAGGACTAGAGAAAAGAAGAATAACATAATGACTGCTAATTTGAATGTCAAGTAAGCGTAGATCACAATCATTCCGTGTCAATTTACATGCAACGTGAAGCTACGAGCTGACTAAAGTGTGCTAACATTAGCCTGCTAACACAACGATGAAGGCCACAGGCAATTGCAGCCCGAGCCAAGGACATGTTTTTCCGCCGTTTGCGCTGAACTCCTCTGTGCAAACGTGGGGGGGAGAGGGGTTGGAGGTGTGTCGCTTGAGGAGAGCAGAGGCTTTAGAATGGCAGAGGTGTCACCAATCAGCAGTTTGTTTTTGTTTCATGCTGGTGCTCAAGGGCGACATCTACTGGATCGAAAGGTCACACATCCTTCCTTTAAAATGCCCCTAAAAAGTTAACGAGCAGGATTAATGTTATTATTCGCTGCAATTTGGTGTCAGTTTTAACCTTTTATCATACTTCGTCTTTTGACTTCTTTTCACTGCTCTACAACATTATCCCCTTTTTTTTTTATCCCACTGTCTTTTTCTTTTTGGCCAATTTACTTCTGTTCATGTAACACTCATTGACTCCTCATGTTGTTGCCAATGACATTTAATAAGTGGTGATGCAGTGAGTCAGATTTGCAGGAAATTGTGTTTAAAGCACCGTGTTTTTATTTCTATTAAAATATAGACGCAGCAAACATGGGCAATGATGTCAGAGCGCATTCAGAGTAGCCAGAAATGTCAAATCAAACTCAATTTGCATCTTGGAGTATGGTCGGTTTTCAATGTATAGTTTTTTTAAACTTTACTTAAAGTTATAAAAATGTAGGTTCAAAGATGATGAAAGTTTCAGTTAGCTTTGCATATTCACAACAGTCAATTCAGAGCCTTTTTTTCACAGTCCAATCAGGACTCCTGCTTCTACAAAAGCCATGTTCTACACACTTACCTGTACTTGTAGCTGAACTTTTCTTATCTGCACTTTTACTCGAATAAAGAAGGACAGGTTGGAAAACTCAGCTCTCCGGAGCTCAGGAGTTTGGAAGTATTCATATGCTATGCTGTACTACATCTGTATTATGAGCTGACATTTGTGTTATATGCTGCCGCCATTCCCGCACGAGGTCATGATGTATGGTTGTTCGTGCAGAACAAGTGCGAGAAAGTAGTTATATACTTGCATGCTTTTGCAAATAGGGGGCTACAAGTTCAATACAAAAGCCTTGAAATGATCCCTTTAATATTTAGAAGTGCTGCCTGCAGCATTGAGATTGATGCAGGTTTATGTGTCGAAGTGCTGCACTCACAGAATACGATTTATTGCCACGGAATGAAACAGGGCCGGGAGTGTATAAGAAGGGATTTATGCAAAAGGCTGCAATGGCCCTTTTATTCTGAACTCAATCCATCTCACCTTTTTTTTATTAAATGATTACTGGAACTTTGCCACCTGCTATGTATAAGTGACTCATATTGCTGGATGTACAGACCATTATCCCTATAATTGCTGCATTGGTGAATGTCAGTATTGTTATATTCTGTTACAGAGGAGGGCTAAAGCCACAAGAGCAATTCTTGGAACATTTTCCACCCTAATTTGGATAAATCCTTTTGCAGGGACATGGATTGGGATTGGGGATGTATATTTGACTGTGTCAGTAAATAGGGTCATTATTCTAATACAGTGGACCTGTGTGATTGCACCACATCTGCCTCATTGTGTTGACAATGAAGGTTATGTACATCTGTGTGTGTGTTCGTGCGAGCTCTGTGAATGTCTGCATTGTCTCCTCTCAGGGAGCAGCCAGGTTACTTGGCTGCTGTGTCACCGCCTGTTTTCCGCACTGATAAGCGCCGCTGTTTATCTCAAAGGATAGACGGATCGAGTAGCAGGTATGAATGTGTGAGGGTAAATGAGAGAAGCATATGTTTATGTAAAACAGCAATTTTGAGGGAGCATCATTTTATTCTAATGTTTACAGTCCAAGTGGACAGTTTTCAGCCTATGGGCAATCTGTGATGTGTGTTTGCAAGCTTTTACGAAAAAGATGATGCTTCAGTGCTTTATTGCTTGAAGCATGAAAGCTTCAATATGTTGGTATACTTTCAGACTTCTGCAACTATTACAACAGACCCTACCACCCAAGACCAAATGGATCCATTAGGATCCATAATTGGCATTGATCAAGACAAAATACAGGCGTTGTGTGTCTCGCAGGATAATCAGTCTGACTTAGCATCAGTTTACAAGAGTGAAAGTAAATTGTTGACCAACAGTGAGTCAGAGACAGAGCAGAGGAGAGATGCAACTTTCCTCTGAGGTGAAAATGAAGCACAGCTCTGTCTGTTCCTACTTTAATAAGCAAGTTTTGGACAAGAAGACAAAGTGCTGATAAGAGCATTCTGTGTGTTTGGCTTTACACGTTTACCTCACTAAAGACAGGCAAGTCTCAGCAGCTCAGTCACAATATACAATGAATGACACATGAAACACAATCAAACATATGTAATAGTAGTTTGAAATTGTAACAAATGTAGAGGTACTTTAGAGTAGGGCTGAGGCACAAGCTTGTTTATTACATTAAGAGTATCAACTCCCACCAAGCATCAATAGTGTCTTTCAGCGCTGTGTTTTGGTTGTAAAGCTGCAAATTCAAGGTTAAGACTCACTTTCACTGATTTTTTTGATGGTCTTACAGTCACATTGTCATAGTGACCCTGGGTAAGGAGGAATACCTAAGTCCATAAAAAAGACAAACCAAACAGAAAATGGATGATCAGTCAGGTTTGATGCGTATTTCTCCACTAATCAGAGGTGTTTTGTATTAGATTGATACTTATTTTAAAGAGGCTGCAACACATGTCCATACTGCACCTCACATATTTCTGACATCCACGAGGATTGACAACCACGAAAACTGATATTTGTTGATCTGATGACTAATTCCAGCCAGTTAATGGAGAGATGCCCCTGCTTCTTATCAGTACAGGACAGATGAGCTAATATGGATGGAGATTGCCTCGTACAATTACAACCACAAACACGATTGTTATCAGTGTAATATCAGTCTATTAGTCATGCAGCCTGATGCTGGAGTTAATGAAGCTGCTGCTGAGACGCTGCAGAGATGGGCAACAGGATGGCAGCATGCACAAAGTCAGACTCAGTAAATTAAAGGTGAGCCAAGGTGGTGCAATCTCGTTTTTTTTTTTAATTCACTGTGGCTGTACTTAAATGAATCATAGATATGGCTCTCTATCTATTTGTCCATTCACTCTGCCATTGTGGCTGTGACGTAAACAGCCACACAAACACAGAGAAAAGGCAACAGTGGCACCTCTAATCCTGTAAAAGCAGCAGCAGGAAGGTGAAAACCTTGTGACGGGGGTGTTGGATAGAGAAAGCCTGCCTACAGCGATGTCTCAGCCTCTTGGATACGCTCCGCTGGTAGAAAATCATGTGGCTACATGCAGTTTATGCGCACAAACATGCAGGAAAACTGACAGGCGTACATGCACACACACACACAAAGAGGTTTGGGTTTTCAATAATCTCGGCCTCCTGTCCCACCTGGATGCTGGTGCAGCCTGGGGAGCGTGAAGAAAGAGAGGCAGCGAGCAGTAAAAAGCATTTCACCTCACTGTGGGAGCAGGTGACAGGGCTCAGCTAGCACACACTGGGGCCCTGTCAGGTACGCACACACATACACATACACAGACAAACACACTCAGTTTGAGTGAAATGGAAGCAAACAGAACGATCTGGCTCAACCTGCATTGGAGAGCAACCATTTGTGAAAAAAAGTTTGAAAATATCCCAAAATACGAGGCAAAGCTTGTCTCAGAAGTGTGCAGTAAACGGGAGTTAATTGGAATGACTGTGTATGAGATTGTGTACAAATTAAAACAAAGACAAAGGAGAGGCAAACATCAAGCCTACTTTGGGGGTTGAATTATAAAGAGGTGTTCAATTGATGATACAAAAACTCAAGCTGATGTCAAATCTCAGCATGTGTTCATGATGAGAAAACGCCAATTGTCCCGGTCAAACAGAACACCCTCCTTTGTTGGTAATCACACACTCGCAGCTGATATTTTCACATTTGTGGGTTACACAGTGTGACTCGTCTGAACAACTTGATTGCACGTTATGCAGTATATAATTATTCTGATATTGTGAGCCCAGTGCATAGAGGGTAGAAAATACCACATTGGGTTGTAGGGGAAAACAGACGGACATAATGACATTTGCATAGCATCCATGTTCACCCATTTGGATATTTTTTTTGGTATCATTTTAAAAAGTAAACCGTGTATCTGACTTAAATCCTTAAACATTTCTGATCTCACAGAGGTCCATATAACAACACATCCTGTACAACCGAATGTTGTGTTGACACCAAAATAACTGTCTTCTAAAATCCATTAAAAATCCCAACACAAGGATTTTACGAATGTCCAACCAAATTTTGGAGAAATGCAGCCTTTGAAACCGGAAGAAAATTTGGGATGCATGTTTAGTTTTTTTGTTGCAGAAGCGTAAGATCCCCATCCCTTCAGACAACATGACTGGTCCAATCAGATTCATGTTCAGCCAATTAAACTTCTTAATTAAAGGAGTTTGGTTTGAAAAGCTGTTGAAATATTTTTTTGTAAACAACCGACATCGGGGTCCGAGATGTGGGCTGTTCTGTATCCACTATTGTTTGATTATCAAAGAACTGGGCAGTTGCTCACAGTGTGTGCAAATAGTAGAAGTTGGCGTCCCTCATGTCAGCAAGTATCATTGTTTTAAGATGGACTAGAGGACATATGAATGGGATGATGGAACTCGCTACCTAGACTAGCAGTCTATCACTACGAGATGCTTCAGATTTATCGTATTGGTTGTAGCATTCAGATCATTTTTTTGGTCTGTGCCGGTCTGTTTTGCCTCTTGGAAAACGAAAATGTGCTGCTGTGTGAGTTCTTATTGACTACGGTCTAGCTGGACTTTGTTTTTATTTGGGGGGGGTTAGCAGAGAGAACTCCAATGATTCCCTGACAACCTCAACATCATCTTTTTGTTGTTATTGTTTTGATTGAGAGCCCCCCTGGGCTGCAACATGTACATACTATGCGTAAGGGTTTCAGCAGTTTGGCTCTTATCTCTATCATCAGATAACAGATAACAGGTCTGCTGTAGTTAATCCTTTAGTTTCTTAATAATGAAACATTTGCATTCTGCAGTTATGACGTGTACGTGTGAAACAGAAACGGTTGTGCCATAGTCAAATAGAACTTGTGCTTGAAAAAGAAGTACAAACTTTCCATGTAGTTTCATTTTTAAAGCCTAAACATGATGTACATTTTCCTCATTCTCTTATTGCCAAGAGGAAAATAGTCAGTAGTCAGAAACAGTTTCCCAGGTAACCAAAGGATGGGCATGGAGAAGAGGAGAGCAATATTCAGAATGAGTAACCAAATAAGACATTAGGTTACTGAAAATTACCCAAAAAAGTAAGTAAGTTCATTCTAAAAGGCAGCCTTTATAGAAAGTCATTCTAACCTTGTGTTTCGTTTTCTCATTTCTGCAGAATACGATTGTAATCAACAGAACAATTCAAAGAGAGTCATTCTGTTCTTTCTATCAGCTGGGTGATGAAATCCACATTTTCTTTCTGAAGTCTTGAGGTGTTCAGCTTTCATACTCCCGTCCTTTCACACTCCGGCTAATGCTCTCTTTCAACGTCTCACTCAGTCTCAGACTAAAAGAAGAGAAGAAGGGGAGGGGGGTTTCAGAGAGAAGGCAAAGTGTTCTTTCCTTTGTGCTACTCCATCCCATCTCTTCTCTTCACTGCCCCAAATGGATCCTTCACAAGTCAGAGAAACCTCCTTCACAGCTATTCACCAAGGAAACGAGTTTCATGTGCGAGTGTGTGAGAGTGTATGTGTGTGGCATGTGCATCCAATCCGTGGACATGCAGGTTCATATTTATGAAACAGATGAAGAAAAGGAGGATTTTTTGGGATGTAGGGGGTTGATACAGAATTATTATATACATTCTTGTCAGGAACAAAATGGCTTTTTAGTAAATGTCAGAAGCTATCTTGGCGAGTTTTTTTATTTTCAATCAACGTCAGTTTTTTTTGCTTTAACTAAGGAGGCACTCACACTAGACAATCCATACCGTGAAGAAAGCTTCACTCTCAAAGTCCAGTTCGCTTGACTAGTGTGAGTGCGCCGATCACTTCCTTGGCCCTGGCACGCTTTGAAGAGGTGTGCTTCGGCACTGTACAGTTCATGCACGAGCACAAGCACGGGTACACAACGTGGACAGCCTTCTTTATGGAGAAATCCCGGAAAGTTCTGGCTGTATCTGACTAAAATGACTCAAAATAAGTCAGTAAAGTTTGTGTAAATGTTTTCTAAAATGTAAATGTGTTTTGTCCATGGTAAAGGTGTTTTGCTTTTGTGATTTTGCTTTATAAAATGTCAAAATGTTTTCAAATATGAACATTTGTCTCAAGCTTTGTAAAAGTGTTTCACACTTGGTATTTTTTGGTTTGAACTTCCCAGCCTCCGTATATTTCAGAACATCTCGTTTCCAGCAGATCAAATTCTATTTGCCAATGAAGACAGCCTGATGTGAGAAACCTATAGAAGAAGACAAACTATAATAAAAGGCTAAATAATTAACTTACCATTAACCTTTACACCCAAAAATGGATGTCAATGTTTATATATTATAGGAATGAAATCAACAAAAGCACGAGTCAGGAGGATGTTGTCAAATTGCGTTAAAACTCATTTTTTCCAATCTCAATATTAATTTTGAGCGTCCCTTCTTTCTCTCCCACCCACCTCACAACCAATATCCCGTCTCTGACTCCCCCGTCCTTGCACCATTATCACTCATACAAAGTGCCATAATGTGAGGAGTAAATTAAGAGAACGATGTTGTTCATGACGGTTCCGGTGGCTTGATAAGATTTTAATGTGCTCGTAAATGTTGGGGTAAATACTCGTCAGGAACAAAGTGGCTTCGCACAGGATGGCGGTTTGTGGTGTGGCACACAGAAAGTAAATGAACTTAATGAGTACATAAATCTTAAGTTTTCTCCTAGTGTTATAAACATGTCATACGGAAAGGTGATCATGTGAAGTGGGGTTTTACTTGAAGCACTTAAATCTCCTCCACGTTAAATGTGCCAAACTCCAAAATTAAAGAGGATATTAATTATCTTTACAACAAATATGCCACTTTTTAAAATTTATTATGGGCTTTGGTCTCATCTTGTGCGTGCTTGATTATGCGGTGCATTCTTAGGTACGCTATTATCTTCTGAGTGTGCATCCTGTTGTTTCACAATGTGCTACAGCTTTCCAAAGTGCCTTTAAGATGGGAGCAAGGGGCATAGTAACACCTGGAGCGTGTTTGGTTCTTTAACAGTCCAAGAACATCTACATAAAACTCCAATTACACACACTCATAAAAACCCACACAGGCTACGATATATCACCTGCTCTAAACCAGATTGATGAGGAATAGAGAGGTGGGCATATTTCAAAAGAGCAAAGGAGCACCCTGAAACAGAAAGCATCAAACTTTGCCCCCCAGCAAGACTTGGCTTCTTGTAATCAGAAGGTAACATTAATTCCATGTTAATGAGCATCATCACAGAGACCTAGAGAGAGCGAGAGAGAGAGAGAGAGAGAGAGAGAGAGAGAGAGAGAGAGAGAGAGAGAGAGAGACTGGAATTAAATCATGACGTCAAATTTATGTCCTGGCCATATTTACTGCTTTAATAAGAGTTGGGTAAGCAAAGAGAACTGCTGGAGGGCACACAGCCTATGTCAGCAGATATTCAAACACGCACACACATGCACTAACACACACACGTCCTTGTCGATGTGACCTGCTTTACATATCAGTCTCTTTAACCAACCGGCGGCCCTTTAAATCGCCCACCTTTATACACAGCTGCCACATTGGCACAGTACAGATGTATGAATGTGTGTGTGTGTGTGTGTGTGTGTACTTGCACTACTAACAAGCTACAGGGGTCATCCCTAACAGACACCAGCTAGCTGAAAATGGTGTGTTTGTCCGTGTTGTTGTGAATGAGATAGATAAGAGAGCAAGAGATGCAAAAGGAAGGGGAAATACCGGGGGGATGGAGGGATAGAGAGAGAGAGAGACATGGCCACGTAATTAAATGCCCCTCAGCTGCCTGATAAAGCCATCCTGACTCTATCTCTATTGTAAACAACTCCTTAACAATATTGCTGTCATCCCTCTCCTTTAACTCATTTGTATGTTCACACCTGCCTGCACTCAAGGACAAGAATGAACATCAAACCACAGAAAAGCTTGTGTCCCATACTGCCGCCTATTTTAACTCAACTATCAATAGGGAAATGACAGAGACGGAGGGGCCAGAGTCTGAGCGAGCAGCTGGCCACCCCAGCAGCTCGCAGGGCTCAGGGGCACGCTCTGATATCTGACTGCTAGGTCGAGGTGGGAAGGTGGAGGATGGAGGATGGAGGTTGTGGGGGGAGATAAAAGTCCACTGATAAAAGCAACGAGCGCAGAGCAGAGCTCGGTACAGAATCTCAATAAGTCTGTAATACAACCCCAGAGAAAAAAAAAAAAGGATGGGCACTGTGGTGTGTTTGAGTGTATGTTTTTAGCAATTAAATGTGATTTCTGCAGTAGATGGGCGACTTTTACCATCTGCTGCTGTCGACCCTCTACAGTATGGGAGCAGCACTGGGAGTAACCTTTGAGGAGATGAAAAGTCATCGTGTTATCATGGCGAGAAGAGGCTCTACTTAAATGTTAATAGGCAACATGACTACAAATGAAGAGGGTCCACTTGGGAAGAAAAATGCTAGATTTGAGGAGAAGAAAAAATCAAGGATCAGTTTTTGTTTCTGTATCTTTTATGGTCTTTTATATCTTTTAAATGAATGAAATCACGACAGTTTTTCTTAACTCTAAGCTTCCGTTTGTTAGCTTCACCAAGAGGATATTTGTTTGGGCATAAACTATCTTCATGCTCCGTCTTCGAAAAGTTAAATAGTGTGTGAAAATGTTTACCTGCATCCTGTCACAGATGTGAGTTGTCATTACATTTCTTCTAACAGTCAAACAAGCTGCAAGACCAGAATTAGTTTTATGCCTGCTGCAGTGATAACTGAGGTTCATTGTTAACCTTCAGGTAGTTGTGTGTGTGTGTGTGTGTGTGCGTGCGTGCGTGCGTGCGTGCGTGCGTGCGTGTGTGTGTGTGTGTGTGTGTGTGCGTGCGTGTGTGTGTGTGTGCGTGCGTGCGTGTCATCACAAGTGTGGAGCATTAAGAGCAACAACAAAGCTATCAACATACGTACATACAACATAATCCGTGAATTAGAAGTGGACCAATGAGGATGTGTTTTTAACCTGAATTATTTTTTCTAAACCAAGAGTGGCTGCTAAAAAAGTTTGCAAAGAGAAGTCTGGTTGGATAAATAGTATTACAATGTAGCAAGGTGTATCCCCCCCGTCTTCCAAATATGACATCTTTTGGCTCTAAAACAAGATGGCGTGGGCAAAAATGCCAAATGTCAAGGTTTTAAGACATTAGTACACACACCAACAGATGTCATTATGGTGGCTATGTCCACCTCTTTTATTCAGTTCATGAAAAAAGATAAACCTTGAGTTGAGATTGTTTCTGAAAGGTACAAAACAAAAATGTTTCTCACTTTCCTTTATCGTTACTGTCCTCGCAGATCGTTTTTGGCTTATTTGAAAAGATGTTAAAATATCAACCTTGGAGATTTGTGCCAAAGAAATGGACAAATCTAATTTAAAAAAAAAATTGTATTAGTCTATTTTACAGGGAAAGATGCAATGAGCGTTGCTTCACATTTAAAACAAAGTAGATGCCTTGCATACAGGTTTCTTGCAGTGGCAACCCATGACCTTGGATAGGCTTTTGGGATTAAAATAGAAGCATTAGACTTAAAGAAGTACTGAAATATACAAATACAGACATTATAAAGCAATACAAATATGAGACAACAAAGATGACAAACAGTAAAATAAGTATTATGACGGATTATCTTTGGTTATAGAATTTAAATAGAGCTTTAAAAAAATACAGCATAAGTGAAGACGTTTCAACAAATATTCTATTCAGCTCACAAAAGGCAAATCTTCAGTGGCACACACACAAATACACACAGACAAATAAATGGACAAAAAGCCATTTCCTAGTCTGAAGGCATACTCCATTACCATGAAGATAAATGTCACTCTGTGACCCTCTGTCCCACTGGACAGGGTGCACACAAAGTTACAGAGGAACACAGAGAGAGACGAGGGAGGTCTGACCTCTGGCTAGCGGTCCCTCTGGGGGCTCACATTGACGGACGGCATGAACAGTGAAGAAAAAGGGAGGGAGAGAGACGAATAGATGGATAGGAGACTGATAAGTAGTTTTATCCTTGACATTCAGGGTAAGGGTGCCTTATGTGGGAATAGTCTGACCAGTACAGGAGGGGGTCCATACAGAGAGAGAGAAACATCACACAGGCAGCCACCATGGTATAATGTGCTGTGAATCCGTTAGACAATGTAAAGTCCCTGTGTGGCTGATAAAGACAAGCCCAGAGGCATACACAGGACAATCACTGCTATCCAGTCAAGCAGAGAGCCAGCGACCTTATTTATGTTTGTTGGTACGTGTACTGCATGCATGTGGCGCAGCAGAATCAACAAGTTATTCCCGGAGATGCAAAGAGCATACATTTGTCTATGTGTGTTGGAGTGTTTGTGTGAGCACGATCTGCACAAGCAAACTGTGCAGCAGCTTTGTAGTCTTTCCTCTACCTCCTTCTTTCTCCCTCACTGAATCAATGCCCACAGGCCGAGCCCTGTCAAAGACTGACCAGAGAAAATTAAACCTGAGAGGAAGAGAAAGGACGGCAGTGTCTAGCCTGGCTAAAGGTTGTACATAAAAAGGTGAAGGAACTACTGATCCACCCGGAAAGTGCCAGACAGTGTAAAAGAGACGGCCAAGAGTGCATCAACAAAGAGACTGATAGCTGGAAACAACACACAAATATGACCACATTAATCTATGTTTGAGTTTAAAAAAAAGAGGCTAATCTGATCACTAAGCAATAGTTTGACTTTAGGGGAGCAGGAAATGAAATAACTCTCAAGAGGAAAGCTATGATCCCACATTTTATTTAAAGTGAATAAATGTCAGTGAAATAGCTCTGCACTTATGTCTGATTTGGTTATTTAAGAATAAAACATTATGTTGTCCTGAAATAAACAAAATCAGCAACACAAGAGGAAGCACGCACAACATCGTTGATGATTGCTTCTGACAAGAAGAACACAATCCAACCTCTTCATCCCCCACTTTGCTCTCCTTGTTCTCTAAATCTTGTGTGGCCATCCTGTGATCGGAATAGAGAAAACAAAAAGCAGTAAACGGTGGATTGTCAGAGGAAAAGAATCATGATACCACACACACAATGGGTTACTCTTTCTGGAATTCTTTTTCAGGTCTTGATTTTAGGATCAGGCTCTCATTGAAGAAGCTGACTGAATTTGTTAGTAAAGGTACAGCTGCCCCAAAAGATGTTTCTCTTGATGCCTCGATATTCTATAGAGCACTCCATTTAAAATGTGTGTATCTTCTTGTTTAGAAAAATGACTTTCCTTTTAACTTCAGTTGTACTTTTCCAGAGGCCATTTGTAGATGCCTATCTTAAAAACAGTCCAACAGCGTCAGTGTTTAGCCATGTTGTTTCCTGTTTATGCTCAATCAATGGACACAGTGTTGGAGAGATCACAGGGGTTCAGAGCTTGCACTGCAAAGACCTATAGAAGTTGTACGTGTCAGTTTGTTTAGTAACTAGCATCAATCTGCTAGCGGCTAAACAGCAGGATATCCTAGAGGGTGTTTATTTCCACATTCACAGATCAGCATGCAATAAAGATGAGAGCTGCTTACAACAAATACCAGCAGAGAGCCTTCTTACACTTGTATATACACGTGTGTGCAGAGATGCAGAAAAACGCAGACGTTCATGTGCTAAAGCTTTGGCTCGTGTGAAGGTGTAAAGAGCCAACTTACAACAACTCTCAGAGAGGCAGAAGGGAGACAGAAACTTAATTTAGAAAGCAAACACGCTGTTCACAGCTTCCTCATCTATAATGCAGAAGAGAAAGCCCCTGTGTTTCAGCAGCAGCAGAACATACTGATGTCGTCAGCGTACATACTGTACCTGCAAGTGTTAAAGTGTGCATGCATTCATGCATGTGCTGTGTGCCTTCGTTGCGATCCTGTGAGTATGTGTAATTCAGATTCTTGTGTGTTTGTTTGTGTGTATTTGTCATGTTTGTACAGGATGTATGGCAAAATCAATGCCTACCTCATTCTGCTCACACACAGATACACTATGACTGAGGGGCTTTGGAGACAGCGTAGAGAATCTGATGTAATGCAGCTTCAAACACTCAGAGGGATCAGAAGAAACATCACACACTGTCACACAAAAACACACACTCTTTTTCCAACTCTCCTCCTGCCTGACAGATTGCTAAGGGAAACTAGGAACGAAGGAACAGAGGTAAAAAAAACAGGTGAGGAGAGAACACATACATTGAAAAAAAACGAGTGGAAATCTGTAATTCTCATGATACATGCGTGGCTGGGGTAAAATAAAACTGACAACCACTGCAGAAAGAAGACTTTCATTTTCCACTTAGGGGCAAGAAAGACCGAGCAGAAGTGTTGTCCAAACGAAAGATTATCATCTTTATTGATGATTTACGCTTACTTTTTCGTCTGGGCCCGAATGGCAAAAACTGTTCCCAGTTTCCTCAGTTCTCATCACAACATTCTGCTGTGCCAGGCGACTGTGTGCTCAAAAGGCCGTCTGGGAGATAAGGAGCTAAATATAACCATTACAGAGCCTCTACACATGCTACTACAGACACCAGCCCGGCTGTCACTGATACAGCCGAGCCTCTTCCAGCAGGAGGCTGAATATCTAGATTTAGCTTTAAGTGTGTTTAGCTACATGGGTGCACTGAGATATAAAGTTACACGCCCACTGCAATTCAATTAAGAAGTATGTTGACCATATCATATATTTTATTGAATCAAATACATTCGAGGAATAGTTTGACATGTTATGTTTTCTGCCAGCAGCTTTAGCTTAGCCTGCACACACTTTGTTTTTTTAACAGATCATAGAGTAAGATCGTGTTTTTTTGTGAACTTTAGTGCTGCTAGTTGGCTAATTTTTGTAACTTTCTGCAGAGAGCCTAAAAAGCATTCCCCTGTTTACAGTCTTTATGCTTAGCTGAACTAGCTAGCTATCTTTACAATCGTTTATGCTAAATGGTTACTCTAGATTGTTCTCGCTGGGCCTTCATTGTGTGAGGTTGATGAAAGGGTTACAAACAACTCTTAAGAAATGGGTTTAAGTCGTGTGGGTTTCAAAACAAGGTTTTACTTATTGTTACCCATCCATTAACTTTTTCTACATACTGGGTTGGTAGCTTTAGGGTCCAGAATTACTTGGATTTTGTTTTTTTGGAAAATATCATGGTTTGGGCTAAAATGCCGGACCAATCAGCAGTCTCCTGCATTTAAGAGAAAACATGCATGCACATGTGCAGGGATTTCAAGGGTTTGCTCTATCTAGACACAGCCCTTTACATATAGCATTATAACTTGAGAGTGGTATCATTTGTCGTCCTAACTCCCGGCAACATTCTGAATATTCAACAAAGTAAAAGCCTAAAAGCCTAACCAGGGACAAGGACTGCAAATGAGCCATCTCTAAAAGTCATTGGTAGCACTTTAATTAGAAGCAACAATGCCTACACATACTGTCCCTGACAAATAAACTGAAAATAAATGATTCTTCAGCTGTTTCTTTAAGGATTGGTCATGAGATTATTATGACACAAAAAGATCCTTCTGTAGCCTCTGTAAGTGTCTAAGGCTCCTTATAAGAGCAATCTGACCTTGTCCAGCAGTGAGACACAAAAACGTCAGACAAGGCACAAGATATGATTTAATAAGGTCACATACTTTTTTAGTTGAAGAGGACAAAAGGCGTGCGAGAGAGAGACAGGGAGGGGTATGAAAGGCAGACTATGACAGTTGAAAAACTTGTACTCATTTAGTACAGGTTCAAAAAATCATTTCAAGTATGTCGTGCCATATTTTGCACATCTCTCATCATGTTGTCAAGTGCAAGGTTACTCTAGGATAGCATCTCTTACAAATATATCTGGAATTGTTCAGGTGTGAATCTATTAGTAATTCTGTAAGAGCACATGTCACTTTCGTCAAACAATAATATCTCCTTTCTCCTTCTTCTCCTTTATATTTAAGAGAGTGAGGCTAAAAGAAGAAGGATATTTATATTCATCACACGGCATGGAGGGAAGTATTCTGGGGTGACAGACGAGCCAATTAACAGTCGACACACAGAAAGTGTGAGAGAAGAAGAAAGAGAGAAGAAGAGATGTAAAAAGATACAGAAATCGTAAGGCCAGATGTAATTAAAGCGGAGCTAAAGTAGCCCAGTTATTCTTTTTCCTATATATTTGTAATGGACTCTACATCAACTTTTTTAACAACCAGTAGAAATAATTAACTAAAGCAGATATTTAAGTAGTCAAATTTATGAGGGTCATTTTTTTCACTTCTAGGAGGTAAGTGTTTTTTTCTGCTGAGTAAATAAAGACCACCAGAGGAAAAATTGGATTCCCAGAATGCCATCTGGGGTTAGTCATTAGCTGCTATACTGTAATGGTGCTACCCTTTTTAATAAGGGTAAGATACTCGCTTTGCTGCCTCAATCTCAAAGGTATGTGGCCATAAATGGGAATAAGTTAAATGATTTTGTGAGCCATTCTTCTTCTTGAAAGCTGCATATTACAGTTTTAAAGATTCATACCCCTATTCTTCACCTAAGCTTTTTATCTCCTCATCCTCCTGCCAACTTAGTCCCTTATGACTCAGAGCCAGCTTCACGTTGAATACATAAGATGATGTATGGTGCTCATTGTTCTGCTTAAACTATAAAAGTGGTAACCCCGTGTTGAATTGTCCTCGTTTCTCACTTTGTGTGTTCCTCGCAAACATGCCTACATCCCCCCCAGCACACTTTACAAACATAGCTTTGCACCAGATCTTAGAGTACTGAAGTCTGATAAATATGAGCACTTGGGCTGTGAATGATGTGATTTAATCAGTGAGAGGGTTTACTTGGAGCAGCAGCTACTTTGTGCTAAAAAAAAACTTCTTGAGAATGGATAGATTCTTTAAGGAATTTAAAAGAGGAAATGGCACAATGTACAGTAGCTGGTTAGACCTCCAGAAATGTAATGAGTAGTTTCTTTTCTCTGTTTCATATCATTGTAATCAAATATTTGAAGGCTGAGGACCATTGATTAGACCTAACAAGCAAACAGGCCTCACTGACTGAATGAAATCAGTACCTTCAAATTAGTAATGTGATCAAGATAATAGTCATTGGTTTAAAGTGTTGAAAATAAAAAGTAAAATGTTGGTCCATATGGAATGCTATTTTATTCAATATTAAATAAATATACCTATGAAATATCCATCCATCCATCCATCTTCTTCCGCTTATCCGGGGTCGGGTCGCGGGGGCAGCAGCCTAAGCAGGGAAACCCAGACTTCCCTCTCCCCAGCCACTTCGTCCAGCTCTTCCTGGGGGATCCCGAGGCGTTCCCAGGCCAGCCGAGAGACATAGTCTCTCCAGCGTGTCCTGGGTCTTCCCCGGGGTCTCCTACCGGTGGGACGTGCCCTGAACACCTCAACCGGGAGGCGTCCGGGAGGCATCCTAACTAGATGCCCGAGCCACCTCATCTGGCTCTTTTCAACGCGGAGGAGCAGCGGGTCTACTCCGAGCTCCTCCCGGATGACCGAGCTTCTCACCCTATCTTTAAGGGAGAGCCCAGCCACCCTACGGAGGAAGCTCATTTCGGCCGCTTGTACCCGCGATCTCGTTCTTTCGGTCACTACCCAAAGCTCATGACCATAGGTGAGGGTAGGAACGAAGATCGACTGGTAAATCGAGAGCTTCGCCTTTCAGCTCAGCTCCCTCTTCACCACGACGGATCTGTGCAGAGTCCGCATTACTGCAGACGCCGCACCGATCCGCCTGTCGATCTCCCGCTCCATCCTTCCCTCACTCGTGAACAAGATCCCGAGGTACTTAAACTCCTCCACTTGGGGCAGGATCTCATCCCCGACCCGGAGGGTGCACTCCACCCTTTTCCGGCTGAGGACCATGGACTCGGATTTGGAGGTGCTGATTCTCATCCCGGCCGCTTCACACTCGGCGGCGAACCGATCCAGTGAGAGTTGGAGGTCACGGTCTGATGAAGCTAACAGGACCACATCATCTGCAAAAAGCAGTGACCCAATCCTGAGGTCACCAAACCGGAACCCCTCAACGCCCTGGCTGCGCCTAGAAATCCTGTCCATAAAAATTATGAACAGGATCGGTGACAAAGGGCAGCCCTGGCGGAGTCCAACCCCCACCGGAAACGAGTCCGACTTACTACCAGCTATGCGGACCAAGCTCTGACACCGGTCGTACAGGGAACCGACGGCCTGTATCAGGGGGTCCGATACCCCGTACTCCCGGAGAACCCCCCCACAGGACCCCCCGGGGGACACGGTCGAATGCCTTTTCCAAGTCCACAAAGCACATGTGGACTGGTTGGGCAAACTCCCATGCACCCTCAAGGATCCCGCAGAGGGTGTAGAGCTGGTCCACAGTTCCACGACCCGGACGAAAACCACATTGCTCCTCCTGAATCCGAGGTTCGACTATCCGACGGACCCTCCTCTCCAGTACCCCCGAATAGACCTTACCAGGGAGGCTGAGGAGTGTGATCCCCCTATAGTTGGAACACACCCTCCGGTCCCCCTTCTTAAAAAGAGGGACCACCACCCCAGTTTGCCAATCCAGAGGCACTGCCCCCGATGTCCACGCGATGTTGCAGAGTCGTGTCAACCATGACAGCCCCACAACATCCAGGGCCTTGAGGAACTCCGGGCGGATCTCATCCACCCCCGGGGCCTTGCCACCGAGGAGCTTCTTGACCATCTCGGCGACCTCAGCCCCAGAGATAGGAGAGCCAACACCCGGGTCCCCAGGCCCTGCTTCCTTACCTGAAGGCGTGTCGGTGGGATTGAGGAGGTCTTCGAAGTATTCCTTCCACCGATCCACGACGTCCCGAGTCGAGGTCAGCAGGGCACCGTCCCCCCCCATACACAGTATTGACGGTGCACTGCTTCCCCCTCCTGAGACGCGGGATGGTGGTCCAGAGCCTCTTCGAAGCCGTCCGGAAGTCGTTCTCCATGGCCTCACCGAACTCCTCCCATGTCCGGGTTTTTGCCTCAGCGACCGCCACAGCCGCCCCCCGCTTGGCCTGCCGGTACTTGCCTGCTGCCTCCGGAGTCCCACAGGCCAAAAAGGCCCTATAGGACTCCTTCTTCAGCTTGACGGCATCCCTCACCGCCGGTGTCCACCAGCGGGTTCGGGCATTGCCGCCACGACAGGCACCGACCACCTTGCAGCCACAGGACCGGTCGGCCGCCTTGACAATGGAGGCACGGAACATGGCCCGATGGAGTCCAGAAAGGGTGGATACTCTGAACTGCTGTTTGGGCCATAGGCACAAACAACAGTCAGGATCCGTCCCCCCACCCGAAGGCGGAGGGAGGCTACCCTTTCATCCACTGGGGTAAACTCCAACATACAGGCGCCAAGCCGAGGGGCAATAAGTATTGCCACCCCTGCCCGGCGCCTTTCACCAATGGCAACTCCAGAGTGGACGAGAGTCCAACCCTTCTCGAGAAGACTGGTTCCAGAGCCCTTGCTATGCGTCGAGGTGAGGCCGACTATATCTAGCCGGAGCTTCTCAACCTCGCGCACCAGCTCAGGCTCCTTACCCGCCAGAGAGGTGACATTCCACGTCCCTAGAGCTAGCTTCTGCAGCCGAGGATCGGACCGCCAAGGTCCCCGCCTTTGGCTGCTGCCCAGCTCACACTGCACCCGACCCCTTTGGCCCCTCCTACGGGTGGTGAGCCCACGGGAAGGGGGTCCCACGTTGCCTCTTCGGGCTGTGCCCGGCCGAGCCCCATGGGTGCAGGCCCGGCCACCAGGCGCTCGCCATCGAGCCCCACCCCCAGGCCTGGCTCCAGGGGGGGACCCGCGTCCGGGCAAGGGAAACCCAGGGCCATATATGTTATTCATCATTAGGGTTTTTGTGAGCTACGTTTTGTCTGGTCCCTCCCCCCGGACCTGTTTGCCTTGGGTGACCCTACCAGGGGCATAAAGCCCCCGACAACGGAGCTCCTGGGGTCATTGGGACACTCAAACCCCTCCACCACGATAAGGTAGTAGCTCAGGGAAGGGCTAATAAATAAATATGAAATAAATAAATATATAAATAAATAAATATGCCTATGAAATAAATAAATATATACATAAATAAATATGCCTATGAAATAAATAAATATATAAATAAATAAATATACCTATGAAATAAATAAATAAATAAATATACCTATGAAATATATAAATAAATAAATATACCTATGAAATAAATAAATATATAAATAAATAAATAAATAAACCTATGAAATTAATAAATATATAAATAAATAAATATATAAATAAATAAATAAATATACCTATGAAATAAATAAATAAATAAATAAATAAATAAATATACCTATGAAATAAATAAATATATAAATAAATAAATATACCTATGACATATATAAATATATAAATAAATAAGCCTATGAAATAAATAAATATATAAATATGCCTATGAAATAAATTAATTAAGTAATTTGCTTATGGGGCCGTCACTTTGGGTTCAGGCTCTGCCCCCTCTGCCGCTTGTATCGGAGGCGGCTTTCTGAAGCCCAGACTTTCCTCAACCTAGTGATCTCCTCACTGGTGACACACGATTGACTGTCTTCCTCCAGCTCTTCCTGAGGGCAGTCAGCCCTCAACGTTTGGGGCTCTTTGTCCTTTTGGAGCCCCTCCACCTCCTTCTGCAGAGCATTATTTATCTTCTTCTGTCTTTTCAGTTTGGAGACGAGCTTCATGCTGCTGCTGGTCTTTTCTTGGAGCTGTCTTTGCACGATATCCAGCTGCTCTGCATAACGCATGTTGCTGCTGAGTACCTCTTCTTTGAGGACCTTCACCTCCTGCTCCAGGGACTCTTTCTCCTCTGTCAGTCTCTCTACCAGCATCAGGTCCTTTTTGGCTGACTCCAGATGCTGATGCCTGACTTGCTCCATTTCTCTCTGGAGGTTGTCTTGCATCATTTTATGGTGCTGCCTTTTCTTTTTGGAGTCTCTCAACTCCTTCTGCAGCCCAAGATTGACCTCCTCCTGTGCGTCCAGTTTGGAGGCAAGGTGTTGCCGGCTTTGTGTAACTTCCTCCAGCTTGTTCTCTAAGGCGATTGTCTGCTTGGCGGTCTTGATGTCCCTGCTGAAGGTATCTTTCTGCATTACCTTAATCTTTTCCAGCAGCGCGTCATTTTCAGCCTTCATGACGTAGGATGGATTCAGGTGCTTCAATTGTTCTTTGAGCATCCTGATCTCCTGATCGCATTGGAGTCTCTCTTCTCGCTCCACCCTCCACTTTTCCTCCATCTCCTGGATCTTTGTCTCGCTGATGGCGTATTTGTCACGCCCTGTCTTGCTCAGCTCTTTCTCCTGTTTCAGAAGAACCTTCACTCCCTCCAGCTCATTTCTGAGATCTGTAACTACCTGCCATTGGGGTGGGCGTCTCTGAGGCAGTGCACGATTTGGTGCATCTTGGTTCTGCCAGCGGTGTTGTCCGTAGGCTTCCTCCCTCCTTCGGTGGAAAGTCTGACCTTCTGGCTGAGTAGGACGCTGCCAAATATGGTTTTGGCGGCGGTTCCTGCGGTTGGCTCCTTGCATGGGGTATTTAAACTCCTCAGCTCCAACCTCCTCATCTCCCATCTCCTTCTCCATGATATCTCCCCAGCTCTGTGATTGTTCCATTGCTAGAGTTGAATCAATGTATTGGATGTTGAATAGTTTGAGTTTGTTCTCTTATGACGATATCTCAGATAAGATCTGTGAACTGCTGTACTCTCTGAGTGAATTCGTGGACTGTAAAGAGTCTGTGGCTTATTACCCGTTAAGTGATGTCAGATATGAAGATTCTAACTGCCTTAGATGTGTCAGAGTTCTGGAATTCCTTTGATTGGTTTATTTTCTTCCAACATTCCGTTTCCATGACAACGAAGCATCATTCAAATCTTTGCCTGTTAATTAAAAAGAAACAAAATGGCTGCCCCAGCATTTAACATTCGACACAACCCAACAACAATCTTGCGATTCAGTGCTGTCCTTGTGCTGTTGCTTTGGTCTGAAATACGGCTCTGGTGATTTGTCTGAATCTGTGATATAACCACGCCCCCTCATTTGCATATAAGAAATGGAAACAAAAACAGAGGGAAATAAATAAATGTGGCATTACGAAATAAAAGTCCCTGGAAATAAATAAAAGTATTTATTATTGTTTTCATAGGCATATTAATTAATTAGTTAATGTATTTATTTATTTCATAGGCATATTAATTAATTTATGTATTTATTTAATACTGAATAAAATGGCATTCCATAGGTCCAGACTTGGAACCAAAAATGTTGGTTGAGGACTGGAAGGTTATTTGGAATGATTAAAGTGTGAATGTTAATTTTTTAAGAGCTCTACAACATGGACATATAAAGCAGAGAGAAGCTGGGGATTAGTAAGTGCACTTGCTTCAGCCCGTTATCTCGCACTCTTTCTCTCCAAGATGTCTTGTAATGGTAAGTTTAATACTTATTTTGGTCTCTCAATCCCTGTTCACTCAGAGGCAGGAAATAGCCTCTGCTAAATGAAAGCAGGAGGCGGAACATTTGGAGCTGATGTATGACATCATTTTTTGAAGTAAATGTGTTACTGTAAGCAGTATCGTAAACCTTTTTCCCACACAAGCGCACACACATACAAGCGCACACACACAAGCGCACACACATACAAGCGCACACACACAAGCGCACACACACACACACACACACACACACACACACACACACACACACACACACACACACACACACACACACACACACACACACACACACACACACACACACACACACACACACACACACACACACACACACACACACACACACACACACACACACACACACACACACACACACACACACACACACACACACACACACACACACACACACACACACACACACACACACACACACACACACACACACACACACACACACACACACACACACACACACACACACAGGCTTCTGTTTCCTGTTGTGTATTACTAATCGGGCTCTCAGAAATGGCTTCATGAAGAGGATCAGTAGGCTGTCAGTGTTTTATAGGCTGCGTTCAGAATATGTTATGGACATATAGTGACAATCTCTCGGCCACATAAGCCAACATGTCAGGGATTTCCTGACACAAAGAAATATCTTAGAAGTCCTTCTTTCTCATAGCTCTTCCTCCAGTTGGACAATTACAAGTGTTCCAAGGGCAGACTGAATGCAATTGAATACTACCGTCGTCTTCTGGGTTAGCCCTCTGCTCTCCAGCCTGTTTGTAGGGATACAAATTAGAAACCTTAAGACCATCCACTTACTTTGTCAAGAGCAAAAAAAAACAGTTGGTCCCTAAAGGAGATCTGAGGTAATCAAACCTTCCCAAAGGATCAGCCAAGACTCCCCCACTCATTTCAGTTGCTTGTAAAATCAAATGGTGACGACACTTATTAAATCTTATAACCCCGAATAATGAGTGAAACCAAGAGATACTTAAGCTCTATCACTTAGTGCACCATTTTGTTCCCAAATCAAACCAAAGGTAGCCATCAACCAAACACCAAACTTGGTGCTACCGACTCTTGGTCCAGCTGGATAGGCCAAAAACAAGTCAAAACTAACACAAGTTCAGGAGGCTCTGGAGAAGACTCAAACCAGACTGAAAGAGGTGAAAAAGACACATATCACAGGGGATTGTGAAGCTTTTGTAAGGTGTAGAAAAAGAGCATTTTGTAATGAACTCCATTTCCCCAAATATTTCTGCCATTTATAATGTGTAAACACGGAATGGTTTGGCAGAGAAGTTAAGGTGAAATGCTGCTGGGTGTGCTTGAGGCTTGAACAAAACAGTCACAGAAACAATGAGATATAAAGCAAAGCATGGATTATTGGATTAGAAGAAGATAAACAAGAGGAAAAGTTCTGATTTATAACTCACAAAAATGCCTATGGGGTTATATACCACTGTTTCAAAAACGTCACTGTTTTGAGCAGAGAGCACTTGGCAGACATGCATTGTTCTTTGGACAAACCAGTTCACAATTAAGGTTACATGACTGGTCGAGTTTAGACAGACAGTTCCCACCTTTTCAGCTGATTTTTTACAATGTGCTCTGGAGTGTGATTGACAGGTTGGAAGCTGCAGTAAGTCATTTGCATAGGTAAATAAAGACGCCCTGAACAAGTTCACTGTTACCATGGTGACGCTTAGAGATTTTGAGGACACATTGGGCCAATATGTTCAGTGTAAGAGGGGGCAGAGAGGCAGGTGCTCTGAGCGTAGGTGTATACTGTATGACACACAAACATAAACTTGAGCACACACATGCCTGCACAGTACTGTTACAGTTGATGTATGCATATGCAAATACAAGTGCTCTCGCAGTAGCTTCAAAGATACGGCAATCTATTATAGACAAAGGCACAACTTCAAAGCAAAGGCTCTTGGCTGGGAAGATTCCCAAACACTGAGGCACTCTCGCTAAGTTTGTGCACGCTAACATGTGCACATGGGCTGCATTAGAAGAGTGCCTTGGCATTTGGCCCAAAGCAAATCTCCAGTCTATCTTTTCACTCCTTTAAAGTGTTATGTTCTTTCCTTTGTGATGCAGGAAAGAATGGATACTCATTATGTGCATTAAAACCAGAGGACAAAACTGCCTCCCTTAATCCCTGACTCCTAGATCAAAAAGACATGAGAACAGGGCAGACAGAGATCAAATGTGCATGTGAGAAATCCGATCACGTGACATTGTCAGAGCCTCCACAGGCATACTTAACACACTTATCCAATAATACAAATACACACTTTTTTTTGACACATCTTGAGGACTCCTGCTGGGAAGTTACAGACAGGGACCTCACTTCCCAATTGATATAATGGCTTGGCACTACTAGGGATTGCCTTACCATCATCACTGGTTTACATTTTTTGGTGGTAGCGCACACACAAGGCAACATCAATTGCTCAACCGGTAAGCCACAGTGGTAGTTTTAAATAGTGATTTGTGACACAGCTCAGATACAGTCCTCTGGTCTTCTGCATGTTTCTCTCTGACACTCTGATCAGTGTGTGTGAGACACTGGGTCTGATCTAATAAGTGCACCGCCTCCTCCTACTGTCAGTGTTTACAATGAAAGTAAATTGTGGAACAGCAAACAGGTTACCTTGTGTTCTCCCCTTTCCAACTTTCAGCAAATAATAGCAACATTAAGTGGGTGTGCTCACTTGCAGCGGGGTTTCTGTCGGTCTGTCTGGGGCTGAATATGAACATGGGCTATTATATGTGCTGGAAAGGATTTGCATCTCCATTACATTTGAGTGTACCTGCTTCAAGGTGTGTTTAAACTAATGTCTCGCTTGCATTAAGGTCAAGATGATTCGAAAGAAGTGGGCTGTGGCTGTGACTTGTGGCGGAAAGAGCAGCTGTAAAGAAACCTGCAGACGGTGTTGTAGCTCCGTTAAAGCTTAAATGACACACTCCAGTTCCCCCAAATCTTTCATTATAAAAGTCCCAACTTTTCAAGCTGTTGAGGTGCATTTTTTTGAACGAAAGAGTCATATCAAGAAATGTGATGTAATGGTGACAAAACTAAACAGAATTAGTTAGAAGCTACTTAGGTCCAAACGCACAGTGACTTTTAACATCTTTCTCTGGTCTCACACACAGAAAGTAATCAGATATCCCCTCAAACAGGCTTCTTTGAGGGGGAGAAAGAGGGGTCTTAGTGTGTGAATATGTGTCCATATGCACAATCTCTTTTAACACTGTAATACTGTGATAAAAGCGTTAACGGAAAAAGCAAAAAAAATACTTTGATATGATTTTGAGGTCTTATCACCCACCTCTAGGCACTACTCATTTGGCTTTACTTACACGCACAGACACACACAACATACAGTATAGCTATGTGGTTATGGGTCAGTCTAAATTCTACAAGGTCTTTCTTCAAAACGAGATCTTGGTCTGGGATACATCGACCGAGAATTGATTGAGCCCTTTAGCTTCACGCCTGACCAAAAAGCAAAACTGACAGAGATGATGATGACAAGACCTACTGCCCACGTCAATTTGATTGATGATTATATCATTGCAGGAATACCGCAATAAATGCCTTTTGCAACTTCCTTAGGAGGTTTTCAAGGCATGTCCTTTCAATCTGTCCTGCTAACACCGTGGGATACACAGGACGATCTGGAAACAATGTTGTGGAAAGGAACATCTCAGTTAACTTGCCTGCTGCCAAGGCTACCCAAGCCGGATGGATGGATAGATGGCAATGGCATTTTTTTTCCCGCCAATCAAATGTCTTTCAAAGAATTTTAGAGGATAGTATGTGATGGTTTTAATAATGACTATACAAAATACCCATATAGTCCAGTCCATGCTGCCCAATCAGCAGCTTGTTATAATGATGTAGGTACAATATTGGTGGGTAGCTGGGAATCCAATAGCTGACATAACAGCACACTGCATGATGAAACACTTATCTGTATGAGCACTTAGTTTCTTTTTCAAAACCTTAGACGTGAAATAAAAAAGTGGAAAAGAACGCAGGGTAAGATGGACAGTTAGCTAGAAACATAAATGGAAGAGGTGTGGAAATATGAATGTTTCTCTGTAAGGCCACCAACCAACCACATTGCCAAATTCAGACTCCCTTAATGGCGAGGGAACATTAATACATTAATAGTCCCTTTTATCGAACTCCTGCTTAAACTGTAAATGCACTGTTAGAGCAGTAAGGTAGACTCCCATCTCTCCGTTAGGGCACAGACTAATGAGACAATCAGCAGCTCCCTGTCAGAGCCGAGACTTTATGATATCAGCGAGGTGCATTAACATCATTGACTGGTTCATCACTCCTTTCTACTTAAGCTCCTTTTGGTCAATGGGAAGAGGACTAAGCTGTGAAAGATCTTGACTGGATCTTAATCATTGAAGGAGGATTATTAGAGAAAGAGGATACAAAAAAAAAACTGTAAATGAGATCTGTAGCTAAAGCTAGGGGTTGTTAGCTCTGTGGAATGACTGCAGGAGAGGCAAGGTGCCCATGATCAGATCAGAAAAGAGAAATAGAATACCTTTCAGACCTACTGCAGAACATATTAGATGGAACATGTAACTCACAGCCTGGGGCCAATCGTGTAAATCTTACAAATACATTCAGTATATAGAAATCTGTGCACAGACAAGACACAAATATGTAAATGCATGTATGTCTCTTCACATTTTTCCCTTATATATCTGAATTTTTTCTGAATATGTTTGTGTCCTTCTAAACTTGCCCAAAAATTATCATTGACGGCTGCGTTTAGTTCCATTTGAGAAGAAACAGCTATAGCATTAAGAATCGATAAGAGAAGAAAAAGCACAACTTTACTTACTGTAAAACTTCAACTACTTCAGTAAGTAGTTGTTTGTCAAATTCACAGTATTGCTGTTTGGAAAAAAAGCTCTGGCACTGCCATTAACAAAAAAACAAAACAATAATTAAAGTCAGAAAGTGACAAAAGAAACTAACACCTTGAGTTCTGAGTTCTTGAGGAGAATTAAAAATGTGTTTTCATTTATTAACACACACTATGCACACAACAAGCCACTGCATACAAGACAATGATGCATTGCAGCAGCTGTCGGTGGGGTTTCGCTGGGGCTGGGTGCATCAGGTCTGATGCATATTGGTGGAAAAAAGGAACAGTTTCCACCACTGCCAGAATGTTCGACACAGTAAACACAAACATTGGTGCCGTCCAAGCATGACAATCACAATTTTGAGAGCCCAATGCAACACTCTACCACAGCAAAAGTAGCCATAGCGTCAATCAAGCACATCCATAGTGCATAGTGACAAATATTTATAGAAAACTGAACAGTGTCAAAGCTGCTCAAAGATTGCTGACACTCTTATCATAGAGAAGGTGTTTTAATTATCACAACCATGCCAAATGTAGCAACATTACACTTTTTGGATAAAAAAAACTGCGTAGGAAACTTGCAATGTTAAGACAATTTTACCATCTATTAAACTGCTGTAGATACTTTCACTTTCCAAGCAGTTTCCTTCCTTCTTCCTGTATTGCTCCCCCCCGCCTCCTCTTAAATATGCACGCTTTAGATTTTACTACACACACATATTCCCTCCCCTCTCTTATAGGACTACAACCAGTTTCAGCCCTTGCTTCTCCCTCAGCTCCTCCAAACCACCAAGCCTACTGTACGAACAGAAGGAATCCTGTCAGAGGAGGATTAGAATGCCTCTGATCATGTTAATGGACAGTAATGGTGGATTGATGATGAGCAGACTCAAGTAGGAGTTGGAGGGGAGATGATGAAGTGAGGGAGATATGGAGAGATGGGGGGGAGGGAACTCTTCGAGAGGTTTCCTATGTTGGGGAGGTCAGAGAGGAGATCGACCCTCAACTCTTTTTCTCTCTTCTGCTGCCCCTCTGTACTCTTACTCTACTCCTCTCTCCTCCAGGGACCTCATTATGGAAGAAGTGCTGGCCACGAGGACTGAGCCGATCTGCGTATGAGATGGGCTAAAGAGGGGGACAAGCCCTATGTGCAGGAAGAGAGGGGTGGGAGGTGGGGGGGGGGGGTGGGGCAGGAGATGGTGAGAGAAAAGAGTAAAGAGAAACTGGAAAGAGAGTGAGGAGGAGATAAGTGGAGGGAGAGTGTGGGTGAGTGTGTGTGCTGTAATAGAACAGTACAGCATATAGCCTAAGGTACCAGATTGTTATTACAGCTGCAGATGGTTGGGAAAAGCTTCCAGCAGATTTATGTTGCATTATAGTCCATGTGTGTGTATAAATGTGTCACATCCATGTCTGTATGAGGCTATATGTGAGCATGCGTGAACCTATATGCTTGTTTAGTTTAAGTAATGTTAGCTAAATGGCATTTTTTGTAGATAAATAACCGATTAGAAGCTCAGGGGGAGGTTCGCACTTAGCTACAGCTTCCAATCAAATCCCCATATACCAGCTGTTAACTATCAGTCTCATTGAAATGCTGCACACGCCATGCTGTAAATATCCAATGAAGTGATTTGGAATCCTTTGCTCACAAAAAAAACAGCAAATGCCATAAAGGAAGAAGGCAAAAATGAGCTTTCCACTATTATTCCTGTTGTCCCCTCAACTGTCTTGATCAAGACCTATCTAGCCCTCTGCTCTTTTCTTCTCCATTTGTGTAACAGCTTCCATTGATTTTTTTTGGGAGGAGTCATAAGACGGTCTTAATGTGCCGCTGAAGACTGTTGGTGTGTTTATGTTTGTGGACATGAGCTGATGGGAGAATGAGCCACAGATATAATGGTCAACATTCATCTTCGGTGCAGCTTGGACGGAGGCAGTGAGAAGAAGCAGGACACTTTGATAGACACATGCACTCCATCACCCACGCTAATGGAGGCTCTAATGCAGACTTATTAACCTCATAATCATTCCAAAATCCACCACATCTTCTCTGTCCTCATTGTTCTCCTCGTCCATTCAGCCCTCTGGTCCATTCATCGTCCTCTCTCTACCTCCAGGAGACATCAGCTCTCTCCTCTTCTCGATTTCTCTCTCTACCACAAAGTCGTGATGAATCTCTGAGATATCCTCCCAAAGGGTTTTTACAAAATCAATGGCTATTTTGGAGAATTACTTTCTAGGTATAATACTGTGGGCATGCTAGATACGCACAACCACTGAATGTTCTGTAGAGGATGTACTGTATCTTCAAAGCCTGAAAATTCTACATTCAAAAGGTTTTTAAAAAATACAACTTTTTTTTCACCTTGAAATAGGGGGATGTCAATCGTGAAATATAAAACTGAAAAGGTAAATACTAAACAATGGCTCTCACAGGGTTTTAATGCAGCACTAATGATTTCAGTACAAGTTCTGTCATATTCACCAGTCTACACAAAAATCTATAACGTGCTTTTCATCCACTCCGTCAGGTTTTATTTATAAAACTCCACTTTTCCTCACTGTTAGGGGTGGGACTCGCAGGCTAACTCACAATTCGATCTGTTAAGATACATATATCGCAAGACAATCACCAAATGCCATTGAAATATCTTCATATCTTCTCTTATTAAAATGTCAATATCAGGCATCAGCCCTACATCACACGAGTATTGCATCACACGAGTCAGGATGATGATATATTGCCATATCGATACAGCAAAATATCAACAAATATGGATATTTTGTCCCGTCTCTACTACACATATTAAAGACTGAACATTCGCTGGTCAGGAAGGAGTTCTGAAAAGTGTTTTTTTAATTTTACTTTCTTTGTAAAGAATCCTTGTGATATTAAATGCCCATGTAATTAACTGCAGCGGCTTGGCGGGTCACAAATGAAAATATCCACACAGTTTAAAGGTTAAAAAGAACTCATAGCATTAGAGCCACAATTCTGTGGTTTAACCGATGGCATTAGCAGTGAGAAAATGTAAATGATCCTAATTTAGACAATACAACAGGGACACAATGAAGATGAAACTGGTGAGCTTGCACTACAGCTCCAGCCAAAACAGCAGCTAAAAAAAAAGGAGCAGATTAGAAAACGGAGCTACATTTGTAAAATATTACAAATTCTACTTAATAAAACAGTAAGCATTACACGTTTCTAGAATATGCTTGCGCTGATAAATATGTATAACCAATGAAAATGAAAATGTAAGAACAGTATCTCTAACTGAATATCATTACTGTGTGTTTAAAATTGATGGGTGCTGTTTCAGTCCTTGTATGAATTGAACATTCCTCTGGAGTTGAACTTTTTTGCACAGGCTATCACATATTTCACTAAAAGATACAAATGCAAGAGTTAGAGCCTCTCAGGAAGCCAGCTGAGCCAGGGCCTGTTTTGACAGTAAATAAGCTAATAGGCAAATGTCATGGCTATTAAATGAGTTAAGCCCGATCGATGTCAACTCCCAGGCAGAGGTATATAAATTCATTTCAAATGAGACACCAACTGACACCAATAAAACAAGTCATCTGTTAGCATCTGTCTGCAGAAACGGGGGGAATGGTGTGAGTGTGGATGTGGATGTGTGTGTGTGTGCGTCAAGAGGCAGTGGGAGGGAAAGCGAGGGATGACATAGAGTGAGGGTGGGAAAAAGGGATTAAGGGCAGGGGGGGGGCAGAGGTAGAGGTGGAGGCATGGATGAAGCCGTCACTTGGCTTTGTGAGATTGTTGGCTGTGAGAGATGAGAGAATGATCTCCCACGCAGACTGCAGGAATGCTTACACCGACACTTTCCCTATGCCTGGGCCTCAGAAAGGAGGGGAAAAAGTGCAAACACGTCACACAGATAGGAACAATCAATGTCCACAAACACTCTTAGCAAACAAATGTAGCCACACACTTGTATTGAAGCCCTTTGCTTCGATGATGTAATGCGTTTTAATCTGTATTCCACTCTCCACTCCCTTTTTTTTTCTCTCTTCTACTGACAGTGCTTCTCTTCAACTGTGCTATCCATCACTGAAATCATTTCATTAGTGATCAGGCAGTCTGTCAGTGTTGTTAGTTTCTTTGTAATGACAGGCACAGCGCTGGAGCATTTCAACACTTAAGCTTTGATCACTGGTTTGTGTCTCTGAATAGAACTCTCCAACCATCCCAGAGGGTCACAATCAGCTGTGAATCATGGGAATCCACTCAAGCAATTTAAAATCAGCATGTATGGGTACCCACATGCAATAGCACGCTTCAGCACATACTCCCCATCCCACTACAAAAGAGCACAGATTCAAAGCTAAACATGGAGCTAACTGTGCAAGCTATTATTTATGCTAGCAAAAAAAATAGATAAAAACAACAGTGTGTTTCTCGTCTATTACAGCTAGCAGATGTTCCTTTATTAGATTACATAGGTTTTAGATCTCTCCTGTGTCCAACACCTTGCAATAGAAAATGAAGCCAATCACTACTTAGGTAGCTTTTTGAAATTCATTCCCAGATAGGTGGACATAAAAGTTAAATTTAGCCTGGAGGTATGCAAGAAATATGGTTTTCAGTTCTGCCGTGAGTGTTGCCCTCAGCATTTTACATTAAAACGTTGAAGGTTGTTGGTGAAGGCTTGATGAATAATTTAAATTGTAATAGAGACAGAGCTACGTATATGGAAAGATAAATACAATATGAATATCTGTTTGCTGAAAATGAAACAACAGCAAAGAGATGGTTAGCTTAGCTTAGCAAAACGTTCAAAAGCAAAGGGAAAGTGGATAGATTGTTGTTGTTAGGTTAATATTGTAGACTAAAGAAAGTCACCATACCAGCCCAGGAAATGGTCCTCCACATAAACCCTATTCAAGTACAAATTGTCATTTTAACGTGTACAGTTCACATAAACAAAACAATAATGTGGTAAACAGTGAGGTTTCAAGGTGTTCACCTTAATATTTTGGTTAAGATAGAGAAAGGCCATCTTTTTCTTTGTGCTAAGCTAATTATCTCCTGGCTGTAACGTGAAAATGAGACCATATCATGTTTTTGATCATAACTCTGCCTGTTGCTGTGATGTTCGACCTGTAAATGCATACTGTCAACACTATTATTACCAGAGTCAGTGGGGTTAAGTTTTCATCACAATTGGATCTGGCAGCATGGACATTGTAGAACGAAGCATAGACAAAGGAAGAACCCATTATATTTTGGACCAGAGCTGATCATGAACAAGCAACTGACGGTGGTATAGGCTCTCTTGCATTTATTGTATGTCCGGACTATTGGCCCAAGTGAAGGTCTCTGTTCATTTAGTGCCCTTAAAGTGACTTGTTATTTCTGAACAAACCCTCTCCCAACATCTTACATAATGTTCCCCATCCCAGATTCCCCAGGACAGCCAATACACAGCTGCAGTGTGTTCAGAACAGTCCGACTTATTGATTTACTATCAAGGGGCAAGCAATGACCAGAGCAGGACATGGAGGGCCTGGCCCCTCTTTGTATAAATAATGCATTTGGGTCAAAGGTTATGCGCTTGAGCCCACCACTGCAAGACAACTGCAATGTATGGAAGATACACAAAAAGACATAAGAGACAACCTGACAGGGGTATAAACACAATCCTGGGAGAGTGAGAGTGAGGATGGTGGATGTATTTTTTTCCCATGGAAAACCTGTGTGTGGGCCACAGTGTTTTATACTGTATGTGCAACTGTGTGTGTGTGTGTGTGTGTGTGTGTGTGTGTGTGTGTGTGTGTGTGTGTGTGTGTGTGTGTGTGTGTGTGAAGTGTTCAATATCAGAGTTCCATGAAATATGCATGAAGCATGTTTGAACCCACCTCCCCTGCAGGCCAGCTGCAAGGTCCTTCAAGCCCACATGAGCTCACATGAACACCAACACACACACACCGATATAATGCGGCACCTCTGGCCTTATACTGATGAATGTCCGTCCTTCAGAGAGCTCAACAGCCACAGGAGAGTGATACAGCGTGAATAAGGACAGACGAAGACAGCAAGAGGAAAGGTGATGTAAGAAAAAAACTGAGAGGTAGGAGAGAGAATGTGTTGATGGCAGAGGTGGAAGCACTAAGAGTGATGCAAGAGAGGGGAACAGGTAAAGGAGCTCATGGAGAAAAAAAAAAACTACAGTGCTCCAAAAAAGTTCAACTAAAAAAGAGGTGAGGTAGTTTGGAAAGCAGGAAGTATGTGCTCAAACTGCAGAATGTCCTTTTACTTTCACGGTGCAGTTTTACACTTTTTTCAATGGTTTTCTAATTTAAAAAGTATTACGTTTCTAATCTTTGTACTTATTGTTGAGAATAGCAGAGCTGGGGGAGGATGAGTGGTGGTGCATATACATGTAAGTCCTGAAGGCAGAAGACTTTACCTTATACCTTCCTAAATGTGATAAACAATGTTCATCACTGTTCATCTGGCAGAGCTTTGCTGTAGCTAATCCTGTTACAGTTTTCATGCAATCTGTGTGTTCATGATTCGTGGGAGAATATTTCAAATATTTCACTGATAAAAAAAAAGTCATGATACTGCGAGGAAGCTTCGTTTTGCGTCAGTTTGTGCGCCCCCTGTGGACAAAGCTGCACCTCTTTTTTTTTTTACTGATCCTGTCCTGTACGTGTGTAAGCAGTGTTTACTGGTGAAAACTCTCATCCTGTTTTTTTATTTGTATACACTGTCAAACATATCATTCACTTTTAATCTTTGCTGAGGAAAATGTAAACAAAGACTGTTTCTGCAGGATATTGTCAATATCGCCTGTCACCTACCCGACTGCAGCGTTTACGAGAATTAAAACTAAGTTAATAAAAATATCAATCTTAGCGCTGATGGTCTCGTTTGCTTTTTTTTAGGTCAATAAAATACATCAGTGTGAATTTCTGTTTCATCGGTGGCTAAAAAACTTCTCACAGGAGCACTAGATTATCAAAGTACGTGATGTAAACTGATGTAAATAATACTGATGGAGTGTGCAAGAAGCATTCATGTGATGTATATGATCAAGGTGGAGATGTTAACGGCACTATATGCTGTTGCGTAGATTAAAATATGACAGGTTAAAGCATATATCAAAGGTTTATTGTATGTTCTGGTAGGGCAGCTGGATTATGGCAAAAATCAAAAGTGGAGGAAAACATCGGTCCAAATAATCCAGGTCCAGGCACTCAGGATGGGCTAATTCATAGGGATACAAACATTAAAATACACCAACGCGTATCGGCTTGCCCCTTCTTCAGGGTGCAGTGACATACTCAGACGATGTTATTTGGTCTAAAGTTTTCCTCCACTTTATTGAAGTTTCCCTTCCAAGAGCACCGCTGATTTTTAGGGATACCAGAAGCGCTCCTGTTGAGATCACGATTATTAAATTTATTTTAGTTATTGTGGGATTCAGAGCGTTGCAAACACAGACAGATGAGACGGGCTGCATCGATCGGCAGTACATGAAAACAGACACTTTTTTCGAACATTAGCGATTGTGAACGTACTTTAGTAGGCACATAAATTAGATATATGAACCCCAAAAAGGGCATAATATGGGATCTTTAAGATAGTGGTGATGTCCTCTTGTGGCAAAAAATATAACAAAAACTTTTCGAAACATGTAGTCATGGACAAACAAATCACTTGTCAAAACCTTTTCTAGAAGAACAAAACAAAAAAGTAGTAGCCATACAGTCCAATACTACGTGTCCTGGCTCACTTTGCTTCTCATCAAAGTGGATTTTTGGTGAGAGGGACAGAGCACATGCTGTGCTATAAAGGAAGAGAGGGTGCGACCATTTACCACAAAACCTATGGATAAAAAGAGCGTCACACGGCACGCAGCACAGTAATCGTTTGATCTCGATTATCTTGTTTTCATGATCGTGGGAAGCCAAAATCATAACTGAAATAGAAACTCGATTAATTGCCCAGCTCTATGTTCTGTTTGAAAAGATTAGTTTTGAAAAACTAACTCCAGATGTTTGATCAATGCAATGGAGAAAAAGTACAGTACATACTCTTGGAAAGTTGGGGAACAGAAGTATAATCATGAATAAAAAATGGAAATACTGAAGTAAAGGATGCCAAATGTGTTCTTTAGAACATTAGGTGGAGAAATGTACTTTACAAAATCCACTAAAGGTGTTGAACAATGCCACAGAGACCCTGTTAAAGGTGGGAATGTAGAGAGCGTAAAATAATAGTACAACAACCTACTAATTCACAGCTGCATTGCAGATATGGGACGGGTGGTGGATACTAAATTGTAATACTTTAAATAACGCTGAGAAAATAAAGTAAGGGAAGAAAGAGGAGAGGGGTCTGTGTCATCTTGGTTCTTAAGTTACAGTAACTTTCTAATTAGGAAGACATTTGCTGCTGTGCTAATGAACAACAAAGTATCTCAAGCAGAACAAACAACCTTAAAACAAAAGACACACACACACAGTCTCACCAGGACACAAGCCCATCTGTTTGCTGAGGGAATCTTGCTTTCCTCCAGCACTGCTTAAAAAGGTAGTGAGGAAAAAATGCAACCCACACACACACTGGTGAGTATGCAGACATGACATCATGTTTTTCGGTGCTGAGTCTCTGCAAAGAGCGTGGGCAGAGAGTGTGCGGGGTTGCTTGTGTGATTACTACACTGCGAGACCCATCGCAGACTGAGAAAGCAGCAGGGACAGACATGTGCATGTGTGTGTTTGTGTACATGCATCCTTGTCTGTCAATCTAAACTTGAAGCGATCTAAAGGAGTATTTTTGGCATCATTGCATCCATCTCCTTATCTTTTCCTCTGCCTTTGTTTCTCCCTCCTCCCTCCTTTCCTTTTCACCTTTTATCCGCTTCTCGTGCAGTCATTTTCTCTGGCTTTTGTTTAGCCGCCATACCCTGTGAGCACTGTTTAATTCTCTGTGAGCTCCCTCCGGAGCAGCAAGGGGCGAGGAGGTGGGTGATTGGGGGGAGGACAAGGGCAGAGGCACTTCATTAATCAATCAACCAGCTTTGAAAATTTACCTAATTAACGGCTAATTACAGATCTGGGCACAGTGCCAGCTGGCATCCTACCACCTCCACCAATACGACCCCCGCGGTCCCACAGATGACACTGGAGGTAAACACCCCTCCCTCACTCTCTTCTTTATTAGTCTATCCAGCCATGGATCGATTCACATGTTACTTTTTTCTATCCTCCGCGGAAACTACAGCTGATAACCCACAGGGCACATAACTTAAGTAGATGTATCGCCATCTGCCTCAATCTCATGCTGCACCACATGCTCGTCTTAAATCTTTACGCAGACTTACCGGAGAAATGTTGGTGGTGGTCACAGGGTCCTGGAGGCTCTCTGAAGTCATCGTCTCATCCTTATGATTGCTGGTACAGTTCTTGACTTGTCCCTGCCAGCGTCCTCTGCGGGTTGTGCTTGCACGCCAGGCCCGCTGAATCCTGGGATAATAAAAGGGCAGTATGGGAATGGGAATTAAAGTAGTAAAAACATCAGCTTCTTAACTTGTCCATTTCTTTTTCTGTAGACTTCACAGATCGGTCTCTGTGTCCCTCATTTTCCACTTTCTTTCATCCCCCTAGTTACCCCGACGGCAGGGTCCAGGATGGAGTGTTGGATCAATTACCCAATGGAGAGACACATTCACCTCCAGTGGAGCAGAGAGACAGCTGAACCAAATGGAACAAACTGAATTAAGCCATAACTCCTAGCTCCAAAACCAATACCTTAATCTCCTCCTTCTTCTTCCTCCATCCCCATTTTCTCCACTTTTATTCCCCCTTTGCTTGTTCCATCTCTCCATCCTCCTTCTCCTTTCTGTTCTGGGACCATATTTTTTTTCCCTCTGTCACCTCTCCACACCCCAATCATGTTAACTCTAGGCACAAACATTGGCTTTCTCCACGACTTTCAAGGAAGTGAAAGCCTGAGGCGAGAGCTGTCCTTGCCTGATACACCTATAAAGTGTTTGAGTAAAGTGGTGTTAGATGACAGCCTGAGAGGGTCCCTGCACTCAGAAGTGCCCTCTCACCCCAAACCCTAAAACCTAATCAGGTTTAAGATTGAATTAAAGCGTCACAAAGAACATAATGCACTTATAAGGTCATAGGTAACACAGTTGGCTACATTCAAAGGGTAATATTTAAAAAATGTAGAAAAGAAACAGAATACAACTGCACACTAGACTGTATATAAGAAAGGAACATAAGCTCTTTTAAAATAAGGGCCACGGCAATGTGCCTTAAGCCTGAATTCTTATAATGACCAGCAGGGGGCAACTGCACTAGTTCCAGAAAAAATTCTGATGGAAAGTGCATAGGAAAATGACCCTGTTTCTCAGCTGATATATTCAACATTTTCCAAATAATTCATGGTCTCAAGCGCCAATTTCAAGTCTTTTTCAATCTATAAATTGGGGTACCATTTAGAGCAAAAAACAGGCAATAAAGGAGGGTATGCTTCGGGCGTGCCTGCCGGTAATGGACGCCCTTAATATTACCTATTCACACTGTCATCCTAATAAGGCCACTTCTGGCTCCAAAAGCAACCTGATAAGATGCTGCGAGCCAAAATACAGGTCTAAAAGTTTCGGGGGGGGATGTCATGATGGCTTTGTCCACATCTTGTTATACAAGAGTCTTTGAGCAACACAAAAAAAAAAAACCCACAGGTGATACATACACAATAGCCTTATTCTCCCGGTGCTGTTGTTGCTCATGACGATGAGGACTGTTGTCATCCTCTTCCTCACTTTTATGGGGACGGTTTCTAGGACGATAAAAAGAACGAGACAGATAAACAGAAATATGTTGGCAGCTGCACTTGTACTAAAAAAAAAAAGAATGAGCATTTCATGGCACGAATAAAGTTCAAGAACGACAAGGCCATGTTAAAGCAGAGTTAAAGTTGTATGGACTTTATTTTGAAGTACACCATCCTTACTGCTAATTAACTGCTTTCTTTAAAACGTATTTTTCATGTTACTGTTGGGACAACTTACCTCTCCACCTTAGGAACTGCTTGCCCTCCGCTGTGGTTGCAGTAGCGATGGTACCTCTTCACTTCATCCTACGCACACAAAAAGTACCAATATGTCAACATGTTTTTTTAATTCTCTCTTCCATGAATCAGGCACAAGGGGAGCTGTGCTGCAAGAACCTATAAATCAGAAGCTTTCTCTGTATGTGTAACTGCTCTTCCACCCACACATACAGTGGGTTTGGCATAGCTCGTTACCTACAAAAAAAAATACTGAAAACAGCTTTTTTATGGTTGCGTGCTATCTTTTTAGTAACCTTGAGAGTGGTAGATTCTCAGGGTTTGTTAACATGTGCTCTGTAATCATAAAAAAACATAGTTGAGGGGAAAAAAACAACACAGTGTGCGTATGCAGATGCGCAACAGCATGTGTGTGCAGTGGAGGTGCCAACCAGCCAGACAGTGGATGCGGGCCAGGGGGGGGTGAGGCCAAAGTCAGGCCATTTTGGGTCCACTGCCATCAAGCTCAATGGGACCGGACAGATGGATGTGCTCCTGAAGCAGCTCCACTTCATCTCAAGTATTCACTCATCTCTCTTTTGGATGGCAGGGTGAAAGCTGTGAGTGTTTGTTTGGGTTCTTGTGCTTGCGTGTAAGGATGTGCTCAGCTCTCAGATCAGTACAATGGCAGGATCGAATGATGTATAGTATGTGTAACGAGAAAGGTGACCCTCGTAGTTATGAACCCTCTGGGAATTCACCTGACTCAGCAGTTCCTCTCAGCTCAAAAGAGCGATGTGACAGTGTGGGACAGAGTCTAAGGTAACACTTAATAGTAAGTGTACATGAATTATCATGAATTTATGATCAACATCATGCATAGAAAAAGCACAAATCCATTCATGTAGAGCGGCATAAAATATAAGGAATGTGCAAGAATGAACAGTTTATAATGCAAGAATAAGATGTTAAGTATTGTGAGGACTTTGATACCTCAATCATCATGATTTCTAAATCACCATTTATGTTCTGGTCTTCTTCAGAGGTAAGTTAAAGGGACAGTGCAAAGAACTCACTAGTCAGCATATTACACATGTATTCTGTTGGATTCTAAGTGGTTCAATACATTAAAGATAAGTGTGATTTTTGAATGACTTGGCTATGTTAGCGCTCTGAAGTTGATTATCATGTTCTCCAATAACATAGCTTAGAAGAATTGACTATAAAGCCTGACAGATTTCATCAACGTTTACAGTCTGTGAATACTTTTGGTACAACATATAATTCAACTTAACGTGTCTCTCAGTGTTTGTGCTTCTAAGCTCATGTAGTGCATATTTTGTTTTGTTCTGTTTTCTGCATTCCTTCGACAGCTCTGGATGTTCCTGCTTTCTCCTTCTCAGCGCAGCCAGCGGGGATTAAGTGTTCAGGATGCCAGGCAAAGGGCCAATAAGGGTTTACAATGAAACTGTATCAACAAGTGTGATGCTGCATTAACTGCAGAATCCGTCCAAATCTCCAAGCTAAAATTAAAAGCCATGCGATGTGAAAATGGTGGCGTTCAACTCGTGAGTGAAAGTAAATAAATAGCATTTTTTTAAAGTTTATTATGCAGGAATTCTCACTCTCAGAAAGTTGAAATGAAAGGAATGACTCATTTGAAACTTTAATCCGTTTAATTGAGATCATAATGACTGACTGTCAACTTACACTACTTATTAAACATCAGACGCACTAAAACTGTGATTATAAATGATCAGAGTTATTGTGTGATGTGAAGTGGAATTATTCCTTTGAGTTTTCAAAGATTTCATCGCAGGATTTTTATACTTGTTGGTCTTCTTTTTTGCAGCAGCTATCATTGTTTAACCGTCTTTTACAACGACTATCTTTTGTGTTTACAACCAATCATCTATATTACGTCTCTGGAGCGGATACAACGCAACTAAAGTTATATGAGAGGGATAGAAACATGAAGGGAGCAACACTACTGCAGCTAATGACAAGAGAAATGCATTACTTGTATGTGGTTCGTGGCAAATTTATGAAGTTAATAGCTGTAATAATATATGATTGCATTAAATAGGAATATGTAAGCATGTCAGCAGCTAAATCGCATTATATCCAAATCAGGGCAATCAATAGACTGAAAGGCTGGGGAAGGTAGAGGTAGATTGTGATGAGTGTTGTGTCGTTGAAAAATGAGAGAAGGAAGAGAAAAAGGGAAGGAAAGGGAAAGACGGCATGTAGCAGAAAGTCTGCTGCCCTTTAATTTACGAGTTATTAAAATCATAATTTCTCAGAGTCCTAGTTCTTTCAAAGAGATCGATGGCAGGAAGAGCTGAATGTCCACACTTAAACACGCACGCACACACAGAAAACGACTAATCTTGCTCCCTTGAGTGTGTAAGGGATCAGCTAGCTTTGCCCTTCAGACTTTTGTTTTCTTTCAGTGACAGACAAACACACAGAAACGGACGCACACTTGAGCGCGCTGAGAGGACAAACACACCTGAATGCACACAGTCACATGTAAACACACACACACACACACACACACACACACACACACACACACACACACACACACACACACACACACACACACACACACACACACACACACACACACACACACACACACACACACACACACACACACACACACACACACACACACACACACACACACACACACACACACACACACACACACACACACACACACACACACACACACACACACCTATCTGATCTCAAGAGGATTTGCAGCTTTCAAAAACCTGAATCACACTATTGGCTGTTTAGCCGCACCTCGACTGGCACATAAGCCCGGGGAAACGTCCAATCAGGAGAGGAGAGCTGTACCGGTGGAGATGCTCGTTAATCGCAACATCGGAAATCATTTAACATGCGCTGTGCGTGCGAAGAGTAATATGGAAGTCAACATTTACTCGTTCGCCATAGTAAAAAAAATAAGAGAAAGCCCGCAGAGAGATGGAGATATTACTGATGAGCTCATGAGATTGCATGATTTGAAAGGCTATTTTCTTTTACTGTTATGGCTATCTAGACAAATCAAACACTTTCTACTGCAGGAAGGTGATGTATTTATGTCGTTTTTGCTCCAATCTTTAAATCATGTTTGAGTAGAGAGGAGGGTCAAAACAAGCAGGGGAGAGGGAGAAAAAGTAGTTCAGGTTGCAATTGACGAATAATCAAAATGATAAACTTGTGCTGTGTACGAAAACTGCTGAGAGGAAGCAGTTCTGTACTGATCAGATAACAGCGTGTACAGGCTATATGTTCACACAATGATACTCAGCCATCAGCACAAGGCTGGAGCAGGAGGAGTAGACCGACAGATGAGGATGTACATACTGTTGGGAGGTTATTTTTTTTTATATCTAACCGTTTGCGGCTTAAAAGTGAGCAGAAATGTCTCTAACTGTATTTGATAAAGTGTTAACACTAGGGGATGCAAATGTAATTCTTACAGTGGTTGTTCTGTCAAGAAAATTAAATAAATGGATCTCCAAGCTTGAGGCGACGTCTTTATATCTTTGATTGTGTCCAACCTGCAGCTCATCCCTGATAAGTATTTTGTTGATTATTATAGAAATTAAGATTAAGCGTAAAATCATCCCATTTGAGAAGCTGTGACAGCTTACGTTTTGCATTTCTGCCAGATTAATGATCATTGATCCACTATCTAAATGGCTGTGGATAGATTTTCTGCTGATTTTTGCAAACTGATAAATCACATCGACACTCAGGCACACAGAATATACATGAGTCTTGAAAATCACAGGGCACTGACGTAAGGGATAGAGAGAGGTTAGAAAGATGGTATCTGCGATGTACAGTGATAGGGGGGGAGACTGAGGAAGCCATTAATTTAATCTTAATATATATAGAGAGAAGAAGAACAAGAAGAAGACATCCCAAGAAGAGTGGGGCTTGGTGGTCTGTGACGAGTAGCACTCCATCACTGTGCAAAATGAAACACTTGAGAGGGTTCCCCCTGCTACTATTAACCAATAGGGAGCTGCTCTGTGTTAACATATGGTGAGGGAGGGATCCAGAGCATGTTCTACACACAGATGCAGTCTCTCCCTCACACACATGTGTGCCTATCATTGGTAAAGGGGGCTCCTTCAAAGACTGACTCATTCGTTACGACCAAACCAGGCTTCCAAGACACGATAATGGGACGGCACGGAAATGACAAGAAAATTGGCAGGAGTGCGCATCCATGCATGCACCTCTTATGTTTGTTTTGGAGTTGTGGTGCCTTTTCCTTTTAAAGAAAGGGCATTTCATTTTTCTTTCCAGTGGCATTAAGCCAAAGCACACACACACACACACACACACACACACACACTGAATATATAATTCTCTGTCGTATGACCGTGGCGGGCCAAAAGACACCTATCTGTCAGTGTGCAGGCTCATCTCGCTCCTGCACGGGTTATTACGACTCAATCGCAGGGTGTTTGAGTGAGCTGGAGCAAACAGCACTCAGCAAGGCTCTGTCCCACTGGGGCAGAGACGATAATGCACTTCTGAAATATGACACCCTTCCCTGGCACCACACTCCCTCTATGTACATCCCTCTATATATATATATATATATATATATATATATATATATATATATATTACAGCGGGCCTTAACTGTGTCTGACTCCCACGGTTTGTGTTGGTAAGCTGACACGGGGTCTGAACTACACCTGTGTGTGTTGGATTTCTATCCATTAAGAATCCTGGAACATTTTCCCTGCATGTCCACTGTAATAGAACTCATGCATAATATTTATGAATCAAGATTCAAACAGTAACTGCTGTGTCAACAATGTCACCTGCACTGTGTATTTCATGCTTAACCCCATTAAATATGACCCCATTGGCATGCTGTTTAAATAAGCTCCGTGTAAAATGGTTAACAACTTGGACCCCATGGCTGTAAAATGTAGCCGTCCCATTGATTATGGGGTAATAGCTGGATAGATTAATGTGTTTCTCGGAGGGGTTCACACCTCCACAATGAATCTGAATCACATGCACAGACACAGCAGGCGGAGAAGCCTCCATATTCAATAGCCTGCATTTCTGCCCTCAGTCATATTTCACACGCCAATTACTGGTTCGTCCTTCACTACGCTTCTTCTAATTGTCCTCTGACAAGACATCTCACAGAGTTAAGCTGGATCCCTATGAGACATGTCATTCTTTTAAAATGAAATTCAACCATTAGGTGGTGTGGTGTAAACAAATTGGAGCGAATCTGGAGGCAAAGTTGGACAGTTAAAGGGAACATGAAAGGAACAAGAGTATATTTGAGTGTGTAAGAGTGTTTGTGTGTGTTGGAGGGGGTGTTGTACAGTCATAATATACTGCAGAGTAAGTCAAAAGCTGTGATGGAACAGTGCTTTCAAGGCTCACGCGCTCAATATCCCCAGCCGCCAATAATGCGCAACACTACATCACTGGCATTAAATATTCAGAAGCTCAATGCAACCAGGTGAACTTGTGCACCTAAGCTCAGTGAAGCACATGCAGAAATCGTCATATACGTCTGTGAAAGATGATTCCAACAATTCTGATTCAAATAATCTGGAAAATTATCTTATCTTCTTACCTTCCTAAAACTAACGGCTTGGGGTTTTTGAAGCATATTCTCCCTACACATGAGCTCTGGTCTGTGAGAAGCTGTGAAGTTTAGCTTGATATGCTCTCACTGCTGCCCTGCTGATAATGAAGGCGTTTAGAGCAGGAGGTATGCTATGTAGTATTAATGAGACCTTTTCAGCTGCTGCCATGACAAAAATCTGTAAGTGGCCTAAAGCTGACATGAAAAAGCAATTTTCCAACACATATTGCATTCAGCCAAGTGTGCCATTTGAATGAGCGAATGAGGGGAGATAAAATCAAAGTAGTTAAGGCTGGACACATAGAAGGGGAGGGATTTAGTTTTAGTTTCAAATAGCAATACAGAAGAGTCCACTGTCCATGGTGCTGATGCTTCTCTGTTGTCTCTCCAGCTGTTAAACCACTGGGGAATATTTTCTTATGCTTTGTCATACTTCAGAGAAATATCGTTCTGATACAATTCTCTGCATGTTAGGTCTATTGGCTTGTTTTCCCCCTGAGCAGAGAGTTTGCATTTTAATAGCCTCAACTTACTAAAAAAAGATCAGAAAGTGTATAACATCATTGCTTAATTTCTTGCACCTGTAAGCATTTTTTCCCTAGATAAGTAAATAGATATTTACTTTGCTGTCATGACATATGATCTAATGGGTCATCTGAATCTCTTACCTGGTTATTAATGCACAAAGCAAGGTGTTTTCTCTCCCGAGCCACAGCCAGAGCCCCGCTGCGCAGCCTCGCCTCCTCCCCCTGGTAAATGCCTCTGGAAGGACACCGCTCAAGTTAGGACACAAAACTAAATACAATAATCCTTAGGTAACGTGAACAGCCTGTACTGCTCTGTACAGCTGCAGAGTAGATAACGTCATGCAAGATTTTTTTTGTATCACTCCACAGCTGTGCATGTCGAAGCAGCCTCTGCTGGAGCTTCCCATTTATCCCAAATCTAAACTTGTAGCAATAAATGTGGGATTCTGATGAGCACTAACCTGTACGTGCCGTTCCTCAGCATGACGAGCTCACTCTCCGCGCTGACACAGACACGGGGATGAAGTGAAGAAGTGAGTCGGGAGCAGCCGGAGAGAGAAGACCACACTTGGAAAAAATCTCACAGCCAATGGGACGCTGAGCGTGCGCGCGCTTTTATACCGCGTGCGTTGACTGTGTCGTTTAACTTGGCGATCGGCTGTAATCACAGCATTCATTATTCTGCACGCCTTCTCCCTGGGGAAGGGCGATCTCACTGGATGGTATATTAGCCAATTAAGGCATGCGTTTTTAAAAGCTTAACGGTTTGTGTGCCCATATAATTGTTCACACATTATTCATTCAGCTTTATTAACGTTCAGGTATGGGTTTCAGGCTTTGAACCGCACAAGGATAATAGATCTCGAAGCACATATGTATAAGCTACATTATTCGTTTAAGATAGGTGACACGGTCTTCAATGATAACTCCTGAGTTAATATTTAGGATAGAACATTTCCAAATATGTCCCAGACCACTTTGCGCACTAGGGCGTAAACAGCATGGTTTGTGACAAAAAGTTGTCTAGATAGAGTCTAGGCCTGCTTCATTTCTTACGTTATCCACGTTCATTTATGGCGCTATAAAAATGCTTGACTGTTTTTTTTAAGTATTGATATGTTTCCCTTCCTCTTCCTCGATATTACCAACTCTTGATTAACGTTAAAACTGCTTAACAGTGAGACCGCGTAGTCTCATATTCACTTGGTCGTACAGCTGTTGTGCACAAGTTTCTGTGCAACCTTCTGGTTCTGTATCCAGCATCAGCACCAGTGGGGTGTTTTTTGACTTCAACATATTGGGTCCACATGCATGGAAACGTTTCTTGTACAACATGATCGTCTCTAAGGTAAAGGGAGATGAGTCTGTAATTTGATTGTGTAAATCCTCTCTGCTTCTGGGGCGCGTAGTCTGAGGATCCAGGTGGCCATGGAGGAGGTAAAGAGTGTGCAGAGCAGACTATCCTCTGTGTGTGTGTGTGTGTGTGTGTGTGTGTGTGTGTGTGTGTAAAACTTAGTTCGAGTTACAACAGTACAAGCAGTCTAAAAGCTGTGTTAATTTAATTCATTTTATTGTTTAAATATAAGATTATTGTGTTTGCAAAAATTCAACAGGTCACAGAAATCCCTAACTTGTGATGCATGTTTTTTTTTTATCTCTATGATGTATGCAAGTTGTTGCCACATTTAAAAAAGTTAAGGATTGGCATAATGGAGGGCACTAACTAACTTGATACATACACTGGGCCTGCTGAGGGTGCTGAAGGTAGTTTTTAGAAAGCTGTGGCCAGAGGTGACAAACATTGGAGGGAATTGGCGCCCTCTGTCGTTTGCAGAAGGTTATGTCATTAAATCACCATCAGTCCAAATTCTCAGATACAAAATAGAGGGGTTTCAATAATAAGGCACAACACTTCAACTGTGGGGTGTGGGGTGTGTGTGTGTGTGTGTGTGTGTGTGTGTGTGTGTGTGTGTGTGTGTGTGTGTGTGTGTGTGGGGGGTGAGAGAGATAAAAAAAACAAAACCTGATACAAGTACGGAAATAAAAAAGTCAATAAGTCAGAAATGTATCCCAAGTCTAAACACTCAGAACAACAAGCACTCAAATAAAGGGTAAAATACCCTGAAGGTATAAAGTGCAAACATCTGGTTTACAAGAGGACACTTTATGAAAATCCTCTTTTTTTAGTGCATACATGTCTGGAGTCACAGAGAGCTGAATGACGGGCATCACTTCAGAACACTTCTGTAGGCCAGTGATGACAGATGGGTGGAGCAGTGGTCTGGGAGCTGAACATGGAAAAGACATGAAAAAAAATAGCTTAAGTAGAAAAAATGGCATGTGTTTGATTTACATGATTTGATTCTCATGGCAGCCATTTTTCTTTCACTCTAAGTGGATGAAGCTCAATGGAGTGAAACTCCAGAGGGATATCAAAGACATATTTCAACTGAAAACATAGAGACACTAGCTATAGTAAAAAAGCTTGATAAGCATTCAACCACTTCCTAACTAGCATTACTGTTTGATAGTGTTGCTCGATTAACTAAGAAAGGTACAGCTGGTGGAGATGGCTAGCTAAATGTATCTAGGAATTAGCTGAATGTTAGCTGTTGTTAGTTTTCCCAAAAGGTTTACAAATGTTTTCTTTTGATAAATAGTGGAGTTGAGTGAGTCACATCAGCTAACTGAAAAATCCAACCAATTTCAGGCTAACATGAGTTATTTTGCTAGCATTACCATTAGTAAGTAACGCCTTTCTTACAGTGTCTGCAACGCTATAGCTTTAATGTTAGTTATTAAAGTGGTTGAATGCTAATGTTTTCTGTTGTCACGGTAGCAAAAGTAATATCAAATATGTAGGTTAAATTTAAGTATTTTATTTATTTTGTCTCTCAAGTTGCTTCTCATTCAAGATAGAGTGAAAACTGTTTCTCAAATTCGATTTGCTAACTTGAAACACCATTTGAGCTTCCTACCTTGAGCGTGACTAAAATAAAAGGGTCTGCTGTATTAATAACAGTGGGTAAATGTATTAGAGATTGTGAATGTGTCAGGTGTGTCAAATAAAAAGCTGTGTTTGTGAGTTCATACCTGTGCGCCCAGCCTGGAGAGGTACCTGTTACGTAAGCCAAAAGCAGACATGGGTGCTATTCTAGCAAGATCACGCTCTGTCAGTTTAGTGGATCGTCTTTTAATCCTGCAGAAATAATAATAATGTTTCCATTTTTAATCGCCTCTACAGTCAGCTCTAATATAAGAACAATAATATTAATACTACACCCAGCATGTGTCACCCGGCCTTTTGCTGAGGGAAGAGAAAATAATTTATCACCTAAAAAATCTAATGCAGAAGAAAAAGGTGAACAATATCAGAGAGCTCAAATGCTTCAACAATGTGTTTAATTAAATGCCATTTGAATCTTGTTCCTTGAACAATCTTGTATCAAATTATTTGGTTTTACAAAAAATACATTTTTAACTGTCTTTTTGTCTAATCTCACTCTGATTGTACAACAGATAAGCAATTACTCAGTAATATCATTTCTCATATATACCTATCAGTTAAACACAGATATTAATAGGTAGCAAAGACTGCATTGCTGTACAAACACCAAAGTGCAAAGGAGTGGCCATTTGGGAGAGCAGCATGTATCTGTGTGTATGATCGATGAGGTCACTTCTTAACTAAACACTAATGACCGTCTTCTTATATGAATTGGGCATCTTCCATATAGAGCAACTAACACCAGATTGAAAAGCAGCGTTTCAAGTCCATTCCACTTCTCAACTCATGCAGCATCACTGACAGGTGTGGTCATAAGTGTGCTCTTTTGCACCTGTAACCATACCAACCAGTGATGTCACTATACTGCTGCATCCTAGGGTGCTCTCACATTGCTGCAGCAGTATCAGAAATTGAAGCATGGAAGGCAACAAAAAACAAGACTTTCAGCTGATGATTAGTTAGCCGTTATATTTTGTTGAGTAATATGCCCAACTGAGGTAGTGAATGTAGATCATCCACAGTGCAACCCTGACGACATCACAGGGAGACAAATCTAAGTCCAAATGACTGGAATGCTAAGAGTTTTACATAGTGCATGAATATTTTGTCTCGTCCTTCGGATGAAGTTAATTAAAGTTTGGGACATTGCTTACAACAAGTTAATTACCTGAGCTTGATAAAGGAGTAAAACACAGTCCACATCATTTATATGGAAGTGAATCTTAAAAGGTCAAGTGAATAAAACAATTAGTAAAAAGTTGAAATTGTGAATATCATTACACGGGTAAATGCTTTTAAAAGTGTACTGCTCTCTTTTTCTTCTCATTATAGTAATGTGCCATTTGATGATGCAACAGAAAATGAAATCTTATGAACCTCTGAGTCTGAACCCAGTGAAGAGCAGATAAAGGAATTACGATATAAAAGAATCAAGCAATAAAAATTAAAGAATAAAAACTATGCTCTTTTTGAGATTATCCACCATGAAAGGTCAATGAGGCGTATGATTAAACTGAAACTGAACTTAGTCTGCCAAGGGAGAGTCCAGTTAGGAACATTTTGATAGCCAATTATTTGTGAGTGCTGACAAATGATTTGTACATAAGCGAGCTGCTGAGTTGTCTACAACAAGGCAAGCAACAGAGTCCTGCTGACAGCTACTTGTAAAAAGGAACAAATAAAAACATTGTAAAACATCCACAGAGTTATTTCTATATACATATAAAACAAGACAATTAACATGTTGCATTAACATAATACAATCGAGCACTTTTTTCAAGGAGATATAGGCGCCTTTGCACGGAATAAAACTGTCATCCTCTGCTGACCATATAAAAAGGTTTAAAATGCTTTACAAGCATCTTAACTTTGTTCAGTAACTTACAACCACACTCACACCCACACATGCACGCTCACACACAATCCTGTGGAAAGTGAACTTTGGAGAAGATAAAGTCAGTATAAGATGTCAGAGAGTCCGTGTTGTATGTCAGAGTCCTGATAGGAACAGGATCAGCTATTAATTCATTGTCAGTTATGTACAGGTAGACACGGCCAGACAGTCAGTTCAGGTGGGAAGAGCCACAGGTGACAGCACTGGGCGGAGTCAGTAGCACAGTCCCGCCCCCCCCCATGGCAGTTGATTGACAGCTGTGGGGTGGAAAGTGCAGCCTGCTGGCTCTGATGCCCAGGAGTACGTGTGTTCCCTCATCATCATCATCATCATCTGGAAAATATCAGTCACAGCAGAGGCCAGAGATATCAGTCTATGTTTTCATATAGGCTTAGAATATCATATATATCATGGTATACAAATACTGAGGTCTATGACACAGATTAGATCAAGGAAGAGACAGAGAGACAAACAGAAACAGGTGTGACAACTCTTTTTTTGCCAAGGATGAGAACAGAAAGTACCTAGGCATACCAACCAAGAGATAGTGTGTTGTGCTTTTTTAAACACCGAATAAACCAACCGCAGGTGGTGTGTAATTGACACAAAGGAGTCAGAATGCAGGACTTTGAAGACTTGTACTGAAATAAATGTACCCATCTGGTCTGCATTCAAAAAAAACACTTCCTCAATCAGGGCTTGAAGTTGAAGTTGAAAAGTGAAGTTTCGGCACGGTGAGACAGCAACAGTCACAAAATAAAAACGAACTCTGGAGCCTCTGGAAACTTGGTTTGAAATAGAATCAGATATACTTTCTATATCTTACTGTTATTTATAAAAGTTAGAAGGCTATTGTGGAATTGAATTTCCAGTGGCTTAAATCTTCAATTTCCACACAAGTCAGAGTTATACCTCATAGGAAGCCACCAAAGCAGCCAAAACAGTTCAATTAAATCACACTTTGTTATAACTTAGTTTAGTTAGGCAATAAGTTAAGAAAGCCCTGCATGCACCAGAGCAAATCACAATACTGGATTGTTTATTTTCTTTGGAACTCTTTGGTGAACCTGTAGTCTGAACGTGTTTCTTTTTATTTAAAACCTAAACACTCAGAATCTATGAACACTGGCAGTGATCATTAAACACGCCGTACCTGCAGGGCTGTGAGCAGTTTTGATGCAATAACCCCTCAATAAGAAATAAAAGTCTAATCAGCTGACACACAGAGGATGATGTGACTCACTCCCTCTGTACACTCCTGAACCTTGTCAGCTATTCAACACCAGAGGTTGTGAGTCAACAGTAAAACTGAGAATAATTCTTCTTCTCTGCATGCGAGTCATGCGGGCTGCAGCGCAGGATATACAGTAGGATCAAAGAGCAAATCCATAAAAACATCTCGGTAGAGTCCCCTAATGAGGAAAACATCAACATAAAGTATAACTACTACATTCAAATAATGATCAACCTTTTAAATTCTGTTTTTGTTCACCTCACTGGAAGAAAAAGTTAGTAGATGTTGATTAAATGACCAGCTCAGCTAAGGACACATCCAGAGTGAATTACACTCGGGAGCTCTTACAAGTGTTTCTATCCGAAAAATGCATTTGCCGCTTGATTACATGAGTGGCTTTTTAATTATGTTTCTGAGATGCTTGTCTAATTGTTGGATAGAGTGGTTGGAAAAGCAGCGTTGGAAGGGTGAAGGGTCAAAGCTACTCACTCTGCTTCTGAAGAGGTCTCTTTCAGAAGTTTGGCTCGGCCTGCAGCAGACCGGTTCAGATCTCCTCCTGGGGGCAAGAGAGGGAGACGGAGAGATTAAGAAGTGGCTGAGTCTGGTTGAAGGAGAGAGGCTGGTGATGAAGAGTAGCAGCGGACTGAAGAGTTGTCACGGGAGAGAACAAAAAGAGGTAGAAAATGAGTGAGAGGACTGAAGCGGTGCTTACCTCTGAGATAATCCACAAAGTACAGCATCACAACTGCCACCAGCGCAACTGCAAGGGAGAAATTCATTCATTAGATCCCTTTAAACTTGTCCATCAGGAGTTAAACAAAAAGCTAATACACACATGAATCCAAACACAGACAGATACATCTAACTTACTGCAGATACAGGTGCAGAAAAACACTTCCAAAACAAGATATCCTCTTGTGTCAAGGAGGGTTCCTGCTGCCATGGCAATGAGAGCGAGTCCCAGGTTCTGGATGGACTGCATGCTGCAGTAAGAGAGGGAGAGAGAGAGAGGGAGTGATGCTGTTACATATTATCAGCACAGATGTGATTCAGTCTGAGGAACGAGGCTGCAGGCCAAACAATCACAGTACAGCATCACAGCCTTGTGTGCCATTGCTTTTGTTCTGCAGTAATATAAACAGCATACGTTAGTGTCGACAGGTTGAGAACAGTCAAGTTCCTTTTTATTATCTACATTTATTTGCACGTTTTTATTTATGAGAAACTATTGACTGTCGAATGCCCTTTGTCCAATCAGATTGCTTGGTCTGAACCAACTGTTGTATTATGAAAGATAACGACAACAGAAATGGATGTGTGTGTGTTTTAACTCAGCACAGTCATTAGATCAGTCATACCACTGTTGTTACATATACATACAAGCCATAGGCCGTTCCCAGCTGATGCTCAGGTACCACAAAAGCCACCATGGGCCACAGTGCACAGGCCAGCAAGGAGTACGAGACACCCAGGAGGGACTGTAAAAAAACAAAACAAAGTGAGAACACACACATGCTGTGATTACTCTTAAATACTCCATGGAAATACACATAACATAACCTTATTGAGTATATAGTACAAAAGCTTTCAAGGGGCATTACCATGGCGATCCATGGGTTCCAGAATGTGAAGGCCAGCATCATATGAGCGGCGAGGGTGGCGACCACGGCAATCATGACCCAAACCACATTCCTCCCCGTCTTATCCACCATAAAGCCCAGAATGGGAGACGCAGGCGCTGAGATGATGTACACGATACTGAGAAAGATGAATAACAGAAAGAAGAATGAATGAATGCCATATAGGTATGTAATGGAAATAAATGCATTAAAAAAAGTTTCCCCTATTATGTTCGATTTCAGCTGAGAAGTTTGAGTCAGGGTCTCCACTAGAGTAGCTCTGAATGATTGAGTAATGCAGCCTTCTAAGTTCACCATGTTCTGAAACGTGGTTTCATCTACTTTCTGTTTCTAACATCCCTCCAAAAAATGTAAGATGTCCAGAAACCACTTTTCTTGCCTGACTAACACCATCTGTTAATACAAAGTGCCGATCCGTCATGGTAAATGGTAAATGGACTTGAGCTTGTAGAGCGCTTTCTAGTTTTCTGACTACTTATAGTGCTTTGTACACCGCATGTCACACCTACACATTCACACTCTGACGGCAGAGGTTGCTAGTGACCATCCCATTCAAACACACATACCCTGCAGACAAGGCAGCGGGAGCAACTTGGGGTTCTGTGTCTTGCCCAAGGACACATCGGACATGTTTCTGCAGGAGCTGATCGAACCTAACAACTGAGCCACAGCCGTCCCTTTATCATATCGTCTGTCTTGTTCCCATGTTAAAGAATCAAACATTTTCTGTTCAAACTCTCTTTCCAAACAGAAAAAAAACAAAAGCAGTTTGTTGAGGCATGCATCAAAATAACAGAAACGCCCTGCTAAAAGGCAAAGCACAGCACATCAGTCTGAGTTACCTGTTGACAGCTCTGGCCTCAGCTGGGGTAAAACCAAATTTTTCAATGAAGAACACCCTGTAAATAAAAAGACAACACGAGCTTAAAACACAGAGTACAAGGAGAGGAGGAGACATAAAGTGGACTCTTTGAGCTGGGAGCTGTCGGTTGTCAATACTTTGTTTCCTGCTTCATTTGCATAACAACAATGTGCTCGGTGAGCGCTGGCCCTCTGTGGGAAGACATATGAGCTGCTAAGTGACTAGAGAGTGCCTTTCAGCGAAGGAAACGCAGGTTGTGATAGCTTCAATTGTTTTCCTTCACTGCAAACCGATCGCTCAAACCTCTTTTCACTAGATTGTAATGTCATGCTATCCTTAGGCCCAAGCTTGGAGCCTTGTCTAATACAAGCCAACATATTTACAATAACAGGATCTTGTTTGGGAAGTGAACCACCATTTTCATTAGAACAGGTTATGATCCTGATATTATTTATAAGCACTAAACCAGCGTGAGTAGAGAGAGAAGTAGAATGTGATTGAACTCATCAGGAAGCTTTCCATTCCTTTGTTGGGAGTAAATGTTTCCTCTTTATTGCTACTAGAGACAGCTTCTGTTGAGAGGTATTCAAATCCAAAACTAATTCCCCTACCTGGACTATAAACGGTTGATTGAATCATGTTTCATTGTATCCTATCACATCGTACTCCATACTTAATAGAATAATGCAGAGGTTGTAATCAGCAGCAGAGAATAGTTCATATACTCTGTTTCTTTTCAAAGTTATTTTTTTTGGTATTTTTGCCTTTATTAGAGAGGACAGCTGAAGAGAGGCAGGAAATGTTGGGAGGAGAGAGTGGGGGGATGACATGCAGCAAAGGGCCAGGTCGGATTCAAACCCACAGTCGTTGCGACGAGGACTATAGCCTAGCGGTTATGTCACGCGCCCCATGTACAGAACATGGGGCACGTGACATAACCGCTAGGCCATAAGAGCTCTGTTTCATATACTCTTGATTGAACTGTGTTTGGCAGTTCAGTATAAACTACAAGACCCTTACTTTCACGGTAATGACTGTCCCTTTCTATTTAAATATACTCTATTAACTGACATTTTTCTTCAAGTGAAATGTTACGTTGCACTGGACTTCATCAGACTGAGATCCCTGTTTACAGAGACAATGCAGTACAACACAGTGTCGACGAAAAAGGAACATTTAGGCATCATAAAAAGAGTTCATGGAGTGGCTAATAAGCATATGATAAAATGTCAACGTAAACAACATAAAACAAGGAATGGCAGTTTTCTCTTACTAATTATTAGTATGGATGAGGAGGTCTTTGTGTTGAGCAGTACTGCAGAAGATCTAAGAGCTTAAATGCTTGTGTTTGGGGGAAAAGAAAAGGCACTGATGCAATACTCACTGTCCCAGCCCAATAAAGGGGAAAATAGCCACATAGTAGCCCACACAAATGATGAAAATGAGCCACAGGGTGAAGGGGAAGTCTTTCACGTCTGTCAGTTTGATCACTTCACCTAAAGTACAATATGAACACACAGGCAGATTAGCAGGGCGGCATTGTTTTCATTTCCTTCAACAAAAGCACAAGAGACCCGTCTTAAAACAAAGTCAGAGCAGAGAATGTGCAGGAGCCAATAAAGTGTCGAGGCAGAGAGGGAACTGACGCAGACAACAAAAAAACAAAATGTGGCCTTGCAGTCGATCTTCCACACAGTCACCGTAATCTTAGGAGGTATTGACGGATGAGGCCAAAGAGGAAAAAAACAAAAGATAAAGGATGGACTCATCACCCGTTTTTCCTTGCTCCTTGTCGAGGATCCTCTCTGCTCTTTTGTCCAGGAATGCCAGCACCAAGGCGCAGATCAGAGAGAACAGGCAGGTTACAGAGGCTGAGGAGAGGAAGAAAAAAAAAAAAGGAAATTAACAAGAACGAATACAGGAGCAGACGATTATGAGAGTAAGGGAGTGAAAGATAAAACAGTTAAGATTGCTGCTGATTAATGATATTGTTTTATGAATGTATCTAGAATGGTCAGATTAATGTTTAACCAACAGTAGCACAGGGGAAACTGTGGCTGTAAAAAGGAGACAACACAACTGCTGGGTGTGCAAAAGTGGAAGCACTTCCAGCACACCAAAAAGAACAATTCTAAGAAGTGACTCTTCTTCTAACTCATGTGACTCATCTGTTAGCAGCTGCACTTTTACTTCTCCATACCACTTCTTCTGTCTGTGTTGGCTGTGTAATATGAGATGGTAAGTTACAGAGACAGAGCTTCTATCTCAGGCAGAGAGGGAAATATAGAAGATGTAACCTGATTCTTATTGTTGAAAAGGTCTTCTTGAGTCAAGCACATGATATTAAAAGTTGCATATTTACCTATCATGAGTGATGCTCCGAGTGCGGTGTGTCCCGAAGAGCCAACAAGGGCTGCGAATTTGCTGTACACCCAACCCATGATGTTCATGTTTACTGTGCTGCCCTTAAAACGAGCAGAGAGGAGAATGAGAGAACTATGACATCTGTCATTGATATCTACTCATTTCAATCCTTTATGTTGAGAGACGCCTTACCAGTCTCGCCATGCTCAGCTGGAGGCCGAACACCAGGTTGAGCTCCTTGCCTTTGAACCAGTTGACTGCGTATGTGTTCTGGGCCACAGCCAAGGACTCTCCTCCAATACTACACAGGAAAAGTACACAGCTTGTTTGTAGACACTGAACTGAGTCTAGGACTTTCTTATTACAGCAGAAAGGGTTCATCATTTGTAAGGGACACACCAGGCGACGTATTAGACCAATGATGAACATTTCATTCAGAAACTTGGGAGATCATTTTCTCAAAATGAACACGTTTTAACACAATGGCAATATTTTCTCACCCAAATACGAAACGTCCGACTTCCATGAGCCAGAAGCGATTCACCAAAGCTCCAGTAGCAAATATTACCTGTGCAGAGTAAATCAGTTAAAATCCCTTTTTTACACCGATTGTTTCCTAAAAGAGATGTGAACTTTGGTAATAATATAGTGTTTTCACACATACTGTAGTGGAAAAATACTGTCTGTCTGTCGTCCTCATTTGAACTTAGAAGACTTAGATGTTTGTGCGTCATTTGGCACCTGATTCTCTGTATGGCCTTGTCTGCATCTCCTACATGTACACTTCCTGTTATTTGGGGGCAATATGATCCCGAACAGTCTGATTTATTAGTGCCCTCCCTCCCCCATAAAAGAGTTGCTGTTTGTTTTCCACTGTACCAGGTGTTTCCTAAAAGCTTGCATAATTAACAAACTGACATTATTGCCTATTATTGCCTCAAAAGGGATTAATCTATGCAGAAGGCGTAGCCACAAGGGCGAGATGAGACCAATGACAATGTGTTACTCATGTATGCAATATACCTACACCCTGTGAATGTATAAATATACTCTGCAACCAGGACTACCCTGGGAATCTTTGATGCATTCGTAACTGATGTTACTTTTGTAGCTGATTACCCCTTTTGCAAAAGAACTTTTACTATATGCGATAAAATACACAAAGACAAATGGTTTGACTTGAGACCTTTCATTCGAAAAAACAACTGATGTGATCGCCGTGCACCTAGTGAAGCTGCTTCATTCTCTTTTTTGCTTGCAAGTACGTCCTTAACCACTCGTTTGTTGCTCCTGTGAATACCTCCAATTACACAGAGCATTACAGCAACATTTCTGTGTCGTCCTTTTTACATCATGTAAAGTCCCGCCTACTGACACCCCACCCCCAACTTTAATTTACCAAAAACAACTGGTTTTATGTTGCTTCCCTTTCCCCACACGAGCCGGGTCGTAACATAATTTTGTGACTGGGTCAGGTATTAGTATTTTTGTAGACACACACACACACTCACGTTAGGTTTTTGTATTTGTTTAGAAACACTAGGTTTAGGGGTGCTGTTTGTTTGTTGTACGATTTGGTTAGTTAGGGTAGTTAGGTTTTATTTTCATTTATTTCACTATTTAGATTTAGCATTTAAAACAATTATTTAGAGTCCTTCAGTTTTACTATGTTTTTGATTTGAGCAGCACTCTTTGGCTCTTTCAGTTTGCCTCACCTTCTGCTGTGTATCACAATTTGCTTCTTTTGTAATAAATAACTTTAATTTACCAAAAACAACTGGTTTTATGTTGCTTCCCTTTCCCCACACGAGCCGGGTCGTAACATAATTGTCGTAACCCATTACGACAGGAAATATCTCCCGCTGTGAGGTGCATTAAAGGACAGGCAAGTCAGGAAGATTTCAGGGGCAGCCTGTCCTGATTCAAAAAAAATAACATTTTCGGATGTGCATGTCTGAAAAGGCCATAGTCTCTGTTGAGTTAAATACCTTTTACATCTAAATTTCAGCCTTAACCTACCTGTCCAACACAGACAAAGAGTGAGAAGATGATAGTTCCCAGCCTACAAGATGAAAGAAAAAAAATGGCACTGAGCAAGAAAACCAGGAATTCTTCAGGAGGATCTTCACTTTCAGTTACGATGAATTTATGCACTCTACTTAAAAATGATTGCTACTTGTTGGTCTTAATACCTGATGCCAAACACTCGGTCAATCATGAATCCCCCAAGGAAGCAGAGAACCACGTTGGGCCAGGAGTACCAGGCGTACAATTGCATGAACTTTGCAGTGTTCAGGTTCAGATCCTGGTAAAGTCAGAAAGGAAGCAAATCAGTGTTTTGCAAGATTTTTTCAATATGCATAACTGTCTTTCTTAAAGCAGTAGTAGCTCGTTTGTCTTCTATGTAAACAAAAACATCTGTCACTTATCGGAAATTGTGTCATGGCCAGGGATTACTTTGTTTACCATTCTGGTGTACATTCCTGAATTTACCAACAATGAATTACCTGAATGACTTGAGTTTGAAGTGCAGCCGGGTTGTCATAACAGAAGTAGCTTCCTGAAAAAAATGTAGCTAAATGAATGGACTACATATAAAAAATATGTATCTCTGTATAACCCAGAGGGGCAAAAAAACACTGCGCGCTTTCCGTAAACCACATGTTACTCGGTAAACAAAGTCCCACATCGCCCCAATAGCCACTCGAGATGCTTAGGGGAAATGAGTGTGTACTATTTTACTGCTTACCAAATCCCAGGAAGCACATGAAAACCAGGACAACCACTCGGTGCAGGAGATGGCTGGGGTCGCAGATAGCCGGCAATGGTTTGACGGGACCTCCAGCCGACTGTCTGCCGGCGAGCAACACCTCGTCCTCGTCTGCCAACAAGCGCTGCTCCTCTTCGGAGTCCGCCATGTTCGTTTGTTTGGGATATGCGGGACGAGAGGAAAGTTAACGGCAGCGAGGAAGACGTAGAGCGATCACATGACCCAGCAGGCATCATGTCACGTGGAGAGTTAGCTTGCAGTTTTTTTGGCGTGTTGAAGTGGAGCATCCGGTGTTTATGTCGGCGCGTACTTGGATAAAGCATAACGCGGGAGCGCGCGAGATAGTCAGAGACAGTGATGTGTTGGACAGCTGAAGACTTTATAACTGAAATTCAGAAATAATTGGCCAATTGCTCAATAATATGCTTGATGAGATAATTCTTGCAGAATCAGTGAAATAGTTTTAAGCACGTTTTGAACTCAATTTAAATGACTTGCTTTTATGTGATTGGATCTTTTCGTTGCCTTTTAATTATCGTATGAACCTATTATCATAGGCCTACTTGATTCTAAATGTGTATCTCTTTAGCTTGAATTTCTTTGTATTGATTTATAATAATAATAATAATACGAATAATAGGCTACCAGTTAGTAATAACAACAATAACGAACATTATTATTATTATTATTATTATTATTATTATACTAATTATTATTATTACTGATACGTCTGTTGATTCTGTGAAGACTGCGCGGTGAAGTGGAGAGAGAGGGGCACACTTTAACAGCAGTAAATTAATAATATTATTCAGCTAATGTCAGCAGAAGACGGTGGTCATATTTAAAAAGGAGAATATATACACAAATGCAGATTTTTGAAAGTCAAACCACGCTTTTTTATTTTCATGAATGAATTAACAAATTTCAAAAAAACAATTAAAAAGATTAGAACTAAACAAGCTTTAGAAATAAATCAAAGTTTAAAGATTTTGATTCCAGATTAGACCTCTGACTTTTTTATGTTATATTTTTTATTTGTTTTTATATCCTTTTTGTTCATTATTCTTTAACTCATGTTAAGTCATGCTCAGTCTGTAATGTACATTGTTATTATTGTAACAGCCAGACTTGAATTATGAATAAAGTTTATTAAAAAAAAAAAAAAGCAGGAAGAGGATAGGCTGACGATGAGGGTGAGGCAGTACCCTATTGGTCAGATAAGACCAGCTGACGAAGCAGCTGATTTCCCAACGACATGACAACAGGAAGTGTGAGTGAGCATGCAACATGAATGAGAAATAATGATGAATTCAAAATATAGTCTTCCTGACCGAACTTACTCTTGAGCTTCAATAAACCTGTGTGTGAGTTAAAAGTTTTTATTCTCGGTGATGTGTTGTGCTAACTCTATCTTAATACAGCTGCCTTTTGGCTAGCAGAAGTTATTGCATTGCTCTTTTTTCATAGATTAGGCTAATCTGCATTAAAATAGATGATCAATTCTAGCCAGTGCAATAGTCGGCTGTGTTCACCTCTTAAGAATTGGGTAAATCCACAGATTATTTTTTGTGGTGAATTTGATGTGGATTGTTTCTTTTGTTTAGAGTTTTGTTTTGTACCAATGTAACTGTGCTCGCCATGCTTTGCCCAACAGAATCTCGTTTTGCTCTAATGTTCTGCTGAATCTATTTTGATCAGTTTCGCCTCCTTGGTACAAGAGTGCTATGTCTAATTAATGGCAAATGCAAGTAATGTAAAGTTCCAGATCAACCCTAAACACACCAAATAGTCCTTGACAATATCCTAAAAATACTTTGCCTATTGACAATATATTATTATTAATACACTGTCAATATAAAATCACAAATCTCTCACATTTACTTCTTTTGTTTTTCAAATTGTATTTTGAGTTTAGACTCTAGGAAAAGTGATTTACAAGCTGTTTCTGCCAGCCTCTTCTCCCCCTGGTGGCCGGCATTAATCATTACAGATTTTAGTGAGTTATTTAAAGACTTGCTTTTCCATTTTTATACTTACTTGCTTACTTACTAACTTCATCCCTTACGGAAGTGATTCCCCAAGTGGGGCCCAGAGGTTATGAAGGAGGGGTAGATAAAAACAGTGCACATTGTTTTGCAAAGCATGGCACATTTTGTGAGACGACTTTCAGGAAAACGTATGGCTGACAAGGAATCTTCACCAGGCGTTATAACTATTAAAACAAAGACTAGGCATTTGCACCTACTGCTTAAGTCTATAAGCTCTAAGCTGCTTTAAAGCCTTTCCCCCTGTGTCTAGTTGTAAAACTTTTTGAAACCTCTGATTTGCATCACTGACATGCAGACCTGACTGGTTTATGTCATGTGAGCAGTATCATCCTGTCTCTTTAAACCTTTAACACACTTCCTTCATAGAAAACTGTCAGTCCCCCTCCTCTGCCTGCCCCACATTTATCCTGTTATTCTGTCCCAAACTTGTGTCTGTGCATATATATATATATACTGCTTGGCCACACTATCTCCAGGGTTTATTTAATTTCTATGATGTCATTTAGAATTTCATATAATTCACCACTGCAGGGTCATCTGTCAGAGGATTTAATCTGAGGGTGACGAACGGTCGTTCCCCCGGCTGCAGTAGCCGCCGCGACCGTTGTGAAGCTCATTAATTTCCTGCCCAAATATAAGCCTCTGTCGTAGCAGACAGAGGGTTAGGTGGAGGGAGATCATATTTCATTATTACATTAATCAGACCCACATGCAGACACGATTGTAAATCAGGTGGGAGGTGACATTAATCCTGCACAACCAGCTTGTGAATGTCCTGGGCTGTGCCAATGATGAAAAAAGTCAATTTATTCCAGTTCCACATTTTCTTCGCTGCTTGTTAAATGCATAGACTGTATAAATGTACAGTCTATGGTTTAATGCAAAAATGTATGAGGCAATGATGCTAGTGCAATATTGTAAAAGGCTACTTCCAAAATCGTGCACGATTGCCCGGCGTTATAAGATTTAGCTTACATTTGGTTTTATTGAAAACATAACACAAGTTCCTCAGATAGCCAATAAGACAACGTAATCGTATAATCACTTGATAGACGGCACGAGCCACAAGCAGAACATCCAGAAGTAGCCTCTATTTAAAAAAAATCTGTCAAATGTCATGTAATCTGATGGTGTATAAACATGTACAGAACGTGAGGATGCTAGCTCCGAATCATGTCACCATCGATGTCTGAGCATCTGTGGTAGAAGAGGTGTGGTTAGGTGGTTTTATCCTCCACTATATTTGACTGCTTTTGTTGCAGAGCAAGTTGAGCAACCTTATCTTTTCTGAATGCACACAAAGATTGCTGCCGTTTAACCGAGGCTTTTGCTTACATACACTCTTACCAGTTAAACAAAGACAGACAGCTAATCCAGCGACAACGTTTGGTTGACCTCTGTTTCTATTACTATAAAGATTCAATGAACTCAAACATCATGCAGATTTAGTATCTAAAATATGAAGTTTATTATTATAGTACTATAGTTCTTTACACACAGTGGTTATAGCTTTAAGCTGTGTCTATTGCAGTTGTGTTTTCACCCTGCTTGTGTAATGGTTAAGTCCGTGGTTTTCTTTGTGCGATCATTGGAGACCGATTACATGCTCAACTTGTTCACCCTTTAGCCAATGTTCGGTGAAGGGAAAGTGCAGTATGAGGGAGATTAGAGCAGAGGAAGTAAAACATGATAGAAAGCACAATGGAGGAAATGTGTTGGATGACTAAGCAAACAAAAGTGCTTGGTTAGTGCTCTGTCAAAAAAACTCCTCATCGTTGGCATAACTACTTCTAAATAAGTTCTCTTGCATTAAAATATTTACAACCTTTGCCTTTAAAAAAAATATATTTTTACAAGTAAAACAACGCCTTCTTTTGGCCTCCCGTCGCCAACACAGTTACAGGAATAAATCATGCCCCTTTGTACATTGTCCTGTGTGTTACTGTTGCATCCCGTTACGTGACAGTCAGTTACTTTGGGCCATGTGTGACATCTCCAGCTGAGTTGACGTCATTGTGGGAGACTCCATGGTTACTTTGTGGAGCGGCTTGTGACACAGTGCGGCTGTCAGTTTTTTCCTGAAAACCCTGCACAGGAACACGTAGATGAGCGGGTCCAGGCACACATTAGTGGCCGACAGCCACAAAGTGGTTTCCTTGGCGATGTAGAGTGCGTTCTGCGCCTGACAGTGACTGGCCGTGATGCGCGTCTGGGTCAGAGTGTAGGGCACGCGGGCAAAGTGGAACGGGGCGAAGCAGATGAAAAACACCCCCACCACTACAAACACCTTTGCCTTGGTTTTGCGACTTGTTGCTTGAGATTTGCTCTTGGAGGCTTTGTAGGACTCATAAACCTTCTTGCTTATGAATGTGTAGCAAAACACCATCAAGGCCAGGGTGCCCCAGAAAACAACCTGTAAAGTACAGACCGCAGCATTTAGTAGGAACGGAACTTCTCACAGATTTTCTCATGCCACAGTTCAGTAAGTAGTCAGGAAATGCAAAGGTCAGGTGGTTGCATTAGCATTGCAATCATTTCGTAAAAGCATAGTTCCCTGCATTACCTCTTTAAAAGCATTTGGTAAGCTTTCTTTGTGACAGTTAAGAGCAACAGTTGATGGCACAATCATGTTACACTAAATACAAAGGTTCTGGAAACTGTAGCCTGTCTTTGTCCAATAACAGAATCCATGTGCCAGCATATTTTAAGCTCTTTATGTCATATGTTATGAGACTGTTGTGTATGTCATTGTCAAGTATTCAATTCATTCAAAGTTAAAATGTAAAAATGTTGAAACTTGATGTTAAGTGTTCATGTACGGAGGTCGGTACAGATACTGTTTATTTACTTTATATTGACGATATTTTACTCTAAGCTTTTGGATCTGAACACGTTTCTCTGCTGTTGTTACTCTTTGCAAAACAGGCTTATTACTTCACTTTCAATGCATTTGAGAGGAGCTTTTTTTCGCATGATTAGGGCTGGGAATCTTTGTGTGTCTCACGATTCGATTCGATTTCGATTCTTGGGGTAACGATTCGATGCAGAATCGATTTTCGATTCAAAACGATTCTGGATTCATGGATCCATGGATTCAAGGTCTATTTTTGAATGAGTACATACTTCAGGATCTACTCAAGTCATCTGTGAGACTGGCTGAATTTCTTGTTGCTCTATTTGGCATTCTCCTGATTTAAAGAGCAGGGAGTGACTGGAGTGACTTTTTTTTTTTTGGGGGGGGGAATGAAATCGAAATCTTAGAAGAGAAGAATCTCATGAATCGATTTTTTTTACCACCTCTACGCATGATTGAATGTTTTTTTGGAATTTCAAGACCAATTTGAAACTTAATGGATGGGACAGTAGCACATAGAAAAATGGCTCCTTGCCATATACAGAAGTGAGCATCTCATGCTACAGCTACATTGCAAAAACAATGTCAAATACATGAAAACTGGACTGAGGAGAAGTGGCATCTCGTGAATATGAGGATAACAAAGTTCATTAATACTGCTAATTTACTACTCTGGTGTTGAAAGAGACTCCCTCTGCTGGGATGGACTAGTACCTATAGACAAGTCTTACTTTGTCCTACCTGTGTATGTTTGAGAAAATGGCCTGTTACACCCTGAAGAAGAGCGTCTGCTCGAAACGTCTGCGTGTCAATTAAAGTACAATTTTGTAGTGCTATGTCCTTACCGTTTTTCTTGTTTGAACATTGTTTCAGGGACTGAGTAACTGTATCTGAATTGTCAAACTCAACCTTCATATCTACCTGACAGAAGTAGTTGAATCCCTCATGCCACAGCAGGCCGGCTCTGCTCTTCATGGAGGTGCACTTCAGTCTGCCCCCAGGCATTTGGGGCTGCTGGTCGCTTAGGATAACATTGGGCAGCGCCAGAGAAAGCATCACCACCCAGATAACTGCACTCAGCACTTGACCAACACGGACCCGTTGCAGGGCACCCTTCCCAAACGGCTTGACTATCTTCAGGTAGCGGTCCAGACTGATGAGGCCCAGCAGGAGGATGCTGATATACATAGTGATGTAGAAGAGGACGGCAGAGTATCGGCAGTGGAAGGCACGTAGTCTCCAGGAGCCCACGCCTGCATCACTCAAGACTCTCAGAGGGATGGTCAGGGTCATCAGCAAATCAGCCACCACCTAAAAAAGGAAAGATTTATCCTTGTTGTTTTGCACAAGCAACGATTTTTTTAAAATAAAAATCTCCTTTGTCTTACCACATTTTTTAGAAAGACCACAAATATTGAGTTGCTGGGGATGCTGAAGAAGATCCATGCAGCCAGGGAGTTCAGTATCAGGGCGACTACAAAGAGGATGCTGTACAGGCAGGGGAAGACCACAGCCGTCACACTGGTGTCCCGAACACACTTCATGGAAGTGTTTGACAGGCTGGTGTTCATTTTCTGATCTTTGGTGGATCTTAAGAGGGATGAGAAAGGGAGGACATACGAGGATAAATTATGATAGAACAGGCACATCTTTCTCATGCATACAAATATACATCAAAACTTTTTTAGACTGCAGCATAACAAAATCTAGTTAAAGGAAAAACAAGTATACCTCTAGTTATTTGCATAGAAAAATAAAATAGTGCAATATTTGAATGAAGAGATAATCAACTTATAAACAGTTGAGAGATAAAAGTAAGGCTGTTCAGTTATTGTACAGTGAGTTAATGAACTTTAATTGCACAAAATCAGTAGTGAACAGGTTAGCAGCAAATGGTACCGACTACTCAAAGCGCTTTTAGACTGCATGTCACACCTACCCATTCACACACTGACGGCAGACGCTGCTTTGTAAAGTGACCATCAGGAGTAACTAATTCCATTCATACACATTCATACGCTCCCAAGGACCAGGGAGCTGGGGATCGAACCCCCGATCTTTCAGTTTAGAGACGACCGACTCTACCAACCGAGCCACAGCTGCCCCCCCACAGCAGAACAAACAATATTGTAGGAATAGAGGGAGAGGAGCACAAGATTGATTCCTATATAAAAGAAAATTCTCAATATTTTAAGTAGCCTAAATACTGAATACACATAAATTAAGTTAGTCCCGTTTTTTTTGCAGGACCTATAATGATGCAAAGACTATTTTTGTGATTTGGTCTGTTATTTCTTTTCTCTTTTCAAGACTCAAATCTGAAGATTAAAATACCTTTATGTCAAATTTCAATAAATTGCGATCACTTTTTGCCTTTTTTCTGGAGCATAAAAATCCTTTTCTTTAATGAAAACAATTATAAATTGTAATGGCTCTGTTTCGCCAGCTAAAGATGAAGATTCTGTTATCTATATGGTTGGACTTCCCATTTAGTGGACCAGTATGTTTGCACAGTTACACCTCTGAATGCATCAAACAAACAAACTCTTCCATCCATTCATCCTGAATTCTCCTCCTGCATGTCTGACAGTATATCTTCCTGTTGTGCCGCCTTTACATTGAAAACCTAACTGCTTTGAATAACACTGAGCCCTGACGCAGGTGCTATGGCAACCAAGGTTTACAATACTGGCAATCTTTGTCGGTTTTGCTGAGAAAACTGAAATTAATTTACTTTTCGGAAAGACTTTGCTCCGCTCAGACTTGTATTTAATCTAGTAGATTTACAGTAATTGAATCTTACCTTCTTATTGTGTCCTTATCCTCTGTGACTGCAGGAGATGTGAGGAATAATGAATACAGCTGTGAATAAAAACACAATTTCAAAAAAGAGGAAGATGGGATTATCCAATTCTTCTTTCACCTTCTTACTAACAGGAAGCTAATGAAACAAGAAACCCCAAAGTTAGAATCCCCCTGTGTTACTTCACTTTTTTTAACTAGAAATATACAGCCTACAACCCTATAAGGCTTCAGCCTGTCTGTGTTCCTCAGTATTTCTCTCTCTCTCTCTCTCTTTAAGTGCATGTGTGTGTTTGATGCTCTTACAATGGGTGGTCTCTGCAGCTACTGTGTGGCTGTCTTGTCACAATCCCAACGAGTTTGCCAGTCTTCCTCCGGGTGAAAGCCCCCTTTCCTTCCTCGCTTCCTGCTCCAATTGTCTGCCGAGAGCCTTGTTCTGCTCCGTGCCAGTCCCCCTTCCTCTGCTAGCTTGCGTCAGGCTCCGTTGACAGGCGAACACCAAAGCCACAGACCCATTGCTCGATATCTATAGACCTCCTGCCCCCCCCCCCCCCCCCCCCCCCCCTGCAGCTTACATACCCACCTTTATCTGTCTTTCTCTCTCACTCTCAAACAGAGTTTTTTAGCTGCTGATATTATCACCATTGCACTGCAGCCTTGGTCATGTTTGTGGTTTCCTTCATTTGTTTACCATAAATGCCAGCTATTCAGCAGAAGTTTCTTGTCAACACTGTGGCTGTGTCTGTAAATGCAAAACTAAATTCAGTAGAAGTGAAAGAGCTGTCCCTTGCATTTACTCTTGGCTCAGTTTGGCGTTGTTACAGTTGGATTCCCTTTTGTGCTATCTTGTTAAAAATAGTGCACCCTGAGAACAACAGCATTATTTCCTCTGTGAGTTAGCTTGGGTCAGGACCAGGAAATATGACCGATTGGGGAAATTAAGTATCTGAGAACTGACGTGTCACAACAGAACCTCAAGTAAACCTTGATCTCGTGTTACAAGGACGTGTTTCGTTTTTTCTAAAGAACATGTTTGACATTTTACACTGCACACCAAGTCAGCCCCATATAACCACATTTACCAGCACATCTATTGTTTCCTGTTCATGATCTCAGCAAATTATCTAGGTCCTGTTCAGTGGTTTGATAACATAAATAAAACCCTATAGACGAAAGGCTACTTGTTTGGTTTATTATACCTGTTACGGCTCCATGTCTTTCTGTCCTGTGTGTCCCTTTTCCTCGTCTGTTGTGTTTCATCCTGCAGGGGAATCGAATAATTTCTCAGCTATAGGCTCGTCCTTCTCGTGCTCTTCAGAGTCCTGTGCTGCTTTCAGAGAACAGAGGCTTGTTTGGCCTCTCAGGAAGGAATTTTCGTGTTGTTGCCTTTTGTTGAATTAGTTCTTATATGATCTTTGTTGTATGGTGTAGGTCTTCATGTGTGCTTTGAAAATAAATCCCATCTGAGTATTTTAAGTTGTTGTACACGCTTTAATTGGGTCCATTTGATGATTGCTATACACTCCATAGGACTTGCCTTTAGGCTGCGGCGTAACTTTTCTGTATTTGAAAAGGCAATACAACCATAAAAAGAACAACATAAAAATTCTGCCGCAAAACATGTCTTATTGAGCTACCTTCCCCCAACAAATACTTCTTACTACTATTCACGAAGAAAATACAATTTTACAGATTTTTTACTGAATTTAATACACACAAAAAATGAAGATTCTAAAAAAAAAAAAAAATGTATGACACACTGAGCCCACATTAACTGTAGGAGCCATAATGTGTAGTTTTACCTCTGTTGATTATTTGTTATGATTTGCCCCATATGTGGCTTTGATATCATTTCATGGTAATTCAGTGGCTGTGGTTTTACCTTATCGGAACATGTGCATTGGTGTGGTGGGAGGTTGGAAAAAGAGGGTGAGTGGGTTTGATTATTTTCAGCTGACCGTCATTGTTATCGTCATCATCGTTTGGACTTTTAGTTTAATAAATCAACAAACTTTTCCGGACTTTTGAATTTGATTTTGATACGAACAAGTTGCAGTCTCTGTGCATCATTTTTCTATCTTAGCCTCCACAATAGTAACAAAAGTTTGTGTTTTTGTCGGGGCTAATTGCTACATAAAAATTCCTGCAAACTTTATTTGGTGTAGATCTTTGAGATTTGAGGAATAGAACTGATCATTTTCTAACATCCTTTACTCTGTGCTGTTAGTCACTTTTCATGTTAAGCGCTGATAAGCATTGAGTTAATGATTTTATCATCTGCAGAGCCATATTAAAGCATCAACTTTTCTTTTTCTGTAACCACAATCATAAAACATGAGTGTGAAAATCAAATGCTAACGTACTTCAGCCTGCTTTATATGACTCTGTCAGTTACTGTCTTTCCTTCTGCAGAACTCTATTTGCTTTTTCATTTATGGTACTTTAATATATAACATGGTTTGATGACATAAAAACAGCACACTCACATCTCGTTCTCACGGCACACTGTTTATCTACGTCCTTCTTGTATTTCCTGTTAGTGACACTAACATGACACAACACAGCAGAGACAGAGCTACAACACAGGTTTCAAAAGTCAGAGCAGAATTAAGAGAATTCTGATATAAATGAAGCTATAATCTGACATTTAATCTACAAAATAATGAAAATGTCAGAGCTGTACATGACAACCAGCTCTTTCAGAGTCTAGTCTGTGGCACAGAGCTTCCTGCTTTCTCTGCTGAGGCTCCACAAAACGAGACGGACAAACTTTTCATCATGGACTTCAGCTCTTCCTGAAACTCCCTGCACAGAAACACGTAGAGAAGAGGATTCATGCAGATGTTCGTGGTGGCAAACCAGAGGCTGAGCTCCTTTGCAAACCTTCCTAATAAATAGGAGCAGCTGGTGGTGGAAGAGTAGTTGACTTGTTGAAAAGTGTACGGGATCCTGACAATGTGGTACGGTCCGAACGACACGAAAAACACAATGAGAACCAGAAAGACGCGCAGTTTGACCTTCTGCTTTCCCTGGTTGTTGTTGCTGCCAGAGTTTCTAAAAGACTGGATCACTTTGTTTGTGATGCAAATATAGCAAACCGCAATCACCACACTGACAAGCCAGAAAAGCACATTCAAGAAAATCACCGTCCTTTCATGTGCGTCAAGTCCGGCCTGGCCTTTCAGCTTCATGCAAGTGCTGATCTCTGTCATGTTGGCTAGCGATTTGTTACTCAGAATGATATTTGGTAAAGCTGAGCCTCCAAACAAGATCACCCACACTGATCCTGAAACCACTTTGCTAAAGGTCAGATTACTGAACACTTTGCTGTGGGGCATCATGATCTTAAAGAAACGGTCCAGACTTATCAAGCCCAACAGAGCGATACATGTGTACAGTGTACTGTAGAAAATGGTGCTGAAATAACGGCATGAAACTATGAATAAAACGTGCGATGCGCCCGGCAGGTCACTTGCAGCTTTGATTGGGACGAGAACTGTCATAACGATGTCAGCAGCTACTAGGTTTTTCAGGTACACAATGAAGGTGGATCCAGACTTGAGGTGCAGAGACACCCAGGCTGCCACGCTGTTAAGCAACAAAGCTATGGGGAATAAAAGAAAGTAAAGAGCAGGGGCAATGTTTGGGTTGTAAATGAAACCTTTACAACCCGTGTCATTGTAAGATGTTCGATTCATTGCCGACGCTGCGCCTGAGGGAAATGGAAATGCATGTTAGAATGCACAAAGAAACTTTATCTTCAGGTATTATTATCATATATTTCAGGTTTTATATGATCTTGTCGGTTGTTTTTCCACTTAATAACATCAAAGGTTTGGCTTCCGTGACTTCTTTACTCACCCTGCTGGCTTATGTCGTACGGATCCATCCATGCATCCATTTTCTGTCGAGTCTGCGTTACAGTGGCAAGCTTAGCAAAGAAAAAGGAGCAGCGTGTTGTTAACGTTGCTCGCTGCAGAGTAGTGTGAAATATATACACTTTTCTTTTTATAAAAACGTTTTAATCTTTTTCATTACATATAAATGCCATTTTACAACAAATGTGATCACGCTTAACAAAATATATCAAATTAAAAATACAATGAATACAAATACTAATATTATAGAATCAATAAAGGGTTGCTTTTAGTTTTCTTAGTCCTTCTTTTACTTCCGTTTGACCCAATGAGGTACAAAGGGGATCAATAAGTATCTTATTCACCTCACTAAACACTGGCCATTTTTCCAAAGACTTCATTCTTGTAAAGAAAGAGATAAAAATGTGGGAAGCACAGGGGTCACCAAATGTCTTTAAACTCAAATCAAAGCAATTTTGCTTGAGTATCTTTTAGCTTCCTGTCAAACTGAAATAGCCTTCACTGGGTGTACCTTCAACTTTCAAACTGCTTGTCTTGCAACTTTTAACCACAATTTTGGTCATTTTTCTGACACTGTGTGAACTTGCTGAGCATGTTTGTGTCATAGTTCATTTTAAAAAGGTGTTATTAGTGACCTCTTCAAAAGGACAAAGCAGAAGATATCGATCAACTCTTTAAATGGAATAGAACATTTTAATGTTAAAGACGTTTAGTGACATCTTAGTGCTTCATCTCATTGTGGTAAACGGTTCAAAACAAACAAGAACAGGTAAGATGAACAAATGACATATTTACACAGAAATAATCACAGATCTAATTCTTTAAATATACATCACTTCCTTTATGCAACTCTTGATCTGCTTTTTTTTAATGAACTAGTCGTCAAAATAGAATACATCTTGAAAATAACTTACTGTACAGCTGATGACTTGACTCAGTCCTCACAAAACCGAAGCTTCAGGACGCATCTGTGTGCGTGTACTTAAATGTACGGTGTTGACTGTGGATTTACCTGGCAAATCAATGTTTCATCAGTGAGGACAGAATTGGGAACATATGCAAAAATAGGAAAAACGTAGTGGTCTTTAGCCAAAAACAAAATGTGCGTAATACACACAGCCCGCAGTGAAAAAGGAGCACTGATTGGATAATTGAGTAGATGGGGTGAAGGCTTGGGTTTTAGAGTCTCCTGTGTTTTTTTTTGTTTTTGGCGTACAAATGAGCTCAGATATATTTTGCTTCTGTATTGTCTTTCCAAAACTGATCATAGTCCGATTTTGTTTTTCTACGGACCAGTTACACCAACCTAAACTCTTCTCCATGTCTGATAATGGTCATAACCCTCGAAATAATTAATCATGACAAATGTAATATAGTTTGGCTCTAGCTCTGAGCATCATAAGAAAGATGAAATACTCATCATATTTCCACAGCTCGCCATCTTTTTGTTGTGTACAGATGGAAACAGAAAATAAACCTTGATGTCAAATAGTGGAGCAGAAAGAAAAGAAAAGTGGACTTGCCTTTCTTGCTCTTTTTGTGCTCTTTGTTAGTTATATTATTCATTCAATGGAACTTTGATGACTGATTGGTTACATCTACTTTTTTTACTTTAAAGACTTATTTTGGGGCTTTTTATGCCTTTAATTCAGAGACAGGACACTGGATAGAGCCAGAAACTGGGGTGAGAGAGAGTGAGGAATGACATGCAGGAAAGAAGCCACAGGCCGGATTCAAACACGGGCCACCCGCTCTTGAGGACTTAAGCCTCTGTACATGAGGCGCACGCACTAACCGCTAGGCTAAAGGCACCCCTGATTACATCATTTAAAACAAGAATCAAAAAGTTGTTCCTGCAGCAAATGGTGCAGTGACATCTTCTAACCAACAGGTGGCCTCAGCTTTTAAAGAAACCAAACTGGCCACAAAAAAAAAGAGAGTGCAGGTGACCCCCAGTAGATTTATGTGCCCAGTTCAATTTCCGTCAAACCATTTAAAATTGTTTGCCAAAAAGTGGTAGCACGCATTAGTTTCCAAATGTGTAGCTGCAGTGAATTGTGCTGACTAACAAAGTGGCTCCATTGGTATTTCATTTCTAACTTTACTGTGTGCACAGAGGTAGACGGTGCTGCAAAATGACATTGTTTATGACTTACAGAGTCATTAGAGATAATGAAATCTCTATATATGGTAATGAAAACCGGAATGTAAGAATCAGTTTATAAGAATTTAACTTTGGCAACTCCACAGAGCTCTTAAATGAGGAAGCTATAAAAATCGGATACAAAGGTTATTAGAATTTTTGTGTAAAGATTTATTCTACCACTCATTCAAGTACTGAAACAAAGAGTCTAAGCTTTTTATGGTTCCGTTATATGATAACTCTGAGCCGCAGAAAAAAGAATCCCTGTTTCGACACTGTGGTTACTTCTTGTGCAATAAAAGTGACTCAAATAACTGCAATTTTCACAAATGGGGAAAAAATCTGAACTTTATATTATTACAAACTCAAGTTTATTAACACAAATCCAATATCCAATAAATATATCTTTATAAGTACATACAAGAGACACACACACTCAGACCTGACCACTGAGTTTAACAGAGTTGAATGTGTTCAAACGTTATAACTCATTTGATTGTAAGCACTGACAAACTTGTACGTTACATTTTTTAACTTTATTTCTGTCAATAAACTGCCATATTTATCTGATGTAGTAAATCAATCATGTTTCTGCCTTGTTTTTTCATCATATAGTATATATGGACAATCTCACTAAGGTCACTAGAGGGCAGTATAACCTACATTTTAAAGATCATACCAGTAAGTCACTGTCAGACTGCTAAGGCTCTCTTACTTTCTAAAAGTAGCTCATGATTGCAAATCCTTCTTAGCTGCTATGGAACAGATTAAAATCTCAACGTCTCAACGTGCAAAAGCAAACAAGACCATTAGTGACAAGATTGAGCATTTGTGTTTAGTTATGTTTATTGCCTGTAACTTCTATTGCATGGGTAAGTGTCAGTACATGATATTAACAGCACACTGCAGAGACAGCCAATAAAGAAAAGATAAAGATTCAAAGTTAGTGATATGCACTCTTAAAAGACAGTAGGGTAATATGCAGCACAATATCAGTAAAATGGTAAAAGGTAAGCGACGGCTTTGTCCACAGGTGGCGTTAAAATCAAAGTGAACCTGCAGGATCTTTAAATGCGTCAAACTTTAAAAGTTTTTTTCCACTAATAAATGGCTCACTTCTACTGTGAAGTCTCCTCTCTTTCACATGAATATAACCGGACACAGATGCCTCTAGCTTTCATCATGTCCACCAGTTTGTCTCTGTATTCCCTGCACAGGTAGATGTAGAGGACAGGGTCCAGACAAGCATTAGTGGTCGAGAGCCACACGCACAATGCGTGGCCTGTACTCACCCACGTTTGTGTGCAGCCACCGATATCAAACACTTCATGCAATGTGCTTGGAATACGGATAATGTGAAGAGGCACAAAACACACAAAGAACACCAGAAGAATCAAGAAGACTCGTAGCTTGGTCTTCTTTTTTCCTTGGCTGTTGTTGCTCCCAGAGTTTCTGAAGGACTGCAGGACTTTCAGGGTGATGCATACATAGCAAAACACAATCAGTATGCTGACCAGCCAGAAGAAGCTCTCCATGGAGAGGACTACATACTTGTGAAGGGTCACGCCAGCTGGACTTTTCAAGGACATGCAGAAATCTGCTGTTATATTTAGAGGACTCTGGTCTGTCAGAATGATTGTTGGGAGAACTGTGCAGGTAAATAACACCAACCAAACCAAACTGGATGTAACAATACTGAAGGTAACACTCTGTCCTAACACCTTCCCAAATGGGCGAACAATTTTGAAGAAGCGGTCGAGGCTGATAAGACCCATAAAGGCGATACTCATGTACAAACAGCTGTAGAAAATGACAGAAGAGTAGCGACAGTCGAACGCCTGCAACCACACTGTTGCTCCTGGTAGCCTGCTAGCTGCCTTTGCCGGAAGCATCAGTATCATGAGGAGGTCAGCAGCCACCAGGTTTTTTAGATACACAATGAAGGTAGATGTAGACGGGAGGTGCAAGGACACCCACGCAGCTACCCCATTGAGCAGCAATCCAAAGGGGATCAACAGGAAGTAAAGGCACACGATGGCAACATTTACTGTCACAACGCTGATGGGAGCGCAGTCATTGGAGAGTTTTGCAGTGTAGTTGGACGCCATTGTTAAATCTGGGATAAAAAGAGACACACAGGGGATGAAAGACAAAGTCAGCAGGATTTTGACGTTGCTGACTTTTCAGCAGAGCCCGTTTAATCTTGAACTGGTCTCAGAATAACACCTTGGAAAGGTCATTAGCAGGGAGTTAGGCTATGTAGGCTCTTTAGATTAGACCAATATCGACACTGTTTGCATCAGCAGATGCAAGAATACATTTGCATGAATTTATGTAAAGCATTGTGTAGCGATGTGAGATAATAACATCATGATCATTCCATTTTCAGAGTTTATTGATTGGGCTGATGTGAGGTGAGATTTTACTGTGGCCAGTCGCTGCCGTAGCACCTGTCTTAGACTACAACTGCTTTAAATGTGCCTCAACAAACACTGATTTGCATTTATCATTACTAAAAACATTTGTTACTATAATTTGGTTTTGAATGCTCAACCGGAGCATTTGAATGCATCGTGGAACCTGACACTTCCACTTTCTACACTGAATAAGAGAAGTTATGTCATTGTTGGAGTTGTCTTCTAAATGCAAAATAAAAGAGCATAAAAACAGATGAAGTTACTTTTACCTCACACAGTAACAATTTATTATACAGTAACGCTTTTTTAAATTTGTATTTGTTTATTTGACATGGACATACAGTAACATTGGTGCTGTTACATTAAACCATGCACAAGTGCTGGATGCACTGTTCTCAGCCTTACCCTAACCCTTACCTACAGGAGGCTTTTAAAAATAAAGGATAGGAATAAAGAAAAAAAGAGAAGGAAATCAAAACAGTTCAGTTATTAATACAGTGCAGTTATGAATGCAAAAACTGATCAAATACATACATACTGTACCAAGTAATAGTCACAATCTCTTTGCACTCAAGATCATTGTTGCCTCAAGGTTTTTTGAATTTGTCTGATTTTTTTTGCTATTGGTTCAAAACGTGTAATCAGTTGTATTCTCCTGTGTGGTATGTGTTTAAATTTAATACATTTAAAGTCTTTTGTGCAGTTAAGCTTAAACCTACTATAAGTGTAAACAGCTACCTGCTTTAACAGTGGATAAAGAAAAGCACTTGTTTGGCATTCATGTAGTTGAGCCAAATTAAAGCTTCTGTGCAAAATACGTATCTGAGCGTGATTAGGTTTCACAAGACGTTTGTATTTTTGCTTTTGTCAAACAACCAAATACATTTTTTTTTCCGGCAATTTGTCATCCTTTAAAGAAGGAAAAAGTTTATTTGCTTCAGATAATATTGAGAAAGTTAACTATCCAGACCCAATTAAGTTTCTCTGGTTGCACTGATACGGTGAACTTTTTGGAAACTATCGCTAAGAAATGATAAGACTAAAGCTGTTTGCATGTGTTCACTCAAATCACAAAATCTAGTATCTAATGTCCCTAGTCACATCTTTATCTAATCTGAAACATTTATTACAACACATGTTACACACTATTATTAAGTCACTCACCGATGGTCATGATGTCCTTACCTTCACACTGGAACACCTGGCATGGTCAACACCTTCCAACGATGGTTGACCGAAGATGTTCGAGCCAATTCAACCAGAAAGATGCAAATCCATGAATAGAGAGCTGCTGTGGAGGGAAAAAGTATTCAAATTGCATATATTGTGCTGAACAATATTTTTCAGGCTATAATGATGCAATCTCTGCATTTGAACATCAAATCCAGGTCTTGTCTTTACTCTTATATATTTCTTTTTTCTCCTGGTTAAATACATTTAAAATATAAAATAAAATTTGACAAACATCCTCCCCTCCACCACACACACACACACACACACACACACACACACACACACACACACACACACACACACACACACAAATAAATGCTGATTGTTATTATATTGGGATAGATAAAAGATGACAATAAATGTTTCTTCAATTATGTTTTCTATCAGTAACATTAATGGCCTAATCATGTTCTCATTTAGAGTTTATTATTCTTTTCCTAGACATAAAAAGTTATTGGTTACATTTTGAGATTCAGTCAATGATACTAATAATACTGATTAGAGCTCATAAAGTCGTTTTTAGGTACATTCTCAAAAAGAGGAAGTGCCCTTTAAGTGCTTAACATCATACTGGGGTAGGGTTAAGACATGTGGAAAAAAAATGCCAATCATTGAATAACCACCGTACCAACCCAATTGTAGAAATATTGTAACTTTCTTTTTCGTTATGATTTCTCTGGAACTGGCCTGCCCACATTTTCAGTCTTGTGCATTTGCAACACATCGTGACCCAGTTCTGTGGAAAGCCCCGTTGTTCTGTCTTTCGGTACTTCACTTCTCCTTATAGTTACTTTAATACATAGACAAGCAATCTTGATTGGAAAAAAAATCCCACATGTACATTTGAATCATATTTAATCTGCTATATTGTTAGAACATCCAAAAGAATCATGCACATTCAATAATAAGAGATCTCAATTTACACATGTTTATTGGTAAGAGTTGAGGTTAAATATGCAGGTAGGAAGGTTATTAGTTATATTTACATTTTGTAAATGAATACTGCTGCTTCTTCTTTTAAAGATAGTTATGAAAATCTAAAAGAGGAACTTCAGGATGTTGTTGTGAAGTGGAATAGAGAACAGAAAGGTCAACCTTAAAAATCATGCCAGGCTTGGTTTCAAATCAACAGCAGTAAGCACAATAAATGCTTGTATGGATTTGTGCTTCTTGACTTCTCTAACAGGAAATACCTTTATTGTTAATATTTTACAGGGGGTTCAAAGAAGTGGATTTCCTTAAAGCTTCTGTAGCTTTTAGCTGATAATCAAACAGACTGAAATAAATACTGAAATCACCTTAAAAAAAAGTACACAAGACCATCAGTGACAAGATTGATTCTATATATTAAATCATTTCTGTTACTGCTGCCGTAGGATAGGTTTAGGCTATCAGATGAGGAGATTGACAGAACGTCAGAACAGCCTTTGTTTACATTTGTATGGCAAATATTCTCACTAAGTGATACATCTGACTGTTAAAAATAGGCAGGATGACATTTCTCATCAATCCTTTAACATACTGGACAAGAACAGCAAAGAGATAAAAGGTACTGCTTCAATGCAAAATCGCCACAAAACCAAAGTTCCTCATAGAACCCAATGTTCAACCTAAATGTTTTAATATGTATGGTAATGTAATCATTTTGTGATAATCATCTGCAAGAATATGCTCTGCAATTGTCATTTCATGTTGGTTTGTAGGAATGACTGTGGTACCAGTCAACATGTGGATGAACGCGAGTGATAGAATAGATCACTTTGTCTTTCACCGTGTTAAAAAAAACCCTCTTTACTTGTTGTAAATGGCCCTATGTACACACAGAGGAGTCTCCCATAGGCGTGCTGTCTGTGTCCGTGTCTGACCCCCTCTTTACCAGCCTGCTACAGGTACCATGCGGCAGCTTCAGGGTCTTGAACAGAGTGGTCCTGAAGGACTTGCAGAGGAAGAAGTAGATGAGAGGGTCCAGAAGAGCGTTTGAGGATGAGAGGAAGAGCGTGCTTTCCTTCAGCTGAAAGAAGAAGAGTTTGAATTTGCAGTCAAACATAACCACATGGGTCTGGCTTATCGTGTACGGCACGCGGGCAAAGTGAAACGGCACAAAGCACACAAAGAACACGGCCAGAACCAGGAACACGTTTGCATTCATTTTTCTTTTAGCCTGTCCTGGCTTTCGAACAGTGCCTCCACTTGATGCTTTACAAGTAGTTCCCCCAGAGCCCTGAGATTTGGAGCGGGAGTAGGATCTGTACAGCTCCTTTGTGATTAGAGTGTAGCAGACTACCACAGTCACCAGGTTGCTCCAGAAAACAACCTGACAGACATAATTCACCACCTCATGCCAGTGAAGCCCAGCATTGCTCTTCAGGTCACTGCACTTAAAATGTGGAGACTTGGGTGTTTTACTCGTCAGGAACACGTTAGGTAGACAGATAATGAGCTGGAACGTCCAGATGGCCCCTGAGAGGATTTTGCGACGGGCCAACCGGGCCGCGTTAGTCCCCCTGAACGGCTTGAGGGTCTTCCTGCAACGGTCGATGCTGATGAGGCCGAAGAAGAGGATGCTGATGTACATAGTGAGATAGAAGAGCACTGAGGAGACCTGACACACAAATATACGCAGCCCAGTCGAGCCGATGTTGGAGTCTGATAACACCTGTGGAAACACAGACTTATATTTAACCAGAGTCTATTATAAAGTTGATAAGCTTACAGAATAAGCTGGCTAAGCCATTTATGAGTATCCCCCTTAAAAAACTAATAAAGATTTGTTTTATACGGAAATAAAAAGAACATTTGAAACCAATTGTTTTAGAGACTGAGTATTAACTTTAATTATTACAATCATTTACTACTTTATTAGAAATAAAAAAACCCACTTTGGATGCCAAATTATCAATAAAGGGTTTCAGAGATGGAATAGATATAATATTTACTAATTAATATGGAAATATATGAAAAACACATCTGGGATGCCAAATTGCGATTTATAGGGTAAACAGATTATTCACCCATTTGTAGAGAAGTTGGGACGACAAATTCTGAATTAAAATGTTCTTGACGTGAAATAGGTTACTTAGTAATTGATAATCAATTACTTACAATACAGGGAAATAAAAAGTTCATTTTTGGGATGTCAAATTGTAAAAAATTTGTTCTGACTTTTGTCAATCCTTCCCTTGCAGGACAGTTACTCAGCTGTCTGGACAACCATTTTTTTTTTATTAATGCCAAAATGACAGATGTCTTGCTTTGCATTGCTGATGGGTTTAGGAAGTCAGAAATTCCCAATGATGGCTTTTAAAAGCTGCTGGTACCCTTTAGAAATATGTTACAAACATGTATAACTGCAACTTTCTTGCCTTAAGAAAAATAACTCATGGCTTTGATTGACTTTAAATCAATGGCTTGAATAAGAACTCACCAAAAATAGATTTTTTTTTACAACCTTGTTCTTTTTCTGACATTGTTCTCATGAATGCTACAACTAATCCATTTGACATAGTTACAAATCCCCATTAATAAACACATCAGTTACAGTTCGATTCAGTGTACCTTATAAATCAATACCAGTTAAACAGTACCTTGAAAGGGAATGTTAAGGTCATGATGACATCCGCCACCACAATATTCTTCAGGTATATAATGAAGAAAGACTTGGATGGGATACGAAAAAACACCCACACCGCCACCCCATTAAAGGTCAGCCCGACCAGAAAGAGAAAGGAGTAGAGGACTGGAAAAACCACCGTTTTCAGAACATTGTCACGGGAACATGTGCTGTTGGTGCGGCTGCTCTGATTGCCAGAGGACAGGGGGAAGGTTGTAAAACTCTCCATGAGGATTTATCTGAAGAAAAAAAACACGAGAAAAAGTAGTTTGAATTATGTTTTCAAAAGAAAAACAAGAAACAAACTAAGAATGACTTTATTAAGAAGGTGTACAACATTTTTTTAAGTATGTACTTTCTAAAACAAGTTGATATCCAATACAGTTTTGCAGTTGTGTAGACTATTATTGTGCACGTGTTCAGTTGGCATTACAGTATAAGTATCCAATAATTTAACTTCCCTGAAGGCTATAGTTTGATCACATTTATGACTGGTTGCCTTGCCTTTATGCAAACAGCATTTGTTTAAGTGAGCACATCTACCTCGATTTTACATGATGATCATTGATTATTATGTAAGGTTTTGTGACTGACCTGATATTTATTCTGACGTATCTCAGTGGCGTTCCATCAAGGTCCCAGTGCACGCTGTTCTCAATGTTAATGAGTTTTAGGTCCCTCTTTCTTCTTTACTTTGTACAAAATGTGATCTGACAGTGCCCATGTGTCTGGTCCGCAGAGTTTAAAGATTGCGAATAAGTGTGCGTACGGCCCATGTGTCTGGTCAACACAGTTTAAACGTAGCAAACAAGTGTGTGTGCATTTATGTGTGTGCATGTTGTTGATACACGAGTAACCGGAAGACTTTCTCTTTTCCTTCTCCTTTCTGTTTCCTGTCTCGAATAAGGAAAGGCTGCAGCCTCTAGTCTGGATCTCATTCCACAGAAATGAACATATTCTGATCAGTCTAAACATCTGCAACTGAGGGCAGTGGATTTACTGCAGATAAATGCTAAGTTAAACATAAGGAAAAAGACATATTATAAACAGAGGCAAGAAAAGCACAACATCTTAATATTTAAAAGTCATCCTCATCTTCAGAGGTATTGTTACAACCATGCTTTAGTGATCCACACTCTAGTGAACTGTAGTTTGATTACATCATTACATTTGGCCATAAGGTAGATACAGTATGTAGAAAGCTACTATCTGCCACAATAACAGCTGTTTAATCGCAGACGTGCAGATTCTGAGTAATCTTTATAATATTAACATTCAGAAACAGGAAAAAAACATTGGCAATAAAATGATTTGTCACAAGATTAGTCATTAAACTCATCCTTTTCTTTTTTTCTGTTTGAGCTTGTTTCTCTGCATGTTTGTTGGACTGCAGCCTATCCCAACATGCACTGCAAAAAAAGGAAGAAAAGCAAGTGAAGAACAGAGGTAAAACACATTCTTGTATTATCAAAGTTTTATATTAAATGTATGTCCCTATAGTTTTAGTAAGACCTGTGATACAATACAATACAATTTACTAGAAAGAAAATAACCAGCTTGGAAACATACGGTTGCAAAACCTCCTGTTTCAAGGTGAAAAATATATGAAATAGCTTTTGGCAGATGCTCTCCTGATATAAAACTCCCCCACTGCTTACAATTCCATTCAGATTGAAACTGACTGCCTTCCAAGGCCCTGCTCATTGTGGTTTTCTACCTCAGAGTCTATAAAACACTGTCCATATTGTGAAATCGGACATTTTTCCCAATGTGAGTAGTTTCACTCCCCACCCTCCCTCCTTCCCCGTTCAAACACAGCATGAAGAAACTTCCCCAAATCGTTGTTGTAATCGTCTGTTGACACAGTGCTGTCCAAAGGTTGTAAGAGACTAAATTATCTGGAAGATTGAAATGAATGTTGCCTCTGTATACTGGTGTCTAAAAAATAGAAAATAAAGAGTACTCAGAGTTTTTGTACAGAGTACAAAACACTTAAATGACATGTGCAAACACTTGCAGGCTTTGAAAACTGCCTGACTTTCACCACAACTGCAGTATTGCTGATGTCCTGGCAAAAACCTCCTAAAATAACAAGTACTGCGTCCAATGTCGGACTTAAACAGCAGGAGTTAATGATAGCAAGTATTTATGAAGCAGTCTCAGTCAAATCTAATCAACCTTGGCTGTAAGATTTGATTCATTGCATGACTAAAATGTACAATCAAGTGATCCTAAAGACAACAACAAATTATCTGATGATAAATTTAGATCTGAAATAGTTATGATCTATTGAATTGACAAACTTTAGAATCTTATCATCTCTGGTGTCAAAGAGGCAGGCAGAAGATCGAACCAATCAAATGATAACCCCAATCATAATATAGCACACAGAAAACTGATCCTTATCCATTAAATAGGATATTTTCTGATTGTGTTTCATTAACACAGATTGCAAAAAACACTGTATGATGCTGTTCTATGGTTTTGTGTTTAAGAATATTATTCTACACAGTTGTTACAGTGGTGAGTCTTCTTCATCAGCAGTGTTGTGTCTGAATTTGCTAAAAGTACACGTTTGTTAAACATGCTCATATTTATGGTGAACAGTTAACTGAACGAAACAATTTGCAACTAATGAACTGGAAAATGAGCGTAGCTCACTCGGAAACAGTGAACGACTACTCACATTCCATAAGGTTCAGAGAGTTGCCGAGCACTTTGTGTCACGGCGGACAAAGAGTAAGGTTTTTTACCTGCTCTTTTGTAAAGTTTCTTGAGATAAGGTTTGACTCTGAGGAAGACGCACACTAGTCCTTTGCACCAAAGTAAATTTGCCTAAAGAGGTTTATGTGCTCCAGTGCTTTCTTTAGATTCTGCCTGAGAGAAGGAGTCCATTGAAGTATATTTTGATCGTCTAAGGTCCCTCTCTGAGAGCACCGACCTCCATTTGTAGAGCGCAAGAGTTTCCTTCTACCTTGTCTTGATATAACATTTTTTTTATAAATTGGCTCTATACAAATAAAGATAGATTGATTGATCGATTGAGCCCAAGTTTCAATTTAAGGCATCTGGCCTGCATCTGGCATGGCTAAAGCTGCTAGCATTTCAGACAATTCAGCTACCGGTACTGCTAAAGCCAGTTCTTAAGAACATTTGAAGTGAATCATTGCAGACTCCTGCAGGAAGAATCTCATATTTTTATACAAAGTTTGCCTGTTTGATCATAAAAAAACAAGTCAGAACATCAGTACTGTGAACTTGCACCACACTGAATATCTGATCCTGGATTAGTTATAGTTTATAATTGGAGATTTTCACTATACTTTTAAAGAATGGAGGTCTAATGTTCTGCACATGTTGAAATCTACTTCTTCTCTAATCTCATGATCTAGGGTACTTCTCAGTTCTCTTATTTGCTATCTCCTCGCTCCTCGGCCGAACCGGAAGTAGTTTTAGTCCCGCCATGTTAAGGATCGTCTCAAAGCTCTTTACACTGAAAGGAGGAGAGAGGATCGAGGAGAGAGGAGGGAGATCCGAGGAGCGATGACCGAGGAGACACGAGAGCTGGCTTTACGGAAGTCCTTTTACTGACAGACACGCCCCCTTATCAAATATCACTCACTGATTGGACACTGCAGCGGATCAGACTTCAGTGAAACTTATCAACATGAGCGGAGTTTAATACCGGAGAAAAGACAGACATTGAAAAGACGCTAAACGGAGCGTCGGACATTTAAACAGATTATAAACCTCTGTCAGTTTGTAAAGAGTCGGTCTGTGATGAGCTGGGATTAAAAAGTGTCTGACATGAAGATTAACAACTAAATATAAAGCATCAGTTCTATAAAATCAATAAGAGTGTAGGCCGATCACTCCCCACATTTGATGAGTTTTCACTGTCAAACAAACAGTGTGTTAATATGAAGTGTTCAGAAATGAGTCCTTAATTTTCTGTTCATGATCCCTCAGACTGTTTGAATGTGTGATGATGATGAGAATGACAGTCTGATGCAGAGGGAGTCTGTCAGTCAGAAACACCTTTTACATTCACACTTATTTACCTTCGTAAAGTTTCTATCATTTACAACCTAATCAATCATTTTCACATAAATATCTGTGTTTATAAAATACAGAGTTCATTGTCCAATTATAAGTCAAAACTAATACACATAATAAATTCAACAATTCAGTATGAAGTCTTTTTGTCAGTAGAAATTGTCCTTTTGGTTATTAGCAGACTGCAGGTTGTTCTTCATGTGTTTGTTATCAGGTAAAGTACGCAGACTAAACACTGTTACTGTGTGTATTTGATTAGAAATAATACAGTGTGTGTTTGTGCGGACATAAACAGCTGTTAAAGCCGACTGACAACTGAACTTGATCAGCTGATGACATCATCACAAACAGACGTCGCTTCACGTGACGCTGTAGAGGAAAGGACGTCTCATGTCTCTTCAAACAGATCTCCTCGTTCCTCTCTCCTCTGCTTCGTTTCCTCCATGCATCTCTGGTGGGAGGAACTAAGACGCAAGTGGAGGAGGCAACTTGGAGGACACTCGATGCAATTAAGGGAAGTGAGAAGTACCCCTAGATGGCTTTATTCTGTTAAGTGCCAGCAGTTAGGATGACAATGCTGCAACTTCCTGTGTCTGGGACAAGATTGGCAGTCAGCAACATTCACTTCCTAAGAAAATGCTAGTCCAAATGTGTATTGCTGTTGTCAAAGGTAAAGCCCAGTCTATTTTCATGCAGAAACAATGCTCCCCCTCATCTGGGTTTAATCATGACGGCATCTGGCTAACATTCTCCTTGTACTTCACTTGCTGCTTTTCAGTTTAACACATGCCCCTCTGTGAATTTCTCTGGTCAGCTCTCTATTTATCTTCTTTACTCCTTGTTCAATGTATGGTTTCACCAAAGGTCCGTCATTAGTTGGTGAAATTATCAATCTGATTTAAAAATTCAGTGTCCTGTGTTTCTTTTTGCTATCGAGCCCTACAATCACAGAATTCTCCAGGACAAGGGACACTTGTCCTGGAGAACTAAAACATTCATGAATGAACATAACTTGTTCACACAAAGACATAATCAAATGTTTGTTTTTATGAAAGCACATTTACAGACAGAGGCAAAGCTGCAAAGCTGCACACTGTTAAAGTGCACAGCAATCCTCGTCAGCTCTCTTTCAGACAGACAGGAAGAAAGGCATGAGGAGAGGAAATAAGAAGAGAGTAACACAAGACTTGACAGACTTTCCATTTAAACCCCTCTGAGTCTATTCACCCCCCCCCCCCCAAACACACACATGCTTTTCCCTCTCCGTAGGTGCAATCCTTTTCTCACCTCCCTCACGACCCTTTGACCTTTAAGTCACCACTCATCACTTTCACAGTGCCAAATCCCACACCTCATGACTTTTCGAACACAGCTACCGTCTTGCACCCCCCCCCCCCCCCCAATAGAGCTGGAGAGAGGAGGAAGAAAAACTTAATTTCCTTTCTGCACTTGGGGTTTTGCCGTCAGCAGCCGTGCTTTAAGTGAATACTGCTGGTCTTTATGTAGCCTTTGGAGAGTCGTAGGTATAAGGGAAATAGCAATGGAAAAAAACCCTGATGATTTAGGACAAATATCAAGCTGACACAGAGCTGTAACAGCTGTGGTCTGAAAAGCCTGCATGACACGGGGGCAGAATGAGGCTGAACTGTGACTCCTGACCTTTACAAACACTACATGGTTGATCATCTCGTCATCATGACAGGTAGAAGGACGTTTGAAAGGACATAGACAGAGAGAAAAAAAACATTCACGGTGGTCCCAGCTTATGGTTTGTTTGTGACTGTCTTTGTCTTTATGTATGAATGTTTGTGTGTATACATTTCCTATGGCAGGCCTTTGAGTTGGCTTCTACTTGCATAGTTGAAATGTGTGGGCCATACTTTGTTTTGAAAGTGTAAGGTTTCCTTAGCTACTGCTTCTGCTGGTGTGCTGTTTTGTGTCGGATCCAGCGGGTCTGCCTACCATATGGTTACCCACACTGTCAAATCTAAACCAAGCCATTGAGAGGAAGGAGGGTTGGATACATCACGCAAAACACTGTGAACTACAGTGGTTTAAGCTTTTATAGAGGACAAAACCACATTTGCTGTCATGCATTATTACAGTGTAAAGCATCATTCTATGCGGATGATAAACATGTTTATCATGGCAATCAGCTGTTTGTCCTTCTACTGCTGCTATTTTTTCTTGAGGGGCATCTTGAAGGCTCTACAACTGCTGACTTACTTACATTCCTTCATTTCTCATGAGCCTCATGTTTTCAGTGTGGGTGTGCTGACCGTCTGCAGCAAAAGTGCACAGACACAGACCCACACACACCAAACACGCACACACCCCACACACACAAACACACACGCACAGACACAGTTTATCTTTGGATCCAACTGGCTCCTTGGCTTAAGTTTGTACCGGTGAATGATGTTATTGATTCCATCCACAGCTCATAGACGTTTACCTAGCAACTGCTTTTGTTTGGGTATTACAAATCCAAGCTCATCTCTTTGGGTCTGGGATATGCATCAAGGAATGACCCACTAAACACTAACTGGCATACAAGACTGATCTTTTCACAAGTTCATCTATTTAGGCCAACACAAGTTCAGGTAAAGTTTTAGTTTTGTTTGCTTGTTTATCAAACAATCTGTGAAGCCAGTTTTAATCTGGTCCACCCAGATCAGATCCAATGTCAAACAGACAAAGTAGGCAAAGTTGATCATAGAATAAAACAGCACAGGACCAAATAATATTCCTCCACAATTTAGAGGAGATTAAGGGCAATAGGCCTGGCACAAAGCATCTGGGCGCACAGCATAGGTTTCCTCATTTTTACGCCCCATAGCCCACGTTATTTGAATAGCAAATGAACTCGCACTCCTGTTAGTACCCAATGGTGAGCTTGTCTCAAAATGAGGTGTGGTTAGGCGCATTCCTATCTTGAGGACACAGAAATTGACTGTGCATTATACCACATTAAACCTGGTTTAAAGTCTTAAGTCTGTGGCACAGTTTTTTCATGCTATTCAGAGGGCGTTACTACCAAAACACAACTATCTATGATCAAGCTACTTAATCAATACTCCCTGCGCCCTGTACCTTGCTTAGAACAAAGATTATGCACCACTCAAATAGCGAAATGATGTCGGACATGTCCCATATGGCTTTGCACCATGGGCTTTGGACTGTACGCCTTACAAAACAAGGCCTTAATACAGAGTTACAAGGAGAGAACCTAACTTTGTCAATCTGACAGAAACAGTACTCTAAATGAATGCTAATACTGCAAATGATGCCATCTTTCTGTTGGATGTATCTGTTGGATTCCACCTCAAAACCTAACAAAATGTATATGCTGGCCACAAAAAAAGCAAAGTTTAAAATGCTTCTGTACATTTTTGACAATCCCTTTAGCAATTCTGGTGCAAATGATCTGCATTTTTTCAGTGACTTTAGCTTCTTTACAGTAAGTATATGCTCATAGGGTTGCATTAAAATGATCAAGTACATGCTTTTGTTTTCCTTGTGGACATGTATTGTGCCACCAAGAGCACCAACATCTATTGCAGCTTCGCTAGTTTTAACAGTAATAACCATGATGCCACCTCCTAAATATAGTCCAAGTTAAAACATGTAATAGATAACCATCAAGCACCATCACACAGTTGTGAGGCACAATGACAACAAAATATAAAATTTAGTTATGACAAAAAAAAAAAACGGTAATAAAGTGAGGACACTTTTTGAGCGTTCCTGGCACCTGTCAGCACCAGCATTCCTTCTTTTGAATTCTCATCCAGAGTGTCGAGGTATGTCTGATTATCCCCCAGCCCTCTGCCTGTGAAAGCAGGATGCAGAGCTGTGGCTGGGGAATGGGAGAAAAGAGGGACAACAGATCTCTTTGAGAGACTGGCCAAAATGGGATACCAGGCATATTTGACAGGGTGTCTAAGTACTCAGCATAGACCTGTGTGCACACAGAGGGCAGCAGATTGGCCAAAGGTGCAGGGCCCCGAGTTTCAGTTTCAGCTGTTAACCACAATAATGCGGAATTTATGTGCAAAAAGGTCAATGTCAAGCAAACTAGGGCAGAATCCAGAAAGCACTACTGTAAATATGCAATGCTTTAACTTCATACACATTTTCTTCATGTGCGAACAAAAGTCTAAACCCAATATACCATTCTGAACATCAATTAGGTATTTGAAGGCCTAATGAAATGAAACATCACCATGTTATAAGTTTGCTTGACTGCTTTGGACATAGGATATAAATACATTTTAATATGTTTAACATTTACATACAACAAAAGTGCTTTGGGGAAATTCCATTGCAAGTTTTACAACCCAAGTAGCTTACATGACTTCAGTAGCAACTAGTGAACTCAGAGCTATAATGAGGGTCTGTTTTTCCTGTGATGTCATGGTGGTATCTGAGGTTGCTAGGTGATGTGAAGACATCTATGTAGAGCAGACAAACCACAGCAGGTGGTCTCAATGATGTCGTGACAAAGTACCAATTGGTGTTAAAATAAAGTGTGAGTTGATTTATAAGTTAACAAGAATATATAAATTATTAATGGATGTCATGATTTATTCTCTGTGTTTTCAAAGATTTGCAACCCACCCCCCCAAGAAAAAAAAAATAGTATACAAGATATACAGTGCAGTATGAGCTGTTGATGCCATCTGTTGGTTGCCAGTCAGGACAACACAATCGGTGCTGATAGTTGCATAATTTGGCTTAATATCATGTCTAAATAGAAATGAGGATTACCAACTAAATCTGTACAGTCCATGATCTTTACTTTATACTGAATATAAAAACTTTGTCCTGGCACGAGTATTACTTACAAAGAGAGACAAAGCATGTGAACGTGGGACCATCATCATCCTTATAGACCTATATTGTAATCAAAAGCACAATACACACTGATATGTAGGGTCAAATGCTACATACAAGGGAAAATAAATACATGAAGAATATCTGTCTAGTGAACAAGCATATCTTAGTTAAACTAAAGAAGGCATATATACAGAGCTGTCCAATGATACGACTTCTGCTCCTGTCTCATTTTTTATTTATAGGTGTTTAGTGTTTCCTCAGCTGTGGAACAGCTCCTCCAGATTGCCTCTAAATTACACATTGGCTTTACGACATAGTGGTAAATTAGACTTTTTTCCTATTTCCACAAGCTCAGAGGAAATGCTGATGGTGGATGTGTCTGTGTAAAGGAATGCTATTTGTGCACAAATGTCTCTCTTTCACAACAGCCCTTTAACTTATTTGGCCTTTTCTTCTTTAAATGGAAACAATTATAATTTGAAAGAATATGGGGAATGGCATAAACACCAAGGACCTTATCTCTACAGCCAGTGGCACATACAGTATGAGAGTATGAAATAGGACCATCATGTAGTAGAGATGTGCAAACATTGTTCAAATAAAAATTTGACTAAAGCTTTGTTGTGCATGCTAGAACTAAACCGCCATGGGATGTATCACACATACAACCTAGTGAGTGATTCCATGTCATTAATGCCAGATCTCTTGATGAATTCTTGCTCCTGGATGTTTCTCCAACAGTGGGTTCCTCTAGGCACCAACCCCACTTACCTTTATTGATTCAACACTGAACTTGAAAAGTTTCCTGGAAAAGCTTAACCTGTTAGACAGAAACATCAACCCCCTCCTGTAGAGTGGCAGTGCAACATTGTTGATGTAGCCTAATTGGGTGAGCTGGCTTGTTTAAAGCTTCCCTTTGCCTTTGGGACTCAATCATTTAAAGGTGCTTTGATGTTTTTAGTTTGGTGTTTGTGGGACTTGAGTTGAATAAGGTTAGGCACTCAGCAGTGGGTTCCAAAAATCCCACCTGGTTACTCTCTGGGGATGTGAGACCACATCTGCACCCAATCAGATGGCAGAACCCCCACTGATGTACTTCCACTGCCCTCAGGATAGAGACTCAGGGATATGGCCCCATTAAAAAGTGTTTTTCCATGCTTTATAATATACCTTAAATCCGTGTCCCATGTTGGAACCTTCTTGTTGTTGTATTTATTAGATCACTCTTGCCTCATAAAGGTTGTGGTGTCCACTTACAAAATACCCTGCTAAATTTATGCCAAAAGCCAGAAGATTTATGGTTGAACCTTTGCCCTTGTACCTGATCCGAGACTGTATGGAGTTTATAGTGACTCAGGCAGGAGAAAGACTTTGAGAATTAGGGCTTTGACAGGATCCCATTGCAGAACCAATTGATACCTGCATACTATATTTTTCCCTATAATGGTCAAAATACTATCTCCTGGTAGGCAAGTACTGAAAGGAAAAACATAATTCAGAGTATTTTCCTGAAGAGAAATTATCTGAGAAACCTGGAACCGCCAACACAACGTGACAGATCCGATATGGCAATGAAGTGCAAAGATGAATCTGTCTAACTTGTGGCTTGAAGCTGGATGTGTGGATTCTAAAATGCCAATGTGAAATTCCAGCATCACTACAGGTACTGAGAGAGACGCCGACCTACTGTATAAGTAGGTGTGTGCTTAATAGACGGCCCACTTTAATATTTTGGAAAGGCTTTCCAGACTATATTTTGCATTGCTGGAAAAAAGGGAGCAGCTATCCACTACATTCTGGATAAGACTCTGTAAGCTAACTGAGAAGTCGAAAACTCCTGTTTTTAAGCCACCAACACTCCACTCTGCACTTAGATCTCAGTTTCCATTTTCAGACTGCTAGCATTCTAGTTTACTATATCTTTTATGTGGTTATTTTCTCAAATTGCCTTACAGATATGACTGTGTTAAGATAAGAACCCCAAATATTTCCTTAAAAGCTCTTTGACTTTGTGAAGTGAGGAATGCTTGGGAAGAATTCCTAATGTTTAGTGTTTTATTCAGTTGTCTCAACTCCATGAGCTAACAAGCTACCTTGTTAGCTATCTTCCTTTTGTACTATGTTCAGCTAAGCATTCATGAAGAACAACCTGCACCACCACCCACAGAAAGTTGTTCAGCAGTATCAATACTCGGCAGTGACCTACAGACAGAAGTTTCAGGTTTGTGAATCCATAGCTATAACACTTAGGCTAGTATCACTGAGATAGTTAAGTGACTTGCCTGGCTACTTAACAAACATTAGCTGCAGTTTGCTCACTAGATAATTTAAGCTTAGGTTCATTAGCTAGCTAATGTCAGCTACGGTTAGGTTGCTAGGAAACTTTTTGTTTATTTGGTTGGTCTTTGGTTACATTTTGTTTTTAAGTAGCTGGCCTCCAATTGGATTCTGAGTGAAAATGAAGGGATAGAAACATTCAGGAAAGGTTTTGGACTTACTGGGTGAACATTAACTGTCCTCAAGAGTCCATGTTAAGAAAATACTATCTTGTGTGTCACATTTTAAATACTTTGATAGCTGCTTGACAGCTGAATCCAGACTGGAAAGAAAAGGTAGGCTATTGTGAAAAATCTATAGCCTAGGCAATAGTCTGCTTTCAGAAAATATTGCTTGTGTAGGGTAATGACGACTACACTAACAGCAAGAAGGCGTGATTCTGTCTAGATTTGGTCTGTTTTTCCAAAATCTTCGAGGTGGCCAATGAATGGTTATAGGCTATCAACCTCTTTTTTTGTAAAAACATATTTTGTTTATTCATCTTGTGAAATGGAGGTGGTAGTGTAACTCTTCATGTTGACATGTCTCACTTCACCAGCTGTGAACAGACATTGGGTTGAGAGGAAAAGTATATTTTACCTAGTGAAGTTTAAATGCACACAGACATGAAGCAACACACACTGCTCCTTTCAGAAGCTCCTCATAAAACCATATTTCTTAAATGGTACGTGTCAGACTTCAACTGTTTTCATTTAAACACCCATGAGAAAAAGAGGGAATGGGAAAATCACGTTTAAAATTGTCATCTCTTTTCTCCAAATTTTAACCACAAATCCACAACAGGACAAATAAACTCTTCACCATTCACAGAGGGCACATAGCATAAATGATGAACTGTCCATCACACAGATGAACTGTACACATTTATATTTAGGTTTTAAAAACATTGCTTAACTTGAAAAAAACATGTTTTGAGTGTCGCCTTGCTCACATATGCAAGCAGTCTCTAATCACAGAGCCAGAGTTCCAAAGTTTATTGAAGCCAATTCCCTCTTTCCCAATATCTGCCTGGATTATATCACACTGCTGAAAACTGGCTCCTGACTTTGGAAATATAATTTTTTTTCTTCAAAAATATGTTTTAATACTTACCCACTTGAGGACAAACAACTGACCTAGATTTTGAAGGTCTGTTACAAGCAGCTGTTTAGTATTGGGAGTCAGAGTAAATTAAGTTTCACCATTCTGTCATGTTTAAAGCTGTCCTTACTATTACTGCATCATAGACTGTATTTTTCATTTTTTTCCAGCTTAGAGTAAAAAATATACTTAACTTCAAAATTGGTACATGCCTCTTTGAAAGGCTGTACATTATAGGGGAGTTCACAATTTGGGCAGTTAACTAATTGTTTCCAGTTGTTTCCCTTTACGCTCAAGGTATTTATCTTAATGTTTAACCTTACGAATTACAATAACTGTAGGAAGACATAAAAAAAAAGAATGTTAATGGCCAAGGACATGTAGTTTGAGGAATATCACTGTGTAGAAGAAAATCTCACTCTTACCATCTCTTATTGAATTAAATTCACTTTTATCCAGTTAAGTTTTTTTGTGTTGCAGGTTAATATGTTTAAACTTTTCTGGTAATGTTGCTTCAGAAACAGGAAAATAACATCAGATGACTCATGTTTTAACAATGGCTTGTTCCGTTGCTCTTTTCTGTCTCAAAATGCCTCATCTCTCAGTTCAATTTGCAGGAGGGCAGTAAAATCAGCACACAATCTCAAACAAAAATCCAAGGCTCCCCTGTGGGTCATGCTCATTAACGAGTTGGGTAAAGAACTATTTTTACAGCTGGAGAGTATTGTATGTCTTAAAGGTTTCTACTGAAGCTCCAGTCATAACCCCTCCTGCGGTTTGGGGTCCAACTGGGTAATCCTAATGGCCTTTAACACAACAGCATTATAATAGCTGACTTGTAAAGTGTTCTCTGAACAGTAATATGCTTTATTCCAAATACATGTCTCATATGAGGTTTTCGTGTATCAAGGACAACATTACAAAAAAAAAAGATTTAAACGATCATTGCTTTTTTAATTTATTTCCCCATACTTTGATAGAGTAGATACTACAAATAGATATACAAATACTGTATTACAACAGATTGGATTAATGTATAACATTACTGTTAATTCTTGTGTACAACACAATGGACTGATAGTGCCTTATTTTGTTTTATGGATGGATAGCTGATGGAAATAAATGATTCTGCTTCACACTGTCATCAAATCTGAAAGTAATCTGATGTACTTATGATATGAAAGGAATAGTACTGCCCATGCAGATGTATCCAGTGTAAATAAGAATATATATTTTTAAATAAACCTATTTTCTATTATTTTGAAATGTGATGAATTGCTCTCAAAACATTAGAACTATATGTTTGCATGCTTTCTTTTCCTTAGCTGTAAAAGAACAAAGCAACACATTTTGACTACAACTTCAGCCAATATGTGAAGGCAGTTAAAACCCTTCTGGGAGCCTAATTCCTTTCAATCAATTTGTTGCACAGTCTTTCCCCCTCTCTGTGTAGTTTCACTACATGTAGTAACAGTATCCCTAAATATAGCCAGCAATGCCTGGTCAGAGAAATCACCCTTTGTTTGACTCTTTGCACTGGCTGTCTTGCTCCAATGAGACACAACCCACATTAGAACCACCTTTGAATTTCCAGGCCAGTGGACCAAAGTTAAAATTACAACTCTCTATTTCCAGGCTGGGGTTTTACCGATTTTAAGATAAACATTTATCACATTTAACATTTTTGTTTCATGTCTCTCCTTGTGCTGTTGTTTTTTTAAATCCACAATTGTCACTTTAAAAAAATATATTTCCCTCCCTGTGTTCCTTGAAAATCGACATGGTTGAAAACAAGTATCTCACAAACACAAGTGACAGTTTGTTAATGTTACATGTACATTTGCTTATAACTCTGTCCTCCCTTCAACTAGTCTTTTTCACAGTACATGTACGTATGTAACTTTGAAGTCTGTGCCCACGTTGTTCTTTGCAAGGCACTTGTATGTGCCTGAGTCTGAGGCTGTAGGTCTCTGAATGATAAGTGTGCCCTGAGGATGGAGCAGTTCACTACCCAAACGCCTGCCCTGTCCTGCTGCAGACAGAACTGAATTATCAGGGAGCTCCCAGGTGATCTCTGGCTTGGGGATCCCAATGGCAGCACAGTTAAGCTGGATAGATGTCCCAGTAAATGCCTTCACATTGGGGGGTGGAGCTGTAGAGATCCGTGGTGGATAGGCAATGATAACAACTGGGACAGTGAGCACTGCCTCCCCAGCATCATTCTGAGCTTTACAGATGTAATTTCCTCGGTCATGGAGAGTAGTATCCTGAACAACCAAGGTACCATTCTCAAGTAACTGGTAGCGCCCAAAGACTTGGGGCCGAGTAAGAGTGTGGCCACCAGGAATTGTCCAGTAGATTCCAGGTCTTGGAATCCCATCAGATAGACAGTGAAGGAAAAGAGGTTCTCCAGACATACTGCGTATGATGCCCCTAGGCCTTGTCAAGATGTAAGGCTTCTGACCAACATCCACAATTATTAGTTTCTCTATGTATCCCATGAAGTTCTTGGCACCACAGCGGTACTTCCCAGCATCCTCTTTGCGAAGGTAATAGATGACTAAAGTTCCATTATTGCCCAGGCGGTGTTGAGAGTCGTGGTGATGTTCACCAGTAACCCGTGTGCCATTAGGGAAAGTCCATATTATCTCTGGCGTTGGGTGTCCATCAGCAGAGCAGTTCAGAACTATGGTTTTCCCAAACCGAGACACAATGCGCTCGTTGAATGGGTTTTTGAAGATCGGCCTTCGTAGCATACTAGTAACCTCCAGCTGCACCACCATTACTGCCTCTCCTCCATCATTCCTTGCCATGCAAATGAACTCTGCTGTATCAGTTGGGCGTACGTGGCGAATTTCTAAAGTCCCATTTTGGTGAACATTAATTCTACTGCCAAAGTACGGTGCTTTCAGAAAGATGTTATCGGGCATAATCCATGTGATACTAGGAGTGGGATTACCCTCAGCTTTACAGTCTATTAATTTCCTGGAGAATTTAGCTGCAACATCTTTGATTACAGTCCTATTTTGCCTGTAGCCATTAATCACTGGCGGATTCCCATCTAAATCAAGCTTGTAGACTTTTCTTTTGTCTCCAGCAAGGTTGCGAGCTATACAAACATACTCCCCAGCATCGATAAGCTTCACAGACCTTATATCCAGAGAGCCATTGACATGCATAAGGTAGCGATCATTAGATGCTCCAATCACATCGTTGTTTGGCAGCATCCAAAGGATCTTGGGCCTTGGTTCTCCAAGTGCTTCACAGTCAAAGCGGATATTCCCTCCAGGCTTTACTCTTGCATAGGTCTGGCTGGATGGATGAATTCTGGGGGGAGCAGTCATCACACTGATATGTACATGCATTTCATCCTTGCCTCCCTGGTTTTCAGCATAGCAGGTGTAGTCTCCCTCCTCTGACATACCAACCTGTTGAAGTATGACAAAATGGTGTACAGCTTTTAAAAGGTTTTATGTTAAACAGAGGAAGTAGCGTGCAATTACATACCTGGTTTACGTAAAGGGTTCCATTGTCAAAAAGTGTGAAGCGGCGTACTCGTCCCCCTCCACTGCTGGCATCAGACTGAAGAGCGCTATTGACCACTGTACCATCTGGTAAACCCCAGGAAATCTCTGGCTTTGGGGCTCCTGAGGCTTTACAGTCAACCTTCAAGTCAAAACCATAGGTTACCTGCTTCTTTCCATAGAGCTTAGGCTCTATCTTGGCTGGCTTCATGGTCACACTGACCGTCATGAGTTGAAGGGCATCTCCCATTTTGCTTCGTGCCACACAGAGATAGTCTCCTGCATCTTTATCGCTGACAGTGTTCACAATAAGTGTACCATTATCCAGGACCTGAATTCTGTTGCCCATCCTATACAAGACAAAGATTGACAGTTAGCAAAGTGAGCACCATTTACTAACGTTTACGTCCGGGATAGCTGATGTAATGAATCAATGCAATGAACCTCGGCCATTGTCAAGTTTCCAAATTGAGTGCTTTTTGGATATCCTTAGGCTTCAGGGCTAAGTGTATTAAAAAGGCATAGGGAAAGACGGCGAAGAAGTAAGTTCATTTAAACACAAAATAGTTTCATTTGTCAATTCTGCCACTATTCTGACTAAAAACTGTTACAAAAAAGTTTAAGCTATTTTTTCGAAGATTTAATTTGGGCTTTTCCTCATAAGCTAACTGTAAATATTACAATCTTATCTTTTATGTATTACTACGACTGATCAAAGCATTTTTACCTGTGCCACTGGTCCACCACAGCTTTAGATGGTAGTCTCCACATGATCCTGGGTTTAGGATCTCCTGTAGCCGAACAGTCAAGTATCAGCTGGTCCCCATAGGACAGCTCTGTCATGCGCTGTGATGTCTTCACTATATAAGGGGCAGACTCTTGTTTTTCAACAGTCAGTGTCACCACCCTTCTCTCTGAGCCAGTTGAACTGGTAGCAATACATTCATATTTCCCATTGTCTGCTGGAGTTATGTCCTTAATTTGGAGGGTTCCATTGATATAAACATATATCCTTGGGTTTCTTGCAGGTCTGTTAGATCGTACCATTGACCCATCATTGAGGACCCAGTGCAAAGTGGGATGCGGGCTTCCTAGGCCAGTACAGGGAATCCACAAGTTTTGGCTTACACTGGCTTTTACGTGCTGACGTTTCTCCTCCTTAATGCCTGGGGGAGCTGCCACAACTTGCAGTCGGACTGTTGCAGTGTCAGCTCCGGCTGGATTGCTGGCAATGCATTTGTAATGACCTCTGTCATGGACAGATACCTGCTCAATGATCAGAGTACCCTCAGCAGAAACTGATACCCTTTCCTTCTCTGTGTTTTTACCCCTAACTTGGGTGCGGTTGGCCAGAATCCATGATATCAAGGGTGTGGGCCGACCCTCTGCTTTACATTTAATCTCCACAGTGTTTCCTGCATGAGATTTTATGTCACGCATTTTGGGCTCCAGGATGCGTGAAGGGTATGCCACAACAGAGAGGGTGACAAGAAGTTTGTCTGATCCATGATCATTCTCAACTAGACAGAGGTATTGACCACGATCCTTAACACTGGCATTCCGGATCGACAGCGTACCATTAGTCAAGACCTGAAACTTGCCCATTCTTCCTGAAATGGTAATGGTGCTTCCTGAAGAAAGAAAGAATAATTTATTTTAATACACATTCAACATAAAAACATACAAAGCTCTAACTTCTTTTAAATTACTTTTCTCCCTTCTCTTGTGATATTTTTAATACTTTATTACCTTCATATTTCTAACTAATAAATGTGTTTTCTTTATGTTGGTGCTGTGGTATTAATTCTGCAGAACAGCAAACAGACACATGCTCCATACATTCTTCATAAAACAGCTTAGAAAAACAACATCTAGTATGAGAGGAAACTTAAAGACTCAACAACGCTAAGATCCCTGCCCTTTGAAATCAGAAAAAAATGCCACGTCCTATTTAAGATGTCCTGCCCTTTTAACAAACTGTTTGTCCGATGAAGGTCTAGTACTGAAATTTGTATTTGTTTATTTATCAGTTTATTTGTCAGGGACAATACATGTAGGCATTGTTACCTCTAATTAAAGTGCAACCAATGCAATGTATGTAGAACTTCCTCTAATTTGCAGTCCTTGTCCCTGATTAGGTTTGTAGGAAATAACACATGATAAAACAACACTGTAAATCAGACATAAAAACTGACAATTGAAGTAGACGTATAGCCAACACATGTTTGTTAGCAAGTTAGACAGTGTGCGACAGTGTTAGACTTCACCTTTAAGTTTTTGATTGACACATTGCTCTCCTAAGCACCTGTTTGGATGTGCGAAGGTTTTTCCTATTTTGAATTATGAAATTGGTACCTGTGCTTGAGGACAAGCGTCTCCAGGTTACAGTTGGCTGAGGGTTTCCTACTGCCTCACACGGAAGGAACGCATCAGAGTTGGATAAAACTGTGAAGCTAGCTGCATTGCCCCCAACAATCTTGGGTTTGCTTGTCAATACCTCTGCAGTTTCTTCAAAGCCAGCAATATTGGCACTTGTAACTTCAACGTCAGTGATTTGGGCTTTGGCATATTCCTGCTCGGCTGTAAGGATGGACATTGTATCAATAGTGAGGCCTTTATCTGTACTGTCTCTGTCACTACTGCTTTGCATAGTAGGTCTGATTGTCTTCATTGGTGTTCTTCGAGTGGTGTAGCTATTTCCACTTTGTTTTGGTGGTCTGATGTTGCTATGGACTATGGGTTGAGCTGTTGTGTAAGGTCTTTTTGTGGTAGCTGGCATGGACGTGGTGGTGGGGTTAAATGTAGATGAGGGGATTGAGGGTGTCTTGGTTGTAGTGTGGACTGGGAAATTGCTAGACGTGTTCCAGTCCAACTCCTCGTATAAGTCAATTTCCTCCTTTTGGTCAGTGGAAACCGTTACTGGAGTTCTGTCCTCTTTCCTAGTTGGTGTGTATAAGGAATTATGGAGTGAAACTGTCCGTTGTGGTAGTCTGGTTGTCTCCATTGTAGTTTCCATAATTTTTCCCTCTGTAGTTAAGGCCTCAGCTATGGTAGTAGCTTGTGATTTAGTTATTGCAGGTTTCTTGATTGGTCTCCTGCCCCTAAAGGGCCTCCTTCTTCGCCCTTGTTGCCCTCTTGTCCTATTAGGCTTCTTTCTGCCCACAAACCAATTATCAGGCAGACCCCCTGACCCAGATGAAATTGGTGCATCAGTATCTTCATTTACGAGTGGCTGAATGGTTGGTGGGGAAGGTAGAGTCTGTGATTCTGGAGGTGTTTCAGCTGTGGTTGAAGATCTGTAGTAATATGATGAGCTGGTAGTACTTATGAGGAGGACGCTGGGTTCCAGTGTGGTAAATCCAAAATCTGAAGAAGACAAATCCTCATAGTCATCATTTGATGAGCCCTCTTCCCTACCTGTTTGTCTGGATGGGGAAAGAGTCCCTGGTTCTGCCAGTGAGTTTGTGATCGTGGTGAGCAAAGTAATAGGGGTTGTGGTCACAGTCACTGTTGTAGGTTCAGCTGTAGTTGATTTTTTTTGTGTGACGAATGGCTTTCTCAGCCGATCTAGTATCTTTACTTTATCTTTGCCTCCAAACAGCCTGTTCCATGGGATTCTTCCACGAATAACCTTAGAGGCAGTTGTAGTTGTAGCAGCCGTGGTGGAGATTAATGGTTCCTTATTTGTGGTCACAAATGGATGAGTTGTAATGTAAAAATCAGGGGCATCAGCAGAGGTTATGTAGCCACTCGAATCATCCAGCTTTGGGGCTTCTGAAGTAATGTAATTGTATAGTGAAGAAGTTTCAGGTTTTGGAGTAGTGGCAGGTCTCTCCCTTATGTGTAAAGATGAACTAGAATACCCTGTCGGTGTGACCACCTGCAGATGAGTCTTTGATGTATTCTTATTGTCTTCATCACGGTCACAGTCTGAGGGGAAACAAAGAAAACACAGATACACAAATGTCAGCTAAAGAGGTACAAAATAAAAAATTAAGCATATTTTTAATATAATAAGGCTTCCAGTTCTTACCTGTGGACAGTTCAATTTTATATGGCACTGTTGCATTCCCTTCCTTTTTAACTGAGGGCTGTTTGAGTTTATTGATAATGGACTGTATGTCGGTTATCCTGTTGGGTTTAATGATCCTTCTACGCCCTTGAAAAGTCCTTCTGCGCCCCCCTGCTCTACTGTTCTTATTTGGGATGATTTGGATGTGCTGTCTAGAGATGATGGTGGATCCCGCAGGCAAGCGTGGGGATTTGATGGTTTGTGTAGTGTGGAGGGTGATCTCATCTTGTTGTCTCTCTGTGGTGGTGATGGCTGTGTATGTGGTCTGGCTTTCGGTGTCTGTGGATGTGTGAACGATGAATTCCACTGGGCTTGGGCCATCCCTCATTGGAGTGACATTAGGGTCTGTGGTAAACGTGAGCGCTGCACCTGTGGATGTTTCTGGCTCTGCGGGTTGTTCTCCTGAGAACTGGAGTTGAGTTTCTTGTGAGGCTTCTGTCACAGTAAGTGACAGAACCGGGTGCCTGATTGAGCTTGGCTTTGTAGTTCTTTCCGAGCTATAGAACTCAGTGTTCTCATCAACAGGAGATATGCCTTTGTTTTTTGAAAAATATGGTGTAACTGCATCGCTTTGAGTTTCAATCCTATGTGTTGGATTGTGTGTGAGTGTGGACTTGATTGATGTAGAATCTGACTGCATATATGACTCTGTTGTTGGTGTATTTGAATTTTCTGTAACTTCAAATATTCTGCCTCTTTGTGAATTATCTGTAGTTGGTGTGAGAATTCTTGACATGATGATGAGCTGATCTTCATTATGATCCTCACCAGAGCCAATTTCATCATCACCAGAGGGACCAGTGTTTGAGTCTGCATCTTTAACTCCCTCACTCTCTGTGCCAGTCTTTATTCTTGATCCATCTTGAGCCTTTTTCATAAATTCAGCAAATTTATTTGGGTCCACTTTCCTGGAAGCCTTATCAAAGACCCTACTACTCCAGGTGCGTCGGTTGCTAACGGACCCCCTTCTTCTCTGTCCAAGCCTACCTCCAGCACCTCTTCCATGTGACTTAAGTCTGGGGTAAGGTCGATCTGAGGTAATGGTTCTGGATTCCTGACTAGTTCTGTCAAAGGGACTGGAAGAGGGGATCTCTTTTAGAGTGATTGAGTTTTCAGTCAAGCTAGGGTCAACATTGTCCTCTATTTCCATCCCTGATCCTCCACTGTCCAAAACTGTTAGCGTACTAGGCCTTTCTTCAGTCACTGTCAACTGTGACACGAGAAGATCAACTCCAAGGTCATTAGTAACCAAGCACCTATAAAAACCTCTGTCCCTCTCTGTGATACCATGAATGAGCAAAGTTCCATTATCAAACACTTTCTTTTTCCCTTGAGACTTTTCCATTACTGAGTGATCAGGGAGAATCCAATGGACTGAGGCCTTTGTACTTCCTGACAAGCTGCAGTCCAAAACCAGATTTTCTCCCATTGGCCTTGTGAGTTGAACACCGTTGACCTCAGACTCTTCCACATCAGGGGAGAGAACTGTCACACGAAAGATCAGGATATCTGCATCCAGGTAGTTTGTGGTAATGCACCGGTACAGGCCTGTGTCTGAGGTATCTGCTCCCCTCAGAGTTAGCTTCCCTTCGGCATTGATAATGATCCTGCTGTCCTCACTGGAGTAAGGCGCTCTGACCTTACTTCCATCTGGTAAAATCCACTCCAACAAGGGCTTTGGCTCACCGCGGATCAGACAGTTCAATTGTGCCACACCACCTATGTTAAAAATAAAATAAATATCTTATTAAAGTAATTATTCCTACCATGAATATTTAGTCTCTTGAATTCTGACAGTTTTAAAATGCTCACTATGCTCACAATGTTAATAGGAATTCTCTATAAACTTTTATGCATCACTTTAGAATTATTAGGTAATAAACAATTGAATGTCATATCACCTATCAACTAGTTTCTAGGGGTAAATTCCCACCTGTAAGTACAGTGTGCTCGGTCTTGGTTTGATTATCTCGCTTTATCATGGTCCAAGAATAGCGGTCTCTCTTAGGTGTTCTGTTTTCCACACGCAGGTTGACTAGAGACTGGTACTTAATATGCAAAGTAGAAAAAGTGGTCATAGTGCGGTCAAGTTGGAAGCTAACCTCTCCCTGCATCAACCATGCAGGTGAGGCCTTAATCTCGGCCTCAATGTTTGTGTGAATTCCTTCGTCTGCCTCCTCTGTTTTAATCTGACTATACCTGTAAATCATTTCAGGGCTTCTGGCTAGCATTATGCCTCTTTCTAGTCTCATTGGAGAGTCACTGTAGCTGGCCAGTATCTGCCACAGCTGCTGTATGTGTTCATGGTCAACGTTACACACCAAATAGGAAGTTATGCCAGTGGTCAGAACTGTGACATTGTTTCCCTCCTCCTCCTCCAAAGTTTGTGTCAGGTTCTCAAAATCTGAGGGCCTCTGGACAGTGCAGGAAAGAGTGGCATCACTGTGAAACTGGTCTGTGAGGTTCATTTGTATGGAGCCTAAAGGGGATATGAAGTCCTTTGGGGAAACTGGAGTAAAGTCCCCCTCATCCAGGCTGATGTTTTTCTGCTTTAAATGATGTTGGATCCAGGGTTTGGCACATGCAAAGGCATCACTTGGGAGAAGGGATAGAGGTCTTTTCTGGTAATGGGCAGGATTTTCACAAACAGGACACAGCTGGCCTCTTGGATATCTCCGGTCTCGCTTGCATTTCAGCACACCTGGAAACATTTAAATCAATTTAACATTTAGTTGTTACTATGTTAGAAAGGTAAAACGTGTGAACCATAAAAGATTAAAATCGACATACACAAGATGCTTTTAACATTGCATTGTCATATAAAAGGTTTTATTTCTATTGCTCCGTTTTTCTATGTAGCCGTCACACTGAGAAAGAGCTGCTCTCTGCCTTCAATTATGTCCCTGCAACAATTTATGTTTCTCTTGGATATCTCTTTCGTGCTTTTCTACAGAATCCAGTGTACTATCACGTCTGTAGCAGAAAAAAAAAGTTTCAGTTCTGAGAAGAAAGACTTAATAAAGTACAAATGCAATTAGCAACTTTACCAGATGTGTTGTGTTATAGCTGCAAGCAATAGTCTTCATTATGAAAGAAGGGGTTCTCTTCCCTTGTAAACATTTTACAACATGACACCTCTCTAAATTCTTTCAGAGGGTATCAAAGCAAATACGTACTCCTCACCTGTGTTTTTCTGTGACCACTTTGAGAACCACTTCATACGGCAGTCACATGACCATGGGTTGCCATGGAGGAAGAGGTTCTCTAACTCGCTGCAGCCTAAGAAAATATCTGCAGGGAGAGTGGTAAGGAGGTTGTCTGACAGATGGATGTTTCTTACTGAGGACACCTTGAACACCTGGCTGTGTCTCAGTGTGATGAAAGTGTCTGGGTGAAGCTGCTGGAGGTGGTTACCCTCCAGTTGGACCAACTGTAGCTTGGTTAGGCCATAGAAAGCCTCCGGGCTGATGAACTCAATGTTGTTGTGATCCAAGTGGAGTCTCAGTACACTGTCCAGGCCTTTGAACGTCTCTTTGTTGATTTCCTTGACTTTGTTAAAAGACATCTTCAGGACCTGTGAAAACATATTGGAGAAGTCGCAAGTATTTTTCAAAAGATGTCACAGGTATCTTTGACTTATCATAACAGACAAAGGCACATTTTTTACAAGAGATTCCATAAAATGTTGTCAAAACAGCAATATAACATGTACATCTTTTTTTCAAGTCTGTGTGCAAAATAATGCAATACACTAGAAAAGCCCCATCAAGAATACATCTGTTTATGTTTGGAAGAAATCATAACAATAGCACATAGGATGGCTGACTCCTTGTCCAACTTTTAATGCTTTGATATTCCAGGACAGTGAACTTTTATTGCAATATTGCAAAAGAGGCTTTAATTTTATTTGATTTGTTTTAACAAGAGACTGACCAACACATTATTTTACCTGTAGGGACTTAAGGTCTTGGAAGGCTCTATCTTCAATACTGTGGATAGTGTTGCTATGCAGCATCAACAACTCCAAGTTCTCAAGTCCTGAAATATCGTTTTCTCTCAAAACAGTTATACTGTTGTACCTAAAACCAGAGGGAAAAAGAGACTGAGGCGGACATATCAATGAAACATTCATATTGACATAATCATGAGAACGGGTCTAATCAGATAATAACAGGTATAACACTTGTATATCAGTGCTTGGCTTGATAATTGAAACTCATGCCTTTAATCTTCTGAACACAACATTGAAAATGTTTTTTTAATGACTTTTAGTGGTTTGATATTCACCCAACAGCTTTCCATGAGGTGCAGAGCAACTGTATATTTGTATACATTATTTAAGCAATATCACACGAGAGGGAGTGATGCTACAGCTGCTGTAATAAAATAATCACAGCAGTACAACATCTCGACCTCTAATTGAGATATTGCCATTTATACAAAAGTTATACAAGCACAAAATAGTGGTAAAAATGACAACAGATTATTCATCATCATCTTGCTTCCCTGTTTGTGTCCATGGTTACCATGTAGCAGCTATTTTTGTATAATGAACCTTTACTTGTATGTTAAAACAACAAAGACAAACACTGTCAGCTGTAAATGTCAAAAAAGTAATCAGAACTCCTGGCTCAGCTGGAGTGATACAAATTGTAAAACACCCACTGATGTTGTTCTACTATAGGCTATCGTCTAATCATCATCTAATGGAATGCCTCTTGTCCAATCAGATTGCTTGGTTGGAACTAACGGTGACGATCTTGTTAATTACACCTGGGCTAATTCTGCCATGACATGTTAAAATATCTGAGGTGAAAATGTTTTATTCTAGTATGACATCACCTCAAGAGGTGTAATCAGGCACAATAATTGAATACACCTGGGGGCTAGCACTATTTATTTTTATTTTTTCCTAAGATGAAGATGGACAAATGTATTACATGTTTAAATGTTGGCATTCTGAGACAGCAAACTCCTTTACCTAAGGTAAAGTAAATTAACAACATTTTTGTGTGTGTTTGGATATATCATTTACTTTATGTAGTAGGCCTATCTGTTGAATCATTTTGACAAAGAGTAACTTTACTGGACACCCAACTCAGGCACCAACTTCAAGCTTTCTGGAAGTTAGCTTCAGGACAGGACTGGACTTTTAGACAGGAAGCTGGCCAGCGGGGTATTTAATCAGTTTTCAGGAGTTTAGAAGCCAGTAGGCCTTCTTATAAAGCAAAAGTAGTTGTTACGTGTTAAAAAACGTGCATTTCACCAAAAAATTCAATTAAACGGACATTAGCTACCTTACGACATTAATGGTAAGTGAATAAAACTTACTCAAGGTCCTTTTGAATAGGCTACCTTAACTTTGACCTTTTGTTAACCACCGTTGAAAGTTAATGTTCTGTAAGTTTAAACTGTGAGAGGTAGCTTATCAGGTTTTTTGTGTTTGTTTTTTTGTAATGTTGCTGCTGCTTATACTGTACACAGTCTTTGGTTTAATCAGTGACCTTAAACTATCTTCCCCTGGAGAATGTCTGTAGCGATTTTTCTCCATTATGCTAAAAGCTGCAAAAAAAAAAAAAACGGAGGCTCACCCGAGGTTAATTCTTTCCACAGCTGGCTGGATGTGGTCAGGTACTGCGGTCAGGTATCTGAAGGTGCAGTGCACTTCAGTAGGAACATAGCAGACGCATGATTTGGGGCAGTCACCGCTCGCCGGCAGCAGCAGAGCAGCCAAGAACAACAGAGTCTCCATCAACCTCCTCCGCAGGTATGATGATGCCTTGCAGTCACACACACTCATTGTGCACAGGGATGGGGCTGCAGCTGCACAGAAAAGGGGTGCTAGACTTTGCGTTGTAGCATTAATGAAACCCACCTGTAGAGACAGGACAGTGTTGAAGCGTTACTCAAAACAGGAATAACAGACAGATAGAACAGATTGGCTATATTTGACAACGCTTATGCACTAGGCTACATGTTTCTTTTTACCCTAAAATGGTATAGATAATCAAAAAGTCATTCAAACTCATCTAAAGTCATAGTACCCCACTATTTATGGGAAGTGAATTGAGGACAACTTTTTTCCAAATGCATTAAAATGGTAATCAAGTCAAACAAAATGATACTAACAAAGTCTGTGATAAATACTATGCATGCATTTACTTGCAGATACCATTATTCACAGAAAAACAAAATCAAAAAAACAAATGTTATATAATATATTTTCTCCCACCGTACTTCAGCAACTGTAGAAAACAGTTCTTCTGCACTTTCGGAATAGAATAATCCAGTTGAAGGAGTAAAAGGTCCCTGCGCAGTGTCAGTAGTTCTCCAGCTTGATTCCTCTGAGTCCACTGAGTCTGACAGGCAGAGGGACAGGAGGCATGTCAGTGTGAGCGCCTGAAGTGGAGCACACACTTCGGTCTCCCTCCCCTGTCTCCCCCCTATGCTGCTGTAGTGTAATCCAAGAGTAACTGCACTTTGGAAGAGTCTGGGGAGTGGTCTGCTAGAAATACCTTGCATCTGACAGTCTGTTAAAGGCCATTAAAAACATACACATGTTCATTAACAAAAAATCAGGGAAAGAGTTCAATTATAAATTGCTGCCAATACTATAATATTTGACATCTGTGATTGTTTAAGATGTAGGTCATCAAATTGTTTTGCACAGGAGCACAGCTTTGAAGAAGAATCACATTTTTGTGTTATGTTTAACAGATGTAGCTCCTTGATAATTTAAATATTCCTGCTTGATCATGACTCGTTTGAGTAATAATAAATAGTAGAGCATGAGCATGACTACTTCTAGAGTTGTATAATAAGTACCCCGAGCCTTACAAATCTGTCCGATCAAAGCACTTTTCAGTTACAATGATCTAGGGCAAATCTGTCATAGATTAGCTCAATAAGCATTTTACATTCTTCTTTCGCATTCAACGGGACATTTTAATGCTTTTTTTTAACTTTTGTTTCACGCTAACAATGAAAACCACAAACCAGCCATCAATCCAGACACGTTAAGGTCAGTTTTATGTCTGTTTTTTTTTTTCAAAATCTCATTCTTGTCCCCCCTTTCTTTCATTATAAACAGGATTTCTGTGCCCACAAATCAGTGTGTTTACAGGCATGGAATTTTTCTTTCACATTCTTCTGAAGTTGTACTCTTACTGAATCAGATATATTTCCATCTGTCTCTTATTTTCTGACTTTGACGTCCAGAAATTTGTAGGTAGATTTTTATAATAATGTTGTATTTCAAGGTGGAAATCTTAAACACAACTTTAAATGTACACTTTTTTAAAAGTGTCACATAAAGGCCCCTTTTACTCAAATTTGTGTTCCAAGCTATTTTCAGTAACTGCACCTCAGTGTTGTTGATTGTGTAAGGCATGTTTCCAGCTTTCATATAAAATGATATGCTGTTGAAGTTTGCATGTTGAGGTTGACTCATTGTTTCTTTCCCCGTCAACATAAAGTTATTCACATGTAAACAGTACTTATGAAACAGTACCCTTTAAACTACAGCTGCTGCAAACGGTCTTTAAATCATATAATGTATGTTTTGGCCCTTCAGATACAACATGTATGTTCCTCCTTCTTCTCACAAAGCGGCTGGTTCACCGCAGCCAACATCCACCTCTCAAACATCAACAGACATACACAAACTCATGATGCACAGTAATGTGTGCATGTTCTTAAGCCACACACTGAGACAACAGTGCAAATATAGGCCCATTTCCCCAGGCATTGTTTTACAAATAGAGCATGGAGGACTGCTAATAACTAGAGTGTAACCTTTAAGTCATATTCAAACCATAGAGGAAGGTACATGAAGTTCAGATACTTCATTTCAGATGTGTTGTCAGATGAGTCATTAGCATGGAATGAGGATCCTTTCATCAATCACTTCAGGTCATAGGCCAGGTGGGCATGTTCAATTGCATGTGTTGTCAATGTTGTTTACTTGAACATCTGGAAAACACCAGCACATGTGGACAACAACTCTCCTCTTTCTCAATGGTGACGTGTTTCTCACCCAGAAACCAAGACATATAATGGTTGGCTCTTGCTGTTGCTACTTAAAATAAAAAGTTATTGAATTGTCTCTGTGTGGGTAGGACAAACTTGCAATTGTGTCCATTTGTTACACTTGATTTACCAACAGTGACACACTCTTGAGGGCTATCAATCCTGATTACTGTCAGAGGCCTGACCAAGGCACGTCTACACTTAGTAATATTCACATTCAAATCCAACCAGGACTTAATTTAATTACGCAGGATTTCATGCCTTGTTCCAAACCGTTATCAAAATGGCTTTAATCTGCTAGCTGAGCAGAAATGTTATTCAAGGAAGGCTATCGTAGAGTCTTCCTCAGAACTGAAGATTTAAGGCTCTAAGAGAGAGGATCAAGTGGTTCGAGGAGAGGAGATGATGCGAAGAGTATAGATTGCCACAGGTTTTGTGTGAGTGTTTGTGTATGCTGGGTCCCATGTGCTTATCTTTATGGCTAGAACAAAGTGATTTGTTTGTTAGTGATTCCGCTGATCACAAAGTTGAATCTGGTCCATCCTTTTTCCTGCCAAGAAAACAGTTTCTCTTTGGCTTTCATTAACTCCAGATGATTGAGAACTACAAGGGCAGCTATATTATTCTTCAAGCTACAATAATTCAATTTAGGATTCCTGGTGGTTTTAAAATTACTTTGATTTGGCTGCATGTAGTTTGATTTAAGGACATTTCTTATGGTGTCTTTGCTGACGGTGGGAAATGATAAACTAATTTTGCTCTCCTTCTTCTCTCTCTTCTCAGTGTGGACTAAAGGAAGGGTTGGCTGTTAAAAGTCACAGCTAGCTGGTAGCCTATGAGGAATCTGTAGGCACATATTGCACTGGCCTCCGCCTCCTCACACTCACTGCTCGGATATGAATGGGGGCCCACCTTTGTGGGAGGCGAATGACAGGAATACCGGGGTTTGGAAAATATATCACCTTACATGAAACGCTCTTACAACATCCTTGACATGATTTTCCTCGCACATGGTTGTCCTTCCATTATATCCTTCACATTTTTCATTTTTCACTTGACACATATTGGCCAGGTGTATTTGAAATTGACAGCACAAACACATTGCTCTGTATTTCAGCAAACAAATGGAAAAAGTTGATACCAAAATTGTGGTGCAAGTCTTGGAAAAACTATGATGTCATTGAAGGTTACATTTCTAACCATCAGTTTGTAGGTGTGTCGGCAGCTGCAGGTTCAAAGAGTGGTAAACAAAGGGAAACGCACCTTTTAATAGTTTGGAAAAGAAACATATGGTAAGTATGCAATTGACTCGGTATATACAGGAAAAAATGAATTGCTTTGTAAGCCCACATTTGTTTGGCTTGGAAAAGAAGGAATTACACAAAGCACGCAGAACATAGGGCTATGATATCTGCATAAGGAGTTTTATTCATCTTTAAAGAAGCAGGAGGATTATCCAGCAGGGTCAGTTCTTGATGTTGTCAACTGTTTAGCTGAATGTCCAAGGCCAGCATGGGCTTGGGATTTCTGGGTTTCCATGTTTTCTAGCTATTCTTTATTAGTATGCAAGACTAGTCTGGAATGCTAGTTTCTTGTCTGTGGTTGTAACCATGTGGTACACATCAGTAATGTGTTCAGATCCTCGTGGTCCAGAGGGTCGGTATTTAGTCCTACAGTAAATAGATGTAATGACTCCTAATGACACTGAATGTGTTTATATTTGTCAAGAAATTTCCAATGGTCTGTCCTTGTGTATCGTAGTGTAGAGTAGTGTGTAACTTTATGTTGTGTGAGCTGTAGGGCAATAGTGCTGGAATCTAGTTATGTGACTTCACTCTGACTCAGGTTTCATTCACTCTCAACAAGAGGAGCAAAAGGAGCCTGGTTCTCACACTTTTGATCGATGTAACAGGAGCTAGCCTTTGGCTCTTTAGGGTCAAGACATGGCATTGTGACTGTCTTAAGACATGGAGGCCCAGCAGCTTAGAAGATTGGTACTCATCTTGTTCTACCCCTAGTAGCCAGTGAACTGCAGAATCAATGATCTGTTCATGTGCCAGCATCTGAAACTCCTTGATAGCTACCCCCCCCCCCCCCCGTTCCCTCCCTGAAGGAAACTGACCCTTTTCTCTGAGAACTTAAGCCTCTGCTCTCAGCTGGCTTCAGATGCTATGATTAGAACCATGTGTGATGATTTTTGTGGATGAGGCCGTCTGATGATGTGTGAGTCTGTCTATTTAATGCCTCACTTGCTTTGTTTGACCAAGTTCCACTACTCTAACAAATAGAGCAATGTAATAGTGATGCATATTAAACGCTGAGCATAAGAGGTCGTCACAGGTTGTAGTAAAGTTTCTTTCTTCTGTCACAACCTGGGTATCCTTGGTGGTTTTGCAGGAAAGTTGTCATTTGGAGATCAAATTATTATTGACTTACACTATACACTGATCAAATAAATAATCTGGGTTACCCCTGGGTGTTTCCCCTGGTAGGGGGTTTGGAGCATTTTAGTATTTCACCTAACCTCAACAGTTAGTTTTTAAACATAAAAAAAAAGTACTTCATAAAGTAAAAACTATACCATATCATATTTTAGATAGCCTACTCTAATGTAAAAAGAAATTAGAGTGGGTGGTAAACTGGTAGCAATACTGGCACCGGTAAGGCGTTCATCCACATCATGGATTTTTGCAATCCCATGATTACTGGTTAAAATGCAAAAGTTTGGTTGTAGTGCACACACGAGGCAACACTGATAACTCAGCTTCAGTGGTGGTTAAGTAACGTTAAATAGCAATTTGTGACAGACAACGGCTCAGATTGAGTGCCCCTGTCTTCTGCTTGTTTCACTCTGACACTCAAAAGCAGAGCCAGCAGTCTCACACGCTCACTTATCAAAGGGCACCGCCTCCTCCTCCTGTCAGAGCAGTTGTCAGTGTTTACAATGAAAGTGAATTTTGGTACAGCACATGCTTGCTTGCAGAGTGTCTCTGTCTGGGGCTTTAACATAAAAACACTATGAGCTTGAATGGATCTGCATGGATTTGCATCTCCATCTTAACGGGTCTATCTGCTGAACATGTGTTTCAACTGATGACTTGCTTGTCTTAAGTCCAAGATGATTACAAGAAGCAGGTTGTGGCTTTGACTTGTGGTCAAAGGAGCGGTTGTAAATATGTGTTATTGAATATCTCTACTAATCATAGCTCTGTTGGGGCGTTTTCACATCAGGCACGGTTGTTTCGTACCATGCCCGAGCATGATTGCTCCCCCCTCCCCTCTCCCCGCTTGGTCTGCGTTCACATTAGTAACATCGCTCCGTGCCCGAGTACACTTGTGTATCTATGGTGCGAGTACAGTACGTTTGTGTTCTGGACTTTGGGATCTGTCACTCATGAAGTGATGCATGTGTACCCTGAATGTGTGTACATTAAGTGAAGTGGATTTGAAGTGTCAAACACATTTCAATGCTCGAGGAAGCTACTCTCTCTATTTGTTTTTGGTATATTCAAGAACATGTTAATATCCAAAAGTACTTTCTCACGAGAATTCTATTCATGCATTGTAGCTTTTTGATCAATTACTCTATATGACATTGTTTTGAAATTCAAGACTTTTTGATTCACTTTGAGTCTCATTTATGATCTTGGACTCATATCAGGGATTCGTTCAGCAGGCTAATAGGCAGTGTATGGTTACACTTTTACAGCCTATGTCTTACTAAGAGCTTTCTGCTGAACTGAGCCACAGTTAGAGTTTGGAATTTGGTGTTATTTTTACACAGAAATATTGATGGAGCACTCAAGATCCATCTGGCCATTTGGCATTGACCTAGTCATCACTGATTTACGAACATGTCACCAGCTGTCCTTCGTGTCAGTGAGCATGTAAATCAAAGTTATCGTGAAAAAGGTTTGGGCTATATTGAGGACGCTCACCAGGGAGAGCAAATGCATGAGATTCTCAGCATGCTGCTTGATGATTTTATGATGGATCTCTGTTTTCCAGCTCTAAGATCAGCAGGATATTCTCATTGTAATGTCTGTAAAGTGAGTGTTTACACTTTAATGTGTATTGTGTATTTTAGTTCTGAAGTCCAAGAGAAAGCAAAACCACATGGTTGGATGTTTGCCATAAACAAGAGTGATAGTTAAAACAAGAGAAAAAATACCAAAAGTCATTTATTTCCATTCCCCTCGTGTTCTATATGGCCTTAGAAAAACAGTGTCTGGCTCTGTTTACATTCATCACGGCTTTAGTTGACAGTGTAGAGTGCTTTTTGTTCAGTCAACAGTATAGGGCCCCATCAATATGGGATTTTTGGGGTCGACACCGATATTGGGGAGAAAAATAATTCTGATATCGATATATATCAGCCGATGTCTTTCTTGGCTCTATCTTCAAACTTTAGAGATCAACTGATGTGGATTAACAGTGCACTGAAACACGTTCAAAATTACTTCAAAATTAAGAACTATAAATCAAAAATAAATTATAAACTGAAATTGCATAAACCCAGTTATATCACACAAATTGAAAACAAAATTTGCCGATACTGATAGTCACACGATATGCTGATATCGTCCGATATTATCAGCCAGCCGATTAATCACTTTACAGGCTTTTACAATCAAGTATGCTTTTTTTAAATGTCAGTTCCTTTCTGAGGCAAGTGCTCCACTTAACGTTACTGAATTTTGTCATGTGCGATATCCATGTCCCAACCCCTAACTGTGCTATTGAGTGTGCGGAGTAGACAGGAAGATGCAGCCAGTAAAATATTTATAGTTTAATGAAATATGCATACATTGATTTCATTCAACAATTCAGTCAAATCATTTTTTTGTTCCACTTTTATTAACACAGGCTGCATTAACGGATTATACTGCAGTCTTTAAACAAAGTGTTAATTTCCTCTACTTGTGTCAAACTTGAGGCCATTCTGTAGTTTCTCAAGAACATTAGCTTGCAGATTTAAACTTTGTTTTGTTTTATGTAGATCAACTACAACTGGTATTTGCTGCTCAGTAGTCAACCGTTTTTATTTATTAAGTCTATTAATTGATTAAAGTTTTAAAAAATAAACTTTTTATTTAAAGAAAGCTTTTGTTCTGGATGAAACACTGAATAAGACATGTAGCAGGTAGACATCATGATTCATCTCTCCTGTTAATAGTCTCCTGGAAGGTTTTCGATTTGTAACACTTTAATAAATGGTGTGATAACGAGTAACACAATACATCTCTTATTAGTTACATCTGTGTTGCATGTCGTGTGTGCACACTTATAATTGTGATCAACTTTGGTTGAGTTTATGACCTTTGTTAACAATATGGTTGAACACATGCAACCACTTTAGCCTTCAGCTGTAATGCATCTGATGCTCCAGACATGCATCTCTGCATGTCTTCTTTAAATTCTGATCATAAATTACACTCCAGTTCAACATGCTCAACCTAAAAAGGGGGACACAATGAAGGAGTGCAAAATTGAAAATCCTGGAGCCACTTATGTAGTTATACAAGTGTTTCCCCCCCCCCCACATCTTTTTCATGTACCACTCCTTTATTGCTGCCTGGAATATGTGAGTCAGTTTTTGGTCAACTTGAAGATTTTTTTTTTTACTACAAACAGATTAAGTCAAATCCATTTATAAAGCCCAATATCTCAACTGGCATATTTGCCAAAAGGGATTATCAACAAATAAAACACCCTCTTTTTCGACCCTCCAACTGTTTTCCACACACTTACTGCCCTTTAGCTTCGTTTCTAACATTTGTTTTTTCCTCTATAGTCAAATTGTCCTGGTCTTTCACACCACCCCCTTCAATCATTTTGTTGTTTTTGTAGTGACTGGTTTGTTTTTGAAAGAAAGAGGCCTGTTATATTTGTGTCACTGGAGTGTGTAGTTGGCCGTCGGCTGATGTGCAGTTGTGTGCGCAAACGTGTCAGTGCATGCAAATGTGTCTGACCTCATTCTGGTAAGTATAAACTTGAAATTCTACAGGGCTGTAAACGCTTGTGTTTACTGCTTTGTTTATCCCATTGATTGCAGTGATTAGGTTACCATGGTTACCCTCTTCAACAGTGCCAAAGACATTTTGTGCACCACATACCCTGCCGTCTGCAACGGATTGAATGTTCACAACCAGTCTGGTACTTCCCATTGCTTAGTTTTTGGTCATGAAGGTGAACATATATGTTGGTTTTATGCTTAAGTGTACTTTTGCAAAGACCATGACACACCATTTACAAGAACCAGACAAATTGAACAGAAATGTTATTGTGATGTGTGGAAAATTGCATTATATTGACAGGCAAGCAATTCAGTGCTTTCATACTGTAAACTAGTTTTGTAAAAATGTAATGTAAGCTAATAAACCTGCATTCAAGACAAGACTTTTAAATCTCTAAATCTAGTATACCTTTTACCTTTGTGCAGTCAGTGAGAAGTAAAAAAAACCACATATACATGTAATCTTGCTGGTGAAGCAGGATTCTGTGTTGCAAAAACATCCACCCCTTTTTTTTAGGGCTAAGTGAATCGGATATACAGAAGCACCAAGCCCACCGCTGTGCTCTCCGCTCCTCGTCATGTTTAGCTGCTGTAACTCTCAGTGTTTCCAGTTATAGGCCTCATTGACTGAACATGAAGAAAACATGGCAGCACATGTTTCTGATGTAATTCTGCAGAACGCTCTCTGACCCAGGACAGAAAAACAAAAGTGTCTCCTGCAACCTTGTTTTTTATACCGATCATTTCCATGCCGACTGGTCCTTCGGGCCCTAATGGCCCCCTAAAAAAATAGGACATAACATCAAAGTCATTAGAGGATATCAGGGTCCTGCTGGTAATCCTGTTTGTCCTGCTTTCTATGGCCATTCACGTTCATCTGCACATAAAAGAAGCACATTGAATACACAATACACATGTGAGTTCATCTGTCGGAGCAGGATGTCATTAATGAATTACAGCTTCCTCTTCATCAGTTGTATACAATTATGACCATAACCATGAACTTAACTTAGAAGTTTTAGTATCAAAGCAACTGATTCAAGTGAAGTAGATACTTCAAAGATTGCAACAGGATGCACATTAAGCTGGAAAAAAACTGTTAAAATATAATATATAGCGTCATTAAATGTAAATGTTATTGGAATAAGAAGAAACATGTCCACTTCCTGAACAGAATGATATGTAGCCTTTGATGAAAGAAGTGACTGATGTCTTTTGTTGCACTAAATGGATTCTAAGAATGAAATCTTATTTATTTATTTATCAGTTTATTTGTCAGGGACCATACATTTAGACATTGTTGCATCTAATTAAAGAGCAACCGATGCAATGTATATAGGACTTCTAGCCATAGCTAATTTGCAGTCCTTGTCCCTGGTTAGGCTTTTAGGAAGTAACACACACACACGATACGACACTGTAAAAAATGCATTATGTGTTTAACAGTGTAGCAGGTGAAGGTGACTCCAGAAAAGAGCTTGGATGAGTAGTATTGTGAGCATTTGTTTGCCGAGATGAATAAATGTGGTGATTATTAATAAACTCAAGCTTATAATATAATGATGGTTTATCTGTCCATAAACACTTCAAATATTGCCACGTTATTTAACATTAAAACTAATATATTTTTAAATGCTGTTAAATTCTTTTGCTTTCTTCCTTCATACATTACATATTTAAATTAAAAATGGACTTTTAAATATGGTAAAATGTAATTAATATATTTCAGTCAATTTTGTGAAAGATTTTGCTCTTTCCACAGTTTATTGCTTCTGAGAAATAAACCGGTAATTTAAAGATAGGCTCAGTAGCTTTTATAGACATAACTATAGACCTACACAAACGTAATGCTGCTCAAAAATAACTTATGGGCCTCCATACATGTGTGGTGGGGACTGGGTCTGCAGAGACCCTGTTCTTTGCCTGTATTTTGATGTTTTGTGTTTTGGTTGACTCAGGACTTGTCTGGGTGGGGTTTTCTCAGCCAATGAAAGTGCGCAGGTGAGTTTGGGAGTGGGTACAATTCAGCGATTGGATGGGATTCAAACTGGCCAATATGATGGATGTGGACATAGTGCCAAAGAAGAGAAAATGTAATCGCAGTGAGGCTAAACGGCAAGCAGATAAAGCTTGTTCCAAAACAAAGGTGAACCTTTGGTTGGCTTTTAACTGTGGACGTGAAGTTGGCCTTCTTTCTGCTGGACAGGCAGGTGCCAAACATTGGCGTTTAGCTTGTGCTAGCGTGCTAAATTATTGGCTTTTCTCTACAATTGTAATGGGCTTCACAGGTAGCTAGCAGTGTAGCTACAGGCAGTAAATGTACACGCTAACGCCCTGCTTGGGACATGCACTTGTGGTGGTGATGAGCCCAGGAGGAGGGGCCCAGTTTGAATGTTGTGTTTACAAGCACAACGAACATTTCTACTGACTCTACCTTTAATGCTGACTCCTTTTAAAATTCCCAACGTACACTTCTAAAATATTTATCTGCGAGTGAGGGACCTGTGGAGTAAATCATTTCTCCACGTCATGGAATGAGCTCACAGTGTCTCTGAAGAAGCCAAAGTGCCTCTAAGACATGTGGCTCAGTGATCTCAGTTGTCCTCAGTGCTGGCCAAGTTTTTCCATCACAGAGAGAAAAACTGAGTACTTTACAAGTCTTACTCTCACAAAGCCAGAAACTCCTAAATTCACAAGTCACACAAGTCTGAAGCAGGAAGAGATGAGTCAGTCTGTTATCCTCCGTGGCCTTATATTTATTCTGAGCATTAAAACAGTATCTGACAACTCACAGTGCTGCATTGTTCACTTTAGGAAATGATGCAAAAGACATCAATATAGAGCCAAGGCAAGCTTCCATTTTTCCATCCTTAATTGAATTGGATAAAAACTCCACTCTGATGACTTATTTTTAGTGTGGGGACTATTTCACTAGAAGGAAACATCATACTACCTTTGATCCACTGCCAGTCTTGATAGAAAAACATTCTGTGGATTTTAGAGCTGCAACCATCAGACAGTCTCAGTGGTGAATTGAGGTTACATCGTGTTTAGCTTGTGATGACATACTGTATGCTTAACCCTGCTGACCTTTAAGTTGCACCCATTACTTAGGATACACTAAAAAGACTAAATAGGAATATAAGGATGATTATTTCATAAAAGGATGAGTGGTTTCAGTTTACTTACACAACTCTTTTTGATCAAGCAATTGAAATTGAGTCTATTTTAAGAAGTCTACAGGCCTGTAAGTCTTATTGAATCCAAGATGACAATTTGGGAAGTGCTATATAAACTGTGTTTCCAGGTTTTTTTTGTTAAAGTTCAGGAACTGCTTAACATTCTTGATTTATTGGTATAATATGTGATTTTAAGAGTAGATGTCGAGTAGATGTCGCTCTTTAGCACCAGTCTCTCAAACCAAAACAAAGCTGTCTCCTCATTGCACTGCTTCCCCTCCTCCTGTAGTTCGTTCTGAGTGAGTGCAGCCATTTCTACTACTGATCTCCATTAAGATATGCAGCCCAAACGTGATCCGGTTCTTATTTCTTTGAAGTATGTAATACCAAAATAAGTCTTATCTTATGTGTTTGGAAAGTCAGTTGGTTCTCCTTACATTGTACTTTTGCAACAAAACTCTGCCATTTCTCTTGTCTCACGTGGTGGCTGTGCTAATGGTTGGACAGGTAGGGCTTTACTCGAATTTAACATGTTTGAGCCTCTGAGTGCTACATAAGCAAGCTGAAGGAAGCACCGCCCCGTCCTTTATGAACACAAAGGGGAAAACAACAAGTCAAGAGGGAGTTAGAAGTCTCTTTTTAGAAAGGCATTACTCACTGATATATTAAGTTAGGACATATTTGATATCTTCTTTATTAATGTTTAAAATGGCATGTATTATGTCTTTGAAGAATTCCATTCTTTGTTAAGATAGTAAGGCTACAACATAAGAACAAGATGAAAAGAGTGTTCTGTGGCTGAACGCCTCAAGTTTTTCCATCATTATCCCGTAAGCAGAGGAGGATGGTAACCTGTCTCGACGGAGTGATTCACCTCCTCTGCTAAACAAACCCTGGCACATTTTTAGTACTCTAACTCAGGCTGCAAATCCTGGATCGATCAATTGCATCTTAAGTAAACAGCAGTCTGCGTTACGTCATATGTTTTATCAAAAATGAAAATAACCCGACAATAACGGCACATTTATCAAGCTAATGTTCAGTTGTGTTGCACATGTACTGTAGGTGTGTCTGATCCGATTGGTCTCAGTTCTCTAGTGTCATGACTCTGTTTTTTCCATTTGCACAACTCAGACAGACAACTAGGCTGTTCAAGTTCAGCCTCTGAACAGGAATCAACTTTGAAACTTAACCTGTAGAGGGAAAACACAAGCATCAAAGCGGAATGGTAAAGTCATTAACTGTGGCAGTCTGTGTGTAACTGCATGTTTTATTCATTGCACACACTTAGTCTGTTTTCAAACTCAGACTTTTTAATGTTTATTGATTTATTTTTTTATGTTTTCTTGTCTTTCCTCAATTTGATAGATTGAAATTGGTCGAATAATGTCCCTACATCCTGATATCATTTTCATTTGCTTTGTTGACCAAACATGACCTACACAATTTCCCGTGACTACGCCACAGTGTTTAGGGTTTATTTACACACCTTTGACCTTTCACTTCTAGTTGTCAGTAAAGCAACACGCCATGCAACCTTCAGGGTCATGAGAGCTAGATACAACAAAGAGGGGCTACTGACCAGGAAGTGGATGAGTCTTGGGTCTTCGGTGTTCAGGAATGATGATGGAGTAAAATAATTAAATACCATCGGCTAAGTTATTTTTTTCTTTGGAGAACATACTTTGTTTTGTACATACTTTGTTTTACAAATGTAAGTTATACAACTTTGATAAATATTGGTGATATTAATAAGGTATCGAGACATATTGTGGATGTTACTTGTCCAGCCACCTGATGGCATTGTTCTGTTTGACGATGCATCTCTGTGTCAGTGAAGAGAGAAAGACAACTGTCTCCAGTCATTGGAGGGATCTAAAACATTCTGCAGGCTGGATATGCAGTTTGTTAAATAAAGCACTCTCTGCACAATGTGAGCAAGAACACAGAACAGAACATTCTTCATGAAGTGGGCTTGACATAAGTGCCAATTAAAGCTAGCTTCATCACTTCTGGGCCACTGACCTACACAGGAAGCATATAGTGGTATTAAAATTAATGTAGTGCCCCCCCCACCAGTAGCATGAGCCCTATCTACTAAAGCTGAGACCTTTTCACACAGTCCATAGTTTCATTTAAAACCAACACTTTGTAAAATGTAATTTATCTCTCTTTTACACATATCTCTGTTAAATGGAGGTTAAAAGAATATTAAAAATATACATATATTTACACTATCACAGTGATGTTTGATGTTTTCCTGCGAGTGAAAGCTTTTGAACCGAAGTAGAGCCATTGAAGGCTTTTAGCAGTTGATTAAGGTCACAGCACCACCTGCTGGAGAGTAAAGTTCAATACAGATGAACTGAATCAAGTCAAACGCTTCCTACTTCAACATGAGTTACATAAATAGTAAGGAGCAATGAACCACAACTGCTATTTATCTACCTGATAGATATCAATACCTCTATTACTGGTGTGTCTTACTGTTGTGGTGATAAAGCGTGCTGAAAATACAAGAACTGCTCAATTAATTATATACAGTATGTTTTTAAATGTTTTTCATATTTGGATTAAAACAAAAACATCAAACGAAATATTCTTCTATTTGGGAAAAAGTTGGTAATAGATGGAGGGTAGATTACTCAACATAGCGTGACACTGTGTGAGGTGGAATACAAATTATACCGTGATAAAACCAGCGTAGAAATATTGCCAGTATAAAATGCATCCATGCAGACCTGAAGATAAAAGAACATGATGACTTAGTTAGACTTAGTCTAACGGTGAATGAATAAAATGTGTTCTAATGCAATAGTCCTTCAGTATGACATCTTGTAATAAGGCTCTGGATCAAATAGTGAAAGCAAGGACTGGCTGGCAGAACAAAATCTAGATTAAAAAAACAAGACTCAGTTGTCAAAAGGCTGCTTACAGAATGTTACCTCTGCAGCTGTTGGAGAAATTGTTATATATTTTAGTACAAATATCATTGTTCATTGTTTGCATGTAGTTAAAGTCAAAGCTAGCATATAGTTTAAGGCAACATTATGCAAGAATTAGAATATTTGACTACGATTAAGTTGTTTGCCAACAACCTGACAAAAGTCTGAGATTTACTCTTGTCCCATTTCTTACTGTATCCCACCCTTGTTTTCTTTACTAAGCCGCCTCTGTGTCAATGAGCCTTTTACACTCTAGGCTTCAGCAATTATGTCACTACTGAGAAGTACTTAAAGCGGTCACAACAAAAAGCGTTACACACAAGCTGCAACCTATAGTTACATAATGCAAGAGGCCCATTCTCTAAATAACTAGTCAATGTTACTTCAAAATGACAAAACATACAATATATAATGCTGGTTGAATTACAACCTCACAGAGGAAAAAAAGTGCACACACACACACGCGTTCCTAGAAACAGAGGACGGTCAGAGATAAGTGGCAACACCTTTAATCTGAAAAAAGAGTTGCCTTGTCAATTTGTAACCAAATGCATATCCCCTGAGGTATCCTTGTGTCTGGTGATAACGCAGGGGAAATTCACATGGAATGCGGTGAGAGGCCAACATTCTTATTACAAAAGTGTTGCATAGGCAGCTGCTGATAAAGAGCTTATCCACTGCTGTTTCCTACTCCAGGTCTCATGATCCTGAGGCCCAATAATACACCTAGAGACGTTATGCTGCATTGGTTACTACAGTGGTCGTGCAGGGGAAGATATGACAAAGACAGGTGAGACACTTCCCTTGAACAGTCCCCTTATTTTTCTTGTAAAATCCCCAAATCACATGAAAGTACACGACAGGTTTAATATCTTTCAGTCAGTATGTTAATCTTCACAGGTACTAGTGGGGCTAATCAGTAAGGACCAAATGTTGAAATGTTTTTTACAGAATAACATCTTCATTTTTCAAGCTTTAGTTACAAAACAAAACAAAAAAAAGGTGCCCACAGACAATCTAAGTTCATGGTAGTTATTACATAATACTGAAGATCTGTTTGTTATGACAATACTGCCTTCAAAGTCCACTACATTCATTCACCTAGTTTGAAATGCAGCACTCATTTTTATAAAGATCAAAATCAAATCAAATGTGCAGTTGTGGTGGTTACTGTGATGGTATCAAGGATGAGATTGACCTTATTCTATATAACAAAAAAAGCATACGTCTGCATCTCGATACTTAAGTTCCCACATAAACATCAGATGTATCTACTACTATCTGCTACTTCTGAACAAGTACATCTTTAAATGTAGAGTCGTATTAAATAAAAAAAAGTCTTAACATTTTCCCTTCACAACTGAACCTTGTAGGCCCAAACATGCTGTATGCTGGCTGTATTTCCCTTGTTAACTGTTCTTGCACCAATACACCAAGACAAATTCCTTGTATTTGTAAATGTACTTGGCAATAAACCCGATTCTGATTCTGATTCTGATTCTGATGCAGCAAACATTGTGGACCATTTTCTGCCTTAGATTGATAAACACTTGACAGCTGGTGAGTATTTATTGCCACTGCACAGCACTTGCAGTATTTACTCCTACTACTGTTCCCATATTCATTCAGTGGATGAGCATATCGACCATTGCAACATTGTGGCTTCTATACCATACTTATTCTTATTTGTTTACAGTGAAAAAAACGTCCTTTTCATGTGAGGGATTAGTACATCGACGTTAACTCATGTGCTGCTTCCAAAACAGGATGCTGTGAATACTTCTATACTGAAAACAAACTTTGTTTAAAAAAAACACATGAGTTCACTTTGACATTGAAGCTGCAACATTTTAGACACAAGTAGCTCTGACAGAATGAGCTGTTCTTGTGACTTTCACTGCTTTATTCACTGAAATCCAGCTTCTCCACTACGTCATTAACTTATTCATTATCTTGTTATATTCTTTTGCCACACAATGGCTTAAATTCCAGTAGGTAAGTTACACAAACATGGCTTTGGCAAGCTAGTCTAGAATAGATTGCTTGTCTTTCAGCCATGTTAGTGTTAGCCCATGAGAGAAAACTATGTAACAATATATTTTTCTGGGAAAAACAAGGCTGTCATGCACAACTAAGAACCCCATACTCCCTGAATGAAGTAGCTGACACTATGATGCAAGTCCATTGTTTGCTGTTGTGACTCATTGTCTGGGAGAAGCCTGAGTCACATAGACAACCTGTTTAGTTTTAACTTATTATATTGAGTAATCAAATTTAACAGATATCTGCTAAATGATGTTACCACCACTTGCTACAAATTGTTTTATTTATGAGCTGATGGTCACTTATGCAAGCTTATAAATTCACTTTTGTGCATTCATCATTTAAACTGATTTGACATCAGTTAGCATATTGTTATAATTATTATTTTGAATGTTTATTCAAGTGAATTTATCTTGTACATTGTGCTTTTAAGTGGCAGAAAACACTTCCCATACCAACCTACTAAAGAGCTGGTTATGTGAAAAACATACAGTCCTGAGAACACGGTGTCAGTCAGGATGCACCATTGCATAGTTAATTTGGTCGGACAAACATGCAGAAAGGACCAACAGCACGAGGCAACCTGCCAGCTCATAACTACACATGGACAGGTTGTAGCTCTGTTTATGTCACGCAGCTTCTAATGAAAGCCAGGGGTGTTGGCCGGTGGAACAACCCTGGATTACTGGATAGGAACACAATGCGTCACAAGTAACTGAGAGCATATTGTCATCTGTTTAGCTTAATAGATGACATGAAGAAGATCAAAAACTTCTATTCTGTCTCTCGTCTTAAAAGTCTGCAAAGTTATTCTTGAAATGTTCATGCCCATAAAGCATTAAAGGAAACACAAAGACATCATTTATTGGACTCATGAGCTTTAGTTAACACATACGCATTTTCTTTCTTACAGTGAAACACAAAATGACTGCAGACTATCGGGGTTGTTTATGATATAAACATCCACTTGTAAGTCTATGCCTCTGTACATGGGGCGCCCCCCCTCTATGCCTCTGTACATGGGGCGCCCCCACACACAACTTTTGAAATTGCTTAATTGCACTGTTCAGATATTTAAGTTGATAAGAATAAACAATATTTAACATACAACAGGGTTGGACATTGTGTTAGCTTTAAATTGAACTCAGAACACATTTAAAATCAGCGAGCTGTTTCGACATCATTCTGTACCTGCTTAAAGAGGCATGATATCCGTGATATGTTAGTTTCACAGGATACAATTGCTGTATTTGACATATCAGAATTGAGAAAATGAAACTCAGCCATGTAATTATTAGAGATAATGAATGAATATACTGTTGTCCTTCCAGGACATGAGGGATGATGACAATGGACTTTTGCTTAGAGCTTTGCCATATGATATGTGGGTTTGTGTCATTGTAATTCACTGTAAATGAATGTGGGCAAGAACATAAACAAATGTTACTCTAACAGATTCTAGTCTAGAGGTTACTACAAGTGTTGACTTGAATAAGTGAAATATAAGAATTTAATTTGTTGAAGAGTGTCAAACAGACAATTGTTAAAAGCTTCCTGTTATCCCACAGAAACAAAGAAAGGTGGATGATGTCGGTGGCGACAATTGTTGAAGACATTGTTTTGCCCCAGATGGAGAGAATTAGCGAATGGAGGTCAAGGGAGAAGAGGGCTGTCTGACTGTCTAAGCTGCATCAATACTGTAAGTACAAAGTGTCAGTTGAAAGTGCTGCTGATCAAATGTCCACCGCACATGACAGTTGTCGTTACAGATGAATCTATTTTACCTTCAATGATTCTGGTTTGTCAGTGCTACAGTCATTTTGCTTACAGATAAAGTATTCTCAAGATCCTCATATGCTTTTTGAGGTTCCTTGGTATTGGTAATTAATTGCTTGTAGTTGTTGTATGGATTGTGTATGCATTTGTTTTGATCTTTAACAGTTGAGCTGCATTATACATTTAGAATTGAATACCTAGACTGCCCCAGTTCACTATTTCATGAAACCACTGCTGTCTTTACCAGTTTACTTTCCCAAGGATCTGCCTTTGAGTCATCCCTGCTTTATTATTATTTCATAACCACTGGTTTGTTGTTTTAGGAGAACCAAAATTAAGTTTCAAAGAAATTCAGATTAAGAGGACAAATGTTTTCCCTTTGAGATTACGGACATTGTAGGGGAGTAAGTCTAGCATAAGCATTTGGTTAAATGTACTCGCAAAACCTACGCATAAACACACATGTATCCACACATGTACAATAGCCACTAGTCCCTGTTCTCATCAAAAAGGAATGAAGTCAGTGTTAACAGCTTGCATAAGGCCTACAGGGAGAAGGAAAAGTAAGCCAATGTATGAACCTTAAACAACTGCAAATGTCGAGTTCATGATTGAGTTTGCACATTTATATACTGTTCATTAGGTAAATGTCTTGAATTAATTGGCTGAAGTAAGGCATTCCAACCTATTAGCTGATTATTACATCAAAGCTTTGTTCCTCCCGCTCATCTCAGCCTGAACTGTAAATTGATCAGATACTGCTTTACATGCAACACATCTACTTTGGCTCAGTAGGGGGTCTTCAAACTGAAAAGGTACGCTTGCTGCTCTGACTCATTTCTTTCTCATCAGCAGTAGAGGTTTGGATTGCATTCCTTAATTATAAGAACTTGTTCCCTGTGGATGTTGTGAACTAATAAATGTGCATGTAATAAGGTATGAAATGTTACCCGTTTTTATGCACACACTCGCATGTGCGCGGCTGAATAGCAAGCAAGCACACACTGAAACTCATGAAAACACACTCGTGTATTTAAACACCAAGTTTTCGTCTTTAGACATATTCACATCTGCCTGTGCTTGACACGCAGCAGGGTGTTTGGAGGCCACATGGCAGAGCTCTGCACATCAATGCTTTAGGTAGGTGAAGACAACATCCACACCCACGCACCCTCTAACACCCGTCATCCCAACCGAAGGATGCACAGTGTGAAGAGAGCTCCATGAAAGATTTACTAGATTTACCAACTGAGGTGGTCTCCCTCAGAAGCCCAGTGGAGGCCTGTGGTTGGAGGAGAAAAGGAGGGAGGGAATTCCAGGGAGAATCCTGGAGTGTGTGAAGTGTGATTCTGTATTCAGAGAACAGATTTAGCATTCTACCGTTCAGCAGCGATCAGTCTCACATAGGCTCTTACCCAGCCTCTGTCACACTATGGCTCCTGCACTGCATCTCAACACAGTTTGACAGCTGATGAAAGGAAACACTGCCAGCCCCTAAACATCGACCAATTATGAACTCCTGTTTGACTTAGAGAAAGTTTGAAAAGATCATCACACAGAGGTCAGCACAGTCACGTGGATGCATGTGGTACAGGTTTCTGAGATTAAGCCTGCTCAGAATACAGTTTGCCTTGTAATATGTCTCTTTTTGAAAAGCATTTTTCTAAAGGTCTAAGTAAATAAATGCCACCAAGCTGTCATACGATAACATTTGCATTTGTATTGCTTAGAGGCTTGCACCTGTTAGGACCTGTTTGACTACTTCCCCCAGACAGACGTCATGAACATAAAACTGTCATAAGACCGAGCAAAATACAAATCATATCCGTTGTTTGTGGGAAAACTACCCAAGATACAATTTCTTTGTCAGACCCCTGCAGGAGTAAAAGAGCTCCTCGTGCAGCCTCCTTTCAAAACGTGAGCAGGCTCTACATCTGAGAGTCATATTGCAGTTTGTCCTGCCAAGAGAGGGGCATCCCATCTGATTCTGTCACCAATAGTATAATTAGCTTAGACTGCGTGCAACTATCACTGTTTAGCTGCACAACAGAGTTACTACTTCATGCTGCATCTGCAACTACACGGGTTTCTGTCGTTTTAGAAGGACATGGAAAATGTATACCGGAGATTGCGGAGTAACAGCTAGGCGGATCAGCATGTTAACGAACGCACATCTGACAGCAAGTAAACAAAACATATATAATTCCGGATCTGAAAAGATAAAGGAATGTTTTTGTGGTCTGATGATGGTGCATCAGAATCTTGGCACAAAGTTTTGACGCACGTCCCGTGTACGCTGTGTGGCCACGCTCAGGAGGCACCTGAGGAATTTGCAGCGCTGGCCAAGGTAGGACGGTTCTGCCTCGTGAGGACATGGTGCGCGCGCTCTTCTCTCCATATCACTGACTCCTAAATTAATTCCCCGGCTTCACGGGACGGACATGCGATTCGAAACGCGCGCGCGCAGCGAAGTAAAGCTCCGAACATGCACGCTGATTACCATCAAATGACACCGAACACGTGCTGTCATATTTAGCTGGTCCGGATCCAAATTTAATTCCGAGCTTTGTTGCACGCCAGAGCTCCCCATTCACAAGTGCAGCTGACAGCCTGTTTGTGTTTGCACCCTGCTGTTAACTTCTGGGGACGCACGTTGTAAAATGAGGTTGGGAAGCATCGTTTTATTCGTCGCTGTGTGCTCTTTTACCGCTTATTATATTTACGAGCCCATTCCTGAGGAGATAGATGAGAGATGGAAGCTCATGCTGACCAACTCTTTCTTCAGAGGGCTCAGCCACCTGGTAAGGAAACTATTTTCTTTTCATTAGATCTGCTGGTACTTCATACGAAATGATTCACTTTATAATATATGACTTTGCAGATGAGGTAACAACAAGCCTATTTGATGCGTCAGTTTAATACATGATGTGCTACTGTCTCTGTTGTCAGAGTAAGTAGCCTAGGGTAGTTTTGAAAGGTTTATTTTGCTGATGTGGATATACATGCTGGTTACATCAGATTATGTCAGATGCTAATCCATGCGTTGTACTGTATAGTCCTTCAAACCTGTTCTAATAATAGACCATATTAAAGACCGTTAGAGCTTGGACTTTACTGCTGCCCATTGTATTGCAGCTATTAGCCTATGGCTCTTAATAGGTTCAGACATTTAATAACATAGACTATAAACATAGGCTATTTGTAACATTAGTTTAACAGTGTTATTAAAGGCTACCTACTGAAACATTCAACATTTGGGTTGCAGTAGTTTGAGTATTATATTGAGTATTTAGTTTACAAAACAAAAGAACTTTAAAAAAACAGCAATCAAAGTGTTTCTTAGTGTATGTTCATTGTGAGGGACATTGTCATTGCCAGATAGAAATCTTGTCACTTCAGTATTATGATGTGTTTAATTATATTTCTTCTTGTCAATATGTAACATCCATATAACGTAATTATGCAGCCACATTTTTGGTCCCTGATCCAGGCACACAGCCATCCTTTTCAACGATTCACTCATTCAATTACAGTGAGTGTTTTGGCTATCTAAAGGCATAACTTCTTTGTGTCTTTTTGTACCAAACCAATATTTAGTCCCATTGTAAATCAATTTTCTTGTGCTGTAACCATTTCTTAGACTTTTGCTATGTTTCCATCAGCTAATTTTTAAACTGAGACAGATAAATCCTGCAGTGTTTTCTAAAGCTGATATTAGTGTGTGAGGGTAGGTACTGTAGAGCTTTTGATGGGAGTGTTCTCCTCACAGTGGAAAGCATCAGCTGATGAGCCTCATGTCAGCCACTGAATGTTTTCCTCATTGGACATAATGGAGTACGATTCATAGTTTAAGAGTATATTTAGTTATTCCTTTTTGAAAAAAGGAATAACTTTAAGGCACTGTTGACCTTTAACTAGACAATGTTCCCTTGTCCATAGTCTCCATGTCTCTTTTAAATGGCCACAAGTTCAGCGTCTTACCTCTTTCTGTTTGAATAAAAGAAGCTTTGTTCATGTTGATTGTGTTTACGTAGGATGAACTGACTTTAAATAGCTAATTGTTTGTACATGATGTAATACTAATATCTTGGGTATGAACAAGGAGAAATACTGTAATGTGTCTCTCTCTCTTGTTTCCCTTTCCAGGCAGACCTCAGTGAGTTACTGGGGCTGAAGGACTACATGGGAGTGATGTACCTTATTACTCTGCTTGAAAATGTAGTGCCTGTGTCTGATGAGCATGTCAAGGTGACCGAGGAAAGGTTTGATGGAGTGGAGGTGGTGCTGTATCAGCCGAAGCAGCGGGGCAGTGACACTGAGCTCAGGAGAGCCGTCATATACCTGCATGGTGGAGGGTGGTGTCTGGGGAGTTCCCGTAAGTTGATGGGTTGGCCTGTCTCCTTTTTTAAAACACAGAATGTTCACTCTAGGATATAAGGACTTACCAAAAGATGGCAGGTTAGATGGATGAATAATACATATTGTTGTATTGGGTTTACTGTACCAACCCGGAGAAAGTAGACTACTTGATAAAGGTGAAGAATACCTTTAAATGTTGAGAGACTCCCTATAATGGATTCTACTACAAGACAATAAACAAATAACATGGATCAAAAACATAAACCACAGAGCTTTTACAGTTTGCAACGGGGAAACAACACACCTTCTGCTTGAGCAGTGGGAACCCAGAGGGTGGTTACCCTTTAATCCAAAACATAAAGACATGTCATGCAGTTTGACACAACTCATGCTGTTTGTGCAATCTGTTGAACAGTCCTACAAATTACATTAACACGGGTCTTTCCAGGAAGTACCACTCGCTGCATTATTGCTTTCATCTAATGTGATGTATGATGTCAGGAATGTTAAGATGCAAATTGTGTTTTTTTTATTTTTATTTTTAATGTGAGGCTTAAAAATCTGTGTTTGTTGTTTCACATTTTGTGTCCATCTTCTCCGTTTCTACAGGAATGAGTCCGTATGATCTCCTGGCTAGAAGAATGGTGACTGAGCTGGATGCAGTGGTTCTTTCTGTAGAGTAAGTATATCATATTTAGTAGCTTATAATATACAGGCACTATTATACAGTATATTGCCTAAAATACACCCTAAATGTTGTAGAGTGAGACATATGTATTTTTCTAGTGGACATTACTAAGCTCCTGTTTAGTTTATATTCTTCAGAGTTAGTTCAGGCTATTCCCCCCTTGTTCCCTCTCTCAGTTTTTCTGACATCACATGCGCCTGTCCTATCTGATTAGTCGCAGTCAAAGTGAGGATGCAGTAGAGTGAAGCTAACAGGTTTTCATTTGGGTCTCGCCAGGCCTTTCCTGTTTCACAGCTACAGTCACTGGTTATTTTAGCCATTCCTGGCTCTGATTCCACCTTTCTGTCTGTACTCTTACTGTTACACCAACTTTCTTCTTTTTCTAGTCAACTTTACAAAGTTCAGCAGTAAAGATCAAAGGCATGAAGTTATCCCTTGTTTTTTCTGTGTATAACATGGTTTTGTTAGTTGAATCATAGTTTTTGACCATAGAAGGAAGAGTGTTTCAATGTGGGGTGTGTGGGGTTTTGTCTTATCTGCCTCATCCGAATTCCTGTCTGCAATTTGTTAAGGGTTCAATGGATAATTTCAGCATTTCTCAATTTTTAAGTCAGCCATGTGTAACATTGGGCTCTTGGACTTGAACATTAGGTGATCCAAAACTAAATGGCTTTAAATTCCCTTAAAAATGTTGAGCAATTTCAGTAGTTATTTTGTTGATTGAATATGAAAAAACGACAAAATTAAACAGTTTCTTTTCTCGATTATCTGTGAAACCTAAGTTAAATCACCACATTATGTTTTGAGTTTACACCTATGTTTCACTATGTTTGTCCCGATAGATGAAAAAGACCAACCTGTGTTTTATCTAAAGTATGTTTTGATAAAATTCTGAATAATCAGCGATTTTGAGACTTACTGCTTTTCTAAAACCCCGCAAAATGATTGTCTTTATTTCCCAGTGTTTGTGGTTGTGTAAACTACTGTCAGAAACACAATGGTAAGAAAATAAAATGGAAAAATTGCCCTGAATCTGAATCAGACGATGCATTCACAACTTTTAAACTTTAATGTGCCACCTCTTTCTACCAAGCAACTCACCTTTATTTCTCCCTGGCTCTAAATGTTGTCTGAGGACTTGATGTTTATTTATTCTCTAGCTGTAATCTATCTCTTTCTGCTTTTTTAGATACCGACTAGCCCCAGCTCACCATTTCCCTGTCCCATATGAGGATGTGTACCGTGTGGTCAAACACTTTCTCCAGAAGGGGGTGCTGGTCCAGTACTCTGTGGACCCAGGACGCATTGCTGTGTCTGGGGATAGTGCTGGGGGCAACCTGGCGGCTGCTGTCTCCCAGCAGGTACTTTAGAATATGTCTCTGATATGATCTGAGTAAGATAGTAAGAACTGGCGAATCACCAGATCTAACACATGTTAAAGACACCGTTAACAAACCACTCTGACAGCAATAAATAGATTGTACTACTTTTTTTAGGAGAATAATATATTAGTGATGACATTGTATTTAATGCCTTGGGGAATTCATTGTACTATGGCTTGAACAGGCTCATATAGGAAGTCGTGTCTGTAGTGCTTAAGACACTACTGTGTGAAGAGAGGAGATACAATCCATCAATATTTTTTAACCGTTCACATGAATGGAATCTGAGGTCAAAGTCAAACCTGCTCTCATGAATGAGTTGGATTGAGGATTTGGAGTATAAAGCACAAATCAGGATAAGCCTTTCTCGTGAAACCTGCAAACGAGCAGCAGAGACTTTTGCACGTATACAGGTGAAAAGTGAAGAATGTGAGAGACTCTCATTCTTTACTACAGCTTGACTCTGGCAGCCTGACAGATTGTCTGCATGGAATTTTGGCTCCTTCATGTGACTGTTTCTCCATGCTGTCTTGAGCAAGGTCTTCCCACTTAAATGGAATTTGTTTGAGGTTGATCCTGATGTTGTCCTTAGAATACCTTTCCTGCTCTTAGTTTCAAGGTCAGGACTATTCCTTGGTTGGTTCTGCTAAGGAATGTGTAGAACATTTGCAGTCCTTCTCAGCTGGTGTTTATGATGGTGTGACTTTCCTGTTGATGTTTGATTCCTGTCAAACTCTTTCTGTTTGAGCTGATAAATATAATTTCATGAGGAAATATATAAAACATTTAAAAAAATCACATGTCTACTTTGGGTAGTCCAGATCTCTTCAGATATGGACCACAGGAAGATTGTTGGCCTTTAGTTCCACAAGTAGGGCAGCGTTTTCAAATACTCTACTACAGAGCTCTACTTCTACCTTTGAGGAGGGCTGACATCAAGGCTACTTGCAGAAAACATGACACTGGACACCCTACAAGATAATGTTTAGTTTGAGCTGCTAGTTAAGGGGCTGTTTGTTATGTCATGAGGTATTGTTGAACAAGTTATGTTTTAGTGGACTGCTGTACTGTTTTCTTTCTGTTCCAATCTCTTAGACTGGTTGTTTGGCCTTTATTTCCATAAAAAACACATTGATACTGTTCATCACTATAAATCTGAAGTTTGATTTTAACAAAGAAAACTTTTAACAGTTTAGAAAAGAGACAACTAAATACAGAAATTGTGGTTGATTAATTTTTTCCCTGTAAAGAACCATGACAATGTGATCAGATATTGTTAGTTAATTTCTAAACACTGTAAGCCATGTTCTTATCTCTCTCTCTGTATCTCCTCACAGTTACAAAAAGAGGGCGGGCAGCAGGTTAAGTTAAAGGCCCAAGCACTAATCTACCCTGTGCTGCAGGCCCTGGATCTCAACACGCCTTCCTATCAGCAGAATCAAGATATGCCCATTCTGCCCCGCACCCTCATGGTGCGTTTCTGGAGTGAATACTTCACCAGCGACAAAGCCTTTTTCAGAGCCATGATGGCCAACACCCATAATAACCCCGAGTCTTTCAGCCTTCTGAAGTTTGTCAACTGGAGCGCTTTTCTGCCAGAAACATATCATGGGAAGTACAACTACAGCGCTCCCGCTGTTGTTCAGAGAGTCAGGGAGGATGTTGCGATGGACGGACTGTCTCGATCTCTGGCTGACCCGAGGGCATCGCCCTTGCTGGTTCCAGACACTGACTTGCACTCTCTGCCCAAGGCCTACATTCTGACATGTGAGTATGATGTTCTCCGAGATGATGGGATCATGTATGTCACAAGGCTCCGTGCTGCTGGTGTAGAGGTGACACATGAACATTATGACACTGGGTTTCATGGAGGTTTAATGTTCACCGTGTGGCCAACCGACTTCCTGATTGCACGCCGCATGACGGATAACTATATCAAATGGCTCAAGGAAAACTTGTAAGAACTCTTGACAATTAATATCCATTCCATTTTTGTTCCCACTAATGCACCATTAATTGGTCATGTACACACTTTTTTTTTTTTTGCTTCTTTTGTTTTTCTTTCAGTGTTGTGCTTTTTTCCCTCTCCATATTTTTTGAGGTACATTCGATACAAGTACGAGACCCAGATTTTCCAAGTATAGATCAGATAACGTTATATGAGATAGTTTGAGTGAAGTGCTCAAAGGAAATGCTTTCTTTTGTGATGGTTTCACATCAGGGCTACGCATGAAGAAACTGTATGAGCCGCATTCCAAAGTGAACAATGGTATATTTATTAGTAGAGACGATGTTGCAACAATATACCTCCAAACCTTATTCACACTATATTATCAAAGAAAGGGACGATATCCTCAGTCAACTTTTAGTCCCTGAATTTATGCTCTTACAATTTCAGAACAAGTGTGACTACATGGAATTGTCCCGGAGGCAAAATGATCATAATTGGTCACAGGAAGCCACTCCCTTGCTTCTTTATTTTATTTCATCACTTATCTTTTTATCTGTTGGTGTCATAACTCTGTGACTCACTGCACATAAAACAGCTAACATAAAGATTACAGGGAAACAAATGGTACCAAAAAAATCCTCTGTGTTATAAATGTCTCTGTTCTTAAATGTCTCACTGTTCCTTAATCGTAAAACTGAAAGTCTTAGCTTATAAGAGTGTCATTGATTCAATGTGTTGCAGTTTTTTTTTCACAAACTAAATACCCCTCACCATGTATTTTTTCAACAAGTGACAGCTTTACACCTTTTTTTTTGCTATTATTTCAAATGTAAATACAACTACTACAATGTGCGTTTTTTGAATTTCCTCTTTGAGGACTTAACATTTAATTCATATTTAATTTTTAATGTTATCTGTTAATAAATTGACTTAACCTGTATCGGCTGATCAGTTTTTACTATTTTGTGTATAATTACACATTGTGTTCAGAGAAAAACACTTGCTGGATTAGATGTACTTGCCAACATTATTTTACATGTTACATAAGGGTTACAAGCACATTACACTCAGGGAACATGAACAGGATGATATGCTGAGAAGGATATTGTATTAACTGACTCAGACACACTTAATCCACTTGGTGCCACTTAGGTGAAGCAGTCCCTGTGGGATCTGTTGAGTGTTCATAAGCTGAGGGGGAGAGTACAGTTTTATCTGCAAACACGCTGAGGATCACTGAACACACCTACACACATTGTAGAGGCTGGAAAAAAACAGCTGTTTTATCTCCTCTAGATAGCAAAGAGTCTGATGCATGGTACAATAAAAAGATGACTCAAAGAGGTCAACCTTGTTTATGTGGACTTTATAAACAAACCACTCCACAACTCCTGGGTGTAGAGTGGACTATTTATGTACTACACAATGCGTGCCTCGTGTACAGGTGTGTAACTAAGCACTTCATGTGTATGCACTTATTATTCCTCTGTAGACAAAGTGTTTGTACTGTTAACACATTCTTTCAGTGCTGTGGAGGGATAATAACAGTAACGTGAAATGGATTATGGCAGATGGTTCCTTGAACTGTTACTAATGTGTAGTGTTTTTGAACAGATTATACCTACATACAGTATACAGAATACATAAATCCCTACTCTGTTCACACACAGGAATGTGAGCAAGCATGAGCAAGCACACACACACACACACTGCTTTTAAGTACTTTTTGTGAACATGATTTTCACATACAGCTTGAACATCAATCATGTCATAATCAGAGGGAAATGTTTGTATTGCATCACTGCAACATCTTTGTAATATTAAAAATACCCATTTTTTTTTATCACTGAGCTCAATCATCATTAAATGGGGATATTTCATTATGAAGCATAAAAAGCAGCAGGTGTTGTATTTTCCCTCACATGTACTCTTTTGAACCCTTTTCTCATGGGCTCTGTGTCTATATGATCCCTCCAACTTTAAATAGGAATCTTGAAACACAAACAACCGAGCAAAGCCAACGATTTTATCCTCTCCGCTTGTCTTCTTCCAGGACACACGCCAATGTAAATGTAACGCTGGATCAAGCATGTTGTGATTAGTCATGACTAAAAGACAGCCCCTGATATTGTCTGTTTTATTTGAGCTCTATGAAGTTAAGTTAGTTTAAAAGGGGCTCCAGGCCTAAGAAAGCGCCAAAAGTCACTGACGCCACAATATGAAGGAGGTTTTCATGACAGCGCAGAGTTCCAAATAATTACAACGTAAAATATTACAATATTCTGCGGTTTCAGTGAAACGGACCAAACAACACTTAAATATGCTCAGTGAAAAAAATGAAAAAGGCTAAAAAGGGCACTTGACCTGATACATTCAATACTACGCCAACATTTTAATGCAGTTTACTCAAGGTAGGTGTAAACTTTTTTGCACAGTGTTATTATATCAATTCATATTATTTTGTTTGTATTTCAAACATGAACATTTGAGAGTGTCAAGGGTAAAAAGGAAGACATTTTTAACAACTATAATGGAGGTATTGGGGTCTATGGTTTAAGACCTCAAAGAAAGCATCTAGGCCAACATTTTAAGATGTGTAAACTTTATTTAGACAACTTTTGATGCAAACTTCTGGTACAATAGCCATATACAGTATGTGCAGCTTAGAGCTCAATCCATTGCCTTCAATAACCAATTCTAATATTTGTGACCTGGGTGAAGTTTTTAATTGAAGTGTAGACACTAAATAGCACAGTAAATATTGGAAAACAGAAGCTTTTAAAAATGAGAATGTATATGTCTACGATGACTTAGGTGAAAAGTACACAATGTTAGGGGCTTCATTATTCAGTGTGGAGGAATACTTTACATTCACTTCGAAAAAAAAAGACAACAGAGTTCAACTCGTGAAACCGCCTACCTCTACAGATTTTCAGAATGATTGTAGAATCCTAGTCTACTGTGTTTAACAATACATTTTAACAATTTATTTTCATACTTACCGAGTTTAAAAGAAAAATGAAGATATGTTGAGAGAGATGTAGAGTGCTGCGGAACATCAATTTAAAGGTTTTCAATAATAATCAGAGAATTAGCTGTACAAGTTTCACTGTACAAACTTCAGAGAGAAAAAATCAAAGCCAGAGCTTTAGTCAGCAGGGCTGGCGCTTATACTGATTAAAATGTGTGAAATAACTGCAGTGTAGTCAACCAGCTACATGACATGGATTATTATGTGAAGAATGAAAATATACCTAGTTATGTGACATCTTGGCTTTCATGTTAAGACATCCCACAAATAAACTAAGCTACCTAAACTCAGCAGCTAAGCTTCAAAAATAGTGAGAACAGTCAATAATGAGGCAGAGTTTGGTGTTAGCATTATCAGATTGGTCAAGCTAAGACTACAAATGCTGTGATATATTTTTGCAATGGTAACCACATAGTTTACATGCACTTACACTGACCCAGCTTTGGAGATGGAGATCTAACCGCTTTCCCTCTAAAAATCAAGCTGTGAACTTTAATGCAGAACTCCTCTTCTGTGCAGAATAACTCAGCTATTGGGGAGAAGCTTCCATATATTCCTATTTTGCTGCATGGATTTTGCTCAGCTGCTCTGATTGATCTCTGTTGCTCTGAATTTGAAATTGTGTGGCAGGTTGCAGATAACACTACAGATACTGTAAAATGAAGATGGCGAAAGCCTTCCGACTGAGACTAAGAGACATAAATCCCAAATCCTTAAGCTCAAGAGATTGCTTCTGAAATGCACTGCATTCGATTTCTATAGTCAATAAAGAGTAAACAACATGTTCAAACACAGAAATTATGAAAAATTAAATTTCACAGTGCCGCTCATTAAAATAGTGGTGTTCAGCGACCATTCTAGCTTAGTTCATGGATCGTATGCCCATTATACAAAGAGTCCTTGCCTCATTTCACTCTCTCTCCAACATATTTCCATCATCATTCCTTTGCTCGTCTGTCCAATAAAGGCAAAGACCCCCCCCCACCCCGAAAAAATAAAAATAATACATCTTAAAAACAAAACAGAAAAAGCATGATGTTCAAAAGCTACTTTATCAGATTTCTGCATCAGACCAAAACACTTCTGCAATTTCAGTACCATAAAAAACAATAATGAAAAATAATTTCAATGAAAAGTTAGTTAACTTGAGCAGTGTTCATTTTTCTGGAAGTATTCTGACACTTTCCCACTTTTGGCAGTTTTAGTAATGCTTAGCAGATACACTTTATATCAACACAATCAGGAACACAGTTTTCTTTTAAGATGTAGGAATAATAACCTTATCAATAAGCTTCTTTCATAATGGTTTTTAGCCACACTATGAGTTTTTTTGTCAGTGTGTGCAAGACTTTTGTTGTAGAATTTACACCAGTCCTATTAATGAACTTGCCCTCTTAGAATATCTTTTCATTTATTTTTTTTAAATTTGACATGCTTTATTTACCCTTAAAGGAAATTCTGGTTTTACACTCTGATGTTGAGAGAAATGCTTCTACCATCAGGTAGGCCCGAAATACACACACGTACAAAAACGACCTATGGATGTGTATTAGTGGAGAGATGTCAGAGGGGGGCTGCCACACACTGCTACCCTAGCGCGCCATAGTGGTTGGGGGTTTGGTGCCTTGGTCAAAGGCACCTCGGCAGTACTCAGGAAGTGACCTGGCACCTCTCCAGCTACCACACCAACTTCCATATTATGGTCCGCACCAGAACTTAAACTGGCGACCCTCTGGTTCCCAACTCAAGTCCCTACAGAGTGAGCTACTGCCGCCCTAGACAGAGCTACTGCCGCCGCCTATACACAATAAACTATGTCCTCATCATCTAAAAGCTCAGCGTCTGAGTCTCCATCATCAATCCTTTGCAAAATGTTCTCTGCCTCAGTCCTTATATTCCTCTTACCTATTAGAAGATGATTTTCAGAAAAAAGCACATTAAGTACCAATGTCCACCATGAAGGTCATAAAAAAAGCACACTGTTGGTGGTTAAGATATTGTGCATTTTTCTGAAAAAACTGATTCAAAATCTGTTTAAAACAATCTCCTTTCTAAAAATATAAAAATGTTTCCTTTAGAAACAACATAACTGTTTAAACCACTAACTTCTCTTGCCCTCCAAAAATGTACAGTAAGTGATGAGATTGCAGCCATTTTGAAAAGGCAGCACTCCTGTTGTAATTGACACCCCGACAACTAATAGTTCATTAGAAAGACCAGGATGTTCTCTGCATGGCACAATAGGTTGCAGCTTGATAGTTTAAAATGTTTCAGAAATATACTTTGGAGATTCATGCCCCCCACAGAGTACAAAAAGGTAATAGCAGCCAATTATCTTCTCTTGAGTTTTATTACAGTAAAAGATGATACAATACATAACGTAAAACACAAACATCACAAAAACAGTAGAAACTATATCCAGCGTACCTCTCAAGTATCTGGCTCATAAAGTTTTTAATGTCACTTTACTTTGTCTATATTAATGCCTTTATGGATACCCCGTCATATTTTTTTAAATCACTTATGCTATTTGAATAAATGTGGTCTCTTCAACAAACATTGTGTAATTCACATCAGTATTTTGCGTGACAAATTTGTTCTAATGACACTGAAAATGTCAAGCAATAATTTTAACATTTCAATGGATTTTAGAAAATGTAACACCATTAGGCAAAGAAAAACTTGACACAATATATTACGGAAAGATAAAGCTAATTGAGATTTTTGGGTGAGCTTTTTGTGTCTCTATGGGGAAATTGTTGAGGCCGCTTCTCTTGGGCGCTCTGTCTTTCTGACCAGCTTTCTAAACTTAGATAATAGGAGCACTCTGAACTTGTCACCCATAAGGAAGTAGAAGACGGGGTTGATGACGCTGTGCAAGAAGGCCAATGGACGGGTCATGATGTACAGGCTCTCTATGTACATCTTCGTACACAGATGCAGCCCGGCCCAGGGCTGCAGAGATGCAATCCTTACATTCCTCAACAGATGATAGGGAGTGTAAAGGACCAGAAACATGGCTGCCGCTGATCTAACAACTCTGAGAGGCCGCTTGTATGATGTTGTCCTGCGTTGTAGAGCCCTGTCCTGGACATGTAGCATATTGGCAATTTTGTAGGAGAAACCACAAAGTCCTAGCAGAGGAAGGATGTAACCAGTCATGGTTAGCCCCAGGCTGTACCCAAATGGATTGATGTCTCCTTCCAGGCTGGCATAATCCTTGCAGAGACTCAAGTTTTCATGCTGCAGGTCCTGGGTCATTAGCACTATCATTGGAGCAATTTCCACATTGACAGCTAGCCAGCTCAGCCCTGTAATGATCAGTGCTGAGCGCCGGCTCTGCAGATAATGGTTCCGTGTTGGATGTCTTATGAGCAGAAAACGATCCATGCTAAGCCAAACCATGAAGAGGATGGAAGAGTACAGGTTCACATGTAGGACATAGCGATTGGTAATGCAAGCATAGGGACTTGTCTCTGATTGGCCATTCGCATAGAGGTATGAGAGACGTGGCAGTGTGCATAGGAAAATAAGGTCAGACACGGCTAGGTTGAAGAGATAAATGTTGTAGCTCTGCCACTCCTGCAAACAAAATATGTATCCAAGTACAACCAAAAGGTTGCCAGGGAAACCAATGCAGAACTCTATGCCATAAGATGGTGACAGGTAGTACTTCTCCAGCATGTCATCTATCTGTGTACATTGGAGCACCTTGCCAGGCAAAAAGTAAAGATAATGGAAAATAACAGAAAGAGAGAGGAAAAGGAAGGAGAGGGGAGTGGGGGAGGGGGAGGGGGAGGGTAGAAGAAAAAAAACAAACAGGTGAATTATCATAAAAACAAACTCTTCTGATGTGGAACTGTGAACTTCAAGAGCAGAAACACATTTCAGGTTCAGTACTCAACATATCAGTACAACATAAATATTCCGTGTGTAAGGATTAGACTTACCATGCTGTAGTTGTTCAAGTAGTTGCTGGTAGAATAAATAGAGAGTGTGACTATGAGCCGGTGAAGTCACTACCTGTACTCTGGAAACAGTAAACACTGAGATATAAGGGTACTGGTGCCTCTAATATGACATGGCTGGAAAGTCCAACCACAACAGCTATGTTTGTTTGCATTTATAAAATATGCAAAAGATGACAAACCAAATAAAACCTCCTGGCAGACTTCTTCAGTAACTTTATAACTTTACTGCAAAAAACATTTTATTAAAACAAGTGTACTAATAGTCATAGACTAAATATAAACTCAAACATTGGGAAACAAAAATATAGCAAAATTCATATTTGTATTCAGCAAGACCTTGGGATATAAGTTTTACAAGACAGCATCTATATTAAAATATTTTATATTTATATGTCAGAGGTGGCAACTGCTGATCAAATCAACCATCTGTTCCACAATTGTTATTTCAAATGCATCTTTGCATTGAAAGAGGGAGAAACAACAAGCTTGTTGGTCAATTGGCTGCAAACTGTCCAAAAATGACCATCCAGGGTAACTTTACCAGTATGTTAAGCTAGGGAAGCTACAAGTTATATTTTCTGTGACAGAGATATACATTTCTAAACTCTTAAAGCAACATATATGTGGTTAAATCACACACTAATCTTCTTTTATTGAGGAGTTATTTTAAAGTAAAATGTTTTAAATCAAGAATGAGCCTTGACATGCCTCGCTACTTTTAATAGTATATGTTATTTGCATGCACAGGTAGCTGTAAGCAGTTAAAATGTGAAGTGGAATTATAAAGAAATTATAATCATCTTTCCTACATTATTCATGAAAGTTTTACTTACGATCTCCTTAGGGCCGAAGAAGATGTCTTTTCCCGAGTTCAAATAAAAGTCTAAAAATTGCACAAGAGAGGATGTCTTAAATCAAGTGAGAACAGCTCAATGAAAAATTCACTTTGCATATTTTTCTTAAATATAGCTGTCCGTTTTAGGCGTCACTATTTACCTTCCTTTTAATATAATTGTTAATAAATAACTATATTTTTTAAAGTAATGAAGTTATCATTTGCTTTTCAAAAAACCAGCAGCTAACTTCCCTTGGATCATGTCTTTCTACACGTCCTCGTCTGTTATTAACACGTCGTCGTCTGTTATTAACACATAAGCTTGGAAGTTCCCCTTTCTATTTAAGTTGATGAAAGCACACAAACACCTACATCATGTTGTCTCTTGGTTCACACTTAATGATCAATAAGTTTCAATTATGTCAGCACATTTTCTTCACCATCATGCACTGACTTTATTCAGTTTAAAAAAATACATTTCATATTTTGAATATATATTTTAACGCAGCCCTACAATATTTTAAAATGTAGTTCAATGATTATACTGTCTACTGACTTTTTAAATGTTATTACATATTTAATTTGTTCAGTTATTTCTGATCTGTCAGTATCCAACTCTCCCCAAAAACCTTACAATAGTTTGTCTTCTGCATCACATTATTTGTAGGCTTTTTCTTCTGTTCGTTCAGAATCACATTCAAGTATACCAAATAGGAAATAGATTCTTGAGGTGTCATTTCCTGAGCTCTAGCAGAAAGATTCCAGGAAGTCCAAGTAACTGCAGTATGTATGCAAATGCATATTGCGTGACCTACAAAACATATTTACTTAAGTCAACAAATAAAATTCAGTATTACACCTCATCATTTTAAGGTCAATTATATTATATAAATGTGCAAAATTACATTTTAATGCACAGCTAATATGAAACAAGTCCTAGCACTAGAAAAAAGTATATTTTACATTTCTAGACTTAAATACAGTAATGAGAGATGTTTTAGTATTTTGGCTTTAAAATGAAGCCAAATTACTGAAGCATTAGTTAGAATATGTGTACCTTTTGGGGTGCAGGTAGCCTGGCGGTTAGTGTGCACACCCCATGAACGTAGGCTGTTATCCTCCAGATGGACGGCCTGGGCTTGAATCTGACCTGTGGCTCCTTTACTGTGACTTTCCCACTCTCTCTCTCTCTCCCTGAGTTCCGATCTATCCACTGTCCTCTCTCTACAATAAAGACAAAAAAGCCCAAAAATAAAACCTAAAAAAGAAAGAATATCTGTGCCTTTTAACACTGTAGTTATGTTGCATTTTCTAAAAAGCAAGTTTATTTAGAGAGAGAGAGCTGACACATGCAGTGGCTTCAATGCATACACAACTCTTTCTTTAACAGCAAATTTAATACCATATTATATGGAATTATGTGTTTTTGGACCTTATCTATTACAGTGTCAAAATCAGTTGGATGTAGCTGTCTTTAGTAATCACATGCAATTGATACTCACTGGTTTTAGAGTTGCATAGCCTGAACCTGATCCCCTTCTTTCATTTTTTGTGGACATGCAGTACTGTAAGCAACTTTCGTTCTATATTTTTGGAATTGATCACGGTAGTTTTAAATGTTGATTAAAACCATCTGAGAAGAGTTTAAATTCTCTACTCGCATCAGAGTAGACTTAAGTATTCCAAGCAAATATCATGGGAAAACGTGTTCAAATATTTCGGTCTGTAATGTTTAATAGTGTCAAAATGGTTCACTTTGCTTTGGAACTTATTCAGGAAAATAAAACAATGCCACAGTGATGGCTTTAGAATTTTTGGTTTGTGATCCAAGCACCTTTCATGCTAAAAAAAACACCCTGATCTGGTTGATGTTGATTCTGATAGAGAGCCTACTGTATTTTTTGGCAACTAAATATACAATGGTTAGCCTTCAGAAAGCACATGATCTCCTGCTGAGAGACATGTGAGAAAGGTATACTTTCTTTTAAACTTACTCTGCAGAGAAAGTAAGCAAGAAATAATGGAATTGGCATGTCCTTAGAAACCCAACCTGTGGCTGACATTCGTTTGTTTGGATATATTACTGTGGGATGAAAAATAATCTCTTAGCATTCCTGTGCTTTAGTAGTGTGAGGGGTTGTTTGAGTTGAGGCCAACCATGGGGTAATCATTGCCCGGCAATGACATGAGTTCTTTTAATACTAACTTCAAATTATGTGCAGTTCTGTACAATTACAGTGACCTCTAGTGGCAGGCAACTGCAAAAAAAAGTTTAAGATACTTCACAGATAATTTCACACATGCCATGTCTTCATAACTAAATGTACAAGGAGTTCAGGCTTTTTGAGGTTTCTTTTAAGTTTCTTAACTATGCACAGTCAACTGGACTTTGTTATTGTCCTTGAACCTGCTTGAAAGTACACTGTAAGAATTAAAGATGACATGTGAACACATATTAGATGCACATTTACAGCTTTTGATAGATATAAAGGAGACAGTTATGTAGATCCATTGTAAAACAATACTTAGTATTCTTGCTATAAATCGAAGAGAAGACAATAAGTAGCCCTGGGACTGTAGAGCCACTGCAGTCTTTAAACCGCCAGTCTCCCAATTGCCATACAATATTTTCAGACTTCCTATGCCCTTCAATTATCTCTGGCCCTGCAGGTGGAGTTGGGATACTGGCTAATACATCATCCCCTCTAACAGCCACTGGTGCTGCCTTCATATCTCTTTTTCAGATAAAGGGTGAAGGCCTATGGCTTTAGCAGGTGGATTTACTTTAAACTAAAGAGCTATAAGGCATGTGTGTTAATATGAGGGTTTGAGTCATTCTTAGGAATTATAAGCCACTATCAAAATACAGCACACTGTACACTAAACCAGTGCTGCACCTTTGGATTTAATAATCTACCTGCAATTATTCATCAGTATCATGTTTGTACTGATCACTGATTATTTCAACCAAAGGGTTTTTCCACGTGTTCAAAAGCTCTGAGTAAGTAAAAAATAAAACAAATATTCACAAAGGCAAAGTCTATGGACCTGGAAAATAACCATGACTTCGCAGTCGATATAATAAAAAAATTTCTCATGTCATCTTCTCACAACTCATTATTCTCATGACCCCTTGTCCCTGCCTTCTTTTGTTTGTGAACCACCACATTTAAACTACTTTTAAAGGTTGCCACTTAACTTCAATTCAGTGCTAAAAAGAAATCAGCAGCTTCCTGTCCCTCCCCCCATGTATGGGTTTGTGGATAAACAGCATGTTAGAAGTCCAGCAGGTCATGATGTGCACCAGCCCCACAGATATCATTTGCAAACTGAATCCAGCAGAGGGCAGTCTTTACCCAAAGCTCAGAAACAGAGCTACAATTCCACAAGTGTCCTGAAGTATAAGTATTAAATTACATTGCTGGAATTATGTAGCAGCAACAAAAATCGAAATGGAAAAAAACCAAAAGCATACTTAACCTAAAAGTTACAATAAGGTGTAAAGATGTATGGGAAGTACGAATGAGTCCCGGTAGTTGAGAGCAAATATTTATTGATGCTAGGAATTCAGGAAAAAGCTAAAAAGAAAGAGACAAACTGATAGGAGATAGATACCAGAACTTGGTCCCTAACCTGTAAATGTATTTTGTCACGGTCCTAACATAACCTATAAATGTGTCAGTGTGTGTGTGTGTGTGTGCATATTTTGGCATATCTGTGAGTAAAATGAAGAAATGAAAAGTTGATGGACTGTATCCTGCTCATTTCTTCCTCTCCCCTTGGGATGGGCAATTTGTCCCATACACATCCTGACACACACGTACACACGCACGCATGCATGCACAAGTAATCAGTTCTGTTGTTAAAGTATGAGTACATAACTTGGCGACACAACAGTAAATGGGAATTGTTTTAAGATTGTCGCGTGAATGAGGTGTGAGTGAGTGTCTGTCTTCTGCTAGCCTTTTGTGTGATGAGTGAGTGTTCTCATTAGCCCCTGTAGCATCAACTGACCCACTTCTGGAAGGTGACACACTTAGAGCCTTATCACCACAACTGCACTAATTCTCAACATGGTTCACTTCTGACAGTTTTCTAATTGGGTCAAAACCTAATGTAGCTACAGTACTGTGCTTACTGGTATCAGCTGTCTATCACATAGGATGGAGTCAGATAAAGTGAGAGATTTTAAGGAGACGTTGCATAGCTTAACTGCAAAATGCAACTGATGTTAAGCCTTATAATAAAAATACTAATAACTTTATTTATGTAGCACCTTTAAAAACTGATTTTTACAAAGCGCTTTGACAGACAAACATACTAATACATGAGAAAGAGAGTGCTGTGAGAGTCCTCTTACTCTCTTCACTTTCTATGCTCTCTACATGACCTTTCTCCTCTGCCTTTTGAAGTCTTTTCTCTCCCCCTTAGTATTCTATCTTTCTTTGTCATCATCTTAACCCCCTAGCACTCATTTTCCATCAGTTCTCCTTTATGTTCATCCAAACTTCAAATTCCAATATGTTTTCATAGGCTGGAGTCAGTGGATGTTTTAATAATTAATTTGATGTTTAAGCAGCAGTCAAACTTGCATGCTGAGACAGGGGTGAGATTGAGGGCTTTACCTGCTCTCACCCCTTTTATTTGGGAGAGAGGGGGTGGGGGGTCACAGCCATTACTGGTTATGCAAACTTTTTTTTTAAAATAACCTAAAAGGCCTGACACAGTCCTTATGTTCCTGTTTCAAATGTCTATGTGTCACAGACACTGTCAAATTACAGTAAGTTTTCTTTCCTTTTCCTCGTGACTGCAGAGAGAAATCAATGACTGTCTGGGTTGATAATTAATCAGTTTTTTTTTTTATGTTAAATGTTTTTCTTTCATCATATTTAGACCCCTTAATAACAAATTTACATCCAAAAGTATCATTAACAACTTCATTGTAGTTTTTTCCCACTCAAAATTAAATTGAAAAAGAGTTATCTATTTTTACACATAATCTTGAAGCCCTAATAAATACTGACAAATGAATTAAAATGTGGTTATGTTCGAGCCTTCCTTTGACAGAAAATATAATATAATAGCCAGGACCCCCTATGTTCTAATACTATTAGTCTGACAGGTGGTCTGGGACCCTCAATTTCAGACCTGTACCTCCTTCGCCTGCTCTTGTATTCTTTGCCCTATTGTAGATACATTTCATTTTAGTCACAGCCGCTCTGGAGACTTGTTTTACACATGCTTGTGGTAAATGCTGTGTCAGGCCTTCTCAGCGTTACTGATATGATTGCCTATACCGTCCACTGGGAAGTATAAATTCAAAAGAAACTCTGTCAGGTCAGCTAACAGTCAGCTAATCGCTACGCTTGTCACTGGACAGGTTGCAGAGCAAAGACTTCCTGGCTTCGTTGGGGGCTGATATCTGACCCTGCCATGTTTTCCTTTCAATTTCTGATAGCCTGCTCTCAGGGTCAGTCAAGCCTAAACTAATGTCAAGCCATGGCTTCAGCTGAACACTTTACATCTGTATCTGAAGCTTGTACAACCTCTCTGCTTTACCACCACCCTGCTGTGACCTTTGATTATTAAATGATGTATGGTTGTTGTCCCAAATTAATTAATGTAGTAAATAGTCGGAAATGGAGTTAGCAGTTGCCTGCTTTTTATTTTCCTTAACAGTAGCATAAACGTATTTTATAAGCTATGAAACTTGTTACCGACATGGGACATTGTGCCGACAGTTGTGTGATGTCGGCAAGTGTCAGTTTTCCTTGCAGGAGTTATTTTTTAGGAGCACACACACACGCACACACACACACACACACACACACACACACACACACACACACACACACACACACACACACACACACACCTCGCGGCCTTTTCAAAGTATTCTCTTGTTTCATTACCGGCATCACCAGGTTTTTACAAATGTGAACATTACGAAACCGCACAGAGAATAAAGGCCCTCCTGTTCTGTGTCTTGACTTGATGACATCATGCAGCTTATGTGGGGGACCTTGGGAGCCATGAAACAGGTTATTTTATGTAAAACACATTGTAATACTTTAGCAGGGTTAGTAGAGACAATGAGTGTCTTGTAAGCCTCTGTGGTGATCTGTGAAAATACTGTAAAAAAACAGCAAGGGGGAAAGAAGTCTTTATTTTCTAAATTTCCAAGCTCTCTAACAGTGCTCAGCGCTCTTGTCACTCCTTTTCTGTGAAGCCTGAGTCGGCAGCTCTGTCAGCTGACAGTCAAGTGTAGGCTGACGACAGAAAACGTCCATTTCCATCACTGCCATCAACCTTTCTTTATCTATATTTTACTCCCTCTTGCCATCCTCTTCATCTCTGCATTCTCTTGACATGTCTCGATTTTGCTCCCTTCGTTTTTAACCATAATATCAGACACGAAAACACTGCCAGAGAGTTTTTTTGTGTGTCAGTTGCAGAGTTTGGACCAATGGCTTGTCATATCTGCAGCTTCCTAATTGGTGTCACACTGTGTCAGGGGACAGGGAAATCGTGTAGCACCATGGAAGACGTCACTGAAATCTGTCTCTGCTTTAGAGAAAAGAGAGTTTTGAGTAAATGCTGGAAGGAAAACAAGAAGCTGAGCATAAACTTAATTTACCCATGTGTCCCTGAAAATGTAGTTAGATTAAAAGAATGTAAAAAATAATGGATGAAGCCCCTGTGTGATTATTCATTGGTTTTTGGACTGTATAAATGAAGCCTTGAGTCTTGCAATTTGCCACCCCCCATGTTGGTTTTCTGGAGCCAAAGGAGACCGTATTTGGAATAAAGGCTGGCATACCATAAGCCAAGCTCTCATAGCTAAACAGTAAAAAGCGGTAGCTAATTCTTTAGCTGGTGGATGAGCTAGTTTACCCCATTTGATTATTTTGGCAGTGGTAGATGACCACAACTGTTTATTTATCAGAAGATGAATAAGCTAAGAGAGTTTGTGGAACGTAGTCGACTCACCGCTCAGTTATGAGTCCTACGAAGAGAGAGCAGCAAAAAAATGAGACAAACTGCATAACGTAAAGTAACCAGTCTTCTGATTACTACAGTCCTTCGTCATCTTTCTGGGAAAAGCCAATGACTGGTTTGACTCCTGTGCACTGGCTGACGTATCAATAAATGGACAGTAAAAACTGAACAAGCTTACAACCCAGATGTGGTGAAGGCGTTTTACGTGCTTCTTGGTTCAAAGATAACAAAACAATAATTCTATTTTTACTCACATAAAAAGTTGAGCCCACAGTTGCATGTCAATTAGTGCCACAAACCAGAACATAAATGTCTTAAAGAGAGAAATGAGCTACAAACACAAAAACTGTTGTTTTGTACCATGCTGTAAACAAGTTTATTCTGCTGTAAAAATGGGCCTTTGAATATGGGGAGTAATAGGGATTTTTGCCGAGTGGTTGCCGTTTAAGATGAGTTGATGAAAAGTCATGCATCCTGACCTTTCAAATACTAAAAGTCTGTCTATATTAGGTCTCAGTGTCAGAGGTGTGGAGTGACGGCTATTCTCTGTGGTGTCTTTGACTTCCTAGCTTGTGTGTGTTGGCACCAAAAGACAAGACTCGCTCTGCCAGCCAGTCCTGAAGTGGTCAACAGTTCTCCAAAATAACACACCCGCAGGAATTTGTCTCAGTCTGCTTGGTTTGGTGAAAATAAAGAGAGGAAATAAGGAGAGATCATGTTTGGAGACAGCACCAAGAATTTAAGTGTTTGTTCAGCGGTCAAAAAGGTCGTCCTGTTTGTTCTTAATACGAAAACATTTACTAGAAAAATAGTGTGTCACATACAGTTCAGTACGCATGTGTGTCTGTGTTAGTTTTTGCCCCTTCAAGCCCCCTGATTCAATCTCAACTCTTTCTCTGCTTTCTTCGATCTTCTTCATTGGTCAGTTGGTCTCCCTTCACTCCTCCCCAGGTGGCGATTATCAGTGACATGATCATTATGCCATGACTTTGTGCTCTGCTGCGCACAGACAAAAAAAAAAAGTGAGTATGTTAGAATGAGAGGAGCATCATCTGCGTTCGCCCTTCTCCCCTTTCCACTCCTGCTCCCCTCCTCATCGCCTCTCTCAGCAGGGTAGACAGGGCGGAGGTCTCACCCTGTGACATCAGAGCTTTCTGCTTGTCTCATGGTGGCTCAGATTTCTGCACCACATATTAAATTAGGCTCATATTGACTGGCTGACTCACTGTCCTTGAGTTATGTTGCACCATGAAGGGGAGGCTAGATTGCAATGTGGTCAAGGAGGGTGGATCTAAATTGGATTTTTGCTCAGATGGAGATAAATCTAAAATGAACCTGCGTAGTCTCTCCTCGCTCTGCGGCGCAGTGCTTTGTAATTGAAAGAACTTCTTTATTGTTCAATAAAAGTATCAACATTTCATTGATAGGCTTTTGAAATTTGCAAATTTAAGCTAAACTTGGAGCAAGGATTAGGGGGTTGGCAATGCTCCAATATACCTACAAGATACCTAACCATGACATTATGAACAGACGGGCAGTTTGCAATATTGGCTTTAAGTGAAATATCTAACATAAACTGTATGGATTGCACAAAAATGTTGTATAAATGCATTTATGGTCTCCTTAGGTTGACTTAATTATAACTCTTAGCCCAAATCAGGTCAGAATATGAAAATGAAAAACCTGTGAAACTTGACATTCTCATCAACTTCAGCTGTCCTTTTTGTGTTGTTCCAATTGTATGTTAGCATGCTAATATACTGCCAAAAATGAGGAACATGGTACACATTATAATTGCTCAGTATAAGTATCTTAATTGAAATTGTAGAATTATTTGCAATTGACTGACAGAGCAGCTAGAATGCCTGATGTCTCTCTCTTTGTACTGTAACATGTATAATGTCTGTAAAAAATAAATAGTCAAAAGGACTGCACTTGTATTGCTTTTCTTCTGTCCATGCAAGGCACACAACACTATATATGAGAACTCACCCTTTCAGGCATACTAGCATACATTCATTTAGTGCCATGCAAGGTAACTGTTCAACTAATCCCTCTGCCTCAGGACCAATCTGAAGGGCAACCCACTACCTCTCTGTTTTGCATATTTTTCAATACAACTCCCCTCATCACTTACTCCTCCCCTTACTATCTGCTGTCACGTTATCTTTTTCTATGCCATCACTGAAAACATTGTCTTTCTGACTCCTGAATTAACCTCTGTGACATCTATTTCTCGTGTTGGGAACATTTCCAGAGGCTTGTTTCGGACTAAAACCTTAAATCTTTACATATCAGCTGATTATAGGATTTATTTTTATTTACCAAAGACACAAAGGACAAAAAGCTGTTATTTCCTTTTTCCTCTGATAAAGGACACACACACTCACGCACACACGCACACACAGGTATAGATGGGTGTAGGAATGAATGCAGGAACCACAGCAATGTGTGAAGACAGATGTGTTGCTAATCGGTAGCATGAAACAAAGAGGACAAACTTATTCAATCAACAATCAATCTTTATTTGTATAGTACCAATTCATAACATATGTTATCTCAAGACACTTTACCAAAGAGCAGGTAAAAGACCTTTGTTATGTTATGTATAAAGACCCAGCATAAATCCATCATGAGCACAGCACTAAGCAACATTTAGCAAAGTTACAGTGGCAAGGAAAAACTGCGTTTAAGAGGCAGAAACCTCGAGCAAAACAAGACTCATGTTGAACGGCCATCTGCTGAAACTGTGCTGGGGTTGGAATGTGGGATAAAGGGAGATGCATTCTGCAGTGGAGATGGTAAAAATGGTGCAGTATAGGGCAGTACAGGCTTTGATTCAATTCTAAAGAGAGCGTCCCAGATTTCATTAACCTGTGACAGAATTCTTACGGAGAGTGTAAAACTCTGCTCAATGGACAACACGCCTTAGATTTCTCTTTATAGAGCCCATTCTTTATTTTATTCACATTCCCCCGTTTTCTTCCTTTTCTTCATTTTTCCCATCACGGCTTTGGCAGAGCTCCAACATCTAAGCTTTTTCATTGGCCTGCTGACTCTACAAACAGCTTTACAACATTCCTCCTCACCTCTGTGTACACACTACACCTTGCCCCCTCGAAACTCTCTGATCCCCTGTACAAAGACCTCCCAGGAACATCCTTGCCCTTGTGTTGCTACAGTCCTGTTCTGTATTTACCACAGCCCCACAGATTGCAGCCTTACCTCCTGCTCTGGTTATATTTCTCTATCTGTTCTGTGTAAACACTGCACACACGCAAAAGCGTGCACATGGTCAGCTCCATTCTGTGTTTACACGAGCGGGACAGAGGCATGCCGGCGGTTTCACCACTGTAAACATGTCTTAAACGGATGTCTGCTGCACAGTGTGGGTGATGTCAGCCCCTTTTTGGTCTAAGCCAAGTTCAACATTGTGCACATGCGAGAGGCGGAAAACACATTACCAAAAAAAGGCAATTCAGCATTGCACTGTGACATCAGTAGTCTATAGAGCAAACATCATAATGCTAAGAAGTGTGACTAGCAGAGCAAAGAATTGAGTTAGCTCAGACAGTCAGCTTTCATCTGCACTCATTAGTTTACAACTCATTCTTAGGCCTGACACACCACTGCTGCTTTTTCCCTTCTCCTTTACCCCTTTGAATCTTCCTACTTCCCTTCTTGTGTCTACATCTTTTTCTCTCTCTAACTCACACAGAAAGAGGGAAAAAAACAGTATTGACTCTGCATAACAGAATGATTACTTTAAAGCTTATTTCGTGTCAAACTGCAGCCTGTTTTGAAGTCAGTGACTCACTGAAGGCATTGGGTGACGGCTGAGAGATGGAGTCAAGGTGGGTTGTGGTTTGCAGACTGATTATCGGGGGCCAGGACAAGGGAAGACCAGTCCTCTGCTGGTTTGCTGGGCATTGCTCTGCCTTAAAAAGCAATGTTATCTAGCTGTCTGTCTCTGTCAAGTCTTCCTGTTTTTCTATCAGCTTTGCAGGGACATACAACATGCATGTAGGCTGATAAAACACATTTACATACAAATGCTTGTCTGCTCTGTGTAAATGAATAATTCATCAACAATACAGCAAATTCCATAGAAATGTGGATGCAGTGTTGAATTTACAATTTCAAATAATATGTTAATATTGTCTCAAATGGTTTCCTCATATAAAACACATGAAGCTTTGCATGTTTGTGAGTATGTCTTTCATTTATTGTTTCAGTCTTGCGTATGCTGCGTGTACTCACACAGTGATTGGCAGACATATTTGATCATTCTATCTGTTACAAATAAGCAAATAAGACGTCTTCTGATGAGGATCCCTGCATGTGCCAAGTTCTCCAGTTAACCAGCAAGTTTTGACAAGCTGTTTCTTTAATTAATGTTTCCTGTGGTTTACAAAGTGACGATGGCACGCGTCTTCAAGAGGTGAACAAATTATAGCCAATATTGAATAGAGGAAAATGTTGCATTTAAAAATTAAAATGTGTATTTTTTGTAAATATGGCTGTAGTTTTATACAGAGCAATTCACACTAAATGAGTCTTTCTGCATCAGTACTAATTAGCTCAGGTAGAAGGCTGTATACCCTGTCGATAAGCAATCAATGCAGTGATCACGTTGTTATTACCAGCAGTGCAGGGCAATTATCTGCAGTGTTTCCTAGTATGACACAGCAGTTTTTCCTGTTTTCTTTTGTCTGCACCAGTTTTATGATCTTTTATGATCTCCACTAATGAAACTGTTGACTGTTAAAATAGCTCAAACAACATTATGGTCGACCTGTTCTATCGTAAAACCTTTTTGCATCTTGTCGTTGCAGTCTTTTTTCAAAGTGCTTCCAAGCAAAAAAGCCCTCTTCTGATAATATTGATAATAACATGCATGCTTTTGTACTCTCAATTTAATCTTTGTTTGAGTTTACTTAAATCAATATTGAACTGAGCAACATGCACAGATTTCCTAAGGCAGTATGGGTAGTGTAGTCCCCCAGAGTGTCTGTCTCGGTGTAGGTCTGAGCTCCCTGTTGGGGTTCTAAGGGGATTGGATATGCTCTGCTAATGCTATTAGTGCTGCAGCAGGGGATTACTGTCTCAAAAGGAAAAGGGGAAAGGGCGTGAAAAGTGAAAAATCGGTGCGTCGGGGGTGTGTATGTGTGACAGAGATTTGCATGTTTGTACGTGTATTTGAAGGGAAAAGGGAGAGATTAGAAAAAGGGATTTTCATGCAGACTATTGCACACCAACAAAAAATACTAAGTCACTGGCTCGAATGCAAAGTGTAGTGTGAGCTGTTTTTTAATTTCATTTGGCTGTTACGGGACTTCAGGGATTTGAGTTAATTAGTCTATTAAACTGGCCAGCACCTCTTAGACTTATTTTTAGCTAAAGCAGAGATGGATTCCATGATTATTTTTTTTAGGAAGGCCAAAGTTGAAATCTGATACAGAAGCAGAGGGCTAATCCCGTTTGGCTGTCTCGTGTCAGAAAAGCTTTTGGAAATATTGTGTGACAAGCAAAAAGGAGTAAAAGTTGAAGCATCATTTAAAGTTCACGTGATGAGTTTTTTTTGCTGGTTATGAGAAAGACTGAAATGAATAATGCTGTCTTTTTACGAGATGCAAATGCAAACTAGAGCATCAGCCTGAAGATGAATTAAATCTAGATAGCTAATATTACAGTAGTGACTGATACCTTTGCCAATGGTAGGTGCCAGACAAAGTGATTTAACAGCTTGCTCGGCAGAGATTCTCAATGTAAAAACACTACAAACAAATGTACAGGACACAATCACCAAAGAGGTGAGGCACCACCTTGTTCTGAGGGAGTGCCAAAATCAACACAAACTTACAGCTCCTCACAGAAGCTTTAAAAAAAAAAAAAAAAACAACACTGCGGAGATCGTTACTTTTGTGATGCTTTATTTCTTACACTTCCTCCGGTGTGACACTTCATAATGTGTTCAGACCAAATGCAAAGCAAGTTTTAGGCTATACTTCACCCACTGGATGATTTTAGTATTTTGCTAACTCACAATTAATGCAATAAAAGATGAAGTTACAGATGAATATTTAATATATATAACACTTGTACCTTTGACAATAATGTTGTAATAGTGATATTACGGTAATCTCAACACTGCAGGCTTTGACAACTCAGCATCACTAGAACACAAAAATAATAGAAATGTTGTGTATTTATCTCATAGGCTACAAATGACATGTCTATTAGCATCTTAGCTTTGACTTTGTATGAAATTAAATCATGCAAAATCTTTTGCTTCTTACATTGTGTGACTTTACCTTTTGGTCCTCCTTCAGTCAGTGTAAGTGATATTACTGCAGCTCAGATGAGATATCATTAGAAAGCAGGCTTACTGTACACAGTGTACATTTCTTGAGATCAATAGGGAGAAAAAAACGAGAGTCAACCTCTCCTGAAAAGAAGCTACACAATACAACATTCTGAATATCCAACCCTGACTGCAGGGCAGAGTTTTCGATATGTCAGCATCTTGTTTTCTCACGTAAATGACAAAGTGGAGTCTCTCTCAGAAGGTCGAGCAGAAGGGAGCTGAAAGACCTCACGGAAAACAAGCAGAGGTTTACAGTGTGTGTGTGTGGGGCACAGACTGGACATGATCTGCACTGCCCTACAGTATTTCCCCACAGCTTGCCCTCTGGGTCGATCCGCTCTCGAGAAGTGTGCTGCTGAAGATCAGTGTGTGCCTTCAGGGAAAGATAGTCTGACTTTAAAAGATGAAAAAAGAACTGTTCTAAATCATTAAGTACTCACCTCATTTGGCAAAGAAAATACTTGGCCTGCTGAATATGTACTATAAGTGATCAGGACTCACATTTACCACAGGCAGCGTGGTGTGTTCGTTTGTCCAATCAAACAGAAGATCACGATTTTCATATTGCCAGGAGGCTGCTGCAGGTTATTTTTTAAAATATGTTTTCTCACTGCATCGAAAGAAGCACTTTGATATTTCACATTTTTCTGAATAGACAAATAAGTAATGGCTAAGTTAACTTTGAATCTGTTTTGTATGTAATATCGTAGGCTTTCCAATTCAACCCTGTTAGCTCAGAAATATGGTAATCCAGTAATGTTGCATAATGTTCTTTGATAGTCGTGTTCATGCATCTCTAATTAACTATTCATCTCCACAGAAACAGTATTTTAGCTTTGTTAATGCTTAAGTCAGCGTTCATGATTGCCAATACATTTCTCAAATTATTCACATCTGTAAGACCAAAACATTTAAGTTCTGTTTCACCCGTAGTACAAAAAATGTGTCTGTTTTTCCTCTGTAATTCTTCACCCTTCTGCCTCTGTCTTAGCATCTGTTCTGTTTCTCCAATAATCATTATCTCCCTGTATCATTCCCCTCCGCCTCAAACATTTGCACATCTTTCTGTTAGTTGCAACGAGTCTTGAGATCGTCCTTATGAATATTTACCGAGCCCGTAACCAAGGGCAATGCTGAGATTTTTTGTTCACTACCACCCTGTTTCATATGTATGCATACTGTATGTCTTTGGGCTTTGTGTTGCATTTGTGTGTTGTTTCTCTGATTTCTGACTCTCTTCAGGCAGGGTCAGGTACTTGGATCAAACCCTAGGGTGACCTGTGCTAACAGCAATGTCAACATCTCTCCCACGTACAGAGCCTGACCTGCTGCAGATTTAAATGTCAAGTGGATTTGATTTTTTTTCTTTTTCAAAGACAAATGTAATAGAATGTGTATTCTTTATACCCGCAGTCTGCATAAAAAGCTCATCTCTCTGCATTAGCTAAATAACTGCATCTTTAAACATGTGGGTTAAGCATACAGTATACATTGCATTCTGCACCCCAGCAACAGTCTGCCATATACAGACAAGGTTGCAGTTACATTGCACCATTCTGTTTGAGTGGCGTCAAAGGAATTTCCTTCTAGCCAACACTTTTCAACAGTTCACATTATTGTCCCAACACTGGAGAGGCATTCATCTGTTGCAGCGCTGTGGTGCAGGACACAAGAGAAAAATGTATGTTAGCACATTGGATAGAAAAAACTTTACATTCAAACAAATATTGACCATGATCTCTTATGAATGCTTAGTTTTCTGGATGAATATTTCACATACTCCTCTTCTTGTAGTCAACAATGTTGAGTGGTAGAGTCCACGTGTTTACATACAGGCCAAAGCTTTTTCCTGGCCTCATAGCAGTGGAATTAAATCCCCATTGAATGCAGGATGGTACAGTCACTGTCAATCTTTAGATGATGTTTAGAAAAAACAACCTTCAGTCTACACCTGGAGTGTGGAGAGGGATATAAAGGCAGAACAAGAAGACATACAGGGGCCACCTGGGAACTGCACCTGAGGAAATTCTGTCTCAAAAACATTGAATATTTGTTGACAATGAAAACTTATTTTTTTTCAAATCATCAGCTGGTTAAAGAAAGTATAGCTGCTCAGAATGACTATTTGTCACCAAACAAAAGTCACTGACATGTTTCTAATCTTTTAGAGCTGCTTTAACACTGCATGTCACATTCACCCATTCACACCACATTCACACACTTTTAAAAGTAGAACCTCATTGAGATTAAGAATCTCATTTACAAGAGTGTCCTGGCCAAGACAGGCAGCAGCACAATAAACAAGTTACAGACATAAAACACATGATCCCACTGATGGCCGAGCCTGATATGTAAAGTGGCCACCAGTATTAACTAATCCTGTACATACACATTCACACACCGCTGGCTATGCCACTTGGGAACAAGGACACTTCACCATGTAGCCGCAGGAGCTGGGGATCACAGCTGGGAAAGCCCGACCTTCTGGCGACTGACTCTACCACTGAGCCACAGCCTTGAAAATAGCTGCTCTACTGCTTACTAATCTTAGATGGCTTAACGCACATTCTGCATTTTAAATATGAAAAATGAAATCAGCAGGCAAGGAGAACGATTTTTGGTGTCCCAAGAGGTGTCGTTTCCTTTTGTCTCTGTCTCTCAACGCAATCCTGGAACCCACTGGCTATTACCTGCTGATGTCTTAAGTTTTATTTAGTAATCTCTGGGGCAGTAGACATCACTTCAAACCCCTAATCCATGCCTGTGTCTTATATATTGCTAGCTAGACTACAGACAATGACCATAGTAGAGGAAGTGTTAGCCTGGATTTCCGCGATTGCTTATTTGAACAACAGCTGGCTACACTCAAAACCCTGAAAAGTTGACCATTGGTCCAAGATGCGTTTTTTCTTGCGGGACAATGGCCTGTGGGTTCAAAGAGTGACCAACATAACACAGGGCCCTGTTTCCACTTGCAAAATATGACTTTTGTTGACAATATGGTTTCCTTTGAGATATAAAATGCCACTGATCAAGCTACTCAGTAAAACAAACGGCGGCCCAGCAATATGTAGTGCATTTTGTTGTGTGTTCACTCACAATTTGTTGATCAGTATTATTCTGTGTCTTTGGTGACTTAAAACAGCAAAGAGGGAAGCCTGAACCAGTAATATAACTCTACAGCTGCCTATATATAGCTGGGCTGAACTTCTGCATGTGAAAGAATATTGAAAAGGGTTCAACACTTACCCATTCTGTTTGGTGTGAGTCTCTCTCGGCAGGAACAGACTGATTATAACAGGGACAGACAAGGAACCCCTCCTCACCCCCTCTCTGTCTCTCAGATAGCAATATGGGAATTCATCTTTAAAAATACACGGGTAAATATTATCTTGCTTTGCTTTTAAGAAACCCTGTTGAACTCAAGCCCTTATATTTGCAGTTCTGTTGCTTACAGATAAGACGCAGTCTTTAAATAGGGGTTGGAACTGCATTGATGCAATAGATGCTCAATGGCAGATATTTGTAATGTTGCATTTGCTTCAACAATCCTTAAGAATTGTGCTATGGTAATGAATGATATTACAGGCCATACTTCAACTAAACTATACTTCATGTATGCAGTCATCAACAGAATAATAATGATATACACTGCAGCAGTATGTATTTCGACCTTATGGTACTATTCTCCTTCAACAACTCCCACAAGTGATGCAACATTGACAGCCAAGCATATCATCCCTCACAAATGTTCTAATTGCACCTTGTCCAGCGAAGGACACGTTAAATATTCAAACTCCTACTTGTCACTGGAGATTCTGCCTCCTGATTGATGTGGAAGACGAAGAATCAATATGAAAAGCAGCCGATACATATGCACTTGTTTATGTGGCTTCGTCGCACAAAGTTCAAACTGGTTGATCTCTGACCGCAATACCTGCTCTGACCTTTACAAGAGCAGCCGACTGCTTAAGGCAACGGGGTTGTGCAGAGAATAAAAATGGGGGATCAGAAGAGAGATTTGATTCTGAAAGATAAATAGCATATCATCAACATAATGAGAAAAACTAATACAGGTTGAAAGAACGCCCTTAAGGTCTCCATACTAGTGATGTAAGTTCTGTTAGAATTTTTTTTCCCCGATCGTGCTTTGTTATTAAGTTTGATTATATCTATTTTTTAAAGATTTATTTTTGGGCTTTTTGTGCCTTTATTGGAGAGATAGGACAGCGGAAAGAGATGGAAATCAGGGAGCGAGAGTGGGGATTGACATGCGGGAAAGGAGCCACAGGTTGGATTCAAACCTGGGTTGCCAGCGTTGAGGACTATAGCCTCCATATATGGGACGCGCGCACTTACCACTGCGCCGTCAGCGCCCCAAATTTGATTCTATCTTAAGACTTGTGTTCAATCTTAGCTCCCAAAAACATGCAGCTCAAGAGCCTTGTTGATGTGAAACTGGCTGAAGACCGTGATGAAGCATAGGGACAGCAATAACACAAGTAGGTCTTCTATAAATCCGGCTGCTTTGTGTTGACTTTCATTCTTTAATTGATCTGTTTATTCATTAACTATTGATTGATGAATAATTCAGTCAATAAAATGTTTGAAATTTGAGCTCATCACAATTTCCCTGAGCCAAAAGGGTCTTCTTTTGTCAGATCTTTTAAGAAAAACCCCAATGTGATTAATTGATTATTATTAGGACTGTGAAACGATTACATTTTTTAAATGCGATTCAACACTGAAATTCATTTGTTGATTTCAATTAATTGCATTTCTAAACCTGTTAACCTGCATGTCGAAACGTTTTTTTTTTTTTTATGCTTTTATTTTGTATTTTTGTACTGTATTCAGCTAACGGCACTTTGCTTCCTGTTTGAAATAAACCCTGCATTCATTTTGAAAGAAAATAAGGAACTTGTGTTAGACCGAAGCTTTAAATATGAACTTAACCATGGAAACAAATAAATGAAAACAGTAAAAAGAGGACAGTCAACAAGTGAAATGTTTGATGTCAGGAGGTGGACAACACTTTTAACTTGTCATCTGAGCCGTCTAGGAGTTATTTTTAATGTGAAATGAGTCATTCAAAGGCTCAGAGGTGTTGTTCTTTTCCATCACTGTGCCTACAGAAAAATGCTGCTGTCTGTGTGGTGGCTTAACTACGGTGCGCCTAAAGGGACAAAAAAAAAAGAGATCAAAACAATAAAATTAACGCGAGCTATAATTATTATTTTTGGCGAATTACTATATTGTTGATAATAATGTTATCACTAATAATGTTATCAATAATAAATTCTTCAGGAAAGGTGTGCCTTGAAAAATCTGAACCCAGGAAAGCAGAAGTTTGAGGGCAGTAATAATTACACCAGCACTTCCACCGCCATTATTATGCACAAGCCTAATCAATGGTCATTGCGTTTAAGGGGAGCTGCATTGTTGTTAATGAATAGCTGCAATGAACAGTGAGCTCTATGTGTGTGTGTGTGTGTGTGTGTGTGTGCATGTGTGCGCAGTTAGTGTTAATGTCTCTAATGAAAAGATGTGGCACACATAGCCTGTGGACACCTGCTGTTGCCATTATAGTCTCAGAGAACGGACTAATCACCCTGGCTTTCAAATCTGAGCTGGTTATTCAGAGTTCTCAAGGACCCTTAATTACACGAAGAACATGAGTGTTCTGTGAAAATGCCAGCTTATCAGAACTATATGCTTCTTCCAAACACAGCTGACACTTCCTTAGTGACAACAGACCTGAAGGTTAGTACGCTTCCACTCCCACATCACAACAAAGACTGAGACATGAAGTAGTGAGCACATATTGAAATCCTGCATATTGAACACAGACCCATGAAGAAGACTTAATATTTTATTATATTCAATTGTTAGCCCGGTATCATGAAACTTACAGCATCGCCAGATGCTCACCAATATTCAGCTTTAGACTTAAAGAATAAAGTGAGCTGCTGGTACGAATGCAACCTACATGGACAAATAAGCCAATGCATCCTTACACATACACATCGACTAGTATCTGTTGACTCAAACCGTGTCTATACGTTCCTCTGCCCCCTCGCTGGCCCCTTCCAAGCTCACTGATTAAATCATGCTCGCAAGAAATTCAACAATCAATGTTCACTGAATCCAAGTTCCTGCCTGTTCCTATGGCTACTACAGTAGCAAGACAAGAGAACAGAACTGTGGGAGTTGTGGTTTGTTTTTCTTATCTGGTCTGACAATTTAGGTTCTTTTGCACTCCAATGGTATTATAAATACATGTTAGGTACATGTTTTTTTTTTTTTTTCTTTCAAAGAGGAGTTGGTGCAAAATGGGGAAGGTGTAAAGACTGATACAGTGGGGAAGAGACAGCTGCATGAGAGTGAAAAGGGAAGACTAGATGTTGGAAGATTGAGCCGTAGGGGTTACCAGTGTGATAGTTACGCTGAAGGTCTCAGCTGTGAACCTCTCATTTACACCGTCTGAAGGACAGCCACAGCCTATCTCCACCTACTCGGTGGAGAGGAGGCCTTGTCTCCTTTTCTTCCTCACCACGGTTCTCTCTTCTTTAAATTACTTCTTCCTCTATCTCCCTTTCCCTCCCTATGGCTCTCCTCTCTTTTTCTGTCTGTCAGCCCGCCCTCTCTTGATAACCCATGGAGCTCCTATTATCATTCTGAATCATCCCACTGAATAACAGTTCAGCCCTACCTCCAGGAAGGTGAATCATGATGAAAATTGGAATAATTAAACCAGTGGGCACAGTCAGTAGGTCTGTCTGTGTATCTGTCTGCTTTCATGCATCTGTGCACATGAGCCATGTATTTCATTGGTCAATCCAGCTGCACTTCCCTTGTTGGTAATGTGACTGAAATGTGTTATCAAAGGGCTGCAGGCCTCAGTGCACTGGCTGGAGCAATGGTGAGACAGAAAGAAACCAAAAACAGGAACTTTTGCCCGCTTTCAGGAACAACAACGACCCCCTCCCACACACAGATGCATGTGCATACACAAAAAAAACAATATCTGTCCCCCTCTCTTTCACTTCTTAGTCCACATCAGCCTCTCTTTATCTCAGTAGGCAGAAGCAACAGTTAGTGATCACATGACCACAAGAGTCTCTCCACATTGTTGCGTAATATGCTTAAAGTAAATGGAGGAAGTAGATGCAAGTAGAATGAATTCAGTTTGTTAAACCTTTTTTTTTCTTCCACTCTATTTCACTATTTAAACAGAATATGTTGAGAGAGAGAGAGAGAGAGCTACAAGAGCGAGGCCGAGAGAGGAGGGGTGGAGGGATGCTGTTTCCAGGGCAACCAGAGCCGCGGAGGTTGTCATCATGAGGCTTCTTCTGCATTGTGTGCATGTGTGTGTATGGACAGAGCGCGTGTGAGCTCACCCTCCTCTATCCAGACAGGAGGCGAGGACATCCCCCTCTAACACCGTGCCAACAGAGAGAAAGAGAGAGAGGGAGAGAGAGAGAGAGAGAGAGAGAGAGAGAGAGAGAGAGAGAGAGACCGAAACCCCATAATGCACTGCACGCTGCAGGGCTGAAGTCGTGCAGATTCATCAGTTCCTGTTCGGAGGGGTTGTGTGTGAGCACACACACACTCAAAAGCCAAGACTGAGTGCGGGAGAAACACACGGACAAGCAGGCAGGTAAGACAGCTTTTCCTCTGACCGTGTGGACCACTTCTGGGTTTACAACATGATCTGTTTATCTGTCTGTTTGTGCCTCCTGAGAGGACGAGAGGGGAGAGTGGCTCCGTCGAGACGACAGTCTGTTATAAATATTTCACATGATATGATTCTGACAACTTCCCTGCCTGTTGCTGTTCTGAATTTCTCCTTACTTGAAAATATTGGAGTTTCAATGTTTAGAAGAGATTTTAAAATAGCTGCATGTGGAACATGGGTCTTGTTTTGTTTTTTTTGCCACGTTTTTTCTTCTTCCAGCTTGCAGATACTGTCTAACTGTAGTTGATTTGCATAATGCTGGAGAGGTTTTGCATGTACTTTGATAACACAAGTGCTGGTTAAAACAATGTAACTTTTAGGAAAGGATACCTTGTGCCATGGGATTGCACAGTTTCCACTTTGTCGTTCTTAACAAGGGGACCTTTTTTGTGTTCAGTGGGTACCATGCAGCATATGTTGAAGAATTAAACTTTCAAAAATGAATCATTAAAATGATTTCAACAGTCATCTGTTTGGCGTTAAAAGATTTAACTGCAAACATCCAGTTTATGTTGCATTATTTAGTCCCACATGCATATTACAAACCGTGTTATTTAAAATGTAAGCCCAATGTACCCAGTGTGAAACAAGTAGTCCCAGTGATGTAATGTAAGTTACACTCTTTAATGGAGGCAATCACTAATCACTGACATGGTGGATTAAGTGTCAAAAGCTTATTGTAATATACAGCAGTTTGTCCCATGATACCACAAATGCTTCAGTGTACAAAGCCTCTTTTGAGGTATGCAAATGTTGTTCAACGTGACACCAGTGAAAGCTGATTTGCAAGAAAAAGCGTGGCTTCTCCATTACTGGTCATCTTGTGGTTTAACGGTCACTGAAGCTTGTGACCGTATCAGTTGCGCCAGAGACACAGACAGCACGATTGCAGGGCAGGGACTCTTCAACTTTATTACCACATGGCTCAAAAGGGAAAGTTCAGCCTTTCACCCATGAGGACGCCATCATGAAATCATGTGTCAGCACTGTCATATGCGGAAACAACAGAAGATCCCAATAAGAGCTGAGAGTGAGAAAAAAATACTTTGAATAATTGATTTCCAAAAATGATTTCTTAATGAAATCTTTATTCCTAAAGGACATATTTAAATTCAAATCCTGCATAGATATCCCTGAAGAAGGTAGGAAAGCATGAGTTGTATGATAATCCAGCTTTTCATTAAGCTCAAGCTTATTTTATTTATACTACACTATCCCACAGTACACTGAAAACCTTAATTTGTGCATCTTGCACATTTTCATATCCTGTATTTTGGACGTGGGAAGCTTTTTAAGCTTAACACCGAAACCGACAAAAAAAAAAGAGCTTTTGCAGTGTTGGGACATAAATAGCAAAAAAACAAACAAAAACAAAACAGCTGGAATGCAGATCAGACTAAAACAAATCTTTTTCAATATTTTGTTTCCATTTAGCTCTGCTCCCATCTGCTTTCCCCCTGCAGAAATCCACCTGTCAAAGCTCAAAATGGAGAGGCTCCTCTTTTTTCATTACAGTTCCTTTCATTAAGAGCCCCTTCTTCACTATCTGTGTTGCCGCCTGATAGAATTATCCACTAGACACCTATGTGACAGTAGCATCTATGTCTCTGCCTCTGCTCTGTAATAATCAGCGCTGGTGTTCAGGAGTCTCAAGGCTGCCTGATTAAAACGTGTACATGTATGTGTCTGTGAACTTTGGCCTTCTGGGCATTCATGAAAGTGTGCGTTTTTTAGCGATTCCTAGATGAAGACAAGATATATTGTGAGTGGGAAATAGAAAAGCAGAAGCTATGTTTGTCTGTCTTTAATTATAAGTTTAAGAATAACAGTGGTCATACCACAACACACTACAGCTGTTTCAGTGGTGACTTTCTGGAGTTTTGGAAGTTTTTGAACAATGCTCATTCATATAGTCCAACACTGGTCTGCTATAGAGCTCTGTGTTGAGGGATTTCCACATTTTCTGCTGAGGTCACATCTCAGGACCCAAGAGTATAGCGGTACCAGAAATCACTACTAAAGAGAAGGATGCATAAGCTCTGCAAGGTCACAGAGTTGTTCAAAGACTCAGGTTGTATATGTTTATCTGTTTGATAATTCCATCTTAAAACCGAACAGTAGATCAGAGGTCTGTTATGAGAGTTGATAAACCTCTCAGACTCACACCGGGTCAACCTGCTGGATTTTCTCATTCCTTGAGGTTCTTTAGCAGATATTCTTTTGCTCTCGGTCCAGCTCTGGCTTTGCTTAGCAGCTTTGATCAAAGATGATATATGGATCCAAATCCACGTGCCCAACTTCAACTCCTCCTGCCTTTGTTCTTTTTCTCAAAAAAATGTTTTCTTCTTTCCTGCCTTTAATGATCTGGAACACAAGGGACACATGTTCATGGATCTGCGGCAAGGGTCTGATGATCAGAACGAGCAAGAATGTGAGGGACACTTGTTTAGAAAGCATTGCCTTTAAAGTCATTTCAGTTCTCTCCTCGGTACACAGACATCAGCAGAGCGCTGAGCAGGAACCTTAGTGTGCATTAAATTATCTGCAATTGCAGCAATTATCTGCAAGTCCAAAACCACTTTCCCTGCATCTTGTGTCTTCATCACTTCGCCTCTCCCTGTAGACTAAAATCATGCTGTTGCAAAGTGTATTTTTCTCAAGTCCTGTTCTCAGGTTTAATGTGGAAGTACTTCTTATTTTATACTTCTTTGCACTTCTAATTCACGATGTCTCAGGGGAAACAAGTGCTTCACAGATTCATATTTGAAAACCTGAAAACTACCATTTAGATAAATTGTCAGGCAGTGAATTCAATCTTTACAATACATTTTAAAACAACTCCACTACAGGTGGGGGCAATGTTAAAAAGTTGCATACTTGAATGCCATAAAATATTCGATAACATTATACAAAATTACATTCTAAATACTCACAGGGGATAGTCTGCCCTCTACTTCTCATACCAATTACATTCAAGCTTGTGCAGCCTTTTACCTAAAGGGTCCCTTATCAGTATTTAAATGTTCATATTTGGAGCATTTTTACTGAATTATAATCTGTTTTAATAAAGAGTAAAAGATCCAGCTGGTTGAATATGTTTTGAAATAAAAATACAGAAAGGAATTACATATGTGATGCAACTTTCCTCACTTTAACTCGACTTTGACTTCAGTCTCACATTGGAAACAAACTTGTTCCTTATTGATTGTTTTGCCCCTGTCATAAGAACTATTGGCAATAGGCGTTGATGCTTTGATGTCATCACTTGCTCCAGACCGGTTGAATACATTTCAGGCATGATTGAAATGTTGGTCCTACAACTGCACACACTCGCACAGTGAAGCACAGCTACGGGTTGATTCCCCAACTTCAGGGCCTTTTATCCTGATTGTGCTTTGCCAAATGACAGACACGGTTTGAAAGTACCAAAGCAACAGCAAGCATGCCTGATTGATGTGTCTTCCCCCTCCAATCACGACAAAAAGTATGAATGAGAGAAATTGCTTCAGACCTCCAGCTGCCAGAGAGTGTTTGTTTTGGCTTAGCTTGCTTGTTAGCTTGTTTTTGTTGGTGATGCTGAATGTGTGTGTGCGCGCGCGTGTGTGTTTATGTCTATGTGTGTGTGAGAGAGCAAGAGTATTTTTTGACAGTGTTTGTATTCGAGTCGAGTGTATGAGATAACTCTTCACAGCTGAACTTTGATGATAGTTTGTAATATGGTTTTACTTTGTCCCTAATCTATTCTTGTATTCATGTAATTTAATGTGTATTATTACTGCGTCTGTGTGCCTATGTTCTACGTTTTATGGTTTAACCTGGCTGCAAAGCAAAAAAAAAAAAAGGGAGTTTTTAAAGAAAACATTAATGGCAATTGTCAAAGCTGCATCCGGATTTAACATGTACAGTCAGGGGAGCCCTCACGTCATGCTTGACAATCAGACTGTGCGGTGTGAGCACATAATCAGTGAGCTTTGGTTGTGCGTAACGAAAACAATTTACCCACTCCACCTGTACATTGTATGCCCTGACTTAGATTATGGACCTACCTCTTATAATATCCTGAACCCAATGCCACTTAATTATGTAAGACCACCGCAGGGCCTCTTTTTGGCCATGTCAGTGACTTGCCGAATACAAAATCCATATGAATAATGCCGGCATCTGTGTTACATTGCTTTTACTTTATGAATGAATGGATAAATATTTATAGAAGATGGAGCAAAACATTAACACTCAGAGCAGCACAGATCCATCACAGGGGCTTCTAAGGGCAGGCTGAAGGCTGCTGTTCAATCAACACCTTTTTTCTTACACAAGTAGAAACGCATGCACACACACACACACACACACACACACACACACACACACACACACACACACACACACACACACACACACACACACACACACACACACACACACACACACACACACTCAAGCCAATACAGTAATAAATTCCAAGCACCCTGATATATTGAAGCCACAAGTCAGTGATGTGGCTCTGAGTCACTTGGTAACACCCACCCAACATATACACACACCTCTGCAAACACACAACACCACGCAGTCACACAAATGCTCACACACACACACACACACACACACACGCACACACACACACACACACACACACACACACACACACACACACACACACACACACACACACACGCACCTGACGTAGTGTTTGATGGAGTTAGACACCATAGCAACAAGAGCTGTGACTCTTGCTGTCCTGTGAGTGGACTGAAGCTGTGGTGGAGGAGGAAAAAGCTACCAGCTAGCCCCGCTACTCAAGTGCAGCTATTATAATTCTCAATCTCTCTGTCTCTCTCCATTCCCTGCTTTTCTTTTTTTTCTCCAACAACTGCTATCCACATGCTGCATTTCTCTTTTTTCTCAAGTGCGATATAAAAGCTGTCAGATGAAAATACTCAAAGAGAGAGAGAGAGAGTAGAGGAGGAAGAGGAGAGGTCAGCAGGCATATATTTTTAAAGCCATCGATTGTGCAAAACCTGACACATCATCAGAGGGAATCGCACTTGATCTCTCAGCAGCAACTCCATGCTTCTGCTTCTTTGTTGACATGTTATTTTCATCTCTCAGTTTCTTGCACTGTCTTTTGCTGCATCACCCTCTTCCAATCACTAAACAAAACAATTTAACTTCTCTTCTTCTCTTTTCCTGCCTCTCTTTAACCTTTTTTTTTGTCTTCCAGTGTGTTTTCTCCCTCTATCTTTACCTGTCAGTCATGTTTTCTAAAGGTAGCAGCACAGATAAGGAGAGCATAGGGAGGGGGAGGAGGGCGGTTGCAGGTGGACAGGTCTCACAAACAGCATCTGTATGAGATTTACTGCCTGCAGATACAGATGGTGAAGGAAAGAAAAGAGAGAGGGAGGGGATAGAACATTGCAGGTGAACTGCATTTTGCTCCCTGCTTGCATTTTCACGGGCTGTTTGTCAGCATTTGTTAACATACACACTTGCATGCAAACGCACACACACTCACAGACTCACACAGTGTGAAATTGTGGGAACGTGGCTGTTGACAGTAGAAGTTTGCTTGAGTTAAGTTTCCCCCCTCCGTCGCCCTCCCTTCTTTGCATACGATCCAAGTGCGAGCTGTGAAAGGTGAACTCACAGCCTGCTGTGGATAAATTATGTGTGACATGTTTAGCTGTGCTGCCATATATGGAGTCTGGTGTATCTGAATACAGTCGGGCTCTGCCAAGAGGGAAAGAAGGCGAGAAGAGAGAAGGAGCAAGGGAGTGGAGGACAGGGAGGGAAGGAGGAACAGGGAGGGAAGGAGGAAGAGGAGGAGGAAGGAAAAGAGGCAGGGGAGGGTGAAGGCAAAGGAAAAAAGGAGGGAGTAGGGAGGGGGCAGTGACAGAGGGAGTGAAAGAGAGGAGTGCCGCGAAGCAAGCATGAGGTTTTCACTTTCCATTCTCCCCTCAGCAGCAGTCAGATGAGTCTTTGCAGAGATACAGTAAGTCTTTGCTGTTTACTCTGTGTTTTTGTTCATTTGCTTCTGTTTCCATTTGGTTGCTTCCTGCTTTACTCTTAAAATTTGTTTCTGGATGTTTCATTCTACTCTTGGACGTTTAATGTGATGTGTTGACATGTGTTTAAGAGAGTTACGTGCCTGTTTGTAAGTACGTGTGTGTGCATATGCAGATGATCACCGTTATTCACTGCTTATGTGCAGTAGTACGAGGCGGGACAGTTTTAATGTGGAAAAGGGGCTGAGCAGACAAAAGAATGACTGGCGTTAGTGTTTAATGTTCCGCAGAGTAGTTAGCACACACACCCACTCATGCACACACACACACACACACACACACACACACACACACACACACACACACACACACACACACATTTTCATCTCTAGCAGACTATACTCTGTCTCTCTTGGACGACACTGAAATCCCTGTTGTGTGACTGTTAACACTTAAGCTAAATATGAGCTCACGTTTCTGGATGAATGAATGAAAACACACACAGAGACTCACCCAGAAACACACACACACACACACACACACACTACATACATACACACATATGTGAGCAGTCCCACACTCCTCCTGTATAATGACAGGACTACTGGTGTTTACACAACAGCTGCCCTCAGGAAATGATTAAACCCCTGTGTTGCACAGGCCGTCTGCAACAGTTTGACGAACAGATGCATTACCATGCAAACATGTGCATGCATGAGATCATCAAAATCATGACAGAAATGTGCATGTTGAAAGGCAAAAAAAAAGAATAATAATAACAAATTGGATATCAGACAAAAGCTGCCTGGAAACACGACCTTGTGATGATTATACCCGACAACATCTGCGAGTATAGTTGAGTTTATTCCTGGTCTATTTGTACCCCCACTGCCTACCACACTTCAAACTATTTCAGCATCTCTATCTCACAAAAGCTAAACCTTCAAGAATATTCTCCATCTCTGATGATAGCGGTCCTAGATGCAAACAATCTCCTGCGATAATGAGCCATGTTATCATGTTATTAATCTTTGGACCTCTATATTAAAATTGTATTCATACATTTGAAACAATACATCCTGAACCATTATACCATGATATTATAAATATGTAGAATATACTGTCTTTCTCAGCAGCCACACATGTTTATGAGCTGGTGATTACACCTGTTGTCCAATGTCAATGTCCCTTATTCTCTTTTTACTTTTGTAAACTGTACTTATTTTTTTCTTTTTTGGGTGGGGGGGGGGTGTCCTGTTAGTGTTTTGTCTAATACTGTGACCACTTGTCCATGGCCATCTGTTGGCAATACCGCTGTAATGTTATAAGTAAAATAAAATAAATATAAATAAATAAATAAATATGTTAAAAATAAAATAATATAATTGTATTTAATGGATAATTTTTACGCAAAGTTTGTGTGCCCATTGAGAAAGCTTGATATCAAGATGCTGTTATTTTCAGGAGTCATTTGACAAATAATTCTGAGCTACATTGTGCCATTGATTGGATGGGGGACCTACTGTATTATGACAGCAATTAAAGGGATATGTATAAATATGTGCGCGCCAATTTCATGGAGCAAATACTAGAATTAACTGAGCACAACAAATTCCAAGTATAAACAGGATTTTAGATCACGTTTTGAAATCTGGATTATTATAATGAACTCTATTTGATTTAAAAGTCACATTTTACCATTTTAACTGCAATAGTGGATGCACAGGTACAAGATGCAATGCAATAAATGTTTGAAGCCCAATGCTATTGTAGAAAAAAATCTGTCCACGGGATTAGGTTCTAAATGATTGATACTGATTTACACTTTTCAATCAATCTCCCCACTCTGCGCTACATTTACAATTTTTCCATGCGGTTCAGTCACCAGCTTTGTGCCGCTATGTGAACAACTGTGATCAGAGGTTGTGATGCCAGGTTTCCACCCTGCATGCAGGAAGTTGTATTGAGAGGTGTCACTTACTCTGAAGACATGTTAAAGGTTGTGCCTGCTGCTTGCAGTTTTCCATGTCCATGCAGCTTATCCCCCGCCCCCCCCCCCCTTGTCTCATTAAATTTGTTTGAAAAGTGACCCAAACAACAAGTCTATTTGAAAAGCAATAGAATGTGCAATTTCTAACCGTCATGACTGAGGATGCACTGCTTTCTGTCGCCACATACTTCATAATAAGAGTCTTGTATTGGTTTGCTGGTGAATTACTTTTCTTTGCCTTTAAAGTACCATAAGTTACTTCAATGCTGTTCCAATAGTGTGGCAAAACAGAGCAGCTTGGAAAATGAAAGTAGTAACTTATTATAGGACATAATGTTGATGGAAATATTTTCCCATCTACTAATCCTTCTAGTTAAGGAAACAATATTGAACTTTTAATTTTCCCATTTGGTCTTTAAAATTATTAATTAAAAAAAAACGTTTAACCTTAGTTTGAACTCTCACATGTTCTTTTAACACTTACAAGACAGGTGCTGTAAAATAAACTGCATCCATGTCTTTGTTCTCTGTTGTTTTAGGTACACGCCCTCTTCTCATCCACTTATCTGAACAGCTCTGTCTGTCTCTCACAGTTTCCCTTCCTCATCCCTATAAAGCCTGTATTTCTCTTTCTCTCCGCATCTGTCTTATCCATTGTCTTTTTGCTTTTTCTCAGTTCTTACTTTGTGTTTGGCTTCCATTGTCTGACTCTCACTGAGTTGAAAAAGCTTCTCTGCAGATCAGAGCAGGCAGATCTACAAGGTCATTAGAGTAAAGAACAGGCGGAGCGCCGAGGCACTCAGATACATACTGAATTTCAAGGCACACACCACTCTGACTAAACAACTGTGAAGAGAAGACTTAGAGAGAGAGAGAGGATGGTTCCCTGCATTGACTGTATTGATTGAAAAAACAATAAGGGGTGAGGTTTTTCTACAAATTTGTCCTTTTTCCTTATCCTCCCCCACCTCCTGCTCTCGTCCCTCTGCTAATCTGTCCTCTAGAAGTGATTTCATCTCCATGCTGTCTTCAGCAGACACAGGGCAGTCTGTCGAATGCAGATGAGCCTCGTGTTTGTGTGTGTGCATGAGAGAAAATTAGCGTGTGTGTGCATAATGACATGGAGCACCCTGACACCCTAGTTTACATTATCCAATTATGAAGAAAAAAGGAACCAGGGCGGATGCTGCAATCAAGGTGACTGGGAGAGAACAGGAGAGGAGAAGCAGAAATCCTACATCAAACTGGCAGATAGACAGTCAGTCACTCGGGCGAATGGTCGGGTGACTCCTTCGAGGCCATTCAGCAAGTGGCAAAATCACAGTGACTCAGTCAATGGTGTATGATTGCTGTTTTCCCTGCAGTCTGCAAAGCTGTCACCGGACTAATGCACACTAGTGGGATATGTAATCTATAGTAAATACAGTTGGCTCCACAGAGGAGCCCTCTGTGATTTCCACAGATTAAGGTGTCAGGCTGAATCACTGGTCATAGACAGCTGAAGAGTACAGATTATCCCCCGTTTGGCCAAATGCTGCTCCAATGACAAGTCAGAGAATCCCCACTTCATGTGTGTTGATAGAGATAGTTTATTTCAAGCGAGAGCATTCACTCCTTTTGTATTTCCTGACCTGATCACCAATACTTCCCTGGAGAATGGGAAGAATCCAGAGAAGGCAAAATCATTAGCGTTAATCATCCTCATCCATTGAGCTTCATAATCTTTACAACAATTCTCCTATTAAGCTTTTTCACATTCTAATCAGTGATCATCTCGCTGTTAGTGAGGCGTCTCCTGTCAAGGATTTTCCATAACGTATTCTTATCTTGTACTTATTGTCTGTCTTGTCTTTCTCAGGCGGTGCCACCTGTACCTCCTAACCGTCTACCTCTCTTCCTTATTGCTTTTGCTTTATAATTTTCTTACTCACCTGTCTCCCTGCTTGTCTCAGTTGCTGTCCAAGAAGGAGAGAGACACAGTAAAAGAACAACAAAGGGAAACTGTGTATGAGTGTGTGTTTACCATTTTTTTTGTCTGAAAAAAAAAGCTCCTGTGCATTGAAATGCCACATGCGGAGGTGGTAAATTTACACAAGGGAGCTTTTTCAAAGTGGGCTGACTACTTTTTCACCAGCATCTGTCTGCCTCCCCTCACCTATCACATCTATATCGCTTGGATATCTTCTTTCTATCACTCACTGTCTATCTGTTTTTTTTTTCTATCGGTCTGTGTGACTTCTCCTCTCATTCTCGCCGTTTTCTAATCTATCTAGATCTACCCTGCCACCCACACTCACACTCAGACACACAAACACACACACACACACACACACACACACACACACACACACACACACACACACACACACACACACACACACACATATACGTACTTCCTCCTCCATTGCTATTCCTGTGAGGAGCAGACTGGTCTGGCAGTGGGCTGGTTTATGTCCATGAACTCGATGACACCCGCACTACCACTGCATTACACCACGCTGGCACTGCCACAGCCAGGTAGCAACACTGCAGTGAAGATAAGAAGAAAAGGCAGTTGTATATGAATAGATAACCATATATCCCTTTTCATGTGGGTGTCTACTATAACCCGCTGCCTCTCTGTGCACGTCAGGCTGTTTAAACACAAGCTCTGATACCATAGAGCAGACGACAGCTTGCACACGTGCCACTTGACTGCCCTCGTCGGCTCCCCTCCCCTCTGTTTGTCTTACAGCTGAAGGGGGGAGTCATAGTTTGGGGGAGTGTGTGTGTGAGTGAGTGAGTGAGTGAGTGAGAGAAAGTGTGCACATGAGAGGTAGTTGATGTTGTGCATATGCATACATATTACTCATGTGGCTGTGTGCTGAATGTAAATGCACCCACTGACCTTCCATTCATCTCTGTAGTTGTGTATCCTGCGTAGATGGCGCAGATCTGCTGTCTCATGGTTTGTGGTCAATACTAATGTGTGTGTGTGTGTGTGTGTGTGTGTGTGTGTGTGTTTGTGTGAGTCACAAGCTTAGATGATGAAGTCTAAAATTACCCTGATGGTTCAATCTGTGGAAACATCATGGTAATGGAGTATGGTTTCAGAATGACCAGCACTCAGCTAGAGACCGTCAGATCAAATCTCAAGCTTGCACGGGTGGGACCGGGCGTGTGTGTGTGACAGGGGTCACAAGTAAGCATTATAAATACTGGTGACCCCTCGGCAAGGTAACTGATCTCATTAACGTTAGTGAGATGTCCATCACTCGTTTCTCCTCCAGCACTGTGAGCAGCAGAAAACAAAATGTTTTTACTGAGGTTTGCAGTAGATTTATGGAGGCTAAACGTGGTACATTTGAGTAAAGTAAAAGTGGAAACTTTTCCAGCATTCATTAGTCACTGTCATCTGAATTAATGTTTTCTTAATGAGCCATGTCTTTACCAGTAATGGTAATTTGATTTAAGTTTTATATTTCACCTACCTATAAAGAAAAAATACAGACGTCACGAAGTGCATTAAAACGATGATTCGTGTTTTCCAGTGTTAACACTATGGACATATGTTCTGGCACAGATAGTCATAAAGCAATTATTTATTGATAAAAAAACAAACTGAAATAAAATCTGTTCTCCTCAATATCTTCCCGCCTAACAGAAGTTGTTTTTCATGTCAATTTTCTGGCTAATTTTAAGCAAATAGAGCATGCAGCCAAATGTATTTTCCCCAACAATTTGATCCAACATTAGCCCTTCGCTGCCAGTGATCTCTCGCTTTCCCCTAACTTCCCTCTCTCTTCAGCCTTCCCTTTCTAATAAAGGCACAACTTCCTCTTAGTTCGTTGGAACTAAACAAGTGAGGACTTATGAGACTACTTAAAGGATATCGATGAATATCTTATCAGGTGGGTTACAAAGCAGCGAGTCAGAAAACGTAACCCAAGATTCACATGTTGTTTTAGAAAGCACTCAATAGTCAGCTGTTTTGTATCACTGATGGTAAATGACATCATCAGTTTAACAATAAATATAAAAACAACTATGACCCAAAAAATGAAAAACATAACCTGGTAGACAACAAGGGTTCAGCTTAGCTCCTGACCTGTGTCATTTGATCAACCAGCTGATGGTCAGCAGCTTCCTGTTGTTCACAGCTTCTCATTGTGCATCAAGGAAGCAATCAAGTACACAGAAAGCTAACACTAGGTTTACTTAACCAAAATGTGTGTTGAAATGAAAAAATATATATATTTATAGACTTTGTTATGACGTTGAGTATTCTGCCCTTGTCCTTTTTTTTTATTTGTCCATGCTTTTTTTTCCGTTGAATTGCAGATTCAGTCCATATGTTTTGTTTTTTATTTATGGTTATGTTTGCTCAATTTATTGGCAGAGTCATAACCAAACTTCTGCAAACAAGCTGCTGCCTATAGCAGTGCAGCAGGGCAAACATCTAAAGCAACTCATAACTCAGAACAGCAGTCAATGTGCTTTATGACTCATATTCATGCAATGTGTGTCCTGCAGGTCACTTTTTAAGCCTGCATTAAACATGCATTTCACTTACGTCAGCCCATCCATTTGTCTTTCAAATAACTGTTGGATTTGGCCTTTTGTGGTTGCTTCATTTTTATGGTTTCCATGGGTATCTTCTCCTGTAGTTTTGATCTGTTAGAAAAGGGTAACAACTTGATACAGCTGAAATAGTTTTGTTGACAAAGTTGCTGTGGGCTGACGTGACAGAACAGACTTGTTCTGAACATATGGCTGATGCGTGAATTTGGAAAATGTGGGTCAAGGAGAATAACTAGAATTCAACAAAATGAAAAGGGCTGTTGACAGAAGATCTCGGAAATTCAAGGGTTAGACCCTACATTCGTGTTTGGTCGTTTGGAATGAGGTTTCATAGTATTTCTGTCTGCTCTAATCAGTGTGTGTACTTGGTTTTAAACGTGCTGCTGTTGCTTATGTAAATTGGACTGTCTACAGTTCAGAGTTGACTTAAAAACTACAATTTTCACCATCCTGCTTTAACACCGGGCTGGACCTGACCCCATTAACCACTTTGTCCTTGCTTTAAACAGGGTTTCTGTAGTTGCCGTGGTGACGATGACCTTGCAGCACATTACCATTGCACTGCAGCATAAGGTATTGTGTGAACAAGGAACAAGAAGCTCAAATAAACAGAGGGGGTTGAGACAGTGGTCGATTTAAAATGAGGACAGCTTTTATTAAAAGCTATTTTGACAACGTTCTTTTAGTTTACAAGACACTCTTGGTGCATCTCACAGAGACGGTGAGCACATTTCTAAGAAGAAAGAAAGATGTGGGGATAGAGAAAAAGCTGTAAACACTGAGACATATGGGTGAAGAAGTAGAGGAGAACAGGTGGGGATCAGAGAAAGATAAATGAGGAGGGATGAGAAATGTCAAGACAGAATCACAGTGGGGCCAGGAGAGCTTTGAAACGGAACAAAATTCTGCTTTTCTCCCTCTGATTCCTCTGTTCTGTTGTACCTGCCAGTTCTCGCCTTGTTTCAACCTTTGGTACCAGACACCGACCTCTGTCTCTCACCAACTTGTACTAATTGCTCCGGTTTGCCTCCCATCACTCTTCTTCTATAGCCTCCATCCTTCCCGTGTCAACACCACTGGTCTTCTTTGCTCTATTTGTCTCTCCCTGCCTCCCCCTCCTTTACTCTTGATGCTCCTATCAGTATAAAGGGCAACTCAGGCCGTATATAGATGATATCCCGGTCAGCCAGTGATGCGGTGTAATACGAAACTTACAGCATCTGCGTTTTGCTGCTGCACTCAGCACCCTTTAACCTCTCGCATTACTGAATTTCCCTTCCCTCCCTCTATCTTTCCGACTCTTTTTCTCTCGTTCGCTTCCATCAGGTGCAAAAGCTACACTGACAATCAGCCTCCAAATATTCAGGAGTCAAAGCTTAAAAATCTGATTCTGATCTCTTCACAGAATTTGAAACACTTAAGGAATGTCTGAAGTGCAACTCACTGCCTAAACAAACATCAACCGCACACCCAGCGCCCTCTAACAGATTAGAGTTTACACTGCAACTCACTTGGGATCTCGTTTTTTGAAGCAAATTGTTTTCTTTTACTCTCACTAAGTTTTGACCATTTTTGTTTCTCCGTTGTTTGTGCTCCAAAGGTCAGCCACAGGAAATCAACAATAGAGAAACCTGCTTTTTGGCTTTCTTCCCTTCATTTAACCGCATTCCCCCCCCCCCTCCCCCGAGTCATTTGAGGTGAATAAATGGCTCCAATCCCTGGCCCCTGTTCGCTCAATTTTTACTCATTCCTTACTCTCTCTGTATTGCTCTCAGAAGCAGGGCTAAATGTGGCTTGTGTTAAAAGTGCGAGAAAACCGCCAAAACAGAAATCCATGTGGTTTCCACTCGCTGCAGGTTCTATATACTTGAAACTGAAACAATACTGGCTCTATACTCGATACCTACTGTAATAGATCAGAAACTGGATGTCAAACAGGGTTTGTCACATTTTAGAATTCACTGTTTTTTAATCAACCCTGAGCAAAAAAAAAATGTTTACAACTCAGTTTGCATCTTTCCATTTTTTATTTCATACTAAAGAAAATTGTGAATCTATCTATATATTTTTGTTGTCAAATTTAGTGTACATTTACAAAACCGTGAGACTCACAGAGTGAATAAAATACATTTTCCAAAGATATCTTAAATATCTCATTTAAATGTCATGATTTTCAGGGCAAATAGCTAATCTGTGGTTATATTTATTGGGTCTAGTATTATTATGTTAGATCTGCCTGTACAATTCTTATTTATTGAACACAATAAATAGGAATCGTGCATAAATAAAGGAGCATGATGTTCACTACGGGCACTGTTATGTTTTGCTTAAATGACCGTGAGAGTGTGCCTTTTTTTCTGGCCGTTCTGGTCTGATGCTTTAGAGCTCCCATAGAAGTAAAAACTACAACGTAAGCCAGCAGGTCTTTGCCATTCAACAGTTTTTAAAAGCACACAAATGAGACCAAAAAAAACTGTAGGTTAATGCATTTGTCCTTTTGGAACTAACATGTTCTAATACGCTTGCCATGCTATCTGCGATGCAGTGTGGGTCGGAAATGGACAAACTATTGAAACGCTAATATTACAATTCTTATACAACACAACTTAGCAGCTCATCACAATACCACAAACAGGCTAGCCAGCTAGCTCATATGCTAACTTGTCGTCTGAGAGGTCTGGCTGTCTGTCACTAAGGTGCTTGGTGAGGTTTGAGGTGTTCATGCTGGTCATTGGCACACCAAAACTTAAAAAAACAAAACATGGCCCAGGTTGAAAAAAATGTAAACTAAACCCAAAAAAAAAGTAGTTAACAGAGACAAAGACATCCAAATCTTGCGATGTATAAATATTCATATGCACAGTTATTGTAGAGAATCATTAACACCTAACATAATATTAAAGCTGAATGTCTCTGTAATCATATCTTGACATTAAGTATTTAAGCAGCAGTGGTTTCACAAGAGGGAATATCAGTGTGTTTTTCCTTGAGAGTTTCCCTGTGAGGAAATACCAGAGTTCAGCCAACTGAGTGGCACCATATTAACAGACAAATTAGCGCAGGATCAGGAAGCTTTCTTTAAATGAGGAGATACATGACCCCAGGTGACACTCTCACTGTCACACTCTGCTTTCAAGATGAACACATCAACAGCTGAAGCTAGCAAGGAGGAAGACTGTGATGTTAAGCTAAGTTTTTACTCATGTATGTGTGGGTCTTTCGAGGAAGTTGGGACAACATGGGATTGGGGAGTGCGTAATATCCCCAGCCTTATACCTCCCTTTCCCCTTCCAATGTATTACCGTGGCTAGTTGATCTGATGGTGTAATAATATCTCCTGCCTCTGGCTACGGGAAATGGCCCCATGCATTATTCACACATGCTAAGATGCTTATTGATGACTCCTTTATTCATATATTTCCTCAACGCCAGGTTCATTTCTCATAATTTTAATCCCCTACTTCTGTATTCTCTATTTTGATGTGAGCCTCGTCTAATGAGCCTCACTCTCTCTCTCTCAGTTGTTTGATGGGAATTCTGTTCCAGCGAACGGCACAAGATAAATCGACGTGAAACTGGGTCTAATGGTACAAATTACATCTGCTTTATTCGGTGTTAAAGCTCATTTTGTCATAGCTGTTTACACTGAGGCATTACGCAAGTCGAAGACAACATAACTCCTTTGAGAAAACTAGTGTGACATTGCCTTAGGACTCTAGCGTAAATTTGTCTAATCTAATACATGTACATACTCCAGCTGCTTCCTTTTTATTCGTGCAGTTGTTGTGAATTGGGCATATTCTCTTTTAAGTCAGTGCATGGCAGAGTTCAGAGCTGCTGGTAATCAGAGGGGTTTTCTCTCTGAACTCACATTTCCTCTCTGCTTAGCACCATGGCTTCTAAAATAGCAAGAGACAACTACAATGAACTATTTCTCTTGCAGGAAACCTTTCCATAGGTCTGGCCATTTTTTGCCCAACAGTCTTTTTTTGTGTGCCTCTGTTCACATTCAATTTCCTTTCCCCCCATATTCACGTTTAAAAAGGCCCTATTTATTTCTGCTGCTCAGTGGAGAGTCTGTTTAGTTCATTTATATGAACTAAAGTTCTCTTGGTTTCTGCCATGCATTCGTGAGCCACCTGACAAGAAAATATTAGTACACAGATGTAGTTTGGTTAAGTGGCAAGTTCCTCCAAAAGTAGATCCTCTGGCACTCAGCTATATAATCTAAAGTCAGTTTTTAGTTTTGCATGGACTACCATCCTAACATGTGGGATTTAACAATAGAGAAAAAGTTACAGTAGAGGTCAGGAACAGTACGAATAGACGAGGCAGTATTTTCTGCCATTACCACCGGGCTCTGGCCAGATGCAGTGGGCTGCCCTGGCCTTTGCTCTTGCCTGTAGACACACACATGCACGCACGCACGCACACACGCACGCACACACGCACACACACTGCCCAAAATATCAGCTTTGGGTTGAAAAAGTAGTTCACCACAGAACTGACCCAAATAGCAGGAGAGAAAATGACACATCAGTTATCAATGTTTGACTGAAAGAGTATTTTTACTTTATTTTGTATTCATTCCCCTCTTACTCTCCCTCACTTCTCCTCGCACTTTACTCCTTTTTTGGCTGATTTTTAGCCAAACTACCTTTACTTCCTCCACTTTTGGTGATTGCACATCATAAAGGAATCATTTGATGCCCGATCACAGTTAAATGTAATCATTTTGGGATGTCCTCGGCTAGTTTGTGATAGGAAGCTCTAAATGTGACTCCTTTTCTCTCTGTTTTCTCATCGATTTATTTCTTTTTCGATTGGTTATGACAGTCTTGTATGCCTGAATTTGTTGCATCCACTACTTCAAGGTTGAACTTCAAGTCTATGTAAAATGAAAATACTTTCATACATTTTTTTGAGTGCTGTTTTGGTTAGCTGGCTTTAAAAGTCTTAGATATTGGTTCTTCCCAATAAACAAACAAGTTCAATAAGAAGCGGGGGCGAACCAAAAATGAACAGTGATTATTGAATAGGTTTCTAGGCTTCTTAAATGAGACAGCTCAGAGGTTAGTGAGACATTTCTAAACCTGCGTGTCTATGCCCGAGGCATACAGTATGAGTAACAGGGCTACTTGAGGATATAGAAAAGAGGGGTTACACCCCAAAAACTCCTTTTAAAGTTACTCACGGATGTCTGTCTGGATGGTGTCTTTATTTAGAAATCTACCAGTGCTTTGCTTCAGCATTATTTATAAAACCATTACATCTCAGTGTGAGTGAAAGAGAAGTGATGTAACCACAAGTGGGATGGAGGTTTAAGAGCAGTTTTCTGTACACAGTAGGAGTGTTTATTTCTTCTTCTTTTTTTGTGTGTGTGTATGGGGGGGTTCCTTGCACCATCCATGTGAGTCCTTTTTTTTTATTACTTTATTTATAGCTTTTCTTTACAATAGAACAGATGTACAGAATAGACATGAACACACAGCAATATTACACAAAATGGCAGAAAGAAAGGCAAGATGTCCCAAAAAGAGTCCAGAGCTGCCTGTGGACAGAAAAAAGAATTAGAAAAAAGTCTGTTTAACAAAAAAAAAAAAGGTCCTGGGCGGAAGACAGACAAACAAACAAAAAAACACTCATATTTGTGTTTTCTTGTCGTTTCTATACATTTGTTGATGCTGAAACCATTTGGCAAACTGATTGTTGTTGTTTTTCTCACCAGCGAGGGGCAGATTTTAAACACTCACTTTTTCATAGCCAATACCCAAAAAGAAGTTACAGTGTCTTTCCTTAAGAGACCTGTTTGTTGTGGAAAGTCATGAGACAGTTGTTATTAGCTATGTTTTATTGTGAGAACTATGAAAGTGTTAAAGTCTGCGGTTTTTTATTCATTTACTTTGCTATTCTGGGGTCTCTTAAAGCCTAACTCTGTATTTAAGATTTTAAAGGTTGACCTGTGAAAATTGCTACAGTGATTCTCATGAACTAAAGTTAGAGTCAGTCAATTTGTTATGTATATTGGCATTCTTGAAGGTGACGAGTCATTCTCACTTACTTTTTTTTTTCTGTCCCTTGATCTCTCTTTCTTCTTCACTGTCTGTCTTTGAATTAAATTGTCTGCGCCTGGATGCTTGAGCTTTACTGTTGGCGATATGGTGTTTGATTTGATTTTCCAGTTGAGAGCCTGGCAGTGCAGTCTCCGTGAGGGCGACCGAGAGAGAGGATGTGCCAGAGAATGACTGGAAAGGTGTCAGAATGAATGCAGATATGCGCCTTATGTTTTTAAACTGTGTGTGTGTCTGTCTGTCTGTCTGTCTGTGAGTGTGTGAGTGTGTTAATCCCTGCTCCACTGACACTCTTCCCTCCTTCTCCACAGAGAGAAGTGCCTTCTTTCGTCGACCCTGATGGCTGTTTGGCTCGACTGAAGCCGCCTCTGTGCCTGTCCATGTCTGCTGGAGTTTCCAGCCATACCAGGAGCCGCAGGACTGCCAACACCACCCGCTGAGCCAGTCTTCACAACATTGACACCTCCCAGCTCTGCTCCATCTCTTGCTCTGTCTGCCATCCATGCCACTTAGTCCTTCTCTGTGGATGTCAACAGATCCTCCGCCCTTCTCTGGCTGAAGACAGAAAACTTTTATCGCCTCCTTTGAGCGAAAGTCTCCTCTCTGTCCCCTCCACCAAAGCCTTCTCAGCCTTCTCTTTTTACTCCTCCTTCTCCTCATTCCTGCATCTTTTCATCATGGGCCAAACCTGATCAATACTGAGTTGTGCCATTCGTCTAGTCTGACAGTTCAGCCGAGGATTGAAGCAATAGAGAGAACCTGTGTGAGCGTACTTGAGTGAAAAACGACAGAGAGTAAGAGAGATTACGAAGCCAAACCTCTGTGGCCGTCCCCAGCCCCGGCCCTGGGTGACAGACGTTGAAGGATTCCTGTCATAGCCACAAACAGACTCTTAGGATGGGCTGCAGGTGGTAGGCCTCCTAGCCTTCACCTCAGATTCATGCCCTAGGGGAAAAAAACCTCTTAAAACCAACTTTCTCCCATGTCCTTTCCCTGTTGTTCCTCCTCATTTGTCTTAGTGCCATTAGAATCACACAGACTCACACGTAATCGCATTTCCTGGATATCTGTTCCTCCTTCGCATCGACCCCTCCTGCCTGGTCTAAAATGGCGGTGAATGTGACACCGATGCGGGACACAAAGTGGCTGACGCTGGAGGTTTGTCGGGAATTCCAGAGAGGGACGTGTTCCCGGCCGGACAGCGAGTGCAAGTTCGCTCACCCTGCCAAGAGCTGTCAAGTGGAAAACGGCCGAGTCATTGCCTGTTTTGACTCACTCAAGGTGAGTATGACAAACACCTGTGATAGTAATTCATCACAGCTTTGTCGTCTTGTTTTTCTAGCTTGCAATGTTTAGGAGTATTGTCCTCAGTTTATTTCAGATACATTTGGGGATTAATGGGAAGCCAGAACTTGTTAGATCCAAAACACAAAAGGTGTACTGTGTGCTATGGTGCGTTTTTTTTATTGGGAGAACAGCAAGTACAGTATGCTGCAAGGAAACAGCTGTTTATTGAACCATAGGGTCAGGCCACTTGAAAGGGACAAATAAATATCTTTATAAATACTTTTTTAGGGTGTTCTGGGTAAGCTGTGATGAGGCCATAATCGCATTAACATCTGCAAATCAGACTCAGAGTTTCCTTCTCTTGCACATAACTTTGGAGCGGACTGACTGTTGGCACATTGCGAAAGTTTCTGAGTGATCGGCACATCAACAGGCTAAAATGGAAATATAAAGAAGTAGGGCAGCAAACTGTGTAGTTCATGTTTGTATGTTAGGTTGTCAGTGTATGTCTGTGTGTGTTATTTTGAGGTCATGCTGCTCAGCGGGGTGCTCTCAGAAGGCTCTGTAATTTACTGTCTATTTTTGCCCTGGCACTGGGACAACACACTCCCACTATGCAACTCCCCTCTCTCTCTCTCTCTCTCTCTCTCGCTTTATCTCAGAGACTAGTGGGGAGATCAAACAGTAGGGACTTGGTTGAGAAGTTTTGAAGGAGTAAAACAAAAATATAGAGGTTTCTTTTCAGAACGCTGCGTGTTCATTGTGGAAAGAAATGTTTACCTGATACTCATAAGCATGTCTGATTAGATTGTATATATTGTCAATAGACTATGACTGAAGCGCTTGAGTTACTTTTAAGGGGAAAGCTTTTATTATAATTCAGAGTGGGTTTGCTTCTTGTGTTGCCAGTCATTTTGTCATGGTATATCCTAACCAACTGTGTCTCCTACAAATTCAGTTGTAGAAGAATGTCGGCTGATCCTGGACTGGACTTGCCAAAGATCAAAATCTTGCCAGTAATTTGTTCCTTCAAAATGCAATGAGTGAACACAGATGTGGTTGGAAGATAGTTGCGGTTGGATGACAAGCACCGAAAGAGAAGAGACTTTGACAGCAGAGATTTCGGATAGAGCCCTGAGTCCCACTTGTGGTTAGTTTTAAGTGACAGAAACACTGAAATTAGAACGATTTGGGGTTTGTGGTTACCATTTGAACAACTTTATCAGTCTTGATTGTGTGCCTTGCTAAAGTACAGGCTGATCTGAATGTTTCGCATGTCATATACATTTTTTTACCTGACAATGGCCAAAGATGAAAAAGTCATTTGATCACCAAAGTTGTTGCAAGACATCCTGAAGGGGGCTTGAATGTGTGTGCCCAACTTTGTTTCATACATTCAAAAGTCGTTGAGAAATTCTTGTACTGACTCTAGAAGAAATGTTAGGAAACCAAATAAGTGTTCTTTCTCTGGCGACCATTAACACATTTTGAATCATCCCATAAAATATCATAATATTTAAGTCTGGATCCTAAAAGTAAACTGACCAATCAACAGATGGACCAACATGCTAGCATGACAAGAAAAGAATCATCCTGCCTCATGCTTCCTGTCAGCGTCAACCTATTAGATATAAACGGTAACAGATCAACATTTCATTAAGTAAGTGGCCATGTTTTAGTTGGTATAAGCAGATCATTTTATTTAAAAAAAAAAAAGATATTTGATGTCAGTGAAAGTTTTTCAGATAATATGGAGTACAACTCATTTAATATAAAGTTCTTGCTGGAAAAGTTGGGGGACCGACTCACTTAAAGAAAAAAGCTGTCAAAAAAGAACAAGGCAATTAGAATTGGCTACTAGCAAAACATATCTCTTCATTCATAGATATATAGTGCACAGATAACACTCGTGGATCCCCATTCAATGTGAGTAAACATACCCTCATACTATTATTTACCTACAACAGAGAGAGTGAGTGTGTAAAGGGTCAGCTGTGCCACCATGTGTTGTGGCTGAGAGCCAAGTATTAACACTGGCCTTCTGTAATGTACTGTTGTAAATCATATATGACTTCAAGTACATGCCGATTGTACGCAGAGTGCAAATGGACGCACGTCACGCAAACTCAAACTGTTGTGTTTGAGCTTGCTGTTTATCCACTTGCAGCAGATGGCTGTTTATTAATCAGTCTGGTTCTGTTGAAGGTTTCTGCCTGTTAACAGGAAGTTTTGTGTTGTCACTGTACAGTAGTTGCCATGCGTGAATTCCCATTGGTGACTAAATGTCAGGTCGCTGTGAATTCAATAATAAAGAGGATGGTATGGACCTATATTCTTAATCTTACGTGTCATATGATCATTTTTGTTTTGGTCTGTGGCTGTGTAAATAAAAAAAGTGTCTGAGTGATTGATTTCTCAATTCCAGAGGGAAATAGAACAAGAAATGTGTTGGACCAGTATCAGTAAAGACAATCTGTGTATTTTGGCTCAAGTGAGCACAGTGACTCTGGATCATAGGGTTCTGTCTACTGTGTTGTGCACTTGCCTTCTAATTTGTTTCCTATCTGATTGGCACACAGGGTGTTATTCACTGAAACATGACACCAGAGCTGGAAGTCATTCAAGGAAGTCCAGGCCAAAGCCTACCTTGTTTATAACTTTCGAGGGGGGTGGTGGTGGTATCTGTGTTATTACATTTCTGGGCTGCTTGGTTGGAGCTTAGATGGCTTGGGTGGGTTCGGTTGGTACAGGTAAGACAGGGATGGATAGAGGGGGCTGTCGGGGCATTGCATGGATCATGAAAACAGACAGGGAGACAGAGCCGGAGAGGGCTCAGCAGGGAACGTGCGAGGAAGCGTAGCGCTGCGCTCCTTGCCAGGGCATTCCACAGCCTGCCTCCCTTCCCTGCCTCTGTGACAGAATGATAGATCAGCCTCATCTGCGGATGAATTCATAACACATAGTGAGGCATGGAGAGAGGGGAAAGGGGATTGTAAAGCAGTGGATGGTGGGACACTTTGCAATGGACAATTTGGTATAACACTAACCCTTTATTCTTGAGGAAATACTGGCTGGCAAAGGAAGGGGAAATATAATTGGAGAAACAGAAAAGCTCTTCTAAGCTCCACCTTTTTTTTTATAATCAAACAGTCTATCTAAAGTTTTTATTAAATACATTTCTGTTCCGTCTTTTTTAGTTGTAACTGCTTCCTGTGAGTTGCAAGGCTTGCTAGTTGGTCTGTATAAGGTAGATGTCTTTTTTTCTCCATTTCAATTGTAAAATTGATTCAGTCTTTCCGTGTTATCTCAAAAGCAGGTGTTCATCAGCCAGGAATGAGGTGGAAAGTTCTATTTGATCATGGGCTGCGTAACAGGGAATGACGTGATAGAAACAAACAGGAAATGAGTCAGAGGCAAAGACTCGCTATTAGAGAGAGAGACTGACCCTCTCTGTCTGGAATGACACGATTATGTGGAACACAGCAAGTTATGTTGCATTGGTTTAATCCTTATAGCTTTACCCCTTCAACGTGACAGTGTTAGATCACCTACTGCTTGTTCAGTGCTTCTTAAAACAACAGCCTTTGTCTTTAAATGCTCTTTTATTTTTTGTGGTCCAGACCAAAATCCAAAGAGGAATTCACTTCATGTCATTTGCGGTCAAACCTAAGCCAAAAAGGTCAGACACTCTCGTATGACTAAACGGTAACATAACGTCCGTTTTTGAGGAAGCACACAAAAAATGTTGGACTTTTTTTTAACCGTCTTTGATCGGAGAAAAAAAATGGAATAAAGCTTGGATATTGCTTGTCCTTTTGGCTCCTGCTTCAGGGATTCAGCAGCTTGTTACTATTAGCAGCTGGACACAAAGCCAGTTTCATTGTAAGAGAATGAAAAGCAAATCTGGGTATTTAGGCTTACGAAAAAATACAATAAACTCCAGTTGTTGGGCATTGATGGGAAACAGGTGAGAGTGAAACAGAGACCCAGGACTTAGACTACAGTATGATGGTCTAGCTACAACACTAAACTTGTGCAGTTGATTGGTGTTATTATTATCCTACAATGTTCTCCTCACTGAGATCCTCATCCTTCCTGTTGGCATTTGAATAACATTTTTCTGGCAGAAACGTTTGTCATAATTGAATCAGACCAGAAAACAATAATTAACAGTTTTTTATGCTAACAAGATTTTGGTTATTTGGATCTCCTCAGAGCTACCACAATAGTACACTTAAGAGAGTACACATAGATACTCATTGTTTAATTCATTTTTAACTTTAGATTTCTACGGCCTTGCGTATAAAGCTGTTTTAGTCGAGGACTATAGAAAAAAAGAATAACATACTCTCTGCTTATTTGGATGTCACGTAAGTGTCTTTAGATCACAGTCATTCCGTGTCAATTTATGTGCAATACGAAGCTACGAGCTAACTAAAGTGTGCTAACATTAGCCTGCTAACACAACAATGCAGGCAACAGGCAATTGCAGTTCGAGCAAAGGACAATTTTGTCCGCCAATTTCGCTTAATGGTGCTTAATTATGGTGCGTTCTAATTCATAACTCCTTCTTGTGAACTTGAGTGGAGAGGGGTTGGAGGTGTGCCGCTTGAGGAGAGCAGAGGATTCAGTATAGCTGAGGTGGCGCCAAACGGCAGTTTGTTTTGGTTTAGTGCTGGTGCTCAAGGGCGACATCTACTGGACCAAAAAGTCGCACATTCTTCTTTTGAATGATTTATATTGTGGTTTGACAGTTACTTAAGCCTAAAACCTCGAAGCTTGATCCAAAGGCAACTGGACTTGGTAGAAGATCTTCTTCTAACAAGTCCAGTGTCCTTTGGAATAAGCTTTGAATTTACAACAATTTATTGTGAGTGGTTTTGTTTCCTAGAACTGCAACATAAATGACCTGTACTGTGTTAGAATATACTGTCGTAAATAAAATGGTGGTGGAATATTCTCCCAGTCTGACTCGTATAATGTACAGTATGAGTTTGTTTTAGCCTATTCTACACATTGACATCTAAGTTATTACAAAAGACAAATCCCATGATATGTTTATGTAGCTAAAAGTATGGTACTGAAGTGACAGACCGAGGGAATCGATACAAGGCTTGCAGTATTGCAAGGTTTTGTTTTTGTTAGGAGCATTCAGTTTGTTGTAAAGCAGAGATCAACTGACGTATATACAGTACAATATGTCACATTCTCAACAATCTGCCGCTGAAAATGTTGCCTTTTGTTTCTGGAATTGTCACATGCATTGTTAAGTGTTTTCCACCTCTTTGTATGTACTCAGTGAATCACACAGCTACTGTTACAAAGAATGTGTTTGATTTCATTTGACTGGCTCATTGTCAGAGAAAGTGTGAAGTTGTCAGAACACAAAACAGTTCAACAAAGACCAAGAGCAGAAAATACAGAAAAAAAGGCTCAACAAGCACTCTTTAAAGTTGCAGAACTGAAATGTTTTTTCTCACTCGTTTTTTCTGGTGCCTGACTGTAACTGAAACAAACTTACGTCATGTTTTTTTTCCTTTTTTTTTTGGGGGGGGGGGTGTTCATTTAATGCTGGCCTCAGAGGCTTTAGGATGTTGCTGGCCTGGCTGTTATTGTCTGTGCTTAATAAAAGTGTCTTTTTTATATGTTTATATTAAAGTCAACACACTCCTGGCTTTATTATGCATAATATAATCTTAGAGGTGAGGATTGTGCTTGCCGCATGTCCTTGATAATTGGTGAACTTATTATTGCAATAACACAGGGCACCCTGTACTGTACTGTAGTGGCATTATGGTGATAATGCTGCATATACTATGTCCCCATTATCACTTTCAACGGCCTGTTTGAGTGTGTAACGTCTGTTGTAAAGTAGAACCTGTGGCAATATGTAAATGAAATACCTTCTTTAAGTTGCGTACATAAGAAGCACAAAGTCTCTAGATGCAAATTAGTATACAAAAAATGAATGTAAATATTTCAAGTATTTAAAGAGAGCTATCACTGCTGCTTTGGTCTACACCAGTGGTTCCCAACCTTTTTTCTGTGCACAAAGGGAGCATTTTATTTTTCTCTGTGTAAGATATGTAGAGCCAGTTAAGCTTGTATTTAAAAAGGCTGGAAATGAATGCTGGACCCATGACGCATGGATGACAGACAGAGATACTGCAAATTTAGCATTAGCTACTGCAGATCACAGCGGTCCATGCTGAACTGGATAATGGCTTCTAAAGGCAACATTTATTTTTTAACAATAATTAGAGCTTTCAGGGAACCCCATTTAGGACTGGGACCCGAAGTTAGGGAAAGCCTGGTCTACACCAAGGTTGGGTATCTACTGAGTCTTTTGTGTGAGGGCTTTTTAAAACTCACACACACACAAACATGGTGAAGGCTAAGGAGCCAATATAGGTGAAAAGAACCCAAAAAAATAGTATTAAAAAATTAAAGATTTATATGTATTTGTTCAAAACGTTTCAAGGAATCTAAATAATTAACATAATTTTAATGTTTTAAGAGAAGAAAACAACTTTATGGAGTTTGTAAATTCACTAATGTAGCCTCTGAAACAGCAACAATTAATTAATTTAATACACAATGTGCATTTTGAATCAATGCAGCATGTTCAGATTTATGTTTTATGTTACCACTTGTCTCTGGATGTGAGTGAAAAAGTAGCTCTTTATGCTGAAGGGATCAATATTTATGGCTGTGTTCAAGGGAGTGCACCCCACATATAGACGTAGCCACTCAAACAGGAGGTGAGCAATATGTATGGTTGCATGGTGACCTACATATATGGTGTGCAAACAGAGTCCTTGAAAAGACCAAAACATGTAGAGGGTGAGTATGAGAGTAGAGAGAGAGAGAGAGAGAGAGAGAGAGAGAAGAGAGTAGAGGGAATAGATAACATAGGTAAGGCAATATGTAATGAGATGAGTGTGCAGTAGAAAACACAGTTGAGGTGTGTGTGTGTGTGTGTGTGTGTGTGTGTGTGTGTGTGTGTGTGTGTGTGTGTGTGTGTGTGTGTGTGTGCGTGTGTGTGCGTGTGTGTGTGTGTGTGTGCCTGAGTGTGTGTGTGTGTGTCTGCACACACAGAGGGATGCAGCATATTGGATAAGAACTCTTTGAAAGAGAAACGTACTCCAACAGTGCTAATCTGCTCTGTATCTGTATTCTACTGTCATGCTCTCCGCTCTCATCCTCGTCTCTCATTACCTGTTAATCTGTCTCTACTCAACCCCCCTCCACCCCCATCCCTCCTCTTTTTTTTCATCCCAGACGCTTTCATTTCCATTCCACACACACTGATTTTCATCTTTTTTTGTTCAGTACTTTTCATCGTATGTGAGAAAGACATTTGTCGTTCTAAAGCTTTGTGGGAAAGCAGCCAACAAGAAGGAGGTGATTCATTCTTCCATGTAGGACACCGCTTACTTTATGTTGCCTTGGCTTTGGTCTGCAGTATCACTGAGGTCTGTGTGAGGACTTTTTTTTCTCACTCTAGACTGGCTTGATCCGAGTGCACTGTTTACAAGTGAAAACGTTTTGCGGCCTCACTAGAGATTTAGGTTGTTGTTTTGGAGTCGTTTTAACTCTAATGTTCTCAGAAAAAAACTCACTTTGCCCTGTGAGGCCACTGGCCAGTGTTTCCAGTTCTCTACTTCCACATTGACAAGCCTTTACTATAAGCTATGTATAAACAATGCTGACTCAGGGTTGATAGGGTTCCAAACATAGAAAAAGATACCTTTTCAAATGTAATTTGCCTGGTGTGCATGTGACTGAAAACTGATAACATATTTTCTTTACCAAAACAGATTTTTAAACCTAATCTCAGGAAGGCACCTCTTGTGGTTCAAAAATTAAAAAGTCCAAAAACAGTGCCCTGTTGTCCCCACATTTAAAGTATATACATTTGAACTATGTGTTTCTTAACATGTCATATTTTACTAAATATTACTATTATTAATTATCTTCATATTACTGATGTAAACAGACTTTTAAAACTATCAGATTATTTGATTTTATGTAACAACAATAAAAGCTTTCTATCTTCTATAATTTGTTTAAACCACGTGAGGGGAACTTTAATTTGGATTCCCCTCTATTTTGCGAAAACAGTATTAAGGTTCAAAGTAATTCAGCTGTGAAGACCAATGGTGTGTTCTTACATAAATCACAACCAAAGTTCACCAGATTTTAGAAGATTAAACCTTTTCACCCAAACCCTTAATGGCATTGGTTGACTGATAAGCAATAATTTGCATTTTTTTGGAGACCTCAGATTGTATATAACATTGTGCACTACTAACATGCACAGCAGCATACAGTATATGCATTAATAGAAGACATACCTGCAGTCATTTTATTTTTGGATGCCCAAACACCATTTTCCATCAGCTAGAGATCTGCATTTTTTTTCTTTCCAGACTCAATACTGATATCAAGACTTGAGTATTTGCTTATACAGAGTGCCCCTTTGATTCTAAATTAAAAAAATAAATGACTTTTTTGTTAGCTATTAACTAGTGCTAGTGCCAAACTTTTGTTTGTTATTTCAACAAGATAGTTTTCCTGAAACTTGTTGATTTTTCGAGGCTAACTGGTTATGGTAATGGTTTGGCTGTTTTATGTCAGTGTCAGAACAACTCTAGCATTAACTACATCATCCAACATTTTGCAGAGCCACCATTATGCTATTGCAGCTTGCTAATTTTGTGTTTCACTCAAAGTGGGGGCTAGTTAGCCTAACCAGATGACTTAAGGGCTGCTTTATTTGGTGCACAACACATTGGAGGCTGTTGTTACAGGTGAAAAATAAGCAAAAACCAACCTATATGAGTTACAATAATGGAGGAGTCAAAGAAACATTAAGATACATACATACATAAACTAGTTGAATTTGGCACTGATGGCTCTGCTATAAAGATGCGTCCTGGGTTAGCTGAGCAGCATACCACGGCTTTCCAGGGAGTGCAATTCTAAACCCCATGTAAGAGGGTGAACCAAAAGCCAGAAAGAAGGAGGCTGGGGTGATGGAGGCAGAGCTTTGCCAGCAGCAGCACGGTGTGAGCAGCATTGGTGTAGCAGGGATCAGTGAGAAGGAAGACGTTGTTAAAACGACCGCCTTGTTGTTAGAATGAGCTGTGATTGGTTAGTGAGTAATAGGAAGCAATAATTCAATTAGCAGGCCTGTAAGCCGATTACAGCTGGGGCGTATGACCTCGTGTCCTTCATGAACTAAAGCAAAGCTTCAATTATATCTTTAAAAGAGTGACTTCAAAACAAGTTGTCAATACATTTGGGAGAAATAGCAGCTTCCATGCCTGTGTTTTGTTTAGACTTGCTTTGTTTTTTTACGTGCAGGTTTAAGTGGATATTATTGGAGTATCCTCAGCTGTTTTTGTAAAGTGATGTTATTGGTTTAAGAGATGCTCCAAAACATTGGAGCTAGCAAGTGGGTGTACTTTCTCTGACTGTTATTATCTAGCACTCTGCAGTTCCATTTATAGAGTATATTTTTGGGCCTTACTAAACCAGATATACCATATCTGATTTCTCACATGGCTCGGCCTACACAGGACATTATAAAAGGTGGCTTTTATTAGCACTTATCCACGAAGAAAGCAGGGAACACACGGCTAGCGGCTAATAGCTTTGACAGGCTCTATTCACACCCTAGTCCTCCCTTGGAACGTCTCCTCTAAATGTCTCTCTGTCCTCAGAGAGGCCACCATTTCTACTGTGGATATGCTGCCTCAGCATAGATGCACAAACACACACACACATCCATCTTTAAACACGCTGCATCAGCATGGAGACATGACACAACGACATCAGAGCCAAAATACATACAAGGGCATTCAGGAATAGCTTCCCACAAGATGCAATCATCTCTCCTTTAGCTTTTATTATTTCAATATTTTAAGCCTGCACCTTCAAAACCATGATGTTCCCTCAAATTACAGCTCTCTAATTGAAAAGATAACTCCACTTATAACTGTGCATCTGTATTTGTACGAGGCTGGAGAGTCCCCAGTCTGAAGGTAATATCAGCATCTCTACGTGCTGAGTCGTAATATCCCTTTGCTATTGCTGCTCCTGCTGCTCCTGCTGTTGTGAACAGAATATCTAATCAGCTATGGCCTTATCCATTCCTGTTGGTCTGTCTCAAGACCGCCAGTTTCTCCTCCTTTGTCATTTGGATACAGTGTAAGTCTGTTTAGTCTTCCTTCTGTCGCTCTCCTCTTCCCTTTATCTGTCACTGACCCTCTGCTCTTCATCTGATCTCAGAGTTCGGACGCTTTTGCTGTTGCACTTCTGCAGAGTAATCCTTCACTTTCAACCCTGAACACATAAACACACACATTGACAGAAACAGCAAACAAGCCCTCACTCCATACAGCAGTCACACACACACACACACACACACACACACACACACACACACACACACACACACACACACACACACACACACACACACACACACACACACACACACAGACACACACACACACACACACACAGTGACAACAGGGATCTCGACAGAGCAGAGAGAGTCCTGTGAAATCATAAGCATTCACCTCAGGTAGGTAATCACTTCAGAGTGGCTTCGGTGCCTGGTTAATGGTATTGCCGGCTGCATCAGGCAGGAAGTTGGAGGATGGGCAGGTCTCTCACTGCTGTGTTATAATTTATTGGTGATTTTAAACTGATTATGAATGTGGGTACCGCTTTTGAAGCCACTAGAAGGTATAGCTCTCAAATCATGACGTAATGCAATCCAGAAATTAAAAAATGAGACAGGAGGCACTTTGGATGATCAAGGTGATAACTAAGGACAGATGTGTTATTTTGCATTAATCATACTTTGTGGGTAACCATGGTGGTGATTCAGAACTGGCGTATTTGATGTCTATGTGGAGTTTGCATGTACTTAAGGTACCTAAGTGTTTTTTCCTACAGTCAACGACAGGGTAGCTTCATTTGCAACTCTTTATTGCCCATAATTGTTGGTAGCTGTTTGTCTAAAATGTATTAACCCTATGATGATGTTAATAGAAAAAAAGAAGGTTTCCAAATATATTTTCTGCTGGCAGTAACTAATGAATAGCAATTGTTCTTATACTAAAAATGTTTTACAATATGACCTCTGACCTCTATCTATCTATCTATCTATCTATCTATCTATCTATCTATCTATCTATCTATCTATCTATCTATCTATCTATCTATCTATCTATCTATCTATCTATCTATCTATCTATCTATCTATCTATCTATCTATCTATCTATCTATCTATCTATCTATCTATCTATCTATCTATCTTCTTGTCAAGTTTTCCATTTCGATGCATTGCCTCTGTTGTTAAGAAAAGACATCTTACTGCCAATTTCCACATACTCAGTGCACGCCATGGTCCATCACCGCCACGGTTTTGCTCCATCTGATGGCACACGCCCTGCCCCCCTGGGTCTGTTTCTGGAGCGTGAACATTTTTAGCAACGACAAAGTTTTCTGATCATTTTTGTCTTAACAAATTGAGCGTTTTCTGCACCACTTTAAAAATTACGATTAAGTATCGTGTCCTCTTTTGTGTCTGAATCTATTTTAGTGTTAATCAGGTAACTTTTCACACAGTGATGCATTCATTTGAAATCATGTGGACTCAAGTTTTGTTTCTGTTCTATTTTAGCCCTGCAGAATTCCTACAACTGTAGCTACATACGAGAAGCCTTTAGACTATGTGATTTTTTTTGACATTAGTGAATTACTTAAACGTACAATATGTAGAATTTTAAGACAATGTTTACATTAAAATATCTAAATTAATAAAAAATGGACTAAGCCTATGTTATATATACTTTTTGGTTGAGTACTTACATCACCTCAGATATTTCCAACAGTTATCAAAGCCAGAGAAATCCGTAATCTTATAGTTGTAATGAGACTTGTGTCTTGTCGAGGCGGCCGCCATGATGAGCCGCCATGACAGACAGAATGTTTATTGTTGCCGTGGAAACACCGGATGTTACGTCAAAGACCGCTACATAAGGAAGCGGGAACTGCTACTTAAAGCTTCCCAACTGTTGCTGTATGTGCTGCTTTGATAAAAAACGTTATGTAAATAATACTTGGATACATCGTCGGTAAACATATTCTCTTCGTCTGGTCTGTTTCGCCCGTTTGTCTTTACTACGTCAACGCAGAGTTCGTTTTCACGGGGGCAGGGGGTAGCGGAGAGAACTCCCATGATACCCCGCTAGCCGTGACGTCATCTTTTGTTATTGTAGAATTGATTGAGAGCCCCCTGGTGGCGGAATCTACATATTGTATCTTGAAGTTTTGTTTATCAACTGGTAAATAAAGATACTCAAACAGAATGTGTTAATTTTTGTGACACATGGTCATAGTATGTTTTACTTAAATCTTGAGTTTTATTCGTAGAGGGGTCGGGACAACGTTTATTGACAGACAGAGCGGTGACCATGGTTACTCACTCTCACCTGCCTGCTACACACTCAACCAGAGGAGAAAGAGCTGCTGACTGACAAGGGGGGCTGCAATTGGGTGAGAGCCAGGGTACACCCTGGACTGGTCGCCAGTAGGGTTAACATACTGTACAGAGATAGGCAAACACACCTACAGGCATTTGAGAGTCTCCAATTAACCTAACAAGCGTGTCTTTGAACTGTGGGAAGAAGTATCCGGAGGGAACCAAGGCATGCACAGGAAGAACATGTAAACTCCACACAGAAAGGTCCTGTCATGCAGCCCACCTACTGCTCTACCAAGCATACAGTTATCTAACTTTTTCCCCTGGATATGCGATTTGTTCAAAGTGTAGCAGTCCAGCTCGATTAATGCAACATATGTAACTGAAGACATATACAGTAAGTATTCATACCACTTGCATACATATTTGAGATTACAAAGATAATTTGATTTTAGATTTGTAATTTGTTTAGAGGTTGCAAACATTTCTTCTTTGTGCCAAACGACCCCCACTCCCGAGGGAGTGCAGTAAACAAGGCTCAACTGAGTGTGATATCTGTCTCTGCGTCTGTAATAAGCACGTTTGTTGTTTTATTTTCCCTCCTGCAGTTATAAACATGCATTCATGAATTTACTCAATGCCCCCATCACTCACTCCTTTAATTAGAAAATAATCAGAGTTGGATGAGAGGTTCATTAAATCTCATCCATGAGAGCCATCAGCCACAAACACAGGAGTGGGATATTTATCAGGCTTATGAAAAGAACTCAGATACCCCCCTCTAGCTTTTGTTTTTCTCTGCTAAGGGACATAATATTGGTAAGGAGGGCAGCATCAACACACTTGGACAGAGGGATGAACAAGTGATGAAGCTAAGGAGAGACAGGGTTTTTAATGGAAGGGTGCAATAAAGAACAAGAGTGGGAGGGAAGCACAGAAAGCGAGGGAGTCAGGAAAGGAGGAGGAGAGAAAAGAGCGAGAGATCATTAGAGGAGTGCTAATTAACAGAAACCACAGTGTTTAGCAGCACTTTGTCTCCATGCATTATCGATCCTTCATGACCGTTATAGAGCGGATGTTTTTGCTGCATTCTGCTTGGGCTTCCTCTTTTATCTTTCTTTCTACAAAAGTTGATACATCAACTCTGAATCACTGTCATAACCTTTAAATTCCCTTCTTTTTACTTTAAAATATGCAAGCCATCAACCAACCAATCAATCAAACAATGAATACATTTTTATTTATACTGTGCAATCACAACAAGTTTTCAGTAATAATATCGAGCAGGTCTAGACCGTGCTCTTTAAAGAACCCCAACAGTAATCTACCATGTGCAGATACCTAGAACAAGTGGCAAGAAAAGCTTCCTTTTAACAGGTAAAAACCTTGAACAGCACAAGACTCACTGGCTAACAGCTGTCTGCCGTGACCAGATGAGCCAAGAAAATGGGATAGAGGGATTGGCAAAAATAGAAAAATGAATAGAGACAAACAAAAACACAGACAGCAAAAAAATAACCATTGATACAGTCTTTTAGCAGCAATGGCAATACAAGTACAAATACATCTTATATTACCACTAGTAACTAGAGGTGGGACAAAAAATCGATTCATGTAAAAATCGCGATTCTTCTCTACTAAGATTCAAAATCGATTCATAATTTCCAAAAATCGATTTTTTATTTTATTTTATTTTATTTTTTTTTTTGGGGGGGGTCTAATCAGTCACTACCTGCTCTTTAAATCAGTAGAATGCCAACTAGAGCAACAAGAAATGCAGCCAGTCTCACAGATGACTGGAGTAGATCCTGAAGTATGCACTGATTCATAAATAGACTTTGAATCCATGGATGAATTAATACAGAATCGTTTTGAATCGAAAATCGATTCTGAATCGAATCGTTACCCCAAGAATCGAAATCAAATCGAATCGTGAGACACCCAAAGATTCCCAGCCCTACTAGTAACTATTGTAGTCATAATATAGGCCTGAGTATGACTGACAGTGGTCAACACTAAAAATTCACAGTTACAAGTGAGATGAACTCGCAAAAAAAAACTCCAAAATGATTTAAAGTAACATGCTTTAATCAGACTTGAATGTATACAGATGGAGAAAGAGATACAGGGGCTCAGTGTATTAAGTCATCTGGCAGTCTAAGCCTATAGCTAAACTTTGGGCTGGTGTAAGCCTGAGCAAGCCCTAACTTTGAGCTTAATCTACAAGAAAGTTGTAAGCTTATTCTTAAAAGTGGGGAGGGTGTCTGCCTCCCATACCCAGACTGGTAGATGATTCTAAAGAAGAGGCGCCTGATAACTGAAGGCTCTACCTCCCATTCTACTTTTGGAAACAAGCAAGCTTTCTTTCCACAAGTGCAATGTTTTAGAAGGGTATAGGGCACTATGAGCTAATGATATAATGGTGCATGATCTTTTAGGGATTAAATAAGTAATACAAGTAGTGGCAAAAACATAAATGGCTGTGCAATGGCCAATTTGGTTGTGGAAATGGCTGCATCTGTGATTAAATCATGATCATGACATTAGATATGGAGCGTAGAATGTGTTATCTGCAGAGAGAGAGAGAGAGAGAGAGAGAGAGAGAGAGACATGAGGGGGGGGTGTCAACAAACACATTAAAGCCAGAGAGGAAAGGAGACTGTACAGCAATGAAAATAAGTGGAACAGAGAGAGAGTGATGGACAGCGCATAGACATCAAATGGTGTAACATGGATGGTGATGGACAGATGGAGAGGAGAGAACAGCAGATAGATGGGTGGTGTGTGGATGGAGAGAGAGTAATAAGAGGGGTGGAAGTGAACAGGCAAGTCGTGTCAGTCGTCACGAGATTGAGGAATGTCTGTAATATCCCTTTACTTTTATGGCCCATGTTGCAGGGCTTGCTGTCGGACGTTGTGATTCTTCAAAAGGCTTTAAGTGGATTACAGCGGTATCAGACTCAGCCATCAGAGATAGATACAGCAGCTGTGTCGTGTTGGGTCTCTAGACAACGTGCTGTCTGTCACCTCGCTGTCTCTCACTGCAGCTTTCATGCTGATGTTTGAAGTCTAGACGGGACTACATATCAGAGAATATGTGATCGTAATGACAGGGAGATTACAGTCAGGTCCTTATTGTGCGTGCAGAACTAATCATTTAAGCTTCAGCGCAACTTCAATTTGTTCACATTTATCTGACCTTTATGCCTTTTTGATTAGATTACAGCTTCTTTGATATACATCTCTCCTTACATTTACTATGTGGCATCCCTGACAACGGATGAGTCCATTATGAGAGAGGCTTACGAAGGTTATGATCCCCCTGCTCAGTGTTACCCCCCTCTTCCCTAAAGTGGTACAAGCCAACTTTGATCAATGTGGATCGATGTGGATGAGTTTGCAGCCGGAAGGCGCTATGTGGAGAGGGAAGGGGTGACGGTGTGTGTGTGTGTGTCTGTCTGTGTCTGTGTGTGCAGGAAGGGAGGGAATTAAGTCACACAGTGTCACGCTTTCCTGCATGATGTATAGCTTTAACAGAACATATCCTTAACCTAAATGACTCTAAGTCTCTTTTTCTCTTTTGTCTTTTTGTCTCTTTTTCACACACTTTCACTCTTTTGTGTGTCTCTACGTGGGAGCAGGGCATGTTGCCTGCTGAATGGTCCATTGAGGTGGTGTAGCCAAGGTCCAGGGGGGAAAAACAGTTATTTGACTGTGCTGAGGTTATTGTTTGTCCTGTGATTTTGGAGTAAAACAAAATAGAGCCCAAGCATTTGCAAACAATAGATGAAAAGGTGTTTTATCACAAACAAAATAATAAAATGTTGACACCCAAGAAGTAAACCTTATTTATTAGGGTTTTTTTTCAGTTTTCTTTGTTTCCCCCAATTTGTTAGAACGCATTGTGAATACCCAGGGCTTCCATTTGAGGATTTTCCTGCTCTTCAGTTGTTGGTGATACAAAGGATAACTGTATTTCTTTTTGAATTAAGCTTTGACAGTTAGTCTTTCAAAAGGAGAAGCTGCAGCTAGGGGAAATATGGCTATTCGCCTTATTTTGTGTGTGTGTGAGCCTGCAGCGTGTCTGTACATCACTGTGTGTGTGTGTGTGTGTGTGTGTGTGTGTGTGTGTGTGTGTGTGTGTGTGTGTGTGTGTGTGTGTGTGTGTGCTTGCGGAGGGGGGTATCATCACTTTATGGAGTAATGAATGCTAATCCTCGCTTATCTGCTTTAACCTCGAGGCAATGACACTCGCTGCTGATGCCAATACAGTGACACTCTTCATTGGAGGAGAATAGGAGTGTGTGTGTGTGTGTGTGTGTGTGTGTGTGTGTGTGTGTGTGTGTGTGCGTGTGTGTGTGTGTGTGTGTGTGTGTGTGCAGTCTTCTATTTGAACCAAAAAAAGAGTCTCTACTTGTGTCTGACAGCTTATTCTCAGTTTTCTCTTAGTGTTTGTTGAAGGCTTCAGGGTGTGGTCTGGCGATTATCTGCCACGTCCCTCATGACTCATCAGAAGTAGAATAGAACATTCCAGCCCTCTGACTCGGCTGCATCTGATCCTGACTCGTTTCATCAGGAGTCCAGAGGCAATGATGTCATTTGATACTTAATCTTTTTTTTTTTTAAGAAGAGGGCAAATTCCCAATGTATGTGCCATCGTGTCTATGTTCGCTGATTGTGTCCGCTCGCCTGTTTTCAGCAGCTGTATTCTTCTTGTCTTTTGTTTTTGCCTTAGTGTAGATGCTGAAGATCACAGCACTAAGCAAAGGCAGCTGCCTCTCTGCCAGCGTTTGTTCATTCACTGGTACAACTTATTCTCCTTTTCTTTTTTTTTATCTCCTGTGTCTGTCTTCAAATAGAGATTCAAAAAAGCTCTAAAAACACACTTGATGAACACTTACTGATATCTGTTGTGAAGTAATCTGAGGAGAGATTAAAAATAGAGGAAGATGGAGATATGAAATATGATGGGAGGTTTAGATTTAGCAAAAAAAAGAGGTCTACTCCCTAGAAGCCAGAGAGGCCCATATATCAGCAGCATGAGCGTTACAAAGATGGGCAGAAAATAATTAGGCCTAAAAGCTGAATCCTGTGTGCCCATGTGCACCAGTCTTCCATTAAGGTTGTTTTAATGGGTCTGTTCTCCTCTGGCACAGTGAATGAGAGATAAAACTGAATTAGACTAAAGTTTAAGATTGTGAATAGAGAACGCTTCGGCTGAGAGAGAAGGAGAGATGAAGGCAGAAAAGAAAAAGATGAACCGATGGAGGATGGAGGAAGAGGGTTAATTGAAAGAGAAATGGAGAAGAAGGGCCACATCTCAAGGGCTGTGGGGTTGCCTCAGTCTCAAAGTGTGTGTGTGTGTGTGTGTGTGTGTGTGTGTGTGTGTGATAATGAATGTATGCTGGTGAATGTGTGTGTTTGTCTGTCTTAGGGGAGCTAGTGCTGTAGACCTGATGTGAACAAAGCTAATTAGAGACTTTGCCGTGCACAATTCTACTATGGCGTTCCCCATAGGATGCTGGACAACCCCCTCTTCTACACCCTCCAGAGAAAGAGAGAGAGAGAGAGATGCTGTACAGGCATTTTTATTGGAACTATTTTAATCCTCTCTTTCAAGCTGATTTTACAAGACCAGGCTAAATGACTGCAGCCAGGTCAGAGAAAAGAGCACAGTGAGCAAAGATGAAGCGGACACTCAGCTCCTGACTTGGTGACTTTGACATTATGATGAATCCCTTTATGTGCCACCATCAACCTTATTTCCCCAATGCTAATGCTGGCTTTTCTGACCAGAGGGGAGTTCACTGTCAAGGCAGGTATCAACAAAAGGTGTGAGTGATTAATCCACCCCAAGAGGGTCTAATGATCAGATGATATAAAGGCCTCTACTCTGTGATGCATTTTCCAAGCCGCAACCTATATTTATGAAAATTGAAGCCAATGCAGGAGTGCAAAAAAATGGCAGTTCCTTTAGTGTCTACTGGAGCCTGCCTGCTCCCCTTTTACAAAGTCTGCATATTGTCATGTTGAACTCACATGTCTGCAGAATTCTCAGATATCAGGTGACGGAGATAATGACGTTCCACAGATTGTGGCTGCCTCTACTCCTTTTCTTTTCTCAAATAAAACATGAAAAAAAAATGAGTCAAACGGTTAAAACCCAAACATGGAACTCTCAAGCCAGAAATTTCAGCCATTGCATCAAAGTAGATTAACAACCAAGTATCCACTCAGCATGACAGTTGCAGAAGGCTGCAAAAAGGGTTAGGGGGTTATTAGCTTTCTATGCTACCGATTATGTACCTGCCCCCACTAAAAACATGCTAACACACTCTCACTGGCAGTTTCTCAAGATCTGAGTGAGCCGCATTATGTCCACGTCCCGCACTGCGCCTCATTGTTCCCTCTCTTGCCTTGTCCACTCCAGCTATTGTACGTGCCTATTTTTGACGGAGCATGCTACAAGAATGCGTCAGGCTGAACAGGAAGTCAGACAAGGGAACGCATAGAGCATCCAGTCTATTTCAAAATCAAACACAATATACGACTCCCGATCACGTATCCCATCACTTTATTTAACATTACGTCAAAACAGGCCCTAAATGAACCGCAAATCATCCTCAGACAGACAAAGTAACCTGTTGTTTGTCTCCTGTGATCTTGTAAAACCCACAAGTCCAGCTGCTCATGGATGTGCTCCGCTGTAGAAACGGACACAGTGTGGTAGAGCACGCGCCATTGGACATAGCAAAACCACAGTGGAGGCGAAACGCTATGTACACGGATACTGTGGAAACCGCCAGACAGACTAAGTAGTTCTTTTGGGGGCTATTATTGGTGTTTTGGCTAATTGAGCACTACAGCTAAAAGCTTTTAGCCTACTCTGTATCGTTTGTGACATAGACCATCTCACATCCTGGGATCACCGCAGTGTTTTTTTTGTAAACACAACAGCTGTCGTGTTCCAGTTATAGTCCCAACTAGCCTCCTTTAGTCATCTCTGTCCCCTTTTTTGATTCGTCCACATATTCCACATATCTACCCTTACTGTTGTCTCAAAGGCTTATACCTCTGCCCAGTTAAATGAGGTTTCAAGGCCATTAACTGATCCAGGCTATTATACTAACGCACCAGGGGTGTTCCAGATTTAATGAATGATTGGAAAGAGATAATGAGACTTATATAGACATCTAGTATTAGCGGTGGCACACAAGAGAAGCGGAGAAAGAGAAGACAAAGAACACAGGATGTTTTTGTCTTTTAATTCAAAGAAAACATGTTTGTCCCCAGGTTTCCTTCCTAATATGGTGCAGAATAGGCCAGCAGTTTGCAGCTGGAGTGTATTGCTTCAAAATCTGCTGTGTTAATGAGTGTGTGTGTGTGTGTGTGTGTGTGTGTGTGTGTGTGTGTGTGTGTGTATTGGGCAGTCTGGCAGCATTCTCAGTCCTCAGACAGGCCGTTCTTTGTGCTGTGTCTGATGTCATAATTTGCCTGACGTATGCTTGCCAACAGGAACCTTTGGTCAAGAAAGCACATGCCCCCCTGTGTGTGTAAGTTCTTATATGCTTGTGTATTCTCCTCACAGCCCTCATCCACACAACGCTTTCTTGATTGATGCCCGTCTTTGGGAGCAAAAGGGAGAGGCGGTGCCATTGGGACAGAATTAATAATGCACAAGGGTGTGGGACAGTGGCTGTGCAGACTTGAGCTCTACAGTTGTCACACTGGTCACGGTGTTCACAGTTTCAGCAGCAGCAGTCTGAGGGGAGCTCAGACACAGCGTGAGCAGAGCGAGAGAATGCGGAAAAGATCAGAGGCTGTTGTATTATGTGTAGTTAAATTGGAATGAGGCATTCTGGATGGGCAGATTAAAAGATCATTTAGAATCAATGGGTGATTACAGAGATGAACATGCAGAAATGCAATGTACCATTCAACCTTCAGAAGATGGAGATATCTACCAGCAAAAGAAACTGGTGAAATCTCTAAAAAGAGACTGCTTTGATTAATATTAATAAGAAAAAAGCACCTACCTCCATCTCTCTTCGGTCTATCCCCTTCTTTCTGCTTCTTCGTACCTCCCTCTGACTCTCGGCCTTCCTCTTCTTCTGTTCTTGTTTTTGTCTCTGTTGCTCGTCCGTGAGATGAATACTGCCACGGGTTTTATTCTCTGCGATTCCACAGACACATCTTTCAGAGAGCCGCCAAAATACCACAGGCAACCAATAATACAGACAGTTTGAGCTTTTGATCTTAGTCCATACAAAATGCACACAGATACACACACACACACACACACACACACACACACATGACCTAAGTGCTTGACCCTTAGTTTGTCAGAAATTGTACTTCAACCAGACTGTCTTTACAATTATTGACTGAGCAATTGTTATACTACTAATCACAGTGATTAGACAAAACAGACAAAGTTAGGCCTACAGGGAGGAAGAAAAAAAAAAAGGACTTAAAATGATGACCCCCATTTTTTTTTAATTTAAGTTTAAATTTTACCAAACCATTACAGTAACACAAAAAATGGCCAAATTTCCCTTCAAAATTTCCTTTTTTTTATTCACCAGAGACAGGCACCTGAGATTTTTTTCTGTATTACTAATTCATAATCATTAATAACATTTTGCAACTTTTATTCTAAAAAGACGTCAAAGTGGGTTTGTGTTTGTCTGCACTATTTTTATGTGCATGCAAGCGTAGGAGCAGAAATATGGCTGAAAGATATCTGGTGTAATGAGGCCAAGGTGATTTATACTGCAAGTGCAGAATCCTCTATTTTCCCAGCACGTACACACACACGTACACACACGTACACACACACACACACACACACACACACACACACACACACACACACACACACACACACACACACACACACACACTAACACTTAAAGAGTGCGACTGTGACAGCTGGTTCACTGTCTTTAAATTGCTCCCCTATTAAAAGAAAGACAAACTGCGCTTTGCCACAGAAAAACCTACATTTGGCGATGGGACAACTCCATGTAAAGGCTGTTAAATCAAGACATGTTTGAAGATTTTTTTTCGAAGGAATCATATAATATTATTGCAAAGGCATGCAGGGAGAAAAACAACAACTAGTCAAGACAGCACCTGACCGAAAGAGTAGGGCAATCAGCATTTTGCGTGAGAGACAGATGCTTGTAGATCGTTAGCATATTTAGAGTCTCAGCGGAGGACTTGCAGACAGGTGAAGGCGGAAAAGAGTCAACTCAATGAGTCTTGTAGTCGTGCAGTGTAGCCAGAGGGAGCACTGCTTTGGATCAGACAGCCTCACCATTAACCTGTTCTGACACTGTTTAGACAGCGGAGACAACAACAGCTGAGCAAAGAGGCAGGAGAGAAGCTAGGACATTAGCATCACAGGGAGTGTCGAGTGTGGAGGGACATCAGGCTCTGGCAGGACTGAATTGTGCACAGCAACAGATTAATGGGGCTACTGGTGAAAACGAAGGCGTATGGCTGTGTTAAAGTGCTGACCTTTTTGGATTCAGCTGATAGAATACAATGAGGTAAATCATCATTGTTGCAGGCATAATAATAAGGATTTTTACCTTCAGCCTAATGGTTATACTTTAATGTGTCACAGCCTGTTCTCACATCCAAGTCATCAAATACCTCAGCTTGGTCGATGGCCCAACAAGTGAAGCTGAAGGTTATTGTCTAGCTTTGTCTGGGGATGCATCCTCTATCTTATTGGTTTGATATTGCCGTTTAGGGGTTATTGAATGGAAAAGTTAACAGAGGACTGTCATCAAGGCTACTTGGGTCCAATTATCGAGTGAAACTGATGTTCAGTGTTGACTTTTGAAAGAAGTGGACTTCTTTTAAAGTTACATAATACTGTATGCTTGTTGCATAAACTAGTGTTTTAGTACTAGAAATTGATCTTGGTTTCAAGACCTGTCTCGATACCACTTTTTGAAGGTCTCATCTCAGAATGGAAAACATTTTTAATCGGCCTTGTCTCGGTCTCAGTCTGGATGGACTCCGGATTTTA